>OW388156.1:4527443-5767386 GCA_936450015.1 Meganola albula | reverse complement strand
TCAATTTCACGTTTCTCAAGGTCTCAAGCATGTTAGTGAAGAGACTCGAGAAAGAATTAGCTCGTTAAAAAGATATTTAGTTAGCGTAGTTTCCAAATTAATGAAGGTTTTGTTAGTCAGGTTTTTAGATGATACGAGATTTTGTTATTAAAAAAATTGTTTGAATTGTCCATCAGGTTCTGTTAAGTGTAACAGTGTCATAGAAATTTATAACTTTTATCGTTCCGACAAATCTGTCGGCGTCATGTGAACTATATTTGCTACCACACCTCTGTTACAACACTATGAATGCCTCTGATACATGAGACTATATCGATGTTGTGTCTACAGCAAACTAGAGTAGACAGACGCTTCCATTTCTACTAAAGCTAAGCTAAGCCTTTGTGTGCTCCTGTGCTAATAGTCTTTGACGGGTTGCGAGAATTTAGGGATGATCTGTATTGTTTTAGGCTACTCACTCTAATCACATATCTGAATTTATTTTTACTTACACTTACAACATTTAAGATTAAACAAAATGTTCAATAAATATGGTTTTAAAACTGCACTATTACATATTACTACTCAATCTATTAATTCAATTAATCAGAGAGGTCGGAGGATAGGGCTCGGGACTTAATATGTCTTAATAACTAAATGAAATGGTGAAACCTAATTAAGCTGTTCCAGTAAAATATAATTCTTAATCAGCAAACGCCATACTTTGAACGTAAGCTTTCTTGACAAGCTGCTGGAATATATTCCAGAGTAATCCGCTTAAGCTGTCGTTAACACTTGACTGTATTTCATACACAGGTATTTGAAGTGAGGAGATAATTAGGTATAAAGTATACGTAGCAGGTAAAGCATATTTGATGTTATGCAATTAAAAATCCATCAGAGAAATACTTGCTTAGAAACACCTATTTCGTATCCAGTGATGTAGAAGAAGAGGTAGGTATATATTCTTTAATATGTACATTAAAAAAAGCTGATTATAAATCTAACACAAAATATTTTTGTTGTAATGCCACATGAATAGTAAATAAACTTAGATATGCAATATAAGAGATTGAAAGATACATAGCAAGGTAAATTATGATTTATCGTTATATGTTGAATACAAAGTTTCCCTCTAAGCTCTGGCCAAACACAAAATGTCTCGAACGTTTCCAACTTTCTCAGTACGGCTCCAAAGCCGAGAACCGACAGGACGCCAGAATAAATTATGTAAAATAATATTTTTCCCGGTAAGCCACCACTTTTCTTTGAGACAAAAACTTAACTTCTTGCTTTGCTTTCAAAATTATTTTGGAGGATTATAAATCGATCATACTTTGATTTGGGATATTTGTAATTTATGTTTACTTTTTTGTAATTGCAAAAAAATTAACAAGAAATTTTTGAGGTACCTGCAATTCTTATTAGATTAATATGTCGTTTTGATACCAAACTATCTATTAATATTGTCAAATTAGAATACTTTTGTACGTTACGTTTGTACGTTTTTACGTTATAAAAAATATTTCATTCTTTTGTTGAGATCCTTATATTTTCATGTCATGAAAGCTAGAGGAGCATGAATACAATATAATAGACATATCACTTACCGCCGTACCATAAAATTTTATAGCAATAGGGACCCCATATTTTATGCCAGCCTTTTTATTGTACTGATCCATTTTAGGCATAATACCTGAATTTTTATAACAATATCATACTTATCTGTAGATTGATGTAGAAGTAGTAAGACTACATACCATTATGTTTAAAAAGGGATTCATTTAAATAGACTTTTCAGTAAGAGGTACCCACATTTGTATATCATATTTTTTCATCTGTTTTGTTTTAACAACAACTATGTAGGTACCAATATAAATGTTTTGTTTTGTACAAATGGAGCATATGCACAGCTAAAGGTAAAAAATAATAGGTAAATATAAAGGTTCAATACAGGTGTCCCAGTGAGAGCCAAGTTGAGTAAAAGTCGAGTGATCGATGCGCTATACCATATTCGGCAACATAGATTTTATAATATTAGTGCGTAAAAAAGAACAAAGCATACGAGTGAGGAGAATTTCTTATATAGAAGTTGAACTACACAGGTGGTTTAACTACAAACGGGTAGTGAATCTGACGACAATGCAACCTGTTTTTAAACGATTTCTGAAAAATAGTAGGTACTCGGTTGTATGTTTTTTTTGTTTGTTCGACGATTAATCCGTCAATAACGGACCAATTATGATTTATTTTTGTTTAAAAGGTTAGTTATACTCCCAAATTTTTAGATCTGATTATGTATTTAAAAAAAAAATAACCACCTTCTAAAAAGTGAAATAACTTTTGCATCTGTTGGTGAAACTGTGTTGAATCGGTAGATTAGACAATAGGTACTTATGACGAAATCAACCACTTGAAGGATTTTGGCACCGACTTCACTTAACAGGTGTGTTTAAATTTTATTTGCCCGTATAAGAAGAAGGCGATTCTTTTTTCGTTCGACCGACCTATCTCGCTTTTGAGTCACGTTTTTAAGCTGTTCGCTAGAGTTGTCACGAACCGCCTTGCACGAAGACTATGAATTCCAACCACCGGAATATGGCAGATTTGGAGAAGGATACGGTACCATAGACCACATTAACACAGTGCGGCAGATAATACTAAGAACCGAAAAGTATACCCAGCCCCTGTGCTTAGCGTTTGTGGATTATGAGAAGGCGTTTGACACAATCGAAGTCTGCTCTGTTTTGGAATCCTTGCAGCGATTTCAAGTTGACTGGCGATGCATCCAAGTGCTGTGATGTTTGTTTAACATCGCATTCGTTCAGGCACAGAACCAGCAGACTTAGCTCATACCCTTGCATCGGAGTGTGAAACAAAGAGATGTCAATTCACTAACACACTGGAGGATATGTTTAAGATGTTGGACTGGAAAGGACACGGCTTCAACATTAATGCGAGTACCCAGATGAAACAAAAATCATGACAAATGGCTATGCTTCTCAGGGGATGCTTCTCATAGATACCGATAGTGGCAAAGAGATCGGTTCTTGAAGTTATTTCAGAATATATATTTCGGTACAGGGGCCGATCAGAGGGATAGTCCTCGTCAGAAAACTTATTGAGTGGGTGTAGTTACGAGCAGCAAAGTTATCTTAATCACACTATTAATTTGTTACGGAATGTAAAAATAATACAACGAGTGGTAAGACAGTTCCTAGACCTACTAGGACAGTTCCTAGTAGACTAGACGTCTGTAGAGAACTGGGGCACACAGTTCGTGTAGCGACAATCCCCACTCGTCGCCCGTGCGGACCTCAGGCTAGACTCTGTCGAAGCGTGTCGACACGACGCGCTGCCGCCTCGCTGTCAAGTCTGCTACCGTACTAATTACTTCTCCGACATATATAACTCGGGCAAATTTTGCAGGTGGGTAAAAACAACTTCGGGAAAGAAGCCAATAGAAGAACACAGTTAGGTTGGGCAGCATATGGAAAATTACGTCGAGTCTTCACATGGCCAATTCCACAAAGTCTTAAGATGAAAGTCATCAATCAGTGCGTCCTACCCGGTATGACATACGGAGCCGAAACGCGAAACTCACAATAGAACTGGTCCATAAATTTAACGAGTTATTGACATAGCTCACAAAATTAGTAAGCGGAAGTGGCAGTGGGCCAGTCATATCTGCCGCAGAATCGACAACCGCTGCGATAAACGAGTTCTTGAGTGGAGACCACTAAATGGCAAACGTAGCGTAGGACGTCTTCAGTCCAGTTGGTCCGACGATCTCTGCAAGATGACTTGTAAAAGCTGGATGAGAGTAGCCGCAGATCGTGCTCAGTGGCATGCTTAGGAGAGGTCTATGTCCAGCTGTAGACTAAAATAGGCTGATGATGATGATGACCTGTCGTCGTAAGTTGATACGATCAAAAGGAAATTGTTTTTAAGTGTGCCATCAGAAAACTCACACAAAGATAAATCAAATTTCGTCTTGCGTCACTACCCTTTTCACCTTTTTTGTTTGTCTTTACGAAGTAATACAATAACTTTATCCTTGGTACAAATAAAACAAATACGTACTAGGAACTCTGTCGAGACTCTACCTTAATTTAGAAATGGGTTCGCCGTTCACAAGTTACGTAGTCCGTCACGTATTGATTTTGTAGTTAGGGTCCGTTTGATTCTAATTTGATTCTGAGTTTGAGAATCAAGTTTGTTGAAAGCATTCAGTTAAAGTTTGGTGGGTTACAGAAACTACATTTCGTTACCTTACCTTTGAAGTTTAATTAAAAATTTAGTGGTTATCAGTTTAGTTACATCTAGACCTTCTTTAGACTAAGTAAAGGGAAGCCAGTTGCTAATTTTCTTTAGCATTTTATTTAGTTTGAAAAACGGTGACTGTACTTTATTTTAGATAGATTTAAAGGCTGCCCACTTTTGGTTTCTGTCGCTAGATCATTACGAAAACTTTTACAATTTTTGAAATAAGACAGAAACCCATACACAATTCTTTCAAAAATACGTGCCACGTTTAAATATTGCTCTGAATTAAATGTTGACAATAATTTTCATCTTTATACAGTAACATCTCGGTGTAGAATGTAAGCTGTGAAATGAATTCGTAATGTATGTAGATCGATGCAATCTTCTAAGCTTTAACGTTCCGTTTCACAGACGGTATCATTCGATATTAATATCGTTTGCACGTATTTGTGCTTAAATTTATTTCGGTCTCACACGTTTTACTTGGTACGTAAACGTACTGTGGCAAGATGCGACTGTAAGCCATGTGTGAATTTCTATGAAGTAAAATGAAAAATTAAAGTTCATCGACCTCTGGTTTCAAACTTAGGTACATTTCACCATTGCGTATAAGCCTCAATATCTTTTACATGGAATAGTTTAGGCCTTTATCCACACATGCTGGTCAAGTGCGGGTTGGTGGATGTCACATCTCGTCGATTGAGACAAAGACAAATTCTTAGACATGCCGGTTTCCTCACGATGTTTTCTTTCACCGATATTGAGAAGCGGCGATGAAATAATTCACACAAAGATGAGTGAGCATGACCGGGAATCGAACCTGCGACCTTATATTTCTAAGGCGAGGCCAGTACCGTTGCGCCGCCGCTGCTCACTTCACTAACTTGCACTGTTAGACAGTCCATTTATTGAGAAAAGCTGCTTTTTATCTAACTACTGATATAAAATATAGTTCACGCGGGCAAACCCGCGGGCGGAAAGCCAGTAATTCATCTATTATATAAAATTTCCATATCACAATGTTAGTTACCGTACTCCTCTGAAACGGCTTTACCGATTTTTACCAAATTTTCGATGCGTATTCAGTAGGTCTGAGAATCGGCTACTATCTATTTTTCATACCCCTAAGTGATAAGCGTTGTTGATCCTTAATTTTTTTTTTATTTTTGTTTTTATTTTTGTATAATGTGGCAATAAAAAATACATACAACCCTAAATTTTCACCTTTCTGTCACCAACCCCTATTTTTTAATAGCGAAAGTAGTAATACACGGTACGAAGTTCGCTGGGGCAGCTAGTTATTATCTATTTTAAATTTTATTACTATAACTACTACCTACAACTATAATAGTGGAATAAATTGTGAGCTACTATAACATGATACTTCGGGTGCTCTTTGCAGTTCACAATTAGCTAAATGTATTTTTCATACCTTTACTACGACCAGTGAGATCTGAATCAGTGCACTCTTGTTTGTTTTCCAATGCTGGCTTTAATTAGAGCGCTAATGGAAATGGATGATTGTCTATTAACTTGATTCTATCTATTGGGTTGGAATTTGTTTTAGTTATTTTATTACTTATGGTATATTTGTTCGGGTATTAAATATTAATTCGTGATTGAAATAAAACTACATACTGATTTTATAGCGGTATATTTTAGATTTTAGGTCCCGTCGTTTCAAAATCTTTTTAGACTTTATGGTCACGGGTGGACTGAGGTATTTGACGTCCAATAATATTAAGCACAATTATTACTGACTACCAAACAATATTATTTAAGTTGCGCTCCGATTTAAGCAAACTGAGCTCACAGTGTCTTGAATTTTGAGTTGATTTTGAAGTAAATTAAGCACTGGGTCCCAAGCAGGTTATTCCAATCAATGTTTTTTAATTTGAATATAAAGTAGTAGTAGTTTTATTTTATTTATTAAGTTGATATATGCGTAAATCTATGAAAATACTTAATTCGTGATAATAATCACGAACTATGTGCGTTTCCGTTTGCAATTTTGTCCGCTCTATACCCATACTTGTGCATTTCAAAGGATAAATTTAAATAGTACTCCACAAAGTAATGAACTATATGTGTGCTTTTCATTTGAAGTTGGTCACCACCACTTTTGAAGTAAAAAAGTGACAAACATTGATTCATCTCACAAACTTTTGTATTATTTAAACTTGTAGCTATCCGACTTCATTATTAAATTTTATATACACAATTCTCCTGACAATAAAACAAAAAGAATTACTCACATCAATGCAGATCACTTCAACCCTTTTTAGTGTCCCAGTGTTGGGCACCGGTCTCCTCTCAACTATCTTATGAGCTGAGACAGTTCGCTGGCCAAGTGCGGGTTGGTGGATGTCACATGTCTTTCGAATGATTAGATATTAGACATGCCGGTTTCCTAACGATGTTTTCCTTCACCGATATTGAGCAGCGGAGATGAAACAATTCACACAAAGGTGTGTGAGCACGAACAGGATTCGAAATCGTGTGCTTATTTTTCTAAGGCAAGGCCCGTACCGCTGCTCTCGTTGCAGTTATTCGAAACTTATTACTTACCTAATTACATTATTTCATCAATCCATTTTAATTATATGTATAGACCGAGAAAGACAAAAGTAAGATACTCGTAGAACTTAATTGTTTACGCATACAGTATAATTGAATGGTTATGGTTTCTGCTTACAAGATTGATTAACGTTTCATATTGCCACTATGTTCACGGAGTTGTTAACAATGCGTAACCAGATGCTACTATCCGGTAGGTCATACGACTGATTGTGTCGCGTTGTTTTGTACAACAAGATATTGGTGTAAATAAAACACGTGACGAGCTTCGACCAATTGTTTTTTAACCCCCGACAACCACAAAGTAGCGGTCTCATTCATAAAAATCTTATCGGTAAGACTCTTTAGTTAAAATGTACTTTGTCTTTTTCTTCCTAGTATAAAAGTCAAAATGACAGACAAAGACAAGCGAATTATAAAACCTATTTCAGCTATAATCAGCTTAAGACGTTTATGAATACGGGGATGGGTGTTTAACGGTGTTTGCCTAAACGGATTGACCAATTTTAATGCGTTTTTTATTAAAAAGCTGAAGTGATCGCAATTCGCGATGGTCCGTAGTTCGTCTTAGGGTTGTCAATTTTCTTTATTTAAATTTTAATGCATCGATTTCAGCTATACTTGACTTACCTATAATAATAACTTGCATAGTTAATGTTTAATACGTATTTTATTATTAATGAAACTGATATTTAGCTTCAATCTAAAGCCCTAACATTTTTCGGTCAGAAGCTCGCCGCAGGATGAATTGGGCTTAGTTTTGATAAAATAAAAATCAAAGCTGAAAAACAAAAGGATCTGCGTGTTTTTTTGCAGTAACAGGTGTAATTTGTTACTCCGAACGTCGATGTTGAATTTCCATTTTTTTTGTGGTTATTTATGTACGTGGTTAAGTATGTATTTAATAAAGAGTAGGTAATAGTATTGTAGTGTATTTCTTGCATCTATAGTACCTACAAGTCCATATTTCGTGAAAACTAACTGTAAACAAAAGTAAAAGCCTCAAGTTTGTACCATACAGAAACCAAAAAACAAACAACGATTACGTTTTCAGATAGAGCGGTAAACTGAACCCAAACTGAGTGGGGCACTATAACAGTATCGTGGTACATTACACATGACGTGACTTTAGAATAGAAGCGGTGATAAGGAGGGCGACAGGCGCCAAGATCCGACCACTGCCCAGACAATAGAGGAATGCCGATAAATTGAAAACGTGTGTTGAATGACATCGTAGTAGGTACAAGGGCGTTCGTTTACACAGGTCTCGGGACAAACATTTTAACTGAAAAAATACGTATGTTGTACTTAGTAAGGCTATTGTGCTAAGTGGACGGCTGGCCGAGCTTTCAGCTCCGTTGAGCTTTAGTACGTATCTCCGGAGACGAGTTTTATTTTTGCCTACTTAGTATCATATCGAATTGACAACTTTTCATATAACTCTAGAATGAATGAATGCATTTAAAAGATCTCGATACATAAAAACAGTAAATTAAAATACGATTTATTACCCTTTCAAAATTCTAAGACTAGACGTGAAATGCATTCTCTGCCAACCAGTAAATTAACCATCGACATACTAATTTGCTTTCCAAATAATCTTCTCTTCAGAACCAGTATTGTAAGATGTCGGAAAGTACCTTTAGTAATTACGTCTACATGTTGTATTGAATGTAGTTTGACATATAACTTTCAATATTGAAACAGCGTACTTATAAGGGTATGTGCTGAAAATCACACTAAGTTCGTTAGTTGGTACTTGGTTTCAGTCAGTATTTCGTAAATGGAATTCACGATACTAGTTTCACTACCCTTTATAAAACAGACTTTTATAAAATCTCAAAAGCTAATCTGCTTCCCATATTAGCGATGAAATTTGCACAGCCGATAAAATTAAATATGCCTTTTTTGAGATGCTAGGATAATATGTTATATTTATTACTTTAATTGATATTAAGATATGTAACAAAATTTCGATTTCTTTGCCTCTTGGATTGGTATTTAAGGTTTAGTAATCGAATAACAATGACAATATGTCTCGAACTAAAACAGCAATCGATCGTATTATTTTCGTACATCCCTCTGATTGGATATCAGTCGCTGTTCTATTCTGGATATATCTTAGACATTTTCCGCCGATATATAATTGAAATAGCAAATTGTTGACATAACACTGTTATTATTGTATTTCGGATGTTAGATATCAAAAGATTTTCTTTTAATAAGATATTGTACCATATTGTTGATAGGAATAATGCAAGCGTGAACTATTAAAATACCTACATATTTTTTAATGAATTCTTGGAAGGTTTTTAAATTGACCTTGAACGTCTGACTTAGCAGTGTCGGCATAACAATATCGGTATTGGATTTGAATTATATATCGCGGGTCTATCATGGGTCATACCCATATCTTTAGTAAATTATTTCATCTCCGCTGCTTAAAATCGGTGATTTCCTTCACACGAGGAAACCAGTATGTCTTAGAACATTCCACGCTTGGTTAGTGTGTGTTGACTTAGGTCTAAACTCTGTAATTAGTTACCCGTGCCCAGCAGTAAAGGGTTGTCACGTTACCTTTATTTATTTTAAACCTAATTTTTATTAAGGCACATCTTATCACTGGTTGAGGGATGGGGTACCTATGTGCGGCAGCATATTCATCACATTTGTGACAGGTTCATAATTTAAACCAAATAAATTTCCAAATATTGTACTTAAGGTATGGCTTATCATACTTTGAGAAGATGTCACCGATCCATATAAAAGTAAGTAGCTACCAAGTAAAGTAGTAGGTAAACTTATTATTAAATAGATACATTATACATTTCTTAAGTACGTATTAGAGTGACAAAAATTCATGATAATTCAGTTTTGATGTCATCTTACTCCTACCCATAGTATAAATGCGAAAGTTTGTTTATGGATGTGTGAAGGTGCAAATGTTTGTTACTTTATCATGCAAAAATTATTGGACAGATTTGGATAAAATTAGGCACAGATATAGACAGGCCTGGATATATGTACTATACATATGCTTTTTTGTCTTCACACCACGCGGGGGAGACTTGGGTGGAAGCTATATAGTAATACAAAGGCAGCTATTTAATTCTAAATTGATTACTTAGGTAATATATCTACATTAATTAAGCCTAAATAATATCAATACCGAATCATTACTATTGGCATCAATACACAAATTAATTAGGTACGTCATTTAATTAAAGCTACGTGAAATAGAATGTGCCTTGAGGGACCTACAAATGTTTCGTTTGATCTATACGTTTCAATTGCATACAAAATTCCCAGAAGAGCTATCGTTTGCGATCGTAAAAGTTTTAATTAAGCCACGTTCACTGAGAAAATTTCTCACTAGAATATGGATTATGCTTTGAGGTTTTAGGTTACCTACCTAGGTGTTTCTGAGTTCTACTGAGAATCGTATTATTTTCAACTAACTTCGCGTGTGTTTCACTCATCGCACAAGCAGAGGGTACGTCTGGCACTATATCGAATAAAATTTTAATAAAGAAAACGTTGCAGGTTCGGGCGCTACTAATTATTTAATAGCGATCGGCGCGCGCCCTGAGATCTATTTAGTTTAGTTTTCAGTTGAAACTGTAACAAACGTTCCAGATTGAAATAAAACTACTTTTTAACGGATTTTATCGCGGTTTATTTTAGATTTTAGATCCCGACGTTTCAGTCTTTTGAGACTTCATGTTCACGGGTGGACATGAAGTCTGAAGTCTAACAGAAATTTGCCAAATTAAATGTTGTTTAAGTTAACAAAACAGAACGGCGAAGTATGTACAATATAACGTTTCTAATTTCATTTAATTATTGCGTCGAACAAGAAAGGTGTTATATAAAGTGGAAATTTTAATTTTAATTTCAGTTTAATATTAATATATATTAACGAAAAAATCACCATGTTTTATTTGTTGTTGTTGTACCATTCATTAAAGGCAATTGCAAAGCTGGGTTGAAAATATAAAAGTCTGTCACAAAAGTCATCCATTCCGCTTAGACATGACCTATATTTTGATAGGAATCTCCTGCCAAAAAGGACGGATGAATTTTCAGTAGATATTTTTCAGTAATACCTTGATGACAAGTATGGAGCAAAAGTTCGACAGTGTTCTCGGCCGAGTACTCGGTGGTAAAAATATAGCGAGACTATGGTTATACGTGACTAGTACTCGGCCGAGATCACAGTCTTGTCCTTTTTCTCGGTAGGTATACGTGTGATCAAATAATTAGAGGCATACGAGTCACTCCTGGATTAATATTTTTAATAGAATGAACTACTACTAGATTGTTATTTATTTAAGGTAAAAACCGTTTATATATAGGTATACAATTTATAATGCTTAGGTACTTAATTGTTGAACGCTAATCTGCTTACGCACGCTCAAGGATTTTCCAAAGTCAGTCAACAAATATTATTTTATACTCTGAACAATACAAGAGCGTTAAAACAAACTACTGGTTACAGCGTGAGTTGAGTCACTTTCGTCAGTGGGAGACAATATAAACCCCACACCTGGTCCGCGGTTGATTAAAATCAGCTGACAATAAACTGGTGGTAGACTTTGGTCGTGATTTGTGAGCGCTCCGCCAAGTGGCTTCGACGTGTTCCGGTGCGAAATCAGGAGATATTGGGGAGAGTGGGTCTGAATTGTTGCTCCTTTATGGTTTTATAATTATGGAGCGTCATATTCATCATTCCACTGCCATCTTCTCACTGAAAGTCATTCCTGATCACGAGTGAATCGGTGTATTAGACTGACGTGTTCTATTATTGCTTAACGACAGGTAAATTGGGGTCTAGCGGAAAACTATTCAAGCCAAAAACAACCCTTCAACCGAGCACCGAGCCTGTAACTATCAGTCTCTTTCTTCCAGTATTTTGATTGACCTGGTTTTCGAATCCTGGTCTTCTCGGTTATTAATCAAACATGCTTATCACAGTCACCACTGAGCACTGGACCAACAAAGCAGTGTAATCTATACTAATATTATAAAGCTGAAGAGTTTGTTTGTTTGTTTGTTTGAACGCGCTAATCTCAAAAACTACTCGTCCGATTTGAAAAATTCTTGCACTGTTAGATAGCCCATTTGTTGAGGAAGGCTATAGGCTACTTTTTATCCCACTGCTGGGCATGATATGTAGTACACGCGGGCGTAGCCGCGGCGGATGGCTAGTAGCAAATAACTGTACCTAAGATGGAGGAGAATGAAGGTAACATTATGTTCGACAATGTAAAGCATTATTTGGGACGGTAGAGACAACTAGATAGAGACGGTTAGATTACATTACCCGTGGTGCTCAGTCCATTTTTACCCGTGATGCTTAGACGGTAGAGACGGTTATGTTAGAGTACCCATGGTGCTTCGTCCATTTTTATGAGGCAATTGAAAAGGCGCGGGAGCACCGGGCGTGTCGGTCAGAATAACCCACGCACCTGACTGAGAGGGTAGAGGAAATAGAGAGTGCAATCTGTCATTACGGAATTGTGCACTTCACTTCAACCCTTTTTAGTGTCCCACTGCTGGGCATCGGTCTTCGCTCAACTATCTTAGGTATTAGTTGAGCGAGTTTAGGCCTTAATCCACACACGCTGGCCAAGTGCGGGTTGGTGGATGTCACATGTCCTCGAATGATTAGTTCTTAGACATGCCGGTTTCCTCACGATGTTTTCCTTCACCGATATTGAGCAGCGGAGCTGAAACAATTCACACAAAGATGTGTGGGCACGACCAGGATTCGAACCCGCGACCTTATTTTTCTAAGGTGAGGCTCGTACCGCTGCGCCACCGCTACTCTTGTGCACTATTATAATCCAATTTTCAATGCCCTATGGGTCTTGTATGTACAATATGGTTTAAGAATGCTTTTGGGGCTGCATCACTTCTGCAATGCATAAGGTATGTTGACTGAGACCAACAGACAGACTGCTTGAGGGCTCTAGTACGAAATCGAGTGGAGTACCTGACGCGTCGCGTGCGAGACAGTTCCAACAGACTTCTAAACACCATAACCACATTGCACCATATTAGATAGAATAAATTATCCTAACGTGAGGCACTGAAATTCTGTCCATGGATCCAGAGTTGCCCTAATTAATATTAAATAATGTCAATAAATTTTAATAACAGCACCTACTTCCACACCTATAAAGCAATCTATGGATGTATTCTAAAATAAAAAAAATAATTTAAAATAATAGTATAATGTCTCCTGCTTGGTCAGTCAGCTCAAACTGGCCGCCTGAGCCAAGATATGCTATGAGGGGAATATTGTTAGATTTTAATAACTGACCTGTATCGGTTTGATCCCTGTCAGGTCCACTATCATGTTCAGACTCTGACTCGTCCCAAATGGTGTCAGTAGTTATCTTCTGTCGGGAGCACTCGACCCAGTAGCCAGGTGTCGGGATCAGGCTGTGAGGGTACTCCTCGCAGAATTCATCTGTTAATGAAAATGAAAATATTAGTTTAATTGTACAAAACATAATCGTGTTAGAAACATCTTTTACAACTCGTGAATGGGTGGATCGATTTTTACGATCATTCAGAACTCTATAAAAAAATGTGCGTGTACTTATGTACGCGCGTGAGAAGTTATACTTCTTTGGCATCATTAAATAAGTAGACAGCTTCATACTGTTAATTTTGTGTCACAGATGCGCGCGCATCTTAAAATTTCACGCAGACAGCTTCATACTATTAATTTTGTGTCACAGATGCGCGAGCATCTTAAAATTTCACTCTCATCATTTTTTCATAACGCGCCTAAAGAATTATAACAAACCTAGGTAAGATACTTATATACTTGCTGAATCCGTCAGATTTTAATTCAAGTAATGACAACGAATTTGATCTTAAAAGATTGTTATCCTTTTGATTATTAAAATACTTAGTTACAATATTTTTATAATATTTTCATATTTATATTGTGCCACAAAACTTATTAACAACTGAACTGACTTCAAATAGCCATATCCATTCATTTTACTAATATAAATGCGGTGTGTGGAGGTGTGGATGTTTGTTACTCAGTTACGCTAAAACTGCTGGATAGATTTGATGAACTTTGGTAAAGAGATGGATTATTATAGTCTGGAATAACACATAGATTGATTTTTATCCTAATACCACGCGGGCGAGGCCGCGGGTGGAACTTAGGTAGTATATATTTATTAGTATTGGGTTGACTATTTAAGCAGTTTTATAGTGATGACTTAAACCTATATGTAATCTAAAACATAACTAAATCAAAACATTTCTCAGTGTATTTAGGTATGTACAAATCCTGCAAACACGCTTAACTTTTTTTGGGATGCTTAGTAGTGTTTAGGGGTTTAAGGTTAGACATTCATGTGACATGAATATTAAACGAAGCAGCGAAGCCCACCGTTTTTATTAATGCAGTTATCGCTTGCGCAGAAAATCTGATGTGCCATTACAGGCAACATAAAATATTAATATGCTCGGCCACTCTGATTGCTAAGTCGCCACGTCTTTGCCTTTTGAATATTATTCAAAGCCATGGTAATATTTTTATTGAGTATTTAATGTTATAAAAGTCAAAGGTTTTACATATTGATATGATATAAGTATGATTCGTAGAATAAGTTAGTTCTTAGCACATGTACACGTTAGAATTTTATAAAAGAAATGAAAAGGCAGTGTGGCCCATAGACGCACGACCACGAAATATTCTTTACAACAGATTATAAATGTGTAACTTAAAAAGATTAAACTATATTATTCATATAAATCTTAACCGACTCTTTAGTTAAAATGGACTTTGTCTCTTTCTTACTAGTATAAATTTCATGATGACAGACAAAGACAGACGAATTATAAACCTATTTTAGTTATAGCTTATAAGATGTTTATGAATACGAGGCTTATTGTTTACAATATTGTTTTTTTTTAATTTTGTACAGTTAAAAAAATAAGTAGTATAAGTTTTCGTTCATTGTAATTGTTAATAAATATGCACCGTCTAGTTCATAAATATATGTATACAGGGTGTAACAAAAAGGCATTCTGTAAATGATAAAAAACTAACTTGCAGCTCAATTTTTTATGCCTACTTACAAATTATGAATATATAAAACTAGTGGCCAACTAGCATACTATTTTGCAGTACAGTAGAATAAAGCATAGGGACAGACCTCTACAATCTCTGTACTTGTACCTATGATGTTTGCTGTGGATGCCAAGTGAGTACCAGACGCATATGCCGCTTTATCATGTTAAACAAATATGGAATAGATTGATTATTGAATCCCATAGGGCGAGGACTTGTTTGTAATTAATTGAATTAAGTAATAATGGGAAATTTAAAACATATTTAAATTTTCATAGTCGAGTTTTGAATTGAAATTTTGCATAAGGTTTGACAACTGATATACTCTTCAACCTTTTTGTTTAGGTATAGGGTTTCTGTTACACCGTGTATATGGACACAAACATTAGTATTTAAATAAATTAAACAATAAAAATATATTTGTATGAACATTTCTGGCATAATTATTATGTAAAAACTTAAAATTCTAAAATTTCTTTTGTACAGATATGTACTAAAGGAATCCAAAATTATTTATGTTTATATAGTTATCAACTTGACTGTACTTATATTTTTAACAATCATATTATCTTACCAATGCGATGTACTCGTACAGTTTCGTTGATATACCAAAGCGCGACTCACTGTAAGGTAGAACACCAAACGTTGTAATTGGCTTGGTGTTCATACTTATAGTGAACCGAACGATGGATCTTTCTTCAGTCCGCAGGTCTTGAACCACTCTTCAGGCCTTCTGATTCACTGTCATAGTTATTTAATAAGAGAAACACATAACTTACATACCTATAACTACTTACTTAAACTTGAACAATAGGTATTTACTTAGTTTCTTGTAGGAAGTAAGATATTAGACATGGATGACATAAATACCTGACCTACAATAAACTTCCAAATTATATTAGGCAAATGACTATTAACAAATTAAAATAATTATAAATTCTGCGTTATAAAATTTTAGACTATCTAATGGATAAAAACGCTTGGAATTAAGTTGCTCTAATTCAACACACATAACAAAAAAAAATTAATAGATAAAAGTCCTTTATTAAAATAAGAAAAAGAAGCCTACTGAGTTTTGGCAGTGTTTCTCAGTAGTTGCCAGTCATTCACTGCACTATATTTATTTATTTTTGTTGAAAATGAAATGTTGTTTTAGTTTAACTTTAATATTTCTTTTATTTATATTTTCTTTTAAAAATATTGGAAGATTATCGATTAAGGAGGGTATGATATAAGATAATCTGCGTTTACCATATAAATTGTTGTATCTTGGCAATTCAAATATTTCATTTTTAATGCTTCGAGTATTTATTCTATTAGGGTTAATTTTTATAGCGTTTTTTAAGCTGTCATTAAAATATTATACAATATATAGGCTGTCATACAATATATAGACTTGCGTCTCAAAAAAAAGCATATTTTCATTTCATTTTCATTTCATTTTAAACAATTTTTGGGTTATTATTGTTTAAACACTTTAGTCAAAGAGCTAAGCTATCAAGTTACGGTCGTGATCATATTACTCTTTAGTATAGATTTAGTAGAGTCTTTAAAAGATTTTCAGCAAATTTTCATATTCACACAATATGACTAGAAAAATCGGAGAATAAGGAGAAAGTATACTGGTAAATTATAACAAATCTTGATAAAAACTTGCACTCTCCGGTCGTAACCACACATCTCTGTGTGAATAGTTATATCGCCGGTGCTTAATATTGAAGGAAACCGGCACGAAGCTAATCATTCAAGGTCATGTTACATCCACCAATCCGGATTTGGCCAGGGTGAGTGTATTGAGGTCCAAACTGTCTCAATTCGTAAGAGAGTTGAAAGAAAACCCGTGCCTAGCCGTGGGCACTGAAGGGGTTGTTATAAAAACCTTAATCACTTCATTTAAAATAACTAAACTAAAATCCTTCACATTTATTTAAGTACTAAGATGCCACAAACTAGTATACAGATACTTCATTTTCTCCGGGGGTTAAAAGAGACATTGTCAAGTAAATACTTATTAGTGCAGCTTTCCGCTTGAGGCTACGTCCACGCTTATGACAGTTATTGCGCAAAACCATTGACCGTTAACCTCGTTTTGCGCATTCGAATAAAAAGTATCCTTTGTTCTTCCCCGGGTCTTAAACAATCTCTATACCAAATTTCTCTTAAATAGGTTCAGTAGTTTCACCGCGAAAGCGTAAAAGACAGAATTACTTTCGCATTCATAATATTACTGGGAATTAAGAACGTTTTACGATGATATTCAAGTTTTCATTAGTAAAAATATCTTACTAACCCATATTCATGTTCTTTTATAAACGGCACAAAGCGGGATATTAATTTCCGTTGCGTAAAGAGTTCCTTTTAAATCTAGGTATTCGGTAGATATGCCTTTTTTGGATTAACTTAGCGTTATTTTTTCTTTTGTTTTCATATCTAGAAAATGAGCTTTAGAGATAAAGTTATGACATTCCTAAAATTAAATAAATCTCTCTAAATAAGATAGGTAAATGATATAAAAAAGTATGTTGGCGAACCCATAGGGTTTGTATGGAAATAGATAGATTCCTTTTTTGTGATAACAAATTTGATTTGCACCCACCGCGTAGGTATTCACACAACCGACCTCATAGACATTGTCCCTTGACGCAACAACGACAATCACAGATAAGCAATCTGAGTGACATTGACTTTTTGTCAGTATGACAACTGACAAGACGTCAATGTTACTGAATGAATGTTTAATGAAGTTTATCACAAGTAACTGAAGTGACTTATACCCTTTCTCATTACAATCTTACTGAGATTGTAATGAGAAAGGGTATAAGTATATATATAAGGGTATAAGAAAGGGCTTTCCGCTCTACTATTTTCCGCACTTTTCTTCATGCCATGTAATGTTGTGTTTTCTAACCCTGACATTGGCAGAATTATCGTTGAAATAAAACTAATTTTTAACGGATTTTATCACGGTTTATATTAGATTTTAGATCTCGACCTATCAAAGTCTTTTCAGACTCGAAAAACATCAATCACAATTATTACTGACTTCCTACAAACATTATCATATATGTTGCGTTCCGATTTATGTGTATTTATTTGTTTATGTATGTGTGATATTCGTGTAAATCTAAGACAATACTTTGTGAACCAGAATTATCGTTTACGATGGAGCCCTAACCATCAAAGTAGAAGTTGAACTGAAGTTACATCTAACCTTCTATTTAGGCAACAGCATGCTACGTTTGTAGGTTACGCGCTGCTGTTGTTATTTGAAATGCATATTTGATTTTGTTTATACAATGAGATCGTTTCATTGTTAAGCCACTCAGAGGTCTATTAATTTAGGTAGAGTTGTACAATGTGTTAAATTTAAAACACGAACTCTCTCGTACCTCCCGAATGTCGCACCTATGCCGTGCATAAGACATTCATGATACTATTCATATAGTATCATGAATGTCTTATGCACTAATATCATTGTACTGCGGACGAGAGCGCCAAGTCTAAATTAATTGTAAGTCAGATGAGATATTGGCAATTCACCCATAATAGACCGAACGATTCGTGTTTCATACAAAAAATAAATTAGCCAAAGGTGTCGTACCTAACAATTTTGTGAGTAAAATTAATATAGTGAAAACGATGTACCGTCTGTGTTTTGTAAATAACGTGGTCGCCATGTTTTCCTGCCACAAGAGGCGGTCATGTGTACCTAACAGTTAAATATCGTAGCGATCTTACTTAATAATTGATATTCTGATGTGAGCCTTCGTGAGGCAAAAATTTACAAACTATAGTGAAATGAATATTATTTTAAAGACTCCGATGCGCACTCGCACGGAACAAATTAGGTTGGCCACCCAAAACAATGTAAACTCGTGAACTATTCTTCGAAACCATCTGACCGGGAAGAAGTGGTCCGAAGGAAATCAAGGACTTCAATAGGCAAGGTGTCGCTGTCTAGCACACGACGCGCCTGGATTTGCAGACACTAATCAATCACTTTCACTTAGTGGCTTAACAATCAAACTTGTATTTACTGTTTCAGTTTTGCTACTCTAAAATTTAGTAAAACGGGCAAATCATATAAAGGTGTAAGTGTCTAACTGGCTGACGACATAAAACAAATGAATACCTAGTAATGTAATGTTTTATGTCGTCAGGTAAATGTTGGATACAAATTCCAAATGTTGCTACTACAAATGAAATATTTATTTGACTAACAAATCTTCAGCAAAACAGTAAAAGAAAACGAATGGGCACATTTGAGTCATTCTTTTTTAATCTTCCTCCTGTAATACTACCTGACAGAAATATTTTATGAAGGTTAGGTTATAATAAAGGGTATTTGTTTCGCCCCGAGTTGCCCTATGTGGCTCGTCATTTAATTTTATTGCCTCCATTCCCTGAACTTATTGCTCGCACTGTATTGCAGTAAATGAATGCCTATAAGTTTGAACTGATGAATATCGGTCGGGAATTTACTATCACAATTCATTTTCACTGGTTCTTGTATTTTTCGTTCTTGTAGATTCCGTAGATTGACAACACTACAGCAATATAATTAAAATAGTAATTTGGCATGGTAGTGAATATTGACAGGGCTAATAAAACAGTAAAATAATATCTTAAATTGTTTTTTGTGTCTTTACAGAACACATTATACGGATTTGAAAATCATTTTTTTCACCTTCAATAAATAATATTAGATTATGTTAAGAACGGTTTCCAACTTAGGGTACTATTTACGAAATTTTATTAGCTTTAACACTCAACCAGCAAAACCGTTGTTTGCAGATAAAAAAATCAGCTAGTAGAATGTATGATGAAATTGATGAATTTAAAAGGAAAACTATCGCGGTGTTGAATTTACAGTTTTAATACCTTGTAATAGTCGACTAAGTAATAAAACTTAAAATCACTCTTAAAAATAGTGCGGTACCCGTTATGTGTATCCAACTCGCTCTTGGCCGGTTTTTTAGTGATGGTATGTTACATTTGCAAACAATTTCCTTCAGAGCGTGTCTACTTGTGAAGACCTGTCATTCAAAAACAGATTGCACTGACGTCAGATACCTTTGTGTTTAGTTGAACTATCACGCATGCTTTGGTCATATTTACGAAGTACATAATAATATTAATATCTTCAATAAAAGAATATAGATAGTCACATAATATTTAAGGCCTGTGTTAAGGTGTTGTAATGCTTCTAATTTAAGGAACAAGAAACTATAACATTTAATATGCGTTGTTGTAAATTCATACAATGTCGTATATGCAATATGTACTTGCTTATATCTTACCACAGAGTTGCTATTCAAACAGATTCGTTACCAATACGTGCTTTATCAAACTGAATGTTCACTGAAAATAATATCCAATTGTTTGTTTGACAAACGCGTTGGTACGATTTTTTATGAATTGCAATTTATATGACCATTGTATGGTTTCAATGGAATTGAAATAGTAACAATTGGTAACAATATTGAATGTATTCGGATTTGCAGCAATATTAAACATTGCGAATTTATTTCTTACGCTTTTATTTGTTTTGAGTGTGACATATGTATCTGTAAATATGTCTTTGTAACCCCCGTATTCATAAACGTATTTTAAGCTCGTTATAGCTGAAATACTGTTACAATTCGTTTGTCTTTGTCTGTCATCTTGACATTTCTACAAGTGAGAAAGAGACGAAATCCATTTTAACTAAAGAGTTACATTAACTTATTTATGAATAAGGTCGTATATGTACATATACGACTCAAACAAATGGACTTGATTTCCCATCAACATCAGCGGGCCAATTGACTAAATAAAAATCCCGACAACATCAGGAAGCCTACTAACATAATAATAATTAATAATAAGAAAAAAGGGCAATATGAGAGTATAGAAAACGACACGGACGAAAGGTCTGTGGTGTGTGCGTTTGGTATAAAAAAAAAAACAAATGGATGAAATCCGTTAAAAAATAGTTTTATTTCAATGAGTGATATTCACGTAAATTTAAAAAAATACCGTATGGTGTCTCATTCCACTGCTACCTTCTTACCAAAAATCATTCGTAATCACGAGTGATTTTTGGTACTAGCGCGTCCCATCGTAGATTACATCATTGCTTAACATCAGGCAAGTTATCGTCAATCATAAGTTTTGAAAAAAAAAATGTAAACGCAATTATAACTATTTTTCTGGAAAGCAGTCAGATCGATGGAGCGCAAAAAATTTAATACATACTCGTATTTAACAAATTTTGCCCTAAAGCGGCGTTTACGACCTTTCTACCACAAAGTAGTGACTTGTCCAAAACCACCTACAGCTATTATCTTGTTTACTAGTGAAAGGTTTTTATGTAAGCAAAAGATTTTAATAAAGTCAACGTTTATATACCTAAAACTTAACATAATTTTCCCTTGTTAAAACTTAAGTAATCTTAACTGTACACAGCCTCAAAACTAACCACTATATGAGGTAAACTGTATTTGACGCGGGAGAAGTTTCCTTCTGGCACTATTTTTCACATTACATTATCCAGGTTAAGCCTTTTCGTGTAAATGAAGTTGCGTAAGTTAAGGGAAGTTTGCAAATATATTAGCTCTATGGAATGGGCTCACACAAACACAATTTGGCCCTGTCGCGGTCGCTGGGTTTTCCGTAAGTGGCGTTCACACGGCACGCCTAATAGATGGTTAGATAATGTTCTAATGAAATAGGTAAAGATGGTAAGGTTAAAGACATTCGAACTATAGATTAAACTAGGTATCTAACCTAAAAAAAGGTATCTAACCTACGTAGTTATTTGGTATCTAAGAATCCTGGTTCTCTTACTTCACCTTGGTAATGCTTACGTCATAGTTTAAAAATAACTGCGCTGGAAAATATTGTTTTTTGTTTTCTTTGATGTTGTTAGGGTATTTGAAATAGAAAGTTTTTAAAATATTGTAGCTAAACTTCATGTGTGAAGCTGTTGGGAGCGGCTAATAATAAATAAATAAATAAGTATAGAAGCATAAAATAACATTGATTGTTATTTGGAATATAGGTACCTACCCACCTATTTATGGAATAAGGTTCTTAGTTAGTTTTGACTGGCCTGGTACCATATTAGTTAGTGACCCTGATTACTAAGCGGAAGGTCGCGGGTTCGATACCCACCCAGGGCAAATCTTTGTGTGATGAGCACGATTATTTGTTCTGTGTCTGGGTGTAATTTATCTATAGTATATGTATTTATGTATTTAAAAAAAAATGTATTTTAGTAGAATATCCGATCTTAATACCCATAACACACGCAAATATCAATAATAAAAATAATTGCTTCATTCCGGGCTACGATGTGAAAATATTCATATTATTATAAAGTTATTTTTAGACTGACTAAGTACTCAAACAATCTAGGGACGTAAACCAAATGAATAAAGCTGCTAACAATAACCAAAACCACATAATCCTCTTTTAGACATACTCATCTTGTGTAAGATTTGGATAGGTAATAATTAGGGATGGAAATGTCTGTCTTGCGGTTATTACCCCAACATTTTCCAATTTGTGGGGAATAAAGCTATCTTTAGAATCAGATAAACCGATAAACTGATGTTCCAAAGCATCTTCATTAGTGTTTGTTATGTATTTTTTTTAACCCGGCGTTGTAATTGTGATTTAATAAATATTGTAAGTCTTAGACTTTGAAAAACTCTTGAAAATTGTGTCAAGAACTGGCTTCCGGGACTTTGTCCGTATGATATACCTAAAGTATTATATGTCACCGGTGAGAAAATACTTATAAATACCAGTAGTTATACTATACATATATTTAATTTAATTATTAATTAATTATCTTTATCTTTTTCTGTAAGAGAGACGTTTTTCTGTAAGGGGGTAACAAACACTACCATCGTCGTTATTAGTAATTTCTGGCAAAGAGTATAGTAAAATAAAAGAATATAACAAGAATAAAATAAATAAATAAATAAAATAAATATTCTGGGACATTAACACACACGGTCATCTGGTCCCAAGCTAAGCAGAGCTTGTGTTATGAAAACCAGATAACTGGTACATACTATACATATAATACTTTTCTTTTGTAAATATATACTTATAATAGATATTTACACCCAGACTCGACACAAACACTAATGTTCATCACTAATGTTTGTTTCGGGTGGGAATCGAACCCACGACCTGCGGCGTGAAAAGCAAGTATCTTACCGACCACGCCACCGGCTCGTCTAAAAAAATAGAAGTCACATAAATATAAATTTCAACTAAGTATGTTGCTTAACAAAAGCAAAAATATTTATAGTTAATAATAGAAGAATTCATGATATAATACGCGCGTCATTTATACTTTCCACCACAAGTGTTGACAATGCATTATCTCTGAACACACAGACAGGTAAGCTACTGCCTACGTACAAAAATAACGAACCTTAAATATTTTATAGGTGGATTAGCGGGCTTTAGCTTGTGTGGGAGTATAGTCCGTCGGGTTTATTATTAGAAAAGTTTTACCGTTCGCGGTTGGATTTGATCTACTTAAACGGAACACAGCGAGACGGAAATTGAATATCCGTACATTTAATTTCATTGCCGATGGAATAGGGGATGCTATTGTCAAATTGTAGAGGCAGACCCTTCGGTAGACATTGATGAACGTCGTCGACCGGTAATAAATATTGCAAGCTTTGTTCACCGGTCTAGTAGTTTGATACAGTTGTATTGATTTTAGTATATATATTTTGTGCGAGTAAGATTTTTATATACTAGTTTCCATTCGTCGCTTTGCTCGCGTGGTCCTTGTTTCACCCCCTTAGGGTGTGAGTTTATACAGAATCTATCTTAGACTTCATACAGAATCTATGTGTGGGCCAATTTTGGAGTCTTTAGACACAGTGGTTTGGGTTGTGCTTTGATATGTTTCTTCGTTTATGTTATTTAGGTTGGTATAACCAAATAGCATAAAATATTTAACTTACTTAAAGACCATGTTTAATAGTGTCCCAGCTCATGTTATGACTTATTAATAACTATGTATGGCGAATGTATGTAACAGAAAATGAAAATTACAAGTAAATAATAACAATAATTGATAACATATAATACAAGAGAATTCAAGTAAAAATGAATTTGAGTCCAATAAAAAATACGACGGTATAGAATCCATGTCTGTGAAAGATAGATTCTCATGTATATTTAACTGAACTTTTTTTGCTATACAAGTATCTCATTAAGTCAAATTTTGTAGAAGTCACTAAGTAACCTTTTCTTTTATTACTTTTTTGTAACACATTGCATGCAGTTTATCTGTAATTTGTTATGCAGCTTCCGCTCGCGGCTTCGCCCGCGAAATTGGTCTCACTAATCTTGTGTTTCCATACAAACTTCGGAACCCCGTTTCACCCCCTAAAAGGGTGTTTTGAAAAATCCTTTCTTAGTGGTCCCCTAGACCCCATAAGGAACCTATGTGCCAAATTTGGAGTCTCCAGACCCAGCGGTTTGGGCTCTGCATTGATATATCAGTCAGTCAGTTTCTTCTTTTATACATTTAGATTGAATATCATGTATCATACCTTTAAGTAGACCTTAATAAAATAAATAAATAAAAAATAAAATGTCTGTTGGTAGGTGAGGACGTAGCCCTTATATCCCTGGCCATGGATCTTTGTAAAAGCAAATAAGCCGCACGTCCTAACTTTTCGAAATAGAGCATTAAACAAGATTAAAAGTCTATTAAGTACCGTATTTATACGGGGAAGTAAAATCAAGTTATTTTACGCTAATAACGTTCAAAGTCTTTAGTTATCCTGTTGTTCGTGTTGCTGCGGGTGTTCTGTTGTAATGGGTGCTTACGATTGATTAATTTGTCGTGTCGTGAGATTGAGAACCAGAGTTTAGTTGTTACGTTTAGTAAGTATGTCTTAATGTTATTACTCAGGAGAATGGTCTTGAATTGGTTAAGGAAGAACCGATCCTAGAAGGGTTCCATTTTTTTACCTTTAGAGGTATAGAACCCTTAAAACATTACGCTAACGTCACGCCTCTATTACTCAAAAGTGCAGGCAGAAGTGAAGTAATTGCGAAAGTAACTGTCGAATTCAAAACTATTGAACCGATTTAGATGAACTTTGGTACGGAGATTGTTTAAGACCCGGGAAAGGACAGGATAGTTTTTACCTGACTGAGCATAATGTGGTTAATGATGCGATAACCGACATACGCGCGGGCGAAGCCGCGGTTGGAAAGCTCTAGTACTGTTGTAGGCGGAAAGCTCTACTTCCCGCCTAAACAAAACTAATGAGTTTTTAGCAGTGTTGCTCAGTAGTTGCCATGTCATTCAATGCATGTTAAAAAATAATTAGAGGCGTATTCGACAAATTCAAATAGAAGCTCTTTCATTGATAAAATAAATAAATTTATTTTGTACACCATGAGATATTCAAATAACTTATCCAAAGTTATTTGAATGTCTAACTATTTTAAACATAACTATTTATCGTTGAAAGTTACTCAGTCAGCAATTCTGTTTAGAAGAGTAAGTAGCCTCTTTTTCTCTTTGTTAGAACAACCGTCAAAGTGAATTGAAACTCCGTTACTTAACAACTTACCTAGGTAATAAAATGTAAGCAAAGTAGGTACCTGTTACATCCAACCTGTTCAGTCTAAGTAGCTTTACAGCGGAATAAACTCGTTAACCGTATATTAATTCCATTCAAACTTGAAAGTGAAATCTTCATTTAAATGAAAGTAAAACTGAATGTAATTATTCAGTTCTGTGAGTTAGGAACATTTAAAAGGAGTAGCGGGTTCTAGGCGACTTGAATCTTGTCAATTATACGGAAAATTGGTTCGGGTCTCGCTTTTATCTGTATTGGAGTTCGTCACTGATTGAGGTTGCTGCCCGATTAGGAAGGTCCTACACTTAATGCCCCGGTATTTTAATAGAATTCTTGAACTAACGCAAAGTCATTGCGATATCCTTGATCAATACAATATTCAGAGTATCAGTATTGTTTTAACACTAAAAATTAATTAACTAACTCAACTGATCTGAGTATATCGCTGAGTTGGAGATTTATTGTAAAAATAAAGCGTTCTACCGCGAGTGAGTAAACATATTATTTATTCATGTTTTTTTAAAAAGGCGCCTTACGTGGCGTTGCATTTTTATGTTCATACAAATGCTTGCTACTGGCGGTAACGCAGCGCTATTGTCACAGCGTTGACATTGAGTGTGAATTCTATTCTTCAGCATACAGATTTAAATACAAAAATATTGGTTTACAAAAACACTAAATCTTTCCAGTTGTATTTTATTTCAATCTTTCCAGTATGCGCGATTTTACCATATTTGATTAAAGTAATGTAAATGTTATGCAAAATATTTCTCAAAGTTGAAACTTCATAACACTGATATTGCAAAGCAGGTCGTTGCCATGTTATCATATGCTTGTGTATAAACTAATCTAGAATAATGCTATACCTTTGAGGTTTAAGAGAAAACGAGTGTCTCCGTCGGTTTTGTGTTGTCACGTACCCAGGGATTTACTATGTGTAAATAGCTTTAAAAATAAAGCTATGCATGAGAATCTTCGCAACATAAAAGACGTCCAGGATAAAGTTTCATCTCAGTTCATACATAGGTAAGCGTAGTACAATTTTAATAACACAGAACTGTATTTATTAAAACGGTTAACTATTATTATATTACAAACTAAACCATCTGTTATTACATTAAGAACCTACTATAGGCCAACCATTTAACTCGCGTATCGCCTATCGCAAACATTCTGACTCCTCAAGCTGCACAGACAGTGATGATGATACTAGCGATATGGATATTCGTGACGAATAGTCTTACATTACTTTTATCTGTGGTTAAATAGTACTTTAAGAGATTTAATTAATGTTTTATGACTTTATACCTCAGATGTCGATACGCGAGTTAAACGGTCGACCTATACATACATTATTATCATCTAAAAATTCTGTACCCTTAGTTCGCAATAAAGAATTTGAATTTGGACTTTAACTATGCAGAACTAACCGGCAGGCAACATATCGAAGAAAACATGGGACACGTAATAATAATAAAAAAAACAATGGATCAATAGTAAAGACAACACTACCCAATATCACTAGCTCTTGACAGCGTGTTTGCTGAAAGCAGATTCAACAAGTTTTCATATAAAACTCCTTTTCTATACCTATGTCTTAAGTACTCTCAATGTATCATACCTGAGCATGCTTGCGGTGGCAGCGGGAATATGAGTGTGGTGGAAGACTTGCGCCTGGCAACAGCACAACCCAGGGACTGGGGTTTGAAGCTGCGCAGTTGCTGCATGAAGTCGCTGCACTCCATCAGCGCCACGTCCGCGAAATGCAAGTCGCACAGGATTTGATTCTTGAAGCGACGAGCACGTTTCTGAAATACAGTTGCATTGAGTATGCTGACTAAACATCGTCCTGTAAAATATGAATGATAGAAACGCTAGAAGAGGCTCTAGGCATTTATGTAAGTTCTCGGCCTCTACATAAATTATATAGCGAAGCGATATCTGAAGATAGGAGAGTCACGTGACAATCTATCAATCCCATAGGTAAATTTTGTTCGTTTCGATTTTTCACTATCGCTTTGGTATGTAATTTGTCTACAGCCCCTAGAAAACTTGAACTGTTTTCGAAATTCATAATTGGTACCAGTTCTAGAACCTGAATAAATCTGGTTCTGGCAAACCAGGTTCATTCACAGTCACACGCAAAGATTTAGAGCCAACGCTACGTGGTGAGGTCGCAAGCGCAATATTTTCCCGCGCATATACCTGCTTGGTGCACTTTTGCACAAAACTCGCATGTTCACTTAATTAAGCGGGGATTAACAAGAGTGCGTTGCTATGATTGAAATATCGTACCTAAAAACACTGGACCGTTAAAATCATTTTCAATACAAGGTAATTAAAATTTCAGGGTTTTCAATGAACCTTTATGATTATATAGTTACCTTTCGTAAAACCTTTTAACAGTTAAAGTTAAAAACAATAACATTTCAGTAGAACGCAAATTGGTATTTTGGGGAATATTGGAATAATCCGCTCAAAACCCATTTAGCTGGTGTATGCGTATTTGAATATTGTGAATTGATTGATTGTATCTTTTAGATTACATGCGAATGTTTAGTAACTTTTCAACGGTAACATTGAAAGGTAAATGGATTTTGAGAAACAATGGTGATTAGAATAGATAAGCGCCACTGGGCGATCGTAAAAACAACCCCCCCCCACCGAGTGTTTTTTGAAGAAATTATATCATCTTTTTTCGTTTCTTTCATTTTTACAGGCAGGTTAGGTAACAAAAATACAAATATACTCATTTTTAAGAAATACAGACAAAGCACAAGATCGTGCTAAATGGAGGATGAGGACAAGAAAAACCCTGGGGTCGGCCTTACTTGTCCTCAAGTATAAGTGATATAAGGTTTTTTTGAAGAAGAGACTCATTTTAAAGAAATCAAAGCGTTTCGTAAATTTTTGACTGCATTACTACGAAGTGCTACGAACTGCTACAGACCGTTACGAAACTACTACGAAACTGCTACGTCGTAGCATTATTTTGTAGCGACTGTGTGTGACCGACATGATTAACAAACTATTTAGTTTTCCAGCAACATAGTAACATAAGTTTCCCCACTTAAATGGTGATTTTATCGCATTCGGTTAGCGATACTTTGTAATAAATAGTTTTGGATTTAAAATGTAAGTATGATCCTGATGATATCTAAATAAAATTTCACTTAAAGGAATGGTCAAAGTTAATGTTACATAACGATCACGCTTGTGTAGGCAGAGGTAAATATCACCTATTTTTTGCCAGCTGTGTTTAGGGTCCCATAGTAATAAAGGTCGAGCTTCACAATCCCAAAGTCTTTTTGCCCGACTATGAAACCCAATTCATGACGTCGCGGTTATTAACCAAACACGCTTACCACTGGACTACCGAGGTAGTTCAATTTTATGGGTTAACGGACTCGCCAGTATAACGTAAAGGGATAGACATAGGTTGTCACATATTGCCAGCTATGTTCAGGTTCCATATTATTATATACCAGATGCGATCCTATTGCAGTTAATTGGGTACAATTTTGACAGTTTAGAGAAGCCTTAAAAGGAAATTTCTATTAATTACTTTACATTTGCAGTATCTTTGCACACATCTTTTGGTGAATTGTTTCTACCGCTGCCTAATATCGGTGCTGGAAAATATGAGCAAACCGGCATGTCTAACAACTAATCATTTGAGCACATGTGACATCCACTAGCCCGCATTTGGCCAGTGCATGTGGTTTAGAGCCTTAACTCTCTTAACTGGTAAGATAGTTGAAAGCAGACCCGTGCGCGGCAGTGGAACACTAAAAATAGTTTGAAGAGACAATAGACTTTACATTTAATGACAAAATTGAGAAACTCGATGCGCTGTAAAAGATTTTATTGAGTTCACTCGATTAGTTCCAATTTGCTCAGTAAGTTCATTTAAACTGTATCAAATAATGAAGTTTGCTTTAAACCAAACTTGGATGTTCGTAATCTATTCCAAATGGTGTGTTAATATCGAAGAAAAGTTTCCACATTCATCACATTTCGAGTATGAAATGTAATCATTTAAAATGACTGTCCAATAAAATAAAATTATAAGAACTTACTTGACTTTGTCTTGAAAGTCTTGTATGTGAATAGTGGGAACACTAAGCCGAATGAATTAACGAATCATGTTTTTTTTTTACCTTAGTGGGAACAATTTCGTAAATATGTGCATAAGTTAGTAATTGGGCATGTTACTCGTAATAAAAATAAAACATAGTATTGTCTTAGATTTACGCGAATATCACACATTGAAATAAAACTACTTTTTAACGGATTTTATCGCGGTTTATTTTAGATTTTAGATCCCGACGTTTCAAAGTCTTTTCAGACTTCATGTTCACGGGTGGACTGAGATATTTGACGTCCAAAAATATTAATCACAATTATTACTGACTACCTTCAAACATTAATATTTAAGTTGCGTTCCGATTTAAGCAAACTGAGCTCACAGTGTCTTGAATTCTGAGTTGATTTTGCTTGGGTTTTGGTACAAGTAAATTAAGCACTGGGTCCCAAGCTGGTGGTATATTCCAACCATTTTCTCTGTTAAAATTAGGATGTTTTTTAATTTCAATAGCTTCGCGGATCATTCTTGGTAGGAACCGGTTTTCTTTGACAAGGACCTGTGTTTTATCAAATCTCAAGTAATGGTTGGGGCCTAAAATCTAAAATAAACCGCGATAAAATCCGTTAAAAAGTAGTTTTATTTCAAAAATGTAACATCAAAAAATATAACATCAAAATCATGCATTCATTTCATTGCGCATTCGCTTGCTTTTGTTATAATATGTCACTTTTGTTTATTGAATTAAATACGCTATGAACCCACTGCCAGAATTTTGGTCATTGTATTTACGGTAGGTAATGCAAATTGTTTTATCATGGGAATTCAAAATTGACTTTTAAATACAAACATCTAGGAGTGCTATTTCTGAATTTTGACTCGAATCAAATAAAAAAGGCAGCAATTCTTTTTAATGTCGTTTCTTTTGTAAGAATTGTGGTTAAAAGGTCTTTTCGGAGTACGAACCGTTAAATTGGTTTCTATTTCAACATTTTTTATATCTGTTCCGGACCGGTAGAGTTCATTTTATTGACAAAATGTAAAGGATTTGATCAACGATAAAAAAAATGTACTTGTTTTACGTAGGTTTGAGCACCGTTTATTCATTGTCTGTAACAACTTTTTAGTGTCCTGCTGGGTATAGATCTTCTCTCAACTCTCGTGTACTCATTATACAGGCCAATAATAACAACAATATTAAAACAAACGGCAATCTGATCCCAAACTAAGCAGATTTTGTACTATGGAAACCAGACAAGTCTTAATATACTACTTTTATAATACTTTTAGATAGTTGAGAGAAGACCCGTGCCCAGGAGTAGGACACTAAAAACGGTTAAAGTGATAACAGTTTCCTTTGTAAATATATACTTCACCCAGACTCAAGACAAACAGATATGTTCATTACACAAATGTCTAACTTGTGTGGTAATCGAGCCCACGACCAGCGGCGAGAAAAGCAAGTATCATACCGACCACGCTACCGAAACTACTAAGCATTATTATAATGTAACAAAGATCAAACAAAGTCAAACCAAATCAAGCAACTAAATGCGAGACTTTATTCTGTTTACACACATTGCTTCACAGGAATTTTATACACTCTTGAATCCTGTTTTAGTTTCAAACACATTTCAGATTTACCAAATTCACGAGTGCTTTGTTTAAACGTTTACTCACTGTTCTACTTTTATTTGTACATACTTTTGATTTTACAAGCTTAGGAGTGTTTTTGTTTTGATTTAGGCTTTAATTGTATACGCTGGTAAAAGTAATTAACGTCTGAATTCACAACTTTGTTTACAGTCCCGAAAGCAAAAATTTAAACATAAATTTAATTACCAAGTTATCCGCTGAAGGCGAAATTTTTAAGTTTGATAGATTTATTTGACGCCTGCCAGCTTGGTTGGGGTGAGCTGGTCAAACAAGAGTGATATTGCTGAGTTACGTTTATAAACGTTTTTAATAACGAGACAAATTTTTAATTAGATCATTGAGGTGATAAGACAAGCTTGAAGAACTTTGTCGAGGTTTATAAAGGATGCTGAATAGATCAAAATTATTGACAATTACTTGTAACTACATTCCTAATATTATGTTGTAACTAGCTGCCCCAGCAAACTTCGTACCGCGTATTTATTAAAAAAAAAATCACTTAGGGGTATGAAAAATAGATAGTAGCCGATTCTCAGACCTACTGAATATGAATAAAAAATTTCATAAGAATCGGTCGAGCCGTTTCGGAGGAGTATGGCAACGAAAACTGTGACACGAGAATTTTATATATTAGATGTATAACATTTACTGATTTAAAAAAAAGGTACGTACATTTACGTACGTACGTAGGCATGATTCCTCGATACGATAAATTTCTATTTAATTCGTCAGATTATAAAAAATATTGTAATATGTTTTACTTTTTCAAATCATTCCAAACTGTATGTACATTGTTAATATTCAGTAGTAAGACAATTGCTTTTCACACCGCAGGTCATGAGTTCGATTCCAACCCAAGATGTGATTCATAGTACAAGCTGTGCTAAGTTTGCGATCAGATAGCCGTGTGTGTGACAATGTCCCACGGTATTATTAATTTAATATAATTAAAATGTCGCATCTTGTTTATTAAAAGTGTTTAAATTTGCCCAGTCTGAGAATCAAACATACAAACTGTGTACACTTGACTACCGAAACAGACATCTAGTTACGTTAATAAATTGTAATTTACGCAATAATTGTTTTTTTTTTGCATTCCACAAATAAAATTATGGTAGATACATGGATATGAATTGCATGGATAATTTACAAAATAAATCCATTTATAGACTCATTTGTATATCAATGTGGAACTGCATGTTTGTTCAATATCAACACGCAAACCAAACCATGAGCTTCGATATAAAAACTCCAATTGGCTTTCCACTGACTTGAATAAATATTGATGTGCACTGCAGAAGACAAAGCAAATATTAATCCAACGCAAAAAATATTGAAGCGTAATTAATAAGTAACTTTATTGATTTATTACTGCCTAATTTATGCTCTAAGTAATCTAAACAACCATATTAGTCAATACATAGATGCCTTATTATATTAAAAGGTAGCTATAAAATATTTAATTACCTAAACCAAGCGACAACAATGTACGATTACCTTGCATTGATAGAATTGTCTAGAGTTTACTCTTTAGTTCGTCACTGTCCTTTGACAGTAGGGCTTATGTCATGGTAGTTAAAGCACAGTATGCCTTATTAATGTCTAAGTACTGCATATGAATATGTTTTTAACTACCTTTTAGAAGAGAATCTCTCTAAAACCTACTTGTGCATTGTACAGTTTTAAATCTGTCATTTCCATTAATCTGGTAACTAAAACATTAGCCAAAAACTTACTGTAGTTAGGTACGCCAATATAGCGTTTGTTTCTACACTACTGTCTTAAAACTTTTTACTTAGCTAAACAATCACAAATTACATATATATCAACTTATATTTTAACAAAATATAATTTAAAATTCGAAATAACAACCATACGAAATACCATCCCGCTACCACCCGCCAACAGACATTTAGATGCTTATAAACAGTAAAAACTTTTGTTTAATTATCAAATGACAAAAGTATGGCTAGATTCTACTTTATTTCCTTTGTCTCTTGACTTTGAAAGTCAAACAATACCAATTGCAGATCTTTCATAGCTACGAGTTGCACTGTTTGTAAACGCTTTTAAACAACAACGTTATTAAATTATGTTTTACAATTAAACAAGGTAAAACACGTTTTATCTAGAATTTAAAGCATTCGCATTATAAATGTTACGTTTGTCCGTTTATTTCAACTTTAATAGAAACGTCTAAAGTAGCGAACAATGGACCCACAGCGGTCTTCTTATAATTAGTTAAGTCTTTCATCCATTGTTACGGTTATGACATTTGAATGGCAAAAGAAAAGAATTTAGAATTGGACAGCTTTTCTGTAACAACATTTTGAAACTTTATATTAGTTTTAAAATTATGACAAATGAGAGCTGGAAATGAATTAAGTATTTTTTTTTATCAGGACATTTTATTTTATATTTACAGGGGGTAGGTAAATGTAAAAGAAAATGTTCTGATACAGCACATAAAAAAAATAATTAGCTGAGAAAAGTTAGTCTACAGGATTTTTTTTACGAATGCGCAATTTTTTTCTTGTTTCTAAATCAACACATTTTTAATTTCTTTATCCAACATAAATTCAACATTATAGACGATTTATTCGTAATAATATAAAAAAAAGCGTGCGGCGTCAAATTAGCGGTCAGAGACCATAGTTAGCGCACAGCTGATATGGCGACGTGGGGGTGGCAAAAATGTCTACATAATTATAATAAAACATCTTTCGTTAGCAAATACTTGATTTTTCTGTACTAAGACATTATAAAAACAAAAAAAACGTAGATATTTCTTAATTTTTTTTAAATTTTGCTCACTGCTTAAAATGTTTTCTTGTATATTATTATCAACTGATTAAAATTTTCAAAATCTCATAAAGGCGAAAAAGACAAATCCAAACCTAGTCTTCATTATTTTAAAAGGCCGTATACAGGCCGTGAGGTATACAGGAATAATTGAAATGCTCAATATCGGAGGGTTAAATGGTGGTTTGGTATGATGTTACAGAATAGCAAAAATAAATTAGCTGTTCTTAGCTGTAATTCACATTTTTGAAGATTAGAATACCAAATAACTCTGAAAAAAAATATCCCTCATTATTTTCATTTCACTCCGTGATGTAACTATATGAAAGTAGGTACCATGAAATACGTACCACAGCCTTGCATTACTATTGTGTCGAAAGTGAAGAGGTTTCACTGTCCGTTTAACCGCGTTTGATTGATTTGTTTTCCCCCGCAATTTCAAGGGGCTTCCTCTGTAATTCGTCTTCGATTAATTTATATTATGTTACTATTCCATATAAAAGTACTTAATTATATTTTCTATTGGAACTTTTACATAGATTGCTGTGAAATAGGTCAGTGTGCCTATGATACCTACTTTATGAAGTGCTTTTTTATACGTTGTCGGTATTGGATAAAACCATTAACCTGATTTTGGGAAGTCGGATAAAAACAATTTATGTCGTTCCCCGGGTCTCTATACCAAATTTTATCCAAATCGGTTCGGTAATTTAGTTTCAAAAGCTTAATATACAAACATTTACTTTCGCATTTTTAATGTTAGCAGGGATTATTACTCAGCTTAGATAGCAAAAGTTAGTTCTATTCAATCTATGACAATTATAACCAATATATTTAACAAACAAACGAACCTACTTTACATCTGTAATACCTGATAGTGAAGGCAAAAGAGAAGGTCAAACGTTTTACCAAATACTTTTGGTATCTACCATAAAAACGAATGAGATGTCATTAATTGGGCAACTGAAATTTCGATGTGACTATATGTTTTTACTAAGATTACAGATTTATGGATATCAGGATATTTCCATTATGAAAATGAAAATTTCTGTCAACCTGTAAATTCCGATACGGAATCATTTATCATAGTAATCCCTGAACGCAAACCTACCAAGAAACGGAATGTGGTACATTATCGACCTGTCGATCAAATGATCACTCGTTTCTACTGAAACATTGAGTAGGGTTACTACAACACTGACGAAATAATTATTACGCTGACTGGATTCTGGGGATATTTTGTATTTCGTTTTGGTATATAGTAATAGAAGTACAGTCATCTAGAAAATTGACTCCACGCTTTGTTTCAACTGACAAGTATCTGTCAATATTTAATAACTATTGACGTTCGTATTATGTATGACCTTCCTTAATAAATAATTGTAAGGCAAAGATCCAATAATTACAAGTTAATGATGGAGTTCGTTAGTGTGTATCTTTATTGGAAAATATTCATTTTGTCTTTTTTTGCCTTTATACTGTTTCATTAAATGTTTTTGTAACAATTTTAATTTAATTTATTATACTAACATAGCTATAAGATCTGTTTTCTTTGTACTAACACTAGGATGTAACTTGTCCGAAATAAATGTTATTTTATTTATTTATTTATATCTCCTATAATGCTAACTGTCTCATGCCAACTGCGTCCAGTTCCTCCTGCCAACTGCGTCCAGTTTCTCTCGTCTTCTTTTCTGATCAGCCACAGCGATTTCTTACGCCTCTTTGAGTTCCCGGTGAGTGGCTATTCAATTCGATATGTACGATTCATTCGACACAATAATGGCCAGCCTACTCCTAATACAATTAAACAGTCTTGTGACTGTTAAATGTATATCCATCATACCAAACTTTTTGGCAAATTACACATGAATGGAAGACAATTTTGGGGGCTGAGTCGCCTTTATCCGTAGGAGTGCACCTTTTATCTGAATCCCCACACGTGGTCCCCGAGAGGTGCAAATCAGGTGACAATAAATCAACTGGTAATTATGTTTACTGGTAATTAACTGGCTTCGGCCGTTAGTGACCACACACCAGACAAAACCGCACCGCCAAGCGGCCTTGCCATGTTCACCAGAAACGGCACCCTAAAGGGTGGGTCGGAATATTTGCCCCTTTACGGTTTTAGGGAGCCTTATTCCACTGCCACCTTCGCACCGAAAATTATTTCTAATCACGAGTGAATCGGTTTATTGGGCGTGGGCGGCAACATCAGGCAAATTGTAGTCAAACGCAAGCCTAAATAGATTTTTTAGATGTTTTTTGTTAAATTTTAACTCCAAATTATGGCTTATGAACTGGTCTTCACAAGCACAGTACGAAATTGCGCTATAAGCAGTCAGCTGCTGGGAAGACATAAGGTCCTTTATAATCCACTTATTCTGAAGCAACTAAATTAGCTGGACCATCTGTTACACTGTCTATTGAGGCCTAATGGAATTTCCTTCGCAATTTGTTTAAACTAATTCTCTTGGTTTAATTTAATTTAAGATGTTACCATCATGTTACTTTAGGATTTACGTGTGTTTAATAAAAAAACTTGTTACTTTAACGTCTAGTTGCCACTGGTAAAACATGCACAAGAAAACATGTTGCAAGCACTAGTTATCTATCTCTATCGTTTAGAAATGAGTAGAAAGAGATAAGACTATGCTTGTATTATGTTATGTTGTGCAGTGAAAACGCATAAGTAAAAACAAAAAAGTAATTAGGTACTGATTTTCAAGAGCAGCAATGGTGTAGCGGTATCAGCCCCAACTTTAAAATATAAGGTCGCGAGGTCGATTCCCGGTCGCGCAGGGTTCTGCTCAATATCGGTGAAAGAAAACACCGTGAGGAAATCGGCATGTGTTAAAACTAATCATTCGAGGACATGTGACATCGTGTATGTGGATTAAGGTGTAAACTCTCTCAACTCTGATATAGTCGATAGAAGACCAGTGCCCAGCAGTGGGACACTAAAAAGGGTCGAAGTGAACTGATTTTCAGCCTAAATTGGTAGTTTATATTCTTGTTCTTTAACTTTGGTGATAAAATTCGTCGTTTTTATTATTCGATAAAAAAGTTTCAACATAAATGTCATTTGGTCTAGACTAAGCCGTGTTTTATTTCGTTTCTTATTTTAGTATAGTTTTATGAAGTTTTAACTTTTTACTTGATTAGTAAGTAATACTAATTTGATTATTACAAAGAATTTGAACGTAGCTATAGAATTTGATGAGCACAGCAAGACAATCAAGAAATCAGGTCTATGTACATCACTTCAACCCTTTTTAGTGTCTATGGGTCTTCTCTCAACTATCATACGAGTTTCGAGAGTTGGTAGAAGTCATATGATCTCGAATGTTTTAATTCTTAGACATGTCGGTTTCTTCAAAATGTTTTCATTCGTCGATATTCATTAGCGGTGATGAAACAATTCTCACAAAGATGTATGATATCTATGAATAAATTATAAAAATAAAACATTTGATATTATTATGGATCTTAAACGTTTTTTTTTATTCTGTAACAGGCCTGCGAAAGATTTAGATTTAGATTCTAGATTGTAATAAAATGTAATGACATGAAGACTTTTTATAGGTGATCAGGAAAAACCTGCTGATTTCAACAAAGCAGTTCTATTTAGTTTGCAATAATAATAAAATTACAAGTCAGTATTAATTTTTTTTGGGTGGAATGTAAAATTTATAACTACGAAAATAAAATAAAAAATTGTTCGTCCTACTCTTTCTTGTAATAGCACCTTAATGATTGATGACAGATCACCTTTACTTCATAAAAATGTAGGAAGACCCGTTTAATAAATACGGGCCTTATACTCTAGGTACAAGTGTTAGTTAATTATCTTTGTGTTATAGAAAAAAGTACTAACCTGATTGGGTCCTGTAAGATTTAGCCCACAAGAGTTGCAACGGAGACATTCCTCGTGGTAATGGTTGTTGTCATAAAGCGGCGAAGGTTCTGCAACATTAATCATAATTAGAAAAATATTCTGTCGACAGTTTATAACGTGAAATGAAAGTGAAATGCCCAAATCATTATATTTTTGCTGTGAGTATTAGATTGGAAATCATAAATCCATGATATGTATCTATATATCTATTTTTGTGTAAATTTCTAACAAATCTCCTGTTTTAGATTAAGAAAAAAGAACTTTAAGATCTAATTTTGTCCCGGTTTACCATCGACCCATATTGATGACTTAGTTTTTAAACCTCATGATTCCATTTTGACAAATTTTACAGAAGACCAAAAATATTACATCTAACAATATAGCACGTGTTTTGCAAATAGGCAAATTTTTAGTTTGAATTTGGAAATAATTTCATTCGATGGGCGGAACAATTTATATTACATGGTATCAAAGATTATTTTGATTTTACCATCATACTTTAAGAAACGTTTATTAATAAGAGTAGGTTCTAAAAAAGTCACTAAAAGGCCTGTTAATTTTATTATATCCTTAATCTAACTACTAACATAATAATATGATGAAATGGTTGAAAGAAAAGGTATTTGAATATGTAACAAGAGAAATTAAAGCAGTAGGAACTGCCTTTTGTAAACTCAACACTAAAAGCCTCGAACGTGAACTCTCCAAAAGGTTTCCACGAACCTTTAGCTGAGTGTTTGTACAGTTTAGCTTTGTTAATACTTACTTAGATTTTAGATGCATAGAATGGTGTTTATTAAAGCAATTTTCTTACTAAAATGAAGTTTCATGGAAAAGTGAAACCATAACGGAAACTTAGTCTTCAATTACTTTAACGGAAATGTATTTAATGTATTAAAACTGTTAATTTACTAAAAGATGACGAGTGATCGGCCAAGTAAAAAAACATTTGTACTGTTAGGTACCGACTAATTGGTTGGATGGCGATAGATACTATTTATACTTATGTACTTATAACTTCGTTCCATTTAAGTATCCCAAAAACATCAAAATATTGTTTTTTTTTTATAATCCTTACTCTTTGCACATGATTTTTGGGCTTAATCATAAAAATACTGTTAGGTTAGCATACCTACATTGTTATTATTTTAACGCAAAGTTTGAATAAGTTTTTAAAAATCAAAAGTAAATTTTAGTGTTTTTGGCTCCTTGCCAAAGGGCATAGTGCTGTCTTGGAAAGTTGCCAAGATTCCAGACTTAACATTTTAAGAGTTATTGACGGTCCCTCGTAACATGTGACAGCCACTTAGGTATTCTTACCGACTCGCTAAACTTTCAAACAAATGCATTATTGATCTCGAATATTCTACAATACTCTTATTACAATATATAAAGGACTAAGTTTATGAAAAGAAATTTGCATAAAAAAGTTATATTCTCAAACCTAAAAAATTCTGACAAAAAAAATATTTTCTTTTCTGATAGAGACCTTCTATTCTTTGATATATTACATAAAAAGTCGTGATTAAGTCAACCGACACTTCGATGTCTGTTGAGTTTATGTGAAACTTTATGCCAAATCTTAATTATTGTTAAAATATATGAACAAATTAAGACAAATGAACCCGACTTTTGAATTAGGGTGATGAGCGGAATAACTTCAGAAGTTGGAGGAGTCCATTATTAAATTACTAGGGATGGTTTTAGGTTGTCTAATTTATCAAATATTCAAGAAAATGTGATAAATATGATTTTCAAAGTACTTGGACGTTGTAAAATGTCCTAATAATTAAAAAGGGATCTCCCATATGTCAAGATAGGATTCCTTAACCCCGCTTAACTGTTGTGATACCAATTTACTGTAGCATAATGTGTTAGGCAGTTAATGGCATAAATGTATTTAATATAATCATTATCTGGCATGCGTTTCATTAGGTATAATGATTTTTGGGTCATAATAATTTGGATTACCATAGAGTCGTTTAAAAGAAATTACGAGATAAATATCATTTTTGTCACAGTAGATTACAGTGGGCCCGGCACGAAAATTTTGGTTTTATGCGTGAAAATGTTTATTTGTTTTTCTATTAAATAATATGTTACGCTATCTTTAGCTACCGTAAAAAAATCAGTTATGCAAGCCTAAATATTTATGCATAATGTTATGCTTTCGTTTTATAACGATCATACTATTTAATATTTGTACGCCTTCACGGCAAAACATAACGCCCATTTAAATGTTTACCTAACACCTTTATGTACTCTTACCTATGTTTTACAAATAAATATTTTGATTCTGATTCTGATACTACACAGAGCGAGTCACCTTCGTCCGTGGGTGTGCACCTTTAATTTGAATCCCCTGACACTTGGTTCCCGGGGTTGGTGGTGCAAATCAGGTGACAATAAACTGGTGGTAGGATTCAGCCAGTTAATGACCACATACCAGACACAACGCCAAGCGGCCTTGCCGTATTCCAATGCGATTTTTGGTGACACCATTCAAGAGGTCGGAATTGTTTGCGTGATTTGTCCTTTATGGTTTCAAACGATTTGGAACCTCATTCTACTGTCAACTTCTCACTGGAAATCATTAGTAATCACGAGTGAATCGGTATATTAGGTAGGTGCGTTCTATCGCAAGCCTATTTCGGAAAAAAAATCACACACGACACTAAATTAAATGCAAGTACCAGTTTCATATTATAACAAACATATTACTATTAATCTATAAGCCAATAAAATGAAAAGAGCCGTGAAGATTGCTAATCGTCACGTGTCTACTACATCTACACCAGCACTCGACGTAGTAGTAAAATGAAGTTGTTACGATTTCAATATTGAATTATAGAGCTATTGCATAAAGTAGGGCGTAATTAAACCGATCAGGCGATTGTAGAAACAATAAAGTGCGTAGTAAATAAGTATTTTCATGTTTTTATAGCAAATAAAATACTTTAGCGATAATGTGGATGTTACGAGGTTCCATAACAATGTTATTTCAATATTCTGTCCGTTTATCGTTTTCGTCAGTAAATGTTCTAATTATGTATTTATGGCTACATTACTTATCTAGCTTCCGCCCGCAACTTTGTCCACGTGATTTATCAAAAGCTTACCAAAGTAACGAATTACTGGACATGTACCTAATTTTATCCAATTCCATACATCCGTTTTCCCATGGAAGTGTAACAAACATCCATACGTTCTCACGAACTTTTGCTATTGTAATATTGGTAGGGAACTTAATGTATTAGGTGCTTTATGTAGGTCATGAGTTCATTATTGGATATGATAGTAAATAGTTATGCTGAGTGCATTTACTCGTACGCATTGGAATGAAGAGGAAACTAGTTATGCCTACTAATGTGTACGTAATGAATAGTGAGAGGTACCTACTAGTGGCGAAGGTTGGAAGTCTGAAAAAGGGAAGCCGGAGCAAAAAAGTTCTTACTTAGGTAAATAATATCTCTTCACTATAATCACCGATCGTTCTCACACTAGATGTAGATTCTTATTTTTGTTGTATTGACCATTTCCTAAAGGGAAGTCGATAGTAATCGGCTTGTATGTACTCTTCGCCACTGGTACCTACAGTGAGCTGAACGTTTAACTTGAAGCAATATTTTTGTTTTAACATTGTTTAATGCTTTGAACAAGAGAAAGCGTTGCTGTCGAATTAAAAGTCGCAAGTGTTTGATTTTGTGCGTAATAAAGTCTTCAATATGAAATCCTATTTATTTGAGAATTTAGCTAAAGGGAAAAAAGAAGGTAATCCAACAAGAGTTCAAAAATATAATACGGTGAAATTGTGAAGATCAATAATATACCAATCAGTGCAACCAGTATCTGAACTATAATTCAAGTTCCATTGCCAGTAGTTTAAAAGCATATTGTAAAAATTATTTCTAAAAGTAGCAAGTTTGATAAACTTGCTACTTTTAGATAAACTTGCTACTTTGCATAAATTAATATAATAAAAATCATTAATTTTGATAATACTTGATACAAAAATGGCAAACCAAACATTAGAAGAAGAGAAGACAACCATGTTAGTCATCCCTTTGCTTCAGCTACAATTTAATTCCGTCACGTTGTCGCACTGTCAAGATACATACCGTATGTTACTCAATTATAATGTACAGATTCAACTTTAAATAAATTTAAAAATTCGTTCTGTAATTTTTATGTTTCTTCATTACATCCAAAGTTTTCTTTATATAATATTAGTGTAAATAAATGAAAGTAACAAATAAATGAACACAACAAAAACTAATTCAGTGTGATTTCGGGATAAACATTTTTAAAACAAACAGAATTTTGCAATGCCGTCTTTAGGTATTTAAGACATAGATTATGCTAAATAAATATAAAAAAATAGGAACATCAGATCATATATTTCAATCGGTTACCTTTGACTCAATAACTTGTATAAGTGGTAACAAAAACGTTTGGAAACAAAGCAGAATACGCTCAAAATGCTTTGGAATGAAAACTCAATTTAGAGCAAGTTCATACGAAATATTAAATTACGAGACGACTGAGATGAGAACTTTAGCAATACCTGTGCCTTCTGTCTCCACGTTGGAAAGGGCTTAAGCTATTTATATATTTTATTTTTTAAGTAGTTTTTACTACAATAGGCAATTGTATCAGAGATCGTAAAATTGGGAAATCGTTGATATAAAAAAGAGGTGTCTTTGGGTCACCCAGTTTGAATAAAACTATGCGAAACACAAGGTGTGTAATGATAATTTTATCTTCATCTTTGGTCATTTGTTGGCAAATGTTTGATTGAAATAGTTTCGCTATCTAAAGGTCGTAGCATCGATATATCAACTTGGAAAGGGATCATCACATCTACTCAAGTCGTTCAATATGATTTGTTTTAAACCGCGGTACGGTGCGTGGTCGACATGCAGTTCTTGCGCTTACGTCTTTCCGTACTCTAGCTTACGTGTTTTCGTCCACGCCTCTACCGCGGCCTGCGTTGCCGAACAATGCTGTCATTGAAATGGTGCCGTCTATCCGTGAATTAGTGGGCATTGAGCCTTAGGCGTGACGACGTGCTTGCGTAAGGTTGACGCTGGTTGACGGCGAAGTGAAAACTGATATAAATATGTAAATAAATAAATATTCTGGGACATTAACACACACGGTCATCTGGTCCCAAGCTAAGCAGAGCTTGTGTTATGGAAACCAGATAACTGGTATATACTATACATATAATACTTTTCTTTTATAAATGTATACTTATAATAGATTTTTACACACCCAGATTCGACACAAACACAAATGTTCATCACTAATGTTTGTCTCGGGTGGGAATTGAATCCACGATCTGCGGCGTGAAAAGCAAGTATCTTAACGACCATGCCACCGGCCCGTCAATATGTGTGCTACGACCCTTAATCTATTCAATATCGTCGGTAACTGTATGTTACATTGTACTTGGCTCGGGCAATACGTGTAAAAATACTTTACCACGCTGAAAACTAAACATGATTTCAAACATCTTTGCCAAATAAACTTTTTTTGGATTTTTTTTTATTAATTAATTTTACTATTTTATATTGAGCCCTGCATTAGGGCGAGGGAACGCGCGGTGCGTCTCGCACCAAATTGGTGACGATCATCGTTCCTACTGGGAGGCTTAAATTATGATGATGATGGGTTTTATATCTATACGTGTCTGGTAAAATTGTTAAGAAATGACTTTCTTATTTCGTATATTTTGAGTTGAAAAATGTAGGTACTCAATATGAGAATTGAATATGTTAAATAATATGTATAAAAAATAATTTAATCATACCCTTGCTTGGAATATAGTTAAATTATATTTAATTTAATTGTTATCACTTACCATATCGCTCCACTTAATTTAACACGTGAATATGTTGGAAAAATTATGTTATCTATATTTTTTCTACACATATATTACTACTTATATTTTTTCTACCAGCTAACATTTATATACGACATTTATTATATTGGTGTTTAAGTTTAGTATAACCAACACATCTATATTATCTTACAATATATCGTTTATAACAAACATTCAAAATGGTCCATTTAGAAACTTATTTTGAAGCGTAATTATTCTTAGTGCACAATATTATAAAAAATCCATAAAATATATATTTTCAATAAGTACAAACGGTGAATTACTAAAAATATATAACACAAAACTAGTTTTATCACGGCTGTTACGGTATTTTTAAAAAAGTAAACACAATTCGTTGTAATCTACGTTGTCTATTTATTTCACGATTTTTTAACGCGAATTAGGACTGTCAATGTATTGTTATTTGAGGTTACTCGTTGTGTACGCACGTCACTTTTGTTCTAGTAAACATGGCAGCATCGGCAACAGATGACAGGGCGCGGGCGGGCGAGCCTGCGCCGGGGGCTTGCGTTCATCTCATTTCGCGATGTCCGTACAACCACGCTGCCAGTTCAAAGTGCCCGGCCGAATACTCAGAGAACGAGCCTGACAGCGCCACCATCCAGCCCCGCTCCGCACTCCCTCGTTACGAATTTTCCTTATCAACCCTCTAGTTTTCGTCGGTAAAGCAGTACGTGAGAGGGAGACAGAGAATCATCTCGCGAATCGATTGGTTGATATAAAGGGGCGGGGGCTGAGCACGTGGCAATTCTGCCAGTGTTGTCAGTGAGTAGTACTCATATAGCAATTGAGTTTGTAGTTGTAATATGTTTCCTCAAAAGCTCTTTAGCGCGGGTTAACTGAAAGTTGTTTGTCACACTAGTTATAACTTCGATCAACTTTTGTGACAAGATTTAAATTGAATTTCTTTTGTCACGACTTTGTATGATAGCAATGCAGGAAGCTATGATGTAAAATAGACAAAGTTTCATGATTCAATTTTAACTATTTTAATTTGATTATAATTACTATAAAGTAGGTTAAAACATACTACTAGATACGTTCCTATATATTGAATGTGTGAGTAAAGAATAATATTTTAAGTAGGTATCTAATCTCTTTAAAGTAAACGTACCTATTTAAAACGACGCATGAGGTGTTTTTGGGATACCCGATTAGAACGAAGTTATGAGAATAATCGTAAGTAGTAATCGTCATTTTTGTCGTTATTGGTTTACGATACTTTACTAAAATTGTATAATGATGTATCTAATATTGTCGATAACTGTATAAAAGCCATTTTGAATTGACCTATCAAATATTACCCTATCCTATTTTTCCTATTCTGGAGATTTGTACGAAGATCTTGTTTATAAATAAACTGTTGCTGTTAAACTTTTTTTGCACCAAGCGCATAAGAAATTTCATTTCTATAATGAATAATGATAGTAGCAATGACACTTACCAGTTTGTGTACTGGAATCGAAGAACGTGCTCGTCGTCTCCACAGTCATGGTCCCAATAGTTCCGTCTAGTATTTGTGTGGAGGAGTCTCGGCGACCGCGAGCTCTCATGCAAGCGTCATCACTTTGCGAACTCTGACGACGAAAGTTACGACATCTTATCATTTCCTCAGTGGTAGACTGTCTACGAAACCCACGTGCTATCAGTATTTCTTCAGTTGTGGATTGTCTTCGAATCATCGTTCTCTCTGGAGGACGAGCGCATGGACTTGGATCGCGACTCGAACATGAACTAGACTCAGGGCTCCGCGCGCGACCCATTCTAGCACAGGAAGCTTGTCTTCGCAGTCGTCCTCTACGCCTAGCGGCTGAAGGGCTGAGTTCGCCACCTCCAGCACGGTCGGGGCTTAATTGGGAGCGTTCTCTTCTCGGCCTTGCGGCAGAGTCTGGGCTAAGAGAATCCCTTCTCGCTTTGCCTTCATCATCAGGTCCTAATGATGGTCCTGAATCGCGTCGCCTTGCCCCTGGAGGTCCTGTTGGATCGTCAAAAGCGGTAGCTTGGCGTTGTAATCTACCCAATCTTCGCTCCGGGCTGGCTGCAGCACGAGAATCCCTTCTTGCTCTACCACACTGTGTAGTAGAATCGCGTCGACCTCCTAAATTAGGTGGAGTGCGCCCTCCTGGGGTAGCTTGAGTGCTTTGTGTCGACTGTGTACCACAGTTTACCTGGGTTTGGGCTGCACTTGTGCTAGGTGTCGGTGAAGTAGGTGAGGGTGTCACAGCGGACGTTATGATTGTCGGCATAGTCATCACATGACTCGATTCCCCATCTGATCGGCTTGGTTCGTGGATAGCCACCACGGTTACGCACGGCATATGAGTAGAAGGGACGGGGTCTGAAGATGCATCAACGAACGTCGGCGGTGCAGGTGTCGGAGGTGAAGCGCGTCTTTTCTTGTGCGTCGCTACTATTCTCGGAGGGGGTGCGGCTACGGAGTCTCTTCTATGACGATGGCCATCAACTGAATCTCTACGGTCTTTATCATCACCGGAGCCACGCCTTTTAATGCGATGTTCTTTAGTAGGCATTATTGTGGTAGAGTCTTTTCGATCCCAATTATTAGGAAATTCGCCGCGAAAATCTTGGGGCGCTGCCTTCGAATCACGGCGCTTAGAGGCCATAGATTTGATGCCCGAGTCTGCGGACGAGTCACGTCGGCGTCGCGGCGGCGGCTCGTGGCGCGCCCACGGCAAGGAGCGGGCGAGGTCGGCTAGGGTTTCTCGACGAGAGAGCGGGGCGCGCTGGCGCCGAGGCTGGCTGCCTCCGCCTCCCCACTCACGGAGTATGTCGGTCAATTGAGCCAGGGAAGAACGGCGGCGACGTGGTCCGCCTACGTAAAAATTACCAAGTAAAAAAGAAACATATTCGCTTGTCACTTTAAATGTTAAGGCTACTACTGTCATTTTCAGACGATCTGTGTTTAGTTAAATTAAAATATGATAAGTATATAGCTAGTTCCAAATTAAAATTAGTATGTATGCAGTAGGCATGCAGTTATACAAATTATAAAAACATTTAAAACATTTTTTGGGACTAGATGGCGCTGTGTGTATGTGTGAACATATTATGCCTATTTAAAATCTACAAAACCATCCTCAAATAAAACATCATATTTACCTCTGGACTGATTTTCGAGGTCGGGTTCCGGTGGCGAGAGACAGGAGACCTGCGCCGCCGAGTCTCTGCGGCTTCCAAGCCTCTGTCTGAGTGTGGACTCCTCTAACGAAGACCTCGTTAGCTCGTCCCACCCGTTGCCTCCAGCCCACACCAGCCCCACTTGATGCGACAGAATCGGTAGGTTGCAAACGAAACATATTGCCGTCATAGTCCTGTTAAAAAACCACACCGTTAAATCACCACTGGTAATACTTATTTTATATTATTAGGCAATTTACGTACGCTTTATTGTTTCTGAAATTTGTACCGCAATACATAGCGTATCGTGAAGCCGGTAGACTAGTCGGCGCGAATAAGCGTGAAGCGACGTATCGCGCCCTTGTGCTCGCATCGCCGCACCGCGCTGATAACCGAACTACCGATATTAAGTAATAACCACTCCCTCGCGTTGACGCGTATTACACTATCAATAAACAATTGATGCGATACTATAATATTCCTGTTGGATTAAAATTACGTTGATATTGCCGCTAATAGCAGCTTCTGTATCGACGGCTGATATGTTTACCTTTCCATTGTTACCTATATACCTATATTTGCTATTACCAGACAAAGCTTTGGATACAATATGTTATCCTATCATATTGCTTATCGTAGACCTTCGAGACATCTGTTTATAAATTCATCCGCCGATAAAAGCGTTTATGATTGTTATTGTGGCGGCGTAGCCAGTCGAAATATAATTCTGATAATGCCTATCTACCGGCTATTCGGATGAACGAATTTTCCTTGGTATGATTGCTAAATTGCTAAATGATGTTAATATTAGTCAAGTGGAAAAGGCGATGTGCTCTCGAATATATCTATTGACAAGTGTCTCAATTTGTAATAGGCAGGTACTAATACAATGCAATAAAGAAAATAAAAAATCTAAATAAGAACAGTCGCAATGCGAGCTCATAGAACTTCCATCATTCGTAGAATTCATAGCGCTATTCTGTGCTACGTTGCTACGAGAAATGCTACATCGTTCGTAGTTGCTATAGTATTACTACTACGAGACTACGAGCAATGCTACAGAATTTACTTTTCGTAGCATAATGTGATTTGTAGTTCCGAGGGGTTATACTTTTTACTTACTTATTTTACTAATGCAATATAAATAGATTTGCTGTGTATCTAAGTCTACAGTGCTTATTCTATTAATGATTATTAACTATTATAGTGCTAATGTTTGGTGTGTAAGGTGTAGCTATATGTGATGTTTTAATAGTGTGTATTTGTATTTTAATGAGATATTTAAATATAAATCTTCAATTGACTCAAGCTAGCCAATACGAAAAAAAACTATCTTTTTAATGTTTGGTGCTTTTTGCGTTGTGGATGATTAAGCGAAAACGCTAATCTCGACTAGAGATGGTATAAGTAATATCAATGTCGAGTTAAATTGTATGCTTAATAATTAAAGAAATACGCTAAGGGTTTACGCACACGTTCATGCAATTAAATGGGCATAATAAAATATAGTTAACATGCATGTTTTACAACTGCAGTTAGATAAAATAATCAGACAAATTAAAAGAAGACTATAATTACGATCGCACTGTTTTGCTACTTTTGGTGATAAGAAAATCGTATTAGATAAGCACACCTCTCTCTGACGTCTATTTAAAAAGTGCAAGTTATCACATTTAATAATTAATAGTAGCAGTTTAGTGCGCTTCCGATTACAATATAATTATTATTGTATAAAATATATACATTATAGATTAGATTACTCTTTTAGGTATTAACTTCGGTCTCATTGCTCGATAGGCAGATAACTTTTATCTTAGGAATGTTATGGATTGTATAAACTAGTGCTTTAGTAACGAAGGCGGGTAGCTAACATGCAAATACTTGTGTTTTTACTCACCAAAGCGCGCAGTTGTTTTAAGCGGAAATCGCAGTGTCAGACGCATGCGATTAACGCACATAATTTCATATCACGCGCTACCACCAGTACCATCTTAATGGCGCCCCTCTACAGCGTGTTACTGAAGTGAAGGATTTGGGTATCCACTTCGATACACAATTGCATTTCCGAAAACAAGTCACCAAAGTCTGTGAGAGAGCGTACCGTAACTTAGGTTTTATCCTACGACAGGCAGGCTCCATGTCGAACGTCGCAGCTCTGGTGGCTTTGTACGAGGCGCTAGTGAAAAGTCACTTAGAAGGCAATGCAATGATTTGGTCACCTCACGAGGCTAAATATAAAGGAATGCTAGAGCGTATTCAGAATAAATTCATTCGATTTTTGTATTTAAAACGGTATGGTGTTTATCCTGGATACCCTCTACTATATCCAACACTTTTTATATTAGGGATGTTAGGCTACTATAAACTGGAAGTACGAAGAGAAGCAGCTTTTGCCATTTATTTATTCAAGGTGTTGCGGGGGGTCACGCATAATCCGGCTATACTGCGCGAGATACAGCTGTGTGCTCCAAATGAATGTTTAGGGAGGCGAAGGCGACCGCCACTGCTGGCGGTACCGCGCGCACGCACAAAGCTGATGGAGCAGGCACCGCTGACCAGAGCGCTGTGCGTGCTTAATGCAGTGTCAGAAAATATAGATTTATTTACATGTTCACTGACTGAATTTACAAACGTCACTCTTAGTATTATTAGTAGTTGTAAGTAGGATATTTAAGATTATATAATTTATGTTTATATTAATAATTGTAAGTACATTGTCGCATTAGGTGTAAACCTGTAAAGATAATGGTAACTGAAGAATAAAAATAAATAAATAAATAAATAAATAAATATCAGGTAATATAATTACAAAGCATTTTTTGCATTGCTGCGCTTGCCGCTGCGATTTCCGCATAAAACAACCACGCGCTTTAACCGCAACAAAATTACAAATGGTTTCCTATCAAACTGGAAAAGCGGCTAGCCGCGCGGTTAGCCACCCCCGTGTTTAAAAGTGCTAGTGCGTATAAGTGCTAGCTGTTAAGGATACCTGCCCAAGACCGACTTATGACCAATTTTATGACTGACTCAAGGAGTGGCCTTAAATTTTGTATTGAATTGCACAAAATCGGTGGAAAAATCGGCTGTAGGCAGCACCCTACAACAAAAACACATTTTATGAAATAAACGTTATCTGGCTGCGTACCACAACAACTTAAAGCAGTATTTTTGGAACTGCGAAAGAGGGATGTCACTATACAAGGTGTACAGCAACTTCTCTTTCAAACAACTGCAATACTAATATTTTATAGTGTCATAGTACGGAGGCTGCGTTATTGAACAATATATTAGGCAATATTAAGCTTAATGCATGCTGCAATTGTCGTGCTTGGTTATTTGGGGACCTGTAATGACGCAGCCGAGGTGAGGGGGACTGAGGCATGTCGAAAGCCGGGTCATTTGGGGTCAAGGCGCTAACTGAGGGTAATTCCCACATTTAATATCACATCAAACACTTTGTACATCTGAAACAATTAGTAAACATGTATTATTAGTAACAATTAACAATCAATAGCATTGGATAGGGTTGGGAATGCTTTGAGTGGTACTTTGATGTGTGCTAACTAAGATAATTGCTCTATGTTCGATACAATACATCTTTTAAATACCAGGTAATTGATTATTCTGTTTCTTCTGTAGCATTTGATAAAACGAGGCATAGAATTTTTAAAGGTTGCTGTAAAAGCTACATGATTATAACCTCGTATTTGCCAATGGTATGTTAAAGAGATAAACTAACTCTTAAACTATGAATGGTTGCTAGCCGATCATAGTAAAAGAGCTCTGCCTCATTAAAACGTTACGGCGACGTCACCAGCTTTGTATCCAACCAGTTAATATTATATTGTATGATACCTATCTCACTTGGTGACGGTTTGGCAACCTCGCAAAGTAGGATGCGTCGCTACGAGCTACAGCTCCCTACGTGGCTTCTGGATATTCTGGCGGCCTAGCAACGTTACCACTATAATGAACACGTAGGTACAAACTGCACCTCGATCACTCAATCGCCAGGCAGCCGCCATTTTGGAAACAAAAAAGTGCGATTTCGTCTACATCCACTCCTGAAATGTGAACGTACTGACTGTTGAGATGCCAAAAGTAGCCAGGCCTACACTGCTGGCAATGTTGCTAGGGCGCTTTAATGAAGCAGAAATAGGCAGAAACGTGAAGTTAAATTTTTTTATTTGGCAGGACGAGGATTACATCGCCTTAAGTAATATAAAAAACGATATTTCATGTAATAACTTGTAAGTACCAAAGTTAAAGAAAACAGTCACTGCAGACCTAAATTGTTTGTCATGACATCCATAAATTTAGTAGGTACCAAGTAGGTAGATAATGTGTCGATGTAACGGTTTTTGTTTACCCAGATAGTAATTAAAACAACCTAGTATTTAAGTGTAGTAAGGTAGGAAAAAAAAATACTACTACTATTTTTTAGGTCGAAATGTCAGTAGCGAACACATCACAGCACCATTCAATGTTGTAGTTTATTAAACAAAACACACAACAATAATTATCAAGTTGTACCTACCTACATAGATTAAGCAGGAAAAACCTACTACATTTATTTCCATCAAGGATGAGGATTATTAGTTTCCGTTGTAAATAAGAGATGTCGCTAGGTATTTAAAGTGTAATGTTTGGTGTATGTGTAGGTTTTGTGTTTCTTAGATACACAAAATACTTGTGTACAACGTAGGTATACAATCGTTTTCACACGTATAAAATAGAATTAATTACCTTTTTTAAGTAATGAAACGGATAAACAACATTATTATGCTCTGTCATTCTGACGTATGTTACCCTATTTGGTTCTCGCCACGAGTCTTGCTCTAAATGACACCCCGAGGCAAAAGTAAGAGTTCTTTTCATTCTCGTTACACAGCTTTCCTAAACAATTTGCGCAAAATTTCATAGATGGCGCTAGTCCTGGTCCTGTCTTTAACCCAACCTGAACTTTATAGTTGGCGGCGTTTGAACCGAGATGGCGTTAGTAGTAGCATTGTGAAAATTACTAGTTGCTCACCCTGGCTTCGCACGTAAGTAACTAGTACATATTTCTTTGATATTTACCATTTTAAAATAATTGCGGTTCTATTCTGGTTCTAAGACCGACCTACGTGTATTGACGTGACAACGTCTTAAATTAGGTTGCGGCTGGGAGGCACTTATGAAAAAGTGTAACGCTCGGTAACGTTACGATGAGTCACCGAACGAGAGAGAGGCCCGCCGAATGCCTTGCGTCTCTCTCCCACTCAACTATGTTTCATCCTTCTTCCTACTATACGAATGAATATTCACATTAAAATTATTTTACCACTCAAAGTCGTTGTCACGTAAAACTTTCGCCCGTATACCGAATTTACAGGCAACCAATTTTTTTTAAAAGTTATATTAATTTTTTAATGCATTGATGATATTGTATTAAATAATATCAGAAACTATTATAGGAAATCGTTTCAGCCTATTTGAGTCTCATATCTCAAGAGTAATTCTACTACCTACTATTTACTTAAGTTTTTCAGAATCGACGGAGCATGAAATATGTACTGAAATCAAATATACTCATTCAAGTATACTACAGCAATTTCAAATACTTGAACTGAAAACAGATGTTATTTGTTTTGTTCATAAAAGCGGAATAATAGCATTCACTCAAGGGCTTTTAAGTTGTTAATATTTTTAGCAACAGTCCGCGAACAAACTGGAATGTTGTTCAATTTAGATTGGTTTTTGATTGATGGGACGGGTAAAGTTTTAAATGAATTTCGTTGCGTGTACCAACGCCTCGAGTAACTGGTTCCGCCCTACGGAGCGTTTCATTTAATTAGGCGACACAAATAATAATAATAGCTTCCTAAACGACATATTTCGGGGTGAAAGATTTCGGAAATTAGAACTGGTATTTTTGTCACAGTTTATTAAATTTTAAGTACAATATAACTGCCTTCTGGGCTTTTACGTTCCCGGGAAATAACGATGTAGAAGAATTTTTTCGACGCATGAGGGAATTACTTTCGGTTAGGTAATTTCTTTAGGTACCTACTTCTTTATTTCGGTTAATTACACGACTGTCAGGGAAGTGTTATGATTTTGGCGCGTATCTTATAAGTATGTACCTATGTATGTAGGTACATTAAATGTATGTTTGTAAATTTTTTTATTACCACGAATCTCCCAAACAATGAATGGATTGCGGCAAATTAAGAGAAGGTATCATTAGATTTGTCTCAACAACCCAAGTGATCTTAGATAGATTTTGTTTTAAAAAAAATACAAGACGGCGAAATACAAAATTTCGGACATTGATCACTAAATTGTAGGTCTTTAATATTTTTTTAAACAAACCTATCGAGTTGGTTATAAAAATGAGGGGTTTTATAGGACATTATACAAAAATGCATATGTTTAAGTAGCGTTTGATTGTTATTGGGAGGAATATAAAAGCAGTTTCTAATTGAATTGTAGTCTTGATTTACTAATATAGCTACTTGTTTTGATACTGTTATTCAGTCTGGTCAGTTTTCTTGTAAGTTGCATATTTCCATTATATTATTATTATTATGTTACTTCTTCTTTCAGAAATGTTAACTTCCTAGATTGACTAGAGTTGTGATCTCCTCGGATAGAAAGCAAGTGCATAGGTAGGCACCCAAATAATATTTGTTAGCAAAATATACTGGAGTTTGTATGAGTATAGATTATTTTAATAAGGCCCAGTTAAGCAAACGCTACGGTTATCTCTAAAACCGCTTAATTACCAACCAAAACACGAGTATTTTACTTAGAAGGTAGTTTTTGTTTGTATTCAGAACTTGAGAACGAAAGACGAAGTTTCACAAACGATTTTGCACTAAGTAGTCGGTTAATTGAATTCTACGTAAATTTAAGTTAATTTATTCTTGCTAACGATTCTTATGCGAGTCACAAATGGATTTTGTTTTTTTAATTCGGAGTTTGTATCCTAGTCCCGAAGAACGGAAAAAAAACTAGATTCAACAAAGTTGGCGCGTTGAAGAAGCTAAAAAACGCTTGTAATTTATTTTGAACACATTTCCTGGGTAATTTATTTTCTAAATATAGCTAAAGTTTATTTAGATAAAGTATATGAATTATGTTTTGAGTTTTTTACGATAAAACTATTTTTTTTACTAACTATTTACTTGTGGTTACAAAGGCATTGAAAATAAACTAAACGGTAAACCTTACCTAGTTAGGTATAGGAAACGTAGTTTTTTCAGTATGTAATATTTGCGTAAATTAATAAAAAAATTGGTTTACAGTGGTGTTTATTTAAAATGTAATTTGTACCTGGCTTTGTGTGAAAACAGGAGTTTTATATAAACTTTAGTATTTGATGCTTATTGGGAACCCTTATTAGTGTCACCTTCATATTATTTCTTTATAACACTATGCATAGTTAAATATTAAACAGTTTTCATGAGCCTCTTAATTTGTCTTTAGTAGATAATTACTTATATACAAGTATACTACTTATACACAGTACGATTAATGACTATTTTTATCCATTTCCATTTTGATATAATATTTAAAATTACGCGTTAAAGTTTACATCAGCAAATCCATTGTTTACATAATAAAATCATTATTAGTAAAGTACTTGTTGTAATTTTAATAAATTTCAGTAAATCATTTCATCGGGCATTAAACTATCAGATTCTGGATCTGGTCGCGTATAGTACCCATAGGCCGACCGTTTAACTTGCGTATCGCCATCTGAGGTACAAAGTCATAAAATATTAATTAAATCTCTTAAAGAACCACAGATGAAAGTAATGTAAGACTTTTCGTCACTAATGTCCATATCGCTTGAATCATCACCACTGTCTGTGCAGCTTGAGGAGTCAGAATCTTGGCGATAGGCGATACGCGAGTTAAACGGTCGGCCTATACCTAATATTGGAAAGTCATACTAGTAAAAGTGTAGTTGTAGTTCAGTTAATAAAAAATGATTTTGGGTTTTTTGTCTAAAAGACAAACGGGGTGTGCCCTCTTCCAGAATATTTATATGTACCTACATTACACATTCATTACATAACAATTACACTAACTTGGTGTGTCTGATTGTTGATATGTCAGTATTTTACTATCAAACCGTTCAAATATTTGCAATACGTTGATTTACTTACATTTTGCTTAACGTATAGGTATATTTGGATTCTCTCCCTTCAGTATTGTCAGCAGAATCTGAAAAGAAAGAGAAATATATTTATAGTACAGAGTTATATGTATAACATATAGAACAGTACAGTACGAACTTAGGACTACGACTGTTTAACATCGTACCTGCTTTAATGATTATGTAGGCAGTCGTGAATACCACTGTAATTTCAGAAGTTAAGTTTAAGACTCTTAAGTGACATTATTGCCGCTCATCGGTAACACAATTCCTAACTTTGAACTAATACTATTTTTTTTAAGTATTGAAAAACGAATTGTAGTGTCCTCGCGGTTATGAAGCGGAAAAGTCCATTACTAAAATCAACAAGTGTTTATTAAAATAGTAACCAATCATCGAAAATTCTTCTGAGTAGTCTATAAATATGCAGAATTATTATAGAACTTTCACAAAGTTTTATACAATTTTGGCTTAGTTTTAAAAATTTGGGAGATTAGTAAATTTTTGCTGATTTCTTTCTTAGTTTGTTAGATTTAAAGCAATCGGGAAACGTAGTTGCCGAAATCACGAGTGAATCGGTAAATTACTGGGTAAGCGCGCTCCATCGTAGACTGCATCATTGCTTCACATCAGGCAAGTTGTGGTCAAGCGCAAGCCTATTATAGCATAAAAAAATGCAAATTGGCTCTGACAGACAGACACTGGTAATCCTTATTGAAATACTACAGTCTATTAGAAGCGAAGGCATAAACAATAATTCTTTGATATTTTTATCCAAAGATAAGCCTATTTATGTAAATAAAATTCTAAGAACTTGTACAGACAGCAAGTTAAATAACAGATTCAAATTTACGAATGATCTTAACGCTAAAAGATTCGAAAAATAAGAGTCGTGACGACAGGGGAAATTAAGCTTGTCATTTGTAGTTTACTATGAACAGCTACACGATTTTTATTTATGGAATCATTTTGGGTTGAGTGAGATGTTTTGTAATATTAAATATTAATTAACTTTTGTAGCTGACTGTACAAGACAACTATTTGTCTAGTATTAATCAATAATGTGGTCTTTGTTGGAACGCACGTTAAAGTAAAATGAGGTTCTATATAGTTAATTACGATGGCACTGTAATTGTACAATTATTCTGACCTACCGGTCTTACCTAATGGTCTTACAAATAAACCACAGTAAAATGGAAGTAAGTAGTTGTTATGATGCTACAACATGTAACAACAAGAATCAAAGCAGGATGTTTGTGATATAATAGAAGATATTTTTCATTTGTTACAGGTAGCAGAGGTATTGTAAAGAAGTAAGCCGATTAAACGCACTTATGTAGGTATTGTTTGCTGATGTTAGACCGAATTTTGTTGGAAATATACAATATAGAAAAGTAACGTAAGTAGCTACTACTTAGAACGTCGGAACACAGACACTTCCATTGTTAAAATATAAAATAGGTAAAGGAAAATAATATTATTTCGGAAGGCACTTATCATTTCAGTGGATTCTCAAAATTCATCCTTAAATATTTGTTTATGTTTTGATGATATTTGAAGTCTACTCACACGCAGTGTTACAAAATATACTAAAGTTTTATTTGTCACTAAAATATGTAGTTAGCATTTAAATAAAAAAATCCCACTGAAATGACAAATAAAAATCTCTTGTTGAAATTCACTCATTACTAAAATTATTATGTTCTAAACCAAGGCAAATCTTCTTCAATCCTACCTTTTTTCCTACTTCCCTATCCCTATCCCTATCCCTACTATCCCTACTAATATTATAAATGCGAAAGTAAGTGTGTGTGTGTGTGTGAAGGTTTGTTACCGCGTATCTCCATAACCGCTCAACCGATTTCATTGAAATTTGAAATGTAGGTAGTGTATACCCTAGAATCGGACATAGGATAATAATATTTTCAAAAATCATCCCCTAAGAGGGTTAAATAGAGGGGTCAAGTTTGTATGCAACTTTTTATTTCTTGGTCCTATTTATATAAAATTCGGTACACATGAACCTTAAAACAAATAATGAGATACGGGTTTTTTATTTTTCCATAACTACCCCCATGAAGTGCGGAAAATGAGTTTTATTGGTAAAAATTAAAGTTTCTCTGGATCTGTATAGTCTCAAGTCCGATTCACTCCAAATTTGGCACACATATACCTTAAAAGAAATTATGAAACACGTGTTTTTTATTTTTCCAAAACTACCCCCAGGGGGAGTGTAAAATGAGCTTTTTTGGAAAAATTAAATATTGCAGAACTGTCTAGTCCTTGGTTCGATTCACTTCAAATTCGGTATAAATATAGCTTAAAACAAATAATGAAACACGTGTTTTTTATTTTTCCAATTTTTTTTATCTTTATCCTAATACTACGAGGGCGAAGCCTGAGAAATTATTCTGAGGAAGATTTTCTTTGAAGTTGATATCAATACTCCTTCGTGCTTTTTAGCTAAATTACTTTTTATTTTGACACAATGACATGTTTGATAAGTCTTTGCGATGAATAGAATTCGAAATTTAAATTTTAGTTGCTCTTGGTATTTGAATGAAAAACTTACATTATGGTCTAAGAGCCGTAGTATTTTTTCTTTTTCCCTATAGATTTATGGATATGCCTATAGGGGCTTGCCGATTTCAAAATGTTGCTTACACGCCTACACTACTAAACTAATTTTGTATGGAGATAGTTCGAGACCCGGGAATGGATAGGTTTATCCGACTGCGAAAAAAGAGATTAATGGTTTAGCGCGATAACCGACATCCGCGGGCGAAGCCGCGGGCGGAAAACTAGTATGTTATAAATCTATTATTACTTTTGTTAAAACACTTTTTGTATTTTCCGAATATTGATCCCTAGAAATGCCAAACTACTTTCTCAGTAAGGAATTTGTGAAAAATTTCGGCAAAAAATGTATCAAACAGTCAAACGGAAGTATTTCTTTCTTTATTACAGAAATAGTAACAAAATAGGCTACCGTTAACAAGGTATATTATAATTTGGTTTATGTGACATGGTATGTTGTATAACGGAGGACAGCTCGTTATCTCGCTACATCAAGCCGAAGTAATAGCGGAATACCTTTAAATGGGAATAAAAACCTTACATACATGTGTGTTTAAGGTAATATAAACTAACGTTATGGTATTATAGGATAAATTACCTATTAAAGGTTCCAAAGACAGTGCAAGATACCGACTAGTACACATGGCAATACATCAAGTTATACATTTCCAGTATAAGCAAATCTCACATTGTATAGGATTTCCGTACAACGAATGGTCAAGTTAAACTGTGTGTACCTTATTATCATCATCATTAGTATATTTTAACACTAATGATGATGACACAGCACTTTAGCCACCTTTCAATATGACTGATAGCTGCAGCATATACGTCAGCTTAGACGTCAGTTTCATCTGTCAATGCAATATTCTTTCCTTTCCCTTCTATCTCGGTCTGTAATAAGTGCAACTCGAAATAAAATTAATCTGAATTTATTGAGCAAATCTTTTTATTTTTATATAAAACCCATCTTGTTACGCCTTTTTTGAAGCCTATAGTGAACGACTTAAGGCTGCCCTCGTCCAAACCCCTACCCGCAACCTTGCATCTAATGTCGCCAACCTTGTTTGAGTGCGTCTATGATCTTTTTCCGATCCCCAATCATTTACCCCAACGGTTATCACCTCTGCGTCATCCACTTCGGCTTAATAATAGGTAGTAGATACCTCTTTAAAGGTATATAAATACTACCTCCAAGTTTCTGCCAATATTAAATAATACAAGTACTTTGCTTACACACCAGACAGTCAATTCCCTATTGTTATTTATGAAATCTTAACAACAGTTTTCATCTGAAGTTTATTATTTAGATACTTTACTAAGAGTACAACCGCTGAACAAATGAATAGACTTTCAATTTCCTGAACGTTTTCCCGGAAACTTCATTCTTTGAAAAACTTGTGGGAATTTTTAATACTACAATGTCAAGATGACTTTGTTGTACCAATTGCCTTATTTACTGTAAAGAGTATCAATTGATGGAGTTTCGTGTCAGATGGGTATGGTACCTATTATAAGTCGACAGGTCCCTAATAAAAGTTACCAAATCAATGTACCAAAGCAACAAAATTTCAGACATTTCCTACTAATGTCCGGTTTGAGGAATGTTAGTATGTTTCTTTTAACGAAGGACATGATATAGGTACCTATTTATCAATGGCGAAGAGTCCCTACAAGCCGATTCCAATCGGCTTTTCTTTAGGAATTGATCAATATCGTTCACTTCATTAAAATTATGTATCCCCTAAGACTTTCAAGTAACATCAAAAATAAGCACCTATAATATGAAGGTGGTGGTCGCTATATAAACATCAGTGACATTATTTTCATAAGAAAGAACATTTTTGCTCCGGCTTCCCCCTTTTTCAGACTTTCACCCTTCGCCACTGCAATCTATAGATATGTTTTTGTACACTCTGTTAGTAAACGAGTCACAGCGATCGCTTGTACGCCAGTACCTTATATTAAGAGACAAACTCAATTCCTTCATGTTATTTTACGTACATAAATACTTCTGGAACCATTAATACTTTCAACACATATGTATAATTTAACAGATAATGTACAATTAATTACATGTTAGATACGGAATGGTACAAAAGATATTTCGACTTCCCGTAGTAAGGATATCTTTGCCCTTAGAGGGCTTTTACATTAGGGGTGTGGTATGGTACGTTTCATTGCTATAATCATATTTGTTATACGACTCTCAAGGAGGTGTTATGTTTTTCGAGCCTTAGTGTACTTATGTATGTTTGTAAATTTCTTTATTACCACGTATCTCCACAGCTGAATAAATTGGGAAAAGTAAAGTGTCATTAGATTTGTCTCAATAACCCAAGTGTTCTGAGATAGGTTTTATAGAAAAAAAAAAACAAGTTGGCGGATTTGTACGCTAAATTGTAGGTCGTTAATATTTTCTTTAGGCAAAACTTTTGCGTTGGGTATCGAAATTAATGGTTTTAAAAGAAAGGAGATTATTAAAATATATTTAACTAAGGTTTAAATGCAGTTTATAAGTAGTTGCTGGTATTCGTGTTGTTAATTTTTAAATTATAGTTGCTTTTACTTAACAGAACATTGCATAACGCCTGTATTACCGCAAGATGTAGTCAGAGGTGAATATCACCTACTTTTCGAAGGCTTTGTTTAGGTCCCATACGTCATATGGGGTAAGACTATTACTGTTCATCGGGTACAGTTCCAAACTTTACAACTAAGATTCTCTAAGTATGTTAGAAAAGTCTGTTTGCTCGACCCGGGAATCGAACCCGGGACCTCGCGGTTATTAAACGAACACACTTCGTACGGGACCACCGGAGCAGTTGCTTGGTTATATAGCTTAATATGACAAGACTGTCACATTCAGGCATTTAAAGTAGATTTTCTTTGGTCGGTAAATTTTCTTGGCTCAGAATAAATAAGTAAATAGTATAGTAAACCTTACTATAAAGTAGAACGATTGAGTAATGGGTGTACTTTGAAAGACGTTTCGGTGAAATTTTATGGGAAAGTATTTGAGTTTGTAAGAATGATGAGTCTAAGGGTCGTAAGATTAAGTGCAGGAAATAAAAAGGTGTTTGATTGTTATCACCGTTTACATCAGCGTCAAGCTACGTGTAGTTTATTAGGGTGTTACGATTAATCGGCTGAACTGAGTTAAAACTCCATATTCTGCACCTTTTTTTCTATTTTTCTACGTTGACGAGTCAATAATATAGCAATGTTAAGTCAGTAATATAGGAAAATTTGACTTTTCTAATTGCTACGATTCTTAAAATTAAACTTACTCATCAGTTTCACTTCAACCCTTTTTAGTGTCCCACTGTTGGGCACGGGTCTTCTCTCAACTATTTTTTGAGTTGAGAGAGTTTAGGCCTTAATCCACACAAGCTGGCCAAGTGCGGGTTGGTGGATGTCACATGTCCTCGAATGATTAGTTCTTAGACATGCCGGTTTCCTCACGATGTTTTCCTTCACCGATATGGATCAGCGGTGATGTTACAATTCACACAAATATGTGTGGCACGACCAGGATTCGAACCCGCGACCTTATTTTTCTAAGGTGAGATCCGTACCGCTGCACCACCGCTGCTCTACCACCGCTGCTAATTAAATTAAATGAAAACATTTGAGGTCAAGTAACATCCACTAACCCGCACTTGGCCAGGACCCCGATTCTCGCTTTACAAATTTATGTCGAACGCGACATAAATTTGAATGAAAGCAAAAATACGGATTGAAAACTTAATTTCGTTTCGTATTCTCAGAATGTCACGTTAGAGATAAGTCTACCACTCAACGCGCGACATGCAATGAGTAGTAGGTATATAGCCATCGACATCATAATACGATTTTATTCGTTTTCAATCGAAATTCGCCAATTTTTCGACGTACCTATGTCACGTACGAGATAAATGTCTAAAGCGCGAGATTCGGGGTCTAGAAGCGTATAGTTTAGGATAGTTGACAGAAGACCTGTACTTAGCAGAAAAACATTTAGAATAGTATATCTTATATACCTATAAAATAGTTGTATTTACCATTACCGAAGTTTTTGTATTTACAGAATTAGGACGCAACAAAGGTGCAATACCCCGTACTCACAAAATAGGTCGAAGTAGGTAGAAATTCATCAAAATCCTTTCATATGCAGAGCCATACAAGCTCTAAGTGGTTGGCAAACTTATAATTCAAACAGCCAGTGAGCTATCGGGAACAATGCTTCGAATTTGCATTGTCCTAGTTTGTTTACAAGTGTTCGCATTTGTAGGTAGTTTATATTACTTGATCGTGTCATATCATAAAGTAGGATTACCTAGGTACCCAATCTACAAAAAGATGAAAATTAGAATAAATGCGATTTCGTGAAAACTGAATTTCAAAAGTGAACTTCAGGTTACTGCTTCGTTGGTTGGTAATAAGAAGGTACTATTTTTCAACCACGGCTTAACCTTTATTTAAAGGATAAAAAGTAGTCTATAGCCTTTCTCAAGAATTTTTCACAGAACCAGCAGTCCCTGCGCGCATTGACCCAAAAAAATAAACAAATCTTCAGCTCTATAATATTAGTATAAATAAGTACCTATTTTAACATAGCTGGCATTTTATTCTCCTCTGTCTACAGTATTGAGTACCGCCATAAGCGCCAGCTACATCTATTTTAAACACTTTTATAGAACACTTATATTATATTTATTTATCTATACATGCGAAAGCACTCTGCCTTTCTGCATACTGCGAAAGAACTTTGCCTGTCAGTTAAATTTTCACACTTAAATCGCTAAACTGTAAACAGGTGAAATATGTTTATGTATCATGGTCTACTGGTGGTAGGGTGGTTTCGGCGAAAGACACGCCAAAAATGCTACGTAAGTATCTACCAAACTTAATATCCGCTTTATTACATAAATGTACAATACCTAAGTGTAATTTAAGCGTACATGTTTAAGTTACGGCATATCATTAAATACATAATTAAAACCTTTCAGGAACTTAAACAGTCTTATGTAACAAGACTCCAAACTTCTCACAATAAGTACCTCTTTACACAAAGTAACGTAAGTAGGCACTAACAGCGTTATTACTGACGTTTCGTTCCGGCTTAAATGTCAAGGTGTTTATCATTAAGTGGAGTAAATTATATATTGTTAACGTTAATTAACGTGATAAATGGTTGAATGGTAAAACAAAGAACTCCTGGAATATATTTATGTCTCTTGAAAGCGAAGTTTGATATTTTGGTTGTAATGTGCTTATTTCATGACTAAGAATTTCATTATTCAGGCCACTTACTGACCAATTTTGTCAGCCACTATTGTACATTTTTAGAGCGTTCTTTCATCGATTAAGTATCTGCACGGCTATACGCCACCGTTATATCTCAATCACCGACTAGATACTTACTAGACGCAACTTTGTTCAAATATTGTATCAAATTATAATTGTCAGAAGTTGGCGGGGGATTGGGGAAGATAGGTAATTTTGATGAAACAATAAAAATTAGCATGTGGTCAGATGATATGTAGTGGTACGACAAAAGTTAAGCAAGCGGGGGTGTAGCTATTCCATGTCTATAAGGGTCTGTAGGTTAATTTACGTAATTAAATAAGTTCAGTTGCACTCAAGTTTCGATCAAAACAGCCCTTTTCGTATTCTGGTAAATTTGACAACCGCTGTCAGATACGCTCGCGTCAAGTTCACGTCACGCGAACGCTTTAGACTAGATATGACAGCTAAATAATTAAAATAATACCATTTTGCACTAACTCGTAAATTTAACTGCAACTGCACCGCAACTTGATCGGCGCGTCAAAAAATTACGTGAATTAGGGCATTGATCGGCGATCACAGTATACCCATATATATTACCTACTATGTACAGAGGTTATATCGCTTTGCTTATTTTCATTTAGTGAACTGCCAAGTTGTGGAACTCGCTGCCAATTCCTCGGTTTCCCGATAGCTATAATATTCTGTCAAGTGAATTAGTATTTACTCGGTAAGCGTTTTCCACAAGCAGGAAAGTTACGGCGAAGTGTATGCTTATCTTTTATCATATTTTCACATGCCGTTTTAAAAACAAACAAATAAATTAGCACAAAACTCTTCGTTAATTGTAAAATAGCAAAATAAATGAGTTACATAACTAAAATGTAACACAAAATCCAACACCAACCAGATGAACTGCGCTGAACACACTTGATTAACATTTTAGCGTGTAGTGCCATCCAATTGAGGGTCGATCGTTGTCAATTTACACGGAACGCTTAACACGTGATTTTAGGCGTAAGTAATCGTAGGATCGGCTTGTCCCAAACCCCTAATACCTATAGCATGATTGTATTTTGTAATAACATTTTCGTACCGTTCGCGTTCGCGTTCCAATTTTGTGGAGGGTATTGGTTTTAGTTGTAAGTTCAACATTTTTATCTTATACGGTTTTGGGTTACAAGAACGGGTTACTTGCATAATATAACTGTTTGTTCTATGTAAACCAAAATTAAATGGAACCCCTGAACCAACACAGTAAACATCTCGATCACCAGTAAAACGGGTAAGACATTCGATGCCACCTCTGAAAAAGAACTAAGAAAAATGTGAATAGTTCATAAAGCAGAGGCTACGCTACTCGCTTCTGCTAGTATAGTAATCTCTGCTTCTGCTAATTGTGTTTCATATGTACTGATGGAACGTGTTCCCGGTTTTTTGAGAAATGCTGAGTTGTTCAATTGTAACAGAAATGGGAGTGAAAAGACAGAATCATCATATTCATATTTAATATTATAAATGCGAATGTAAGTTTGTTTGTTACGCTTTCACGCAAAAACTACTGAACCGATTTGGATGAAATTGGGTATGGAGGTAGTTTGAGACTCGAGAAAGAACATAGGATAGTTTTTATCCGACTGCGTAAAAAGAAAGTAATGTTTTGGCGCGATAATCGACATACACGCGGGCGAAGCCGCTGTAGGAAAGCTAGTATACCATAAAAGTAAAACAATGCTTATTTTAAAAACATTAGTTTAAAAAGTTGATCCTTTTTACCATCGATGCATCAACTTGAACACATACGGATATCAAATTTATATGCCTCTTTTTCGCCAGAAGGTTTCAAAATATGCTCAGAAAATGCTTGCAAGGTAGGTAAGTAAAATTATAATAAGAATTTTCTTTTCGAGGCTTTTGTCTACAAAGAAAATACAATGAACTAACAAATTAAATTTAAAATTTAATAAAGGTTACGATGAATTATACTTCGTATCTCTCCCGAAGATGATTACAGTTTACATGCAGCAGCACGCGAGATGATGCTGTCCTTATCACACTTTTAAAGTTACAAAAAACTTTTGAATTAATTAAATAATTTAAATAAAATTAGATATTAAAGAGTATGTTTACTGACTCGTCCACCTCGCCAGATCGCGACAGTGTGCTTCGACCTCCATTACGTGATTTTGTGTTGTCCGAGTCACACGGAACATATTTCGTTCTCAAAAATATCTATTTGAAATGGGAAAAAGGAAGTAGCCTGATTAAAATATAGTGATATAGTTAAAAAGTGTTTCAAAAAAGTAAAAAGCTATATAAAAAACCGTAGGAGATCTTCGTCATCCATCATAACGCGCCATCGTTGTTTCCCGCGCATTCTAGTGAACCGGCTCTCGACATAACCAGTAATCCCGAACCAAACGGTACGTAATCTTTTAATTATTATTATGTGGCATTTATGCGCAAATAGCATCCGAGTTTTATTTTCATCTACCGCCAAATTGAACAAATTATTCACAAATCAGTTTATTACATACTGAATCTATGTTCACAATAATGTTTTTTAAACTTATATATAGAATCCCGACGTAAACCGTGTGTGGACCCTTTCTTTTATTACGTCATAAGTGATGTTAATTAATGTATTATCCCGACGTATACCGTGTGTGGATATACAGAATTTGTCATAAAATGATTTCAATCATTGAGCTATCCCGACGTATATCGTGTGTGGATACTATGACCACCGACCGAGCTTATGCATTTACGGTCAATCTTATGAACCCTTATGCAGCTCGCTTGCTTATTTTATAGCTACAACCTACGTCATTACAGACGCGATCTTTTGAAGCAGTAAATGCTAAAAATTGCACCCTGAAAGTGCCACTATTATATAGTCCCCGCTTTTTGAAAACAATGTTAGGAGAGATTCCTACAGCGAGCAGAAACAAAACCTAGCTGTACTTCAGCAACTGGCAAAGCACTAAACTTAGCTTTATCAAAGACTGAGATTGTCCCACAAGATATCATTATGTAACTGACGCAGGGCGCTTGAAGCGACACACATTACAGGGAATCTCTTTCAAGACGTTTTACTATTATAAACTCTTTGAGTAAACAAAAGCGAGAAATAATAAAAAACGTATATTGCACGAAAATTTATTCGGTTGCAATTTATCAGATTACTTATAATCAAATAGGGCTATATCTTCGCCTGTCGCAGAACTCAGCAGAGTAAACAGCCTAATATTTCTTGCCATTTGGAGCTTTAAACGCATGGGGGGGCACCGCGAGCACCGGCCGCCGAGCCGCAAGCGCGTGTACCCCAACCAGACTCGGCGCTCGCCGCCGCTGCCACCGCTTGCGCCGCCGCGGGACTATTGCCGCGCGCCTGCCATGCGCTCGCGGATAGCCAACGCGCAACAACATCGGCGACGATGATTCATACGCCTTCCCTTCATCACAACAGTAACATACCTGTTGATGGCGGACTTCAATCTTATGTTTCACGAATAGCTTCAAAACAAATTAGCTATAAGCTATATGATTTCACACTAAACCGTATCAAACTAATTATTCTACTAAACATCTTTCTACTAAAGAAATTACCAAGATTTCTTTAATAAATAAAATTATTATTATTATCATAGTAGATGAGTGCATTTCGGAATTATTGGAATCTGGGTTTGTTTCTCATACGCATAACAAATTATTTCACCGAACTTTACTGTCCCTAATAAACCAAATAAAAAATTGGTTGCCTGTAAAGTCGGTATACGGGCGAAAGTTTTACGTGACAACGACTTTGAGTGGTAAAATAATTTTAATGTGAATATTCATTCGTATAGTAGGAAGAAGGATGAAATCTGTCTCTCTCGCTCTTAGGCGGGCTAACCATGCCCGAGTGGAAGGGACGCGTGCCTCTCACTCGCTCTCATTGTGAGCGCATAACGTGAGCGGAGCGTAACGCAGTTTCTTGAAGTGTCACCCGGCAAACCAATTTATAAGACGTTGTCACGTCAAAAACAGGGGGTTTATACTGAATTTAAGACAATTAAATAAATTCGCTACTGTCAATCACTTCTAAATGGAAGACTATCATACAGCGTTCAAATTACGTCGTGACGCTTATAAGGAAGCTTATTTTATATTGCCCATAGCTAAATCTGACAGGATTTACCTCAGTCTTGCCTTAAAGTTGGAAAGATTTCACTAAAAATTGTTCGAATTTAATGTCTCACCTCTTGGACTATGTACCGCTACATACGTGTTCGTAAAATTATTGCAGCCGGTCTTATACTATTATTTACGCTCATAAGGATACGAATCCGATTTTATTTACAAGAAAAATCGTTTCTATTATATTAAATATTTACAGAAAAAAATTTACATACCAAAAGATGTTAAATTAGAGAATTTTCTAGATACATAGCATTATTGTTGTCAGCTGTCCCCCAATGGCTGGTTATACACCAAGAAATTCAAAAGACAAAATTTCTTACATTACACTACTCCATACAATAAATATATAACCCTTCCAGGCTGTTGGTACTAAAAATGATTTTATTTGGTGAAGACATCATATAGTCACTGTGTGTTTTTATTGGCCACTTTATTTACAATGACAGCTGTCTTTAAATATATGCATAGTTCTGTTTCAACAATAGTTTGGGGAATAGCTTAAAATAACCAAACCGCGCACGGACACTAGGACAGCTCACAAACGTAGTTACATATAAAACATTAACTACCCTCGAACGATTAACGGAGTTCTACGAGTTAAAGATAAAGCCTAGCACTTAAAAACTTGCAGTATCCTGCTCAGATTAAATACAACAGCTATTGTGTACATTAACAAAATGTGCAGGATTCAGTTCACGCACTACAAAATTGCACGTGACTTATGGCAATCATGTGAAAAACTCAACTTAATTATTTTTTGCTGCACATCATGTTTAAGAACGCAGTAGCAGACTTCAAGTCGCAATAAATAGCCAACATAGACGCCGAATGGCAGTTGCTGATTACGATTACGCATTCGCACAATTATTCGCGAGTTCGGCTCGCCTGAGTTAAACTTATTCGTAAGCATTTAATAATACAAATGTGAAATTAGACCGAAATTCAAAAATCAACGTTTCCATTTAGTTAAAAAAAAAAAAAAATCCTTAAAGTATTACACAAAATAAAAACTAGACCACACTGGCCAACGCAACCCTGGTCACCTATTTGGTCAAACTCATCTTCTAGTGCCAGCCAGAAGTGTTATTTTTCGGGCCTAGTAATTTTTGCTGTTTCCCCTTTCAGGGACGTGTATCCCCTGTATGCAGGGGGAGATTATCAGAGAGTCACTTCTAAGACGCGAAATCCCCGAGGCATCGTTTTCTTATAACACCCTATGCCAATATAATAGCTCGCTAAAACTAGTGTGATTGTACTGTAGTAAAAAGGGCATAGATTACTGTTCGTCTAATACTTTTCAAGTAATAGAATTCTTATCAGAACACTTTAATTCAGGTGCAATTTACGGCTCACCTAAAAGCTATCGCTCAGCATTTTGTTAGGACAGGAAATGTAAAAATGTAAAATCTGTAATGATTCTATAAATAGATTTTTCAAAGCAGTTTACCGTATGAATCCCCCTGTCCTAAAATATGATACCACCTGGGACCCCAAATTAGTACTCAATTATTTATCAAATTATTTTCCAAATGATTGAATTACCTTTAAAGGAGTTATCTTTCAATACTGTCACCTAATTGCCTTAACATGGGCAAAAAGAATGCAAACCTTAAGTCTAATCAAAATAAAAAATATAAATATGACATTCGATTCAGAGAAAATCATAATCAAAGTAGAAACCTCAAGTCCCGGATGCCATTATCCCCTGATTAAACTACCATATATTAAAGAAAACCCTAGCGTTTTTCCAGTTTTAACACTACATATTATTACCTATAAGCACATTTAAACATATCGGACACGCCGGTGGTGGCGTGGTCGGTGGGATGCTTGCATTTCGCACCGCAGGTCGTGGGTTTACTTTCCGCCCGGGACAAACGTTTGTGTGATGAACATGTCTGTTTGTATCGAGTCTGGGTGTTAATATAGTATAAATATAGTTTAGACCAGTTATCTGGTTTCCGTAACGCAGGCTCTGCTTAGCTTGGGACCATATAAAAATATCGTCAATGAAGAATCTGTATTTATTAGTTTAGCGGGTCTATGCCGCTATCTTGCTATGCTTTGTCTATGGGGTGCTTGACTATCTACGTGCGAGAGTTATGAAAACATAGTAAAAAGTTATGAAAATATTGTAAAATGCACCCCAAGTTTTTTACTCTGAATTGAATTATTCTCCTAATAATTTAAAAATTGTTATAATTTTATTTTGAAGTAATTAGTTATGATTGATTGTTCGATCTTTTACGACTGAAATATAAACTCTTTGTAATTAAAAATTATTTTTTACTTTTAGTTCGATTAGCTATAAAAGCGTGGCTATTTAGTTCTTTTTTTTTTAAACTATAATTTATTGATAATGCTCAATTTATATTGTTAATTAGTGTCATTGCTTCATTTAAGACAAGATTGCTATATATTACAGATATTATAAGTATTCTTTGAAATTATTTTTGAACTTAATCTATTATAGCATCTACGATTTGATCGTTACCTAGTATATTTTATTTCACTGTTATGTGTTACTATTTTTTTTTTTCTTCTTCTGATGCTCTTAACATCTGCATGTAAACTGTAATCATCTTCGGGAGAGATACGAAGTATAATTAAGAATCAAACGAACTTACCTAGTGAAGTTTGATGTCTAATTATACGAGTGTCTTGACCGAAGATGATTACACTCCCACCCAACCCATACCCAAAAAAAAAAAAAAAAAAATCTACTCTAAATAATGGAGGTCGAAGCACACTGTCGCGATCTGGCGAGGTGGACGAGTCAGTAAACATACTCTTTAATATCTAATTTTATTTAAATTATTTAATTAATTCAAAAGTTTTTTGTAACTTTAAAAGTGTGATAAGGACAGCATCATCTCGCGTGCTGCTGCATGTAAACTGTAATCATCTTCGGTCAAGACACTCGTATAATTAGACATCAAACTTCACTAGGTAAGTTCGTTTGATTCTTAATTATGTACACAAGTTTATTTAAATAGAGGTTAATAGAAATTAAGGTCAACGTGAGGTAACCCGAGGTTGCGTAGTGCAAAGTTTTGGAAAGTCACTTGAACGAAGCTGGTGATCAGTATTGTATTCAAATAAGAGTGTCTCTATGATGTTTGTGTAGGTTGCGGTCACCCTTAAAGTTGAGCAAACTCATTATCTGTGGTTTGCCCGGCTGTTCACTTCACAGATGTTTTGGTTATTTATTTTTCTTATAAAACCAGCGAAGTGTGTTTTCACTGCGCTGTTTCTGTTCAAATGTTTTACAATGATCGATAAAGGTGCTTAGAAGCTTCATCAAATACTTTCTAATGAATGTACTTATTGCCGTATAACTCAGAGAAGGCAATTAACTTTAATCTAGCATTAGATAATCATTTTTATATGGATTTTGACAGAATATAATGATATTTAGCGTTAATTGACATCTCTGAGTACGGTTGAAAGACTGTGCTTGCTTGAATATAATTTAAATGTTCTTAGTTACAAAAATAGTTGTAATTGGTACTTGTACAAAACGTGCTAATGATCACTATCAGATTTAATGCTAGTATCCTGATTTCAGTAAATTCTTCTAACTCTTGATTTGGTTGGTACGTGAGTTATACTTTACATCGTTGGCGTAAGAAAAACGTGTTCGTCTCTAGCCTTAAGGTAATGAGCTCAGACCAAAAGGAGTTGTAATTTTTAAAAATTTTCAGTACTGTTTCCAGTCAAGAGGTGTATGACGCCACTAGGCCTCAAAAACATGTTAAGTCATCGGTCCTACGCCCAATCTTACACATTATTAACATCTCAGTCAGCCTGTCCCAACGGACTCTGAGAATGGAGATTACATGGCATGGTAATATCTGTTGCGTCCGTGGCCAGACACGTGATGTTTATGACAGCAAAATATAATTAGGAGTATTTTTATTCTTCGATAGGCTGGCGCTTGACTACAACTTGCCTGATGTTAAGCAATGATGTAGTCTACGATGGAACTCGCCAGCCCAGTATAAAAATTCACTCGTGATTACGAATGATTATCGGCGAGAAGGTGGTAGTGGAATGAGTTTCCTGGTTAGTAACCTTAAAGGAGCAAAAATTCTGACCCACCTTCTCTGCATGGTGTCACCAGACATCGCACCGGAACACGGCAAGGCCGCTTGGCGGTGCGGCTTTGTCTGGTGAGTGGTCACTAACCAGTTGATTGTCACCTGATTTGCACCACCCGGGGTTCACGTGTGGGATTCAATTAAAGGTGTACACCCACAGACAAAGGTTTTCTATTTTGCTTTTTTAACACAGTAAAAAAATGAAAGCAATAATCCGTTAGTGTACTACCGCTGGACACACGTCTTCTCTTAACTATCTTATAGTCAGTAAATTATATTTTATAATGAACATTAACCTAAGAAAATCAGGAATTTCCCAGATTAAGTTACCTAAGCGTTTTGTTACTCCGTAATCCCTACCTACGTTATATTCTACGCTTTGTAGTCAATACAGAGAAGAAAGCTTGTATAATAATATCAAGAAACATGTTTCAGGCGGATTTTTTTATTATACTCTTTATGAAACTGCGTCAAGCCTTTGTTAAGGTAACAAAGCTCTTAAACAACAAAGGTATCACCATTGAAAGGAATGTATTTCTTCGGGAAATGACTTTGACTCGTTCATTGATGTAGGTGGCCCAAAATGCTTGACAACCTTCGGAGCGGTGACGAATTGCGTAACACAGACTGTAATTACACTCTTTTTAGATGTAAGCAGAAAAAACCTTTATATATCAACTGTTTTGAAGAAATGAAAGGTGAAATTTGTTTGAAAATATTAGGAGATGCGTTTTTAAACTTTTATGAAAACTTGTTTAATTTAATCTATTTCAAGGTGCTTATAAAATTTTAATGTTCATAGATCTTGGTAGTAACTTTTAGCATCGTGACATACTTATAGCTCAGTTCTTCAATATTATGTTCTTCGGCAAACTTCGCAGTGCCTACAGTTCTCATTGAGTCAGTAAATAAAATTAGTGTAATGAATCAAGAACCTCTCTGTTTTTTACCTGAACCTTTGGATAAATTAAATAGCAAAGCGATACCGAAAGATCCAAAATAACAAAATCACAATGATTCATACAAAATGACATAAGATGATAAGTCATTTAACATTTAGATAGTGAATGTCAATCCCATACATTTTGTTCTTTTCTATCTTTCGATATCGCTTCGCCGAATAATTTGTCTAGAGGCAACTTACATACTAGGTGTTCCGCATTTCGTTTTTCTTTGTCAAACATTATTTTGTTCTCAACTGACAACTAGCAGACTAAGTAGTCTTCAATTTCACCTTGATGTAAGCAGTTGGTAAGGGCTTATTCATTCTACTCACCCGGTTCTACTCAATAAAAATTATAGGTAATAATAATACTTCTGGATTAAAATTAGATTGTGCAGTCGTCGGTTTCAAATATTTACCAAGTTATATTAAGAAAGTAGGCCTACTGCAGCATCGGTTGTAGCCCCGGTAAATCACAGTTGACGACCTAAATGGGAAAAATAATTCCCGGACTGGTTATAATAAGAACGTTTATATTTCATCAAAATAAAGAATAGCTGTAATTACTCTACATAAATTAAAGGCACTCGGCGGAAATGTTTGACATTAATTTACTTGCCTTTTGTTGAGACGGGCTCTTTTTGCTTTGTATCCCAAACACTGAATATTTATATTGCACAAAAAATAACTGGAAAGCTTATGGTGCATGGTACGAAAGGGTTTTAGACCATAAACCATATGGTTTGAACCTGAACGCCTGTAGCCCCAGAAGATAGAGGCGATAAAACTTAAGGTACCGAAGACCTACGGAAACATTAAGGAAAGCAATAAAATATTGAGTATTGAGTAAGAATTAGACGTGTTTAGGTACCTGTATGGTACCTTAACACGTCTAGGACGTGTGTAGGTCTGTATCTGTGTACGACTTCGTGACATCGTACTGTTTAAACGTAGTTACCGATTTTTATGCATGTTTCAGGTGATATAAAAGCTAAATGATCACCGTCATTATCATCATCATCAGCTTAGTGTCCAACTGGTCCGCAGGTTTTCTCATCCATTTCTTGCCGGCCGCCCTTTGAAATTGTCACTCCAGCTATTCTGAAGGCGTCTTATGCTACGTTTGCCAATTCGTGGTCGCCTTTCAAGAACTCATTCACCCCAGTGGTTGTCGGTTCTACGGCAGATTTGACCGGCCCAATGTCACTTCAGCTCACTAATCCGTTGGGCTATATCGATTACATTAGTTCTCTGTCGAATCACTTTATTGCTGATGATTAATCAACATGATTTTCTTAAAATGTCTAATCTCTTAGGCATACAATATCTTGCGGTGATAAACTGGTACATAAATCAACGAGAAGACGACAATAATTTTGATGTACTGGAGCAGTATTATACAAGCTAATCGCAGGTTTGTAAGCAGACACCTGGGTCCGTTGGTGTATACTTAAGTGTACAAGTACTCTGTTTAAGATATTTTATCCGAGCTGTGTTTACATAGTAATATAGGTAACAAGAAAAATGAGCTACGGGTTTAATGACTTTTTTTGGAGTTGGAAATCTTTGAATAAGGGGTTTGCAGCAATGATATATGAATACTCATATGTGTAAAAAGAAAATTCATATTTACCGAGAGGCTGAGTTTTCAATGAAATTTCCATTGTTACAAGCAGAACAGTGTGTTTCACATCATCAATCACTTTTTATTTTAGTTGATAACGCTACGAGTGCGTGATGAAATGATATAACACATCATGTCGTATATACTTACAGGTTATATACAGGATACAAGAGTAAACGCTAGTTTTGAATAAAAGCAGAAATTCTTTTACTCAACTTTCAATATAACACTTTCCAAATAATTTTATAAAGATTTGAAGAAAGAATGATAAATGTTGAAATGAAATTGAAAAAAAAAAAGGAATTATGTAAATACATATAGCTTACGTTAATGTTAAAATCTTTATTCAGTTATGTTTATCTTTTGGTTAATTGTATTATCATTCTTTTGTTAATAGATGGAGTCAATTATCAATGTTTTTATAATTGACAATAACAAAAAAGTATATTGAGAATTATAATTACACCTAGACTGAATACAAACAGACGTGTTCATCACACAAATGTCTAATTTTGGTGGGAATCGAACCCATGACCTGCGGCATGAAAAGTAAGTATCTTATCAACCAACCCACCCGCCTGTCACGTCAAATAAAGCCATAATGCTACCAAACATATTTGAATAATGTAATATTATATAAAAGTATGTCAGCTGTGTGTGTAGAGCAGCAGCGGCGCAGCGGTACGGGCCTTGCCTTAGAAAATAAGGTCATGGGTTCGATTCCCGGTCGTGCCCACATATCGGTGCTCAGTATCGGTGAAGGAAAACATCGTGAGGAAACAGGCAGGTCTAAGAACTATTTTTTCGAGGACATGCGACATCCACCAACCCGCACTTGGCTAGCATGTTTGGATTAAGACTTAAACTATCTCAACTGGTGAGATAGTTAAGAGAAGAGCCGTGCTCAAAAGTGGGACACTAAAAAGGGTTGAAGTGATGTCAGCTATGTTCAAATTTTTTTTGTGTAAATATGTTTAAATTCGATATTTCTTTAAATTAGCCAAGATTTATTCACTTTCATTTTGCCAGCAGTTACGTAGTACCTAGTTCAATAACCTTTAGTTCTTTCAACTCGATCAGAACTTCATGATCTCCCTCGGGAACTATTACAAGTGCGCTGCACTAAACATTCTGTTACTACATAGTACCGCGACTAAATGTTATTAGCTCAAGTTTCTGTTTACTGCTCGCATAGTTCCAACTTAATTAACAACATTTTGTTATATGCTTATGTATTAAGCATGTTACACAAAGTATCTTGGAAAATTAAAATTCAGAAATGTAGTAGGTACAAAGTTTATTGTTATAAAAGTTTGACGTTCCAAATTCACGTTATTTGTGTACGTCATGTCGTATTTTTTATTAATCAGTGCGCACACCCGGCGCAGGCGACGGTACAACAGTAAGTCTCCAGTCCAATCGCGCCACTGACAGATATTCGTTCAGTAACAACGTCACACGTCAAACGTCAAATGACAATGACACATTAATGTTACCATTCGATTATTATACTGATTTACCAGTGCTGCCATCTCATTATAATCGAGTCGTTCATAGATTATTTATCACTCCCCGACAAGTAAATAGCTCATTTTACAAGGTATTCACAATGTTTAGAGCGGTGTTTCAGCTGTATCGAACTTGGCGTTGATGTTCGCGTGATCCTCATTCGTGTTCACTAATCTTTGTGTAAAATGTTTGTTCGGCATGTTCACAACAACTTTTAGACATATGACATCCACCAATCACCAATGACAGCGTGTGTAGATTACGGCCATTCTTATGACAGTTGAGAGAAGACGCGTATCCAGCGTCCTCATAATTTTCAGTTGTAAAGTAAACTGTAGTAAGATTGTAACATTAAAAAAAACGAAACCCCTATATTGTTTTAACAATTACTCAAAACCCGCTCAACCGATTTTGATAAAATTTACATGGGACCATCAGAATTATTAAAATCGATACATAATTGGCGGAATTATCGCATAACATTCATCCAAAAAAACATTCTATTTTGAATTAGTGAATTGAGAACATCCTTCTTTTTGAAGGAGGTTTAAAATCTCCTAAGACTTCACGCGTGGTATAAGTACCTACCAAAACCACCCCGAAGCTAAAAGACAAACAAATCAACTACATGACGACGTTGGAAAACTTTCCTCCAAATTCTTTTAACTGTTTTGACATGACAAAGTAACTAAATTCTATTTTCACAAAAATTTCGAATTTGTAAATTATTACATTATATTTATTATTCATATTTACCTTTGATGCCCTTATTGAGTTTTCCCTTGTTTATACAATACCTATACAAGATTTTTCACTGGAACTCGTTATTTCGCAACAGCGGACTGAAGTGGGTAATCTGATTAAACCAATTAGAAATTTCCTAGAAAAATAAACAATTACCTACATTTAAAAACTGTTGAATATTTTGGCATAGAAAGTATAGAAAACTAAGAACTCTTTATAGGCCGACCGTTTAACTCGCGTATCGCCTATCACCAAGATTCTGACTCCTGAAGCTGCACAGACAGTGATGATGATTCAAGCGATATGGATATTAGTGACGAATAGTCTTACATTACTTTTATTTGTGGTTAAATAGTTCTTTAAGTGATTTAATTAATGTTTTATAACTTTGTACCTCTAATGGCGATACGCGAGTTAAACGGTCGGTCTATAGTGTTCCACTGCAGAGCAGTGGTCTTCTCTGAACTAACAAGTTAGGAGAGTACACAAGTAAACTGCACAGATTAAATTACCCGTGTGCTTAATCCACTTTGGTGATGCAATTTTAACCTCTACTTTATCTATGCTGTCTCCCGCCTTACTTGGAGGGAAGTGTACAATCTGACTTTCATACTCCTTTTGTTATCTTCTGATCAAATTTGTACTCCCGCACGTTATGGCCTGTCTCAATAAATGGGCTACCTGTCATTTTTCAAATCTGACCAGAATTCCCGAGGATTACGCGGTAGGCGGTAGGCCTTCAACCAAACAAACTCTTCAGCTTTATAGTATTAGGATAGATGTAAAACTAATTACATCATAACAAAACCCAACAAAATCAACAGAATTTCCAGTTGATTGCCTTGAACTTAATTGAAGTCTGCTCGAATTATGGAAACATAATACTTTTAGGGTGGGTTACGATCCTATTTGTATACGGGTTGGTAACAACGAATACAATTACCTACTGAAAAGTGAACAGACTACTTATGTACATAGGGGTGTTTAATACTTTCATTTACAATTTATACATACAATGTGACAAAAAAAATGACCTAACTGAATAACTATCTCCACACTAGCTTCTAAAAGACTAAACTAACTAATGCCTAACTTAAACTAATACGTAGAATTCTTCCGCATACCTTCCGGGAACGTACTCAGAAATCTAGCAGCATTGCCGCATTGGATGGCAATACTGATCCTTTTCCCATGATAAAAATCATCCTTCTGATCACGTGTTGCCAACACGTATGACGAGTGGGCTGAAAACTTCTGAAAACTGAGAACTAATGTAATCACAAAGTCCACTGGATTAGTAAGATGAAGTGGCAGTGGGCCAGTCATATCTGCCACAGAACCGACAACCACTAGGGCAAACGAGTTCTTGAGTGGAAACCACGAATTGGCAAACGTAGCGTAGGATGCCCTCAGATTAGATGGAGTTACAATCTCAACTCGGCAAGAATTGGATGAGAAAAGCCGTGGATCATGCTCAGTGGCGTGCTTTAGGAGAGACCTATGTCCAGCATTGGACTAGAATAGGTTGATGATGATGATGATAATTACAAAATGTATGCATAAGCTCACATACCTATAAAGGTATTACAGTGTTCAATACATTTCATGTAATCTGAGATTGGCGGCGCATCCACCCGAACCCAACTAATTAGCAGAGTGAGCCACAGACGGTATCAAAGCCGTATCACAAAGCTAATAGGCATCCATTTAATAGCCGTATCAATGCACCGTATCGTTTCAATAGAATATTGATTTGTTACAATGCAATAGAGTTAATTATAGGGATTATGCTTTTGTGGCAGATGAAATCAATGTTCAAATGAAATGGTTTTCAAATGTGCTAATAAATTAGGTATTTGAGAGATTTTATTTAAAAATGGAATAAATAATTGTTAATGTAAACACTAGAAATAAGAACGATCATATAGCGGATAATACGCGTCTCCACAAAAATTTGTTGTTCTTTTATGGGGCAATGTATACGTTTCTATACAATAAACTTTACAGCAACATTAAAAATAGGTACCTATGTCAATAAACAAATTCATAAAATTTGTGAAGTCAAAACTATACAATAAAGCTTATTATGAAAATTTGGACTATTTAGCGGTTCAAACTGTTTGGGGCCAAGCCGCTTTAACACAACCTAATAATAATTATTATTTTTTTAACTTATTTCATGTAGATTAATACTCTAAGAGATAAAATCAAGTATATATAATAAAATCGTCCATTGTCAAGCAGTCGAAACTTAAGTCATACATGATATCTATACTAATATTATAAAGCTGAAGAGTTAGTTTGTTTGAACGCGTTAATCTCAGAAACTACTGTTCCGATTTGAAAAATTCTTTCACTTCTTTCTTTATTTTGATCCCACTGCTGGGCATGATATGTAGTTCACGTGAGTGTAGCCGTGGCGGAAAGCTAGTGTATGTTTATGTGTACCTATGCACTCTATGTGGTCTAATTTAGACAAATTGAAAGTTAAGACAGAAATAGGGATTGAGCTCTGAGTTAGCATTCGTACTGATACGACCTCGGATATCCATTAACAATATACGCAGCGTAATCAGATTTATACTGCAGCTTGCTGTTTCAAGCAAAGTCATACAATATATATGAAATAGGTTTCACTTTAACCCTTTTTAGTGACCCACAGCTGGGCACTGATTTTCTCTCATCTATCTTACGACTTGAGAAGATTTAATCCACAGCCCTTAATCCAGAAACGCTGGCCAGCTTAGTGGATGACACATATCACCGAATGATTAGTCCTTAGATATGCCAGTTTCCTCATGATGTTTTCCTTCACCGAAAAGATGTAGGTATACAGTCATGTTAGCTTAACAAAGATTAGCTTACCTTAATAAGTTGTATCAACAAAAAAGCCTTAATAATTTGAAATATTTGAACTAAACTCTTTAGGTACATTGACATGTAATTTCATCCAAAATGCAAAAGATTTATTTGGAATATTAAAAGTAAAAGCAAAAGAAAAAACTAGGTAAAGTGTATTTATAATAAATCATCCAATGCTAGCACACAAGCTTATGTTTCTTTCGACAAACAAACTAAATTAAATGTATTCTATCTACGAAATTTTATTATGAATACCTATTTAATAATAGCGAATAATAGGTATATTTAAATCTTAAAAAACCTCTTTTTTTGTGGACAACTTAGCTTCCATCTAAGTATGTTATTAATAATATAACAATACAATTTACGCTGACAAAAGTACTTTTGTTTACCTACTCAGAAAAGCTCTCACATGAAATTATTATAAAACATTTCTTTCAAACTCCAGCAACATGTGGGTGGTTGACAAAGAAAGATATCGTCTCTTCACGTCACTGGGAATGAAAAAACAAAAGTTTATCTCTTCCAAAATAATGCAAAACCAACAAACAGGCTCTCTCTTTTGATTTGATGTAAAACAATGAAAAATTGCACACAAAGTTTGCATTGTTTAATTTCGAAATGGCTGATCAAATAAAGGTATATATTTGTAGTTTTTATTTATCCTAAAGCCTAAAACAAATGCTACGGTTTTATGACTTCGGAAAATATCGAAAAATATTATACAATACAGCGATATTTGATATTTTTTTATATATTCGATTTTGATATTTCTAGGCGGTCAATAGACTCTTCACGTGACCAGAGGGCTGGCTTACATCTTGGTCAAAGAATTAGCATTGCCATACAACGTGGCAATGCTGCCAGCCATCTGGGCACATTTCCCCAAGGCCTCGATTCGGAGGAATTTTATGACGCCTTATCAAGTTTTTAAGATAGAAATTTAGAATAGTCTATTGTTTTTTTTCTTATATTTTATGTAAAATCTTACATTTAGCTATACAGCGAAGGTTTTGCATTTTGTAGAAATACGACAAACAAAGAAACTACATCGGAAAACGAAAACACGATCCCAGGAGATGAATTTGCGTACTAAAGAGTGGTTTTATGTTGTGTTTGTATACAAATATCTGTGAATAATCGAGTATGCGGGGTTTACACAAATTGAATTGTAGTTTGCTTGTGTTCCAATACGACCTTTGGAAACAATTTGCGACGCAGGCTTACTAGTAAAATAAATACCTACTAAATAAAAAATATTTTAAGTATTTTATAACTGAGCTGGCGCGTTCCATCATGGGCTACATCATTGCTTAACATCAGGCAAGTTGTAGTCAAGCGCCAGCCTACGCTACGTGAAATACTTTATTACGGATTTTTTCGCAGTTTATTTTAGATTGTTTTATAAAAAATATTACATTATAATTAGTTGTTTGTTAAGTTTTTTTTAACTTAAATAATATAGTATTTATAGGTAGTCAGTAAAAATTGTGCTTAAGAGGGTTGGACGTCAAATACTTCAGTCCACCCGAGTCTGAAAAGACTGAAACGTTGGAATATAAAAATCTTAAAATAAACCGCGTATAAAGTGGTTTTATTTCAAGGGTCTTAAGGTTAAAAAGTTTTATTGAAATGTACTAAAAAGCTATTATTAACCCGCCATTTTTTACACTAGCGATCGTCTTGGATTTATTTATCTATAATATAAAAATGAATCGCAAAATGTGTTGGTAAGCACATAACTCAAGAACAGCTGAACCGATTTCGTTAATTCTTTTTTTAGAACACTCCTTGAAGTACGAGGATGGTTCTTACGTAAAAGAGAGAGAAAAATAAAAAAACAACCTCTTCAGAAACAGTTTGACCGATTCGGTAGGTCTGAGAATCGGTCATAATCTATTTTCGTACCCGGTAGGTGGCACTGCTTTACCGGGTAGGACGACGTCTGCGGGGTCCGCTAGTACTTAATGAATTCTTAGGCCAAGATCATTAATGACATATCCATATTGAGACGTTTTTAAGAAAATCGGTGATCCGCAATCACAAGGAGGCGGCCATTTTAGATTTTTATGAATGTTGAATATGTATCATTGTATTGGTATATTACCCCCGACAAAAACTAGGGGTGTTATATGTTTGACGCATGTATCTGTGTACCAGTTTGTTAAAATGTAGCGTCTAAACGAGTGGACCAATTTTGATAAGGTATTTTTCTTTTTTCTACAACTTGCCTGATGTTAAGCAAAGATGTAGTCTACGATGGGACGCGGCTTCCCAATCTACTGATTCACTCGTAATTACCAGTGATCTTCGGTGAGAAGATGGCTGTGAAATGAGGCTTCATATGTTTAGAAAGCAGAAAGGAGCAATAATTCCAACCCACCCTATTTATTCGAAAGCTGAAGTGACAAAGGTGGTTCGTAGTTCAAAAAATATGCGACGGGGTTTATTTTTTTAATTTGGAGCTATAAGATAAGAATCTTTTGTCGTACCCATAACAAAACCTATTCACAAAGACAGGAAAGTAAAGGCAGAAAATGATATACTCCCATAGAGTTTAGACTCTTTATCCGCAAGTTGTGTGGGTTGACGTAGGAATAATAGATTATTATGGGTTGACGTTGACGGAAACTCATTCCAATTTCGTTCAGCTACAATTTTGTTTACATATAAAAATACTTTTCTAATATACTTAGAGAATCTTAGTTGATGCTTGAAGTTTGGAATTGTGAACAGACAACAGGCACGCCCTCCATTACGTATGGAATCTAAACATAGCCAGCGAAAAGTGGGTGATGTCCACCTCTGTATAAAAAGCTGCTTCGTATCTGCGAGGTCCTGGGTGGAGCAAAAAATGCAGACACTTAGAAAAATAAAAGTAGCAGTCATTTGGGAATTGTGTCCGATAAAAGGCAATAAAGCAGCGGTGGCGCAGATTCATAGGCCTCGCCTTTGAAATATAAGGTCACGGGTTCGATTCCCAGTCGAGCTTACAAATCTTTGTCTACAAAATTGGATCATCGCCCTTGCTCAATATCGGTGTAGGTAAACCGGCACTGATCATTCGAGGACACGTAACATCCCATCGAGCACTTGGCCAGCGAGTGTGGATTAAGGCCTAAACTTCATCAACTCGTAAGATTAGAAGACAGGTAATAATAAGGTTGACAGAAGACCTGTGCTCAGCAGTGGGGTACTAAAAAGAGTTAAAGTGCCCGCCCGTATTACGTATTAAATATTGCCGAAAAAATATCGTATTCATCTTAGCCTCATATATCTTGCAAAACCCTTTGCAATTAATTATCTGATAAGTTCAGGACTATCTAGAACTCGTCAGTAACTGGTAAAACAGCTCTTAAATCTTTATTCAAAATATATTTACAAACATCTTTTACGTATTTATCGAGTAACTGTCAGAATCTGATCAACTTTGTTAAAGTTATCAATTCATTGAGCTTGCTGCCAAGTTTTGTAATAATATTCTCGTATTAAAAGTTGAAAATGATGAATGACATAGCTAAAAATGTATTTCGTGTGAGATAATTTAATGGGTTTGGATAACTTGGATAATTAGGCTTGTAGCATTATACCTTTCTTAATACATAATTTAATACAAGCTTATAAAGATCTTGACGAGTAATATTTTATCTATTACTTATGTGGGTATACTTTTTATTAGCTGGCTTTGGCTGTGGTTTAGTGACCACCCATCAGACAATTCGCACCGCTAAGCGAACTTGCCATGTTCCGGTGCGATGTCTTGTGACACCATTTAAGAGGGTGGGTCCTATTGTTGTTGCTCCTATATAATTTCAACCATATGGAGCCTCATTTCACTGCCACCTTCTCACCGTAAGTCATTCGTAATCACGAGTGAATCGGTACATTCGGCTGGCACGTCTTATCGTAGACTATATCATTGCTTAATATCAGGTATGTTGTACTCAAGCGCTAGCCTATTCAAGAATAAAAAAAATACCTACTACATACATTTAAAAAATAACTTTCTAGTTAATATCTTTATTTATCATAACGGGCAATTAACGCGCTCACCTTTATTTTGGCTTTACGTTTCGACACGGGTTGCACCGGTTGTGGTCGCAAGCAAAGTGATCCGGAGAAAGAGCTCCGTTGATGACGGCGGTCGTAAAACAAAATTTTCTCTAGCTACCGTCACTTGTAATATAATTTAACTATTGTTAGGGAGCCTACACACTACACTAAAACAAGAAATATTAATAATGCAACGGAAAAGTTTAACTTTCATAATTTTTCGACAGTTTCTCAGTAGTTACCACGTCATTTACTGCGCGGTTGGAAAATAAATCGGACGGTTTTATGTGGACATGTCTCAAAAACATGCAGATTTTTTTTATTGTAACTTTATAAGTCAAAATAATCCCAGTTTAGCGTTCGAGTCAAAACAACGACAAATTATAGAATAGTTTTATCATCATCATCATCGGCCTATTGAAGTCCAATGCTGAACATAGGCCTCTACTAACAAGCGCCATTACACCCTGACTTCAGCTTGTCGCATCCAGCTACTGCCGGCTATCTTTCTCTGATCGTCACTCAACCTAGCTGGAGTGCGTCACTCGCACTTCAGCTCAACCCTTTTTAGTATCCCATTGCTGGGCACGGGTTTTCTTTCATCTATCTTACGAATTTAGAGAGTTTAGGCCTTAGTGCGGGTTGGTGGATGTCACAATGTTCTCGAATGATTAGTTCTTAGACATACCGGTTTCCTTACGATATTTTCCTTCACCGATATTAAGCATTGGAGATGAAACAATTCACACAAAAATGTGTGGGCACAACATTACAGCACGAACCCGCTACCTAATATTTTAAAGCGCAAAAATGGGAGCCCAGATCTTATCTTACGGCATTTAATGTCTAAAGCCCCAGAATGTAGGCCCAGTACCTACTGTGAAAGAAGCTGAAGTAGACCAATCGAACCAATAACTTTTTTTGGTGCTATATTTTAGTTAAATTTGCTGTTCTAAATATTATTATTTAAATTAAATCGCGTAGTAGACACAATAATAATATTTTCACACATACACACAGCGCCCTCTAGTCCCAAATTAAGCAATTGTATTTGCTTGTGTTATGGGCACTACGAACGGATATACTACTTAAATACATTTTTTTGTAAATGCATACATACATATAACAGATAAGTTTTACTCAGACACAACACAAACAATCGTGCTTATCACACAACGATTTTTCCAGGGTGGGAATCAAACCGACGACCCTCGGCTTAGCAGTCAGGGTCACTAAACACTACGCCATCAGGCAGAGAGATAGGTAGAAAGGCAGGTAGAGTAAACAGTGACGAAGTGATGCAACGCGGTGGGGCATGCGGTTTTTCTCGCGCCATCTTGATAATGATAAAAACTTTCTTTGGAAAAGTTGTTCGTAATCATGACCACTACCACGGGGTAAAGTATATTTACTACCAGTCACCCTATATAACGCCAGCTAGTTTAGCACCACCAATTAACGTAATAGTTTCCTAGAACGAAATTCAAAATAAAGTCCACTTCCACCAAAACCTTCATGAGAAATGTAAAATCTGGAACAAAATAAATAATGAAAATATCTAGGCCGTGCACGCATAATGCTAATGGGTGTGCGCAGTGACCTGTGTGCGATTTCACGGTGTTTCTACTTTAAAACCACGCTGGACCGAGCTAGTACGCAGAGTACACGACACATCAAAGACAGGAGACACACAGTTAACAACGTTATATGCTGATACTGAGACTTAATATAATAAGTGTAGACTAAAGTAGATGAAATCATGAAAAGTCTTTGGAAAGCAGAATTTAATGTTTAGTGGGATAACGTAGATTAAATAAATAAATATTCTGGGACATTAACACACACGGTCATCTGGTCCCAAGCTAAGCAGAGCTTGTGTTATGGAAACTAGATAACTGGTATATACTATACATATGATACTTTTCTTTTGTAAATATATACTTATAATAGATATTTACACCCAGACTCGACACAAACACAAATGTACATCACTAATGTTTGTCTCGGGTGGGAATCGAACCCACGACCTGCGGCGTGAAAAGCAAGTATCTTACCGACCACGCCACCGGCTCGTGGTTACAATTGAAAGACGGTTAGTCTGGCTTTTAAGCAACAAAGCAGCGGTGTATGTGGCGGTGGCGCAGCGGTGTTGACCTCGCCTTTGAAAAGTCGGCGTGAAAAGCAAGTGTCCCGCACCAACATAATCAGAAAAATAATCGGAAAAGTTGGAAAACCACTTTATTTTTCACATCATTGTAGTCTTATCTAATGTACAAGTAGTAATCATATGTCATCGTATTCATTTATACATCCAGGAACAAACCGAAGAATAAGCAAACAAAACGCCTCTATGCCTTATATTCGTATCCATAGATAAATAAATGTTAGAAGTAATTTATCCGTGTGTCGCCACTCAATCCACATCAGCTGTTGACAGAGAATACAGAGGCGTACGTTATGACGGTCCTATGTCGTCCTAAGTACACTCAAGAATGGTAATTTTCTCTACAATATATTAGGTTTAAGTCCACTTGGTCAGCTGTCCTCTCCAAATGAGAATTGGACGCTTTATTTTGCTACATGAATAATAAAACAAGTAAGTACTAATGTTTGTTTGAGATTTTCAAGATGATTAAGTACTAATTCTGTTGAGATATGTTTTCATAATTAATTACTACCTATCCCATTATATGAAGGTTAATTGAAATAGAAATGAACGCCTAATATAGTGAGGTTAATTTACGAACTCATAAGAAAATATGTTACTCAAGTACCTGTGGCGAAGAGTGGAAATCTGAAAAAGGGAAGATGGAGCAAAAAAGTTCTCTTCACTACCGCCACTGATGTTTCTAATGCGACCGCCACCTTCATATTATAGGTACTTATTTTTGATGCAATTTAAGAGTTTTAGGCGTAACATAATATTTAATGAAGTGTTTACATAATATTGACCAATTCTTAAAGGGAAGCCGATTGGAATCGGCTTTTATGGACTCTTCCCTACTGTTGGGTACCTATTTTTTTTTTACCAGTTAATCGTTGTTCAGCTTTCATAATTTTGTAATAAAATAAATTAAATGTATACACAGAATTGACTGTTAGATTTATATTGATATTTTGCTTTATTTATTTTTTGTATTTAAGTTTAAATTACTCAATTTTCACATAAAATCATCATAAAACAAATTACTAAATAAATTGATTTCAAATTTATTTCATAATCGAAAACCAAACTCAAAAAGTGTAGGCAAAGATATTATTATTATTTAGGCATAATCTGTTTTTTTAAGTAAGTACAATCTTATTACCACAAAAATACTATTCAAATGTTTGAAATTGTAGACTAGCATAGTGACCTATTAAATATTATTGAACATCCTATGTAAGTTCCACAATTTTGCTTCAGAAAGACTTAGCAAGTATTCAAGGAATGCATGCCTCAGATAAAAACCTAAGCTTAAAATTGTTGCGAAAAGTTGAAGATCATTTTTGTATGCACTTGTTTACTAGGTCGTTTAGAAAATATATTTTAGAAAAAATAAAACTCATAAAGACTAACTAATGCAATATCGTTTTCAAAAACTTTACATATTATTCTAACTATTTTTGTCCATTTCCCATAACATCTATTTAAAAATGTCTATAAAACATTCCCAAAAGTAAACTACTAAGTACCTATTTAGTCAACATTTTTAGTATACAATTATTATACTCGTAGATTTTAACATAAAATGTTGCTTACGCTGACGTTTATAATTACAGTTATAGTTAATTACAGTTCATTACAGTTATTCCTTTATAATTACAGTTAATGGGGGAAAAATTGTATATTATTCATATTTATACGTATTTGATGGCTCAAATGTTTCATTAATACACAGGCTTACATAGCATATTTAATACTAACGATTCTAACATGACCTATTAGTAAAAGTACTTATAGTTTTAAAAGAGTGTATAAATATATAAAGTAACAACCCTTTAGTGTCGCACTGCACGGGCCTTTTTTAACTATCTTATGAGGTGAAAGAGCTAGTTATATTCCTATCATACTGCGATGACGTCACGTCAAAGCCTCGAATTTTAGTTTCAAAACAAACCATCAAAAGGAACTGACAAAGAGGAAGGAAGACAGGCTTTATGAGTATTGAACAACAAAAGTGTAGAATAGGAAATAACTTGCCAAATTTCCAAAGCATACATAAAGAGCTGAGTAATTCACATCAACCCTTTTTTAGTGTCCCACTACTGGGCACGGGTTTGGCAGCTCTCTTACGAGTTGAGAGAGTTTAGGCCTTAATCCACACACGTCAAGTGCGGGTTGGTGGATGTCACATGTCCTCGAATGATTAGTTAACGATAAATAAGTAATTAACTATGAATAATTTAAAATACTGTATAAATTATATATAATAAACCTTACACCTGTCATTACGGTATACTTGAGTTGGGACCTCGCCTGGAGGTTATGAATCTATTCAATCACAAACACAAAGTGTATGTTTTCACTCAATTTATTTACCCTTGTATGATTGAATCCGATGCCAATTCAGGCGCACTCACCTGTGAAACATTTTAGTAAGATGGTGTGTGGGCGGTTTAGTTTCCGTTTCAGATATTTGATTTTACTTCAATGAACACGTCATTTTCTTCTTTGAGGACTATGCCACTAGGTTGTTTGTTATTGACTAAAGAATGTTATTAATTACTTATAGTCTTAGATGTTCTGAAGCTATTGTTTTTCTTTTATGTAAATTTTCATGTCTCTTTATTCTGAGTTCTGTTAGATAAGATAAGATATAATTATGTATTTCTTTAAGCTTTCATTAGACTTGTCTGTATGAATCACATTTTGGAAGCTAGAAGTATATACCACTTCTTGATGTCGATTCTGTTTGAAATTCTTATTCTGAACTAGCTTCCGCCCGCGGCTTCGCCCGCGAAATTGATCTCACTAATCTGGTTTCGCCATACAAATTTGGAACCCCGTTTAAACTCCTTAAAGGGTAAGTTTATAAAATCCTTTCTTAGTGCACCTCTAGACCCCATAAGGAACCTATGTACCAAATTTGGAGTCTCCAGACCCAGCGGTTTGGGCTCTGCGTTGATATGTCAGTCAGTCTTCTTTTATATATTTAGATAAGTACCTACTTGCTTATCATTGGTGAATGGTGACAATAAAATAACTTGGTAGTACGGAGCCTTTCTGTTTATAGTCAGAAAACTGTATCCCACTAAAGTGTTAGGATTAATTAAATTTGTATAGAGAAACACAGTTGCATTTAAATGTGTAAAAAGTTGTTTTAAAATGTATATCTCCAAGATTTAACGTAATGTATAATCTATACATAAATCAATGCCACTTTTCGTTGTAATTTTATAACTCAAAAACGGGCCTACCTATTCAAATCAAATGTTTAGGCATTGTTTGGACTATTTAGTAGATGGTTTATGTGAAGTTTGCACAAAATCGGTTTTGACATCAACACACACGGTCATCTGGTCCCAAGCTAAGCAGAGCTTGTGTTATGGAAACCAGATAACTGGTATATACTATACATATAATACTTTTCTTTTGTAAATATATACTTATAATAGATATTTACACCCAGACTCGACACAAACAGAAATGTTCATCACTAATGTTTGTCTCGGGTGGGAATCGAACCCACGACCTGCGGCGTGAAAAGCAAGTATCTTACCGACCACGCCACCGGCCCGTCGAAATTCTTTATTTATCACATTTTTTGTTAATGTTGTTGAGTGGGCTGAAGCTACCCGGGCGAAGCTGGGGCGGGCCGCTAGTAATATAATATATGTGTAATGTACTGAATGACGGAAAAAACTTTAAATATTATAGTTATTCACAAAAAAATATTTAAGACATGCTGGCAGAGCATGAAAATTTAAGTGGATTTAAAATTAATTTCAGCTGGCGTATTATGAGTGTTTAGAGCTATTATGATTCCGGTGAGAGAATGGGATGTGGTTATACAGTGCGTATATTTGTATCCCTTTCTTTTAACGGAATTACAAGCGCTATAAACACTCATAACGCCTGGAATGCTAAAAGTAGTCTCGGTTAAAATCAATTCACCCGTATCCTAATTACGCCGTGTTAATCCTATTGACCATTGAACGTTAGGCTCCCAATTTGTATGTAAATTGGTCCTACGTGGAAGCAGCGGAGCGAAAGCAATAAAAATCTGTTGCCGCTGTCAACGAGAGGGTTACGGCCGTTATATGGCTGATCGGTAGTAAACAGTGACGCACATGCGATCTCCACGATTATTTATATGACGTACTCTACTGTACAGTTTATGTTACTCTGAAGAAGGATTGAGTTAAAATTACTTTAGGTTCAGAGAAATTGTTGCACACATTTAGTATCCTAGTATAAAGAGGGCTTCCGATACCTGTTTTTTAAAAAAAGGTTATATGTTCAGTTGTATGATTTAATTTTTTATTATAGAAGATTTTTTCAATTAGTTATAAAACTCATTGAATAATGTAATAACGTTGAATGTGAATATAAAAATATTGGCGTAGGGGTGCATTCGACTCCCGTAACTCAACTACTGAATGTAACAATGTTCCAAGTCAACAACAAAAATCTAACTATACTAGCTAATGTATGATTTAACCTAAATAAAATGGAAATCCAATTTGAATTAAATTTAGACATAATGCTATCGTTCATAGTACAACCCTTAATAAATTCCCATCTGCCACTCACTAATTTTAACAGCCTTACGCAACAACTATTTCATTAGCATATCATGACATGTGAAGCAATATGTGTATTGTTGAACAAGATAGTGTATGAAGTGTTACATGTCTTGATAATGTTAACAATTCTGTTGTTTATATCTCCAAATTTGAATTACGCTATTTTGTTTGTTTATTTTACCGATGACACTTTCTAAATGGTATTCTGCTATAAAATCAAATAAAATTTAAGTCCAAAGAGAACGACAAGTGGTGTAAAAAGCAAGTACCGTCTGACCGACCACGCCACCGGCCCGTCAATATCATCACTAATTTTGTGGTGTCAAGTTTAAATGTGTTTAGTTTGACGTTTTCAGAATACAATATGTTGTTCGGCAGGTCTAAACAACAGAATTGGGAGCAATACCGGGTATCTACTCACCAGAAAGTCGTACTCGTATAGACTACAGGCCGTAGAACAAAATTACCTCGTAAAACGACCCATTGTGAATGACGTTTAGAACACTGCGCCAGTCAAAAACCTCCACTGCCACTCAAATGTGATATGGCTAAAACTTATTTTCTGACATCGTAGCAGCCATTGACGCTGAGTTTCACAGCATAATATTGTTCTATGAATGATTCGTTAACATTTTGCAAGCAATACACGTTTTTCGTAGTCAATGGCATTCTGACGTCATTAGTGAAAACTATTAGGTACCTAAACTGTACACTTGTTTAAGCAGGTACTAGATGAATGGTACAGTTGCCAGCAAAATAAGACCCCCGTAATGACGAATACAAACAGTTCTGAACGGATCACTGATAGTAATGAGTTGAGACTTGATATTTGACTTGTAATGTACAGGAATAATAGCGAGGTAAGATTCACTATTTGCGGAATATACCTACCCATAAATTATAGTAGTAGATAGGTATTCTATTCATAGAAGATACTGGAAATTTTTTACATTCATAAATATGTCGTAGGGTTAATAAAGTTTTTGACTAATGTTTTCAAATTCTTAAAACTGATACATTTTCCTATTGATGAGTACCTTACAATAATCTACAAAATAAGACAAGGACAACCAATGTACTAATAACAGTTGTTAATGTGTAATTAAACAAAAACAAAGTAGGTATCTTTACAGTATAGTTAACGTGAAAGTGATTGCTATTAATTTCATAAGTGTCATGACGTAAAACAAATAGATACAAATTGTGGTCAGTTTCAGGTTCATTACTATTATCCTGGCTCTGCCCGCGCTATACGTCGGTTATAACTACGCTATCGTTAACTATCTCCATACCGAATATCATTCAAATTCAGTTGTTTGGCGTGAAAGCGCGACAGACAGTTACTTTCGCATTTATAATATCAGTGAGGATAACATTTTATGCATTCTCTTTCATTGCGACTCGGTGATTATGTTCTGAGTGACATTTTATATCAACAGAGAAGCAATCACCGCGGACTTTACATAAAAAAATCCGTTTTACATAATTAAGTCACAAGACAATTAATAGGTACATAGACATTTTCCTTGAAGAGAAAGGCAAAGTTTGAAATTAATTGCTGCGTAAGCCAAGCTCTGTTTTCCAACAAAATATTATTTTTAAGGTCATTGTTTTTCTTAATTGTAGGCGCGGCAGTTTAGCTGAAGTATTAAATCAGACAGAATGTCATGGTTTTTTTAGTAGGTACCTATTTTAGTTTTACACTTTTCATGATAATACATAGGTACATGGTTGAATGTCACTTTAAAAATGTTCTCTTTTATAATATTTTGAAATCACAGATGACAAAATATTAATGAGCTATTCTTCGCTTCAACCCTTTTTAGTGTCCCAGTACTGGGCACGGGTCTTCTCTCTACTATCTTACAAGTTGAGAGAGTTTAGGTCTTAATCCAGACCCGCTGGTTAAGTGCGGGTTGGTGAATCTTTTTTATCTAGTACCTAATAGGCTTGCGCTTGACTACAACTTGCCTGTTGTTAAACTAAGATGTATTCTACGATGAAACGCGCTTACCGATTCACTCATGACTTGAAGACAGCTTAATCTTAACTTAATCTTCATTTGAAAGTACTGAAGATGTGTGTACTCTGCAGTAAAATCATCAGAATTCCTTATATAGTTACTAGTATAAAACATTAGTTCTAAATTGTCATATATGTACCGACATAAATCATAGGTAATGGTACATATCTGAATATTAGATCCGGACATTATGTTATTAAGTACTTAACATGGAGTTATAACCTACGTTAAGTGTTAAATAGACTTGAAATGGACAGGAATAATAGAATTTACTGAACTAAGGACAACGAAATACTGATGTTCGTTATTGTTTTGGGTTATGTGAATTATTGTTCACCTATGTTCCTGTCAAAGTTTGTTATCCCTACTAAAACTAAAGGGAACATTGCGTCATTTAGATATTGTAAATAAGTTTATACTTATTACAGTGGTACATTTATCTAGAACGTTACTTTACAATACCATCTGTTAAACAAGGGACAAAATTGATGGTAATTATCTATATTTAAGTATATATTTACAAAAGAAAAGTATTATAAGTAGTATATTACCAGTTATCTGGTTTCCATAGTACAAGCTCTGCTTAGTTTGGGATCAGATGACCGTGTGTGTTAATGTCCCACTATATTATTATTATTATTAATTAATGCGAATTCATATAAATTTCATAAGCATGTGAATTCATAAGTCTTAGCACGCTAATTGCAATTACTTTGCTAATTGCGAATGACGATAATTGATATTATTGTAGTAGTGACTTTAAATTGCTAATATTTTCACTCGCAAACGATTTCAATCAAGGTCACGTGAAACAGAGAAATATTGTATTCCGGATTTATGAAACAAGTGGTGAGTTCGCTTTAAACTTCATAGAAATTTATAACCACATTTCATTTGTGAAAGGCTAATGAAGCATTCACGCTAACAATTAGTGAGGGTGCTAATTAATCTAGATATTATCGTATATATAGAAATGTTAACACACAGGTTGGGTTTCAAATACCATAATAGGTTTACCTGTAGGTAAATAACACAGAATAAAGTCCTTCAAAAAGAGTAATTAATACCAACCCACCATGTCTACCTCAGTGTTCTACTTTTGCGGCTACTTAGCAACTTCTTACAATTTAAACACGAGTTTTCATAACACTGGAACAATGGGCAGCCGCAGGCCACGAATTATTACCGCAACTGTTGGCAACAAATTATTAAATATAAGGACGGCCCTAAATAACTTGCTCACGGCATTCCTGAGTTGAGGGTCTGCAAAGACCCTCGTCATATCATACAACGTAGAATGCCCAAAGAACCGTATGCTAGGGTTCTGAACCCACATAAAAAGATTAGAATCATAATTTATTTACGCAATGCTGTGAAACACGAATTTAATGTAGGTGTAATACTAATTAGAATTAAGACGTTTATGTAAATTATGAGACTTTTTATTTAGTACCTAGCACATTGTAATGACTGCCTAGCGCTTCAAAAGATTTGAACAACGCCATACAAATTACTTCATAAGCCTGATTTACTAGATATTGTAAAAGAAAATTTAATAGTGAAAACAGTGTTTTTGTTTTCAAAACTGAAGCTGTAATGAAAATATGTTTTTCTTTAATCATCCTAGAAATCAGTATGACATATCAAAGGTGCTTTTCCACATGTGATACTCTATGCCGCGTTGCTATGAATGCATTTCATATCGATTATTCATATATTTTTATCCTAATAATAGGCTTGTGCCTGACCATAACAACTTACCTGTTGATAAGTAATGATGCAGTTTATTGGAACGCGCTTACCCAGTAAAAACCGTTTCACTTTTGACATAAAGATAGGTAGATTATAGCTATCGGGAAACAGAGATACCAGCAGCGAATTCCACAACTTAGCACTAACATAGCTTAACACAGCATAGTTTTGTTGGGAACGGGATCAATTAAGATGTGGTTTTATTTGGAGTCTGCTAGCTATTCTGCCCTTATAAAGAAAAATGAGCGCATCTGATTTTTTTTGTAACCGAGCTATAATCATTGTCCGAATCATTAAATGATACTGATTTCGACAATGTACAGAACTCTCTTATCAAAAATATCGTCAGATACGCCCTTCTTTCTTCTGACGGCAGTATTTAAAGAAAAGTATTATATGTATAGTATATACTAATTTCTGGTTTCCCTAACACAAGCTTTGCTTAGTTTGGGATCAGATGACCGTGTGTCTTAATGTCCCAGAATATTTACTATTATAATTTATGCCTGTAGATGCATGCTATGCCCACTATAGCCACTCCGTGAATCGCATAGTTAGAACTGTGATCTTTCTCGCACAGCTAATCTACCCATCACCAGACACTAAAGTGCAGTAATAGCCCTTGGATGATTTTTCGTTTGATTAGTTATTCTGAAAGCGGGTTTCATAAATATCTTGGTCACATAATGAGTGAGAATTTAAGCGATGCGCAGGATATAGAGAGAGAGCGCAGAGCGTTGTCAGTCCGTGGCAATATGTTGGCCCATAGATTTACTCGGTGTACTACTGTAGGTGTCAAACTTACTCTCTTCAGAGCTTATTGTCAAAGCTTCTACATATGCGCTCTATGGGCTAACTTCACGCTTAGGACTTACAACGCCTTGAGAGTCCAGTACAACAATGTATTCAGGGCCCAGATGCAGTGCATCAGGTTTGTTTGCGGGTGCTGGTGTAGATGACTTCTACGCCATCATACGTAAAAAGGTGACCTCGATGGTGCATGGTCTGTGGGGGAGCACTAACAGGGTCCTGAGGATGATGGCGGATAGAATGGATGCGGCCATTTTCAGGCGGTACACGGAGTTGCAAGTCCGTGTATAAGTTTGTGGGCTGCGTCCATTTTGCCCATACCTATCTTTATATTTTATTGTTAGAGGTACTGGTATTATGTATATTAAATTATGTTTATGTATTGTTCTCTTGTACTAACATAGTTTTTAAGTTCTTTTGTCTTATATTACTAACAATACCTATGGGCTGTGTTGTCTGAAAATAAAGTATTTTTAATTTTATATAAAAGGTTTCTGCTGAATTAACTATTTTTTTCCCGGACAATTTAGGTGGTTTTTATTTACAGTTTTACTCATTTATATCAAATTCTTAACTTTAAATGGCGTCTGCTCACAGTCGTTATTTTGCGGTTACTGCACTTTAGTGTCTGGTGGGCAGTAATGGTCTCACTCCACAGCTGATTCTACCCGTACTGCTATTTTAGCATTATCAAAAATAATCACATAGTTTCAAGAGATTAGCTGCATAACACATTAAATTTATGTTGGGGAACATTCTGTTCCTTCAGAATTCTTATACATTTTTGACATTCCACGGTCTTATTTAGTTATATCAGGTACAGGAAGTGGCTGTCTTATTCTTTTACGTTGACAAGGGTTACCACTTTATCGCGTTAGTAACCTTGTTCTATTAACATATTTTCTTTTTATAGTAGGCAACGGAGCATGATTTAGAATAGTAACTATATTAATATTATATATTATAATGCAAAAGTATCTCTGTCTGTCTGTTACGCTTTCACGTCTAAACTACTGAACCGATTTGGATGTTTGGTATGGAGATAGGTTTTAATCGACTGCACAAAAAAAGATTCTGCGCGATAGCCGACATACGTGGTCCAAGCCGCGGGTATATTTAGTTTATAGAACGCTCAACAGATTCATATGAAACTTTACACACATTTATTTTACCTGAATTATCATAGAGAGTACTTTTGGTCATTGTTTTATGTTTATTTGTAATGTTTTCAGTATAATTATGAGCGTTTTATAACCGTTTTACTGATGGCGGCCAATAAGCGGCCAGTATAAGCTGACTAACCAGGTACGCAGGAGATATTATAGTGGACAACTGTGTGCAAGTGCACTCTCCATTCCCTTCACTTTCAGGGTCCGGTGGGATTGACTTACACAACCGGTGAAAAATCGAGTGCAGGACCGACCGCTTAACGTGTTTTCCAATGCACGGGGTATAACATTACCAACTTCCTGGCTTTGGACTAGTGTTGAGAAATTAAATAAGTCTTATCTCTCTTATTGGATGGATTTCAAACCCGCGTCCGTGGGAATAAGGCGAACACGTTATCCCCGAAGCTATTGAGATAGTTTTCAGTATTTCACGCAGATTAAGTCGCGGGAACCCGCAGACGTCATCCTGCCCGGTAAAGCAGCAACAACTACCGGGTCCGAAAATAGATTACGACCGATTCTCAACCCTACCGAATCGGTCAAGCCGTTTCGGAGGTTGTTTTTTTTAAAATTTTCTTTGCGTAAGAACCATCCTCGTACTTCAAGGAACATTCCAAAAAAAGAATTAGCGAAATCGGTCCAGCCGTTCTCGAGTTATGCGCTTACCAACACATTTTACGATTCATTTTTATATTATAGATAGGTACGTAGGTAGTGCATCCACACAAAACGCCTGTCTTGGGATAATCGACTGTAAAAATAGGTCTCTACCAGAGTTATTTCATCACCGGCCATGATTATGATAGAATTGGCATCTCCTTTAACAATACAACAATCGATAACTTCCAATAGGTTTCCCACAAAATTTACTATGTCATCTGTATACCTTTATTTCATTAATAATATACCTAAAACTTTAATTAGGTTATGTTTCAAACAAGTGCAAACTATAAATAGGGCAGTGAACAATATTGACAGCGGAAGAGGCATATACGCCAAGGCCCAAAGGCAACCAACACGAGGAAATTGGGTGGAAACTGGGTGACAATGTTTATACGGTGTGACAGGCGTTGAAACCACTACGCGTTGAACTGATGAAACGGAAAACGTACCTACCTATATACGCATATATTTGTAGTAAGCCTTAGTTAGATCATAATGAATCCATAAATTGATTAAATTGAAGTAAAGGAAATAAGTTCTAGAATGAAGCGATCGTGAATTGATAAACGTAGCGTAGGGTGACTTCGGTAGAGTGCTGTCGCTGAAAGATGGCAGGCAAGAGGTGTTTGAGAGTAGCCTAGTGCCATTGGCGTGTTCTAGAAGAGACTTATGTCTACCAGTTAATTAAAACTAAAATTCTTTCATAAAAATTTTGATTTTGATAGCCTTGGGGAATGAAGATTGACTTGGTTTTTTTTTTGTAATGAGTCTGTGGTCGCTATATTTAACTATAATTAAATATACTATAGTAACTGTGGACTAGCTGTCGAGCGGGCCGATTGGGCTATACAGTGCCAAGGAAGTCACGGATTCAATTCCCGTCCAAGACAATTTTTGTGTTACAACAAAGATTCGTCACTCGGTGCCTCGGAGAGCACGTTAAGTCGTCGATCCTGGTTATCATTTATAACTTAAATGACAATCGTTAAAGGTAGTCAGAAGCCTAATATAATCTGACACCTGGCCTAACTATCTTGGCTACTGGTACCTAAGGTTTTCAAGGTCAGATGGCAGTCGCTCGTAAAATTCTGGTAGCTAGTCACATCAGGTCTAGTAGCGACCTCAATAGAAGTGGGAAAATGGCAAGGAAAATGATGGTAGTAACTGTGGACCAATATTAATGGCACAGCCTGTACCTTTAATATTAAGATACAATTTAATGAAGTTGAAAAATGTACAATAAAAATATTGTTGGTCCGACCATTAACAGTAAAACCTTTTTAAACTGAATCTTACAAACAATCATTTTTACTTGAGCTTTAACTTTTGTATCTTTTTAAGCAAAATTTCTTAAATTTCTTGAAAGGATTCCTCTGTAAAAACTCAAAGAGGCTTTCGATAATTAAAAAATGTTTTCAATGGTAAGAATTAATTAAAATATCGTTTAGAGCTCACAAATCCTCTCTGGTGAGTTTAGAGTTAAAAAAAGATTTCTGATCAATTGATTAACAAAAACAGCATTGTGAGCAGCGGTGGCGCAGTAGTACGGGCCTCGCCTTAAAAATATAAGGTCGCGGGTTCGAATTCCGGTCATGCACGCACATCTTTGTGTGAATAGTTTCATTCCTGCTGCTCAATATCTGTGAAGGAGAACATCGTGAGGAAACCGGCATGTCTAAGAACTTATCACTCGAAGACATGCGTCTTCCCCTAACCCGTGTGTGGATTGAGGCCTAAAACTCACTCAACTTGTAACCAGAAGTTGGACACTAAAAAGGGTTGAAGTGATTAACAAAAGTAGTTATGATATCAACCACCATAATAATTGCATTAGATAGCAAAACAAAGTTTCTTAGGAAACATTCAACAAAGTTTAAAAATTGAGACTATACGTAACTACCTAATTTAAAGATACTAATACTATAAAGTTAAAGTTTGTTTGCTTTGAACGCGCTAATCTCAGGGTCTACTGATCTGATTTACTGTTAGATAGCGTATTTATTGATGAAGGACGGCTACTTTATATTCCACTACTGGGCACGGTAAAAGTGTAATTCAAGTGGGCGGAGCCGCGACGTAAAGCTAAGCGTATTCTCTTAACTATCACTGGTTCTAATCCCAGGTAAAGCAAAAATACTATTCTAATAAATAAAAATGTTACTAGTAGTTCCAAATTGGGAACTATGAACCCATGAAGGGTAATAAACTTGCCCCTATGACTAGAGATAGCTTTTTTTATTATAAAACAGGCTTTCGCTTGACTAACGACATGTCTGATGTGTCTACGGTGGAACGTGCCTGCCCAATATACCGATTCACTCGTGAATACGAATGATTTTCGATGAGAAGGTGGCAAATAATACCTATGAGGCTTCATACGATAGAAACCACAAACTAGCAACAATTCCGCTCCACCGCTTTCAAATGATGGCCCCAGACATCGTACCGGAACACGGCATTTGCAGGCAGGTGGTCACTAACCACGGCCAAAGTTTACCAATATAGGCCGATCGTTTAACTCGCGTATCGCCATCTGAGGTACAAAGTCATAAAACATTAATTAAATCTCATAAAGAACTATTTAACCACAGATAAAAGTAATGTAAGACTATTCGTCACTAATATCCACATCGCTTGAATCATCATCAATGTCTGTGCAGCTTGAGGCGTCAGAATCTTGGCGATAGGCGATACGCAAGTTAAACGGTCTATCTATAGTTTATTGTCACCTAATTTGCACCACCCAGGGTCTGTCCCACGGACAAAGATAACGCAGCCCCCTCAGGTGAATAGCTGGTGAAGTCAGGGTGATATTCACCGCTGCCTATATGTACTTCGCGTTATATAATGATAATAGGTAAGTATTCAAGTGAACCACTTCCAAGTCTTAAATATTTTGATGAAACTTAAATTTCAATACAATTTATGGTCTTTAGAATTTGGTCTTATCGTTTCAAAAGATATTTACATAAACTCGAATAAACAGAGTTTCAGGAAGCACTTTATCTTTTGTTTCGTAGCTCCAGGCGATTTGATAAGACTGTTCAATACAAATACTTTATCGAACGAAATTATTTTACGAAATGGTTCTTGGTGACTCCTTTCGGTGAAAAACTCCACAATCACACGTTTTAGCTGTTTCAGTCTACAGAGTAATATCTAAAATTATGATTCTTTTTGGGTCAGTGTTTCTTTTTGGATTCTGGTATTTTTTAATATTAATTTAGGTACAGGAGATAAAAAAGTGTATGCAATAAAAAAAATTATAGTGTTTGGCTTTGAATAAATCAATGCAATATTCTTCACTTAATACTGTTATACCGTTTTATCAATAGAATATATAGATTTAAAAACTATTGAATTTACTGTTGTCGGTCATAGTGAGTTTGGACCGGATCAACGTCATCTGTCACGTATGACAGGTGACATCGCAGAGCTGTTCGACTGAATGAATGTTTTAATGTATAGTTTTAAGAATATGTATGTTCTTTGTCTGTATTAACTGTAACCATTTAAATTAATATATCGCTGGACCCCGTGCGAGTTAGACGTCCGCTGGCGAATCAGTAGACCAAATTACGAGAGCCAAGTAGAGCGGTCGTGTGCGCGGCTAATCCACCTTTTATCATAGTTTTACTTACTGAATCCCTAGGAGCCCATAATAGTTTAATATTGGGTAGGTAGGGTAATCTGGGTAATCTGACATTAGGTAGGTAAGGCTTAGCAGTGTAACTACTCACTGATTTGGCATAAATAAGTGGGTAAGTTAATATAAAAGACCATCCTGACACTTTACATATTTCTACGTTCACCGTAAATACTTCTAGTTTAATTCTGTGTGGGGTTCACCACCATCCTCCTTCTTGCATCAGAAGTGGGATTGTGTTCCACTTTTGCCCACACACTGGTTAGGAACTAATAATGCGTGCTCTGAGCACGTGGTTAAGTTTTGCAGTTTACAATCGCGCCTGCCCCAGAGACGACGGAGCGTGACGGCATGACCCGCTGGCACTCCCGCCCACGTGGTAAGGCAACCGTGTGCAGTGAATTCGTATCGCATCAAGCGATAAGCATGGATCTAAAGAGGTTATGTAAAACTTTTGCTTTTTCATAATATGTATTACTTTTGTGAAATATGGATAACATTATGTTCGTTTATTGGTGAGCAATAAGCAGGCCTAAGATTTAAATAATTTATGATGGCCGAACGATTCATGATGTGTAGGTATTTTAAGCATCATGAGTGACGGAGAGTAGATTCAGTGGTATGGTTAATATTATCCATTTCAATAAGTACTTTTACTAAAATTCACACAATTATTTTATGAAACGATTATTAGCTTCTACCTTCTTCTTCTATCTACTTTTAGTGGGTGATTGAGCTATTCAAATTTGTGGTAAAAATGTTGTCAATTATATTGTTGAAATGAGCAGAAAAATAAGTTGATATTAACGGTTCAGTATTTAAAGATGTGTGATGTAATGCTACGGTTCAATAGTCTTTATCTATTAGGATTTTCGATCTAAGAAGCAACAGATATCCATGGTGAACACTGTTGTAGTAGGAATAGCGATACACGACTAGCCTGATCCTGTATGAACATCAGCTAGTTCAAGCTATACATACTATGTTAGGTGATCAGATGCATCACGAATAAATGAATGCACAACTGATCAGGCAGTAACATATTCCTAGATAAGTACTAATGTTGGCTAAATTGTTCTCAGCTTCCCCAGCGGACGATAACACCTTCGAGGACGAAGGCGTACGTAGGATGGCCGTGTTGTCGGTCATAGTGAGTTTGGACCGGATCAACGTCATCTGTCACGTATGACAGGTGACATCGCAGAGCTGTTCGACTGAATGAATGTTTTAATGTATAGTTTTAAGAATATGTATGTTCTTTGTCTGTATTAACTGTAACCATTTAAATTAATATATCGCTGGACCCCGTGCGAGTTAGACGTCCGCTGGCGAATCAGTAGACCAAATTACGAGAGCCAAGTAGAGCGGTCGTGTGCGCGGCTAATCCACCTTTTATCATAGTTTTACTTACTGAATCCCTAGGAACCCATAATAGTTTAATATTGGGTAGGTAGGGTAATCTGGGTAATCTGACATTAGGTAGGTAAGGCTTAGCAGTGTAACTACTCACTGATTTGGCATAAATAAGTGGGTAAGTTAATATAAAAGACCATCCTGACACTTTACATATTTCTACGTTCACCGTAAATACTTCTAGTTTAATTCTGTGTGGGGTTCACCACCATCCTCCTTCTTGCATTACTTTACCATCAAGTTCTTTATTAGTACATACGTTCTCACTTGTATTTAGTGGTTTTCCACGTTTGTATATCAAAATCTTTTTTTTATTTTTTAAGAGGTAAGCGTAAATAAAGTCGTTCTATTCCTTTTCCTGCCTTGCGGTAAATGACGTGGCAACTATAGAGAAATCGTCACTCGAGATCAGCAAAACTATCTTATTTCTTACCACAAACTTCTTAGAGAATCTAGCGGTTCTTCTTACTAATATTAACTATAAATGCGAAAGTTTGTATCAATTTGTATAGTGTGGGTGTTTGTTACTCTTTTACACAAAAATCAATGGACAGATTTAGTCATAAATAAAATTATTTATCCTTATATCACGCGAGATATGCGGTAGGCGGAAGTTAACCTAATTCACTATAACCTAATTTCAAAAATTGCCTCACCGATGATGATGGCAAAAAACTGCATGAATCGTAAACATGCATAGCTAAAGGTGGTGAAAAACTTACTGACCCTGACCCTTCTCGAAACACTAAATGTACTAACAAAATCTCCTTCCCATAGCAGTGACTACAACTTTTTAGTTTTGTCCGTCAGATAGAAATATTGATAATATTAGATACGTACTTTTCTTTTTTTTTGTGTGATTAAAGATCGAAATCTCCAATGACGTCACGCTTAGGTAATAACAATAATAATATAGTGGGATATTAACACACACGGTCATCTGATCCCAAACTAAGCAGAGCTTGTACTATGGAAACCAGATAACTGGTAATATACTACATATAATACTTTTCTTTTGTAAATATATACTTAAATATAGATAATTACACCCAGACACATGACAAACAGACATATTTAAACAAATGTTTGTCTCGGGTGGGAATCAAACCCACGACCTGCGGCGTGAAAAGCAAGTATCTTACCGACCACTCAAAATAAGTAGGCACGGCCGTCACATAGGTAAGTTTTATATCTCTGTACGACGTAGTACACTCCAGTTCCATTACTTTATTGCGTTATATCTTAAATTCATTTCAATGATAAAGCATAAAATATGTGTCGAACATTTTTTTATAATCTTACTGACGGACTAATAAAAATACGATTTTTCACACCTTGTCGTCATCTATATCATTCACAAACACATCACAGTTAGTTGCTATGAGAGCTTTGATATAACCCAGATACAGTAACTAGAATAATGTCGTTAAAGTATTTCCATACACCGCAAACTGCACTTGACCCGAATAGAAACTGCATTAACTCTCGATAACTAGTTTAGGAGATGCCTTGACCCAGTAGTCTCCTGATTTGCGAAAATGTAGGTATATTATACCATTACTACGTAGGTATAACATAATTAATATTATTATTAATGCATTACACAAAACGGCGCCGCACCAGTGTTTTGTAGATATCACCAACCATACCTCAAAATCATAAAAATATCAGTTTCATACAAATTGTACGAGAAAAATGGATTTCTAATTCTTTATATTCGGGGTAGAAATGAATTCAACAAAACGAATACCATAAAATCGATTTAATACCCATCCAATATAGAATCATTTATTTAATGTAAATATTACCCAATTTGTTTTATAAAATTGATGTAAAAGTATCCGTTTGTGTATTTGTTTTTATTTCATGGATAAACAATTGTAATTAAAATTCATAAATCCTGACGGCTAAAAAGTAATACTTATAACACGCCTAAAGGCTCGCTAAATTATGATTTCACAAAAGCAGTCGTATTTATGGTATTAATTAATAAACCTGTCAAACTTTACCAGGGTATTTAGTCACAACAAATAAACACATTACAAAATAAAAAATATTATTTAGCTGTTTTAGTATTCTATCAAAATTTCTACCGCGTAAGTACCTAACAGACGATGCAATGGCGCGCGTGCTGTCTGTTTCATAGACCGGTTAGCATATTTAGTCATTTAAGCTGAATGCACATTATTCAATATTATTAAAACGTTAACTTAAAAAAAACACTTGGCAAATATTCATGGAATGTTATATTAACCAACCCCCTTAAATTTTGAAGATTTCATTTGTTAACATCTGGTATAGCAAGCCTTTGAGTTTAGAGGCGCCATAAATTTTTATGAATAAGGCGGTCAGAATATAATTGTATAATTGAAACCAGACAGCTGATATACTATACACATACCTATTTACTTTTCTTTTCCGACATATAATTAATATAGATAATTACACTCAGACTCAAGACAAACAGTTAGGTGTGTCACACAAATGTCTGTTTTGGGTGGGAATGGAACTCACGACCTGCGACGATAGCAGTATATTACCGCCACGCCAGCTGACCATTGATATGAAGAAGAACTAGCTACACATTTATAACGACAGTATGATTTAATATGCGGGCAACGAAGCAGACAACAAACTAGTATCAATATTTACTAAGTAGTATTGGTGACGTTTATCGTGTAATAGGATTTTCGTGGCTTGTTAATAGTAAAAGTTTTGTTTAGCCGTGGTCAGTAAGGGTCGAATCAACTATGAGTTTAACCCTTTCTCTGCGAAACAAACTTACACAATTACACACCACACTCTACCTTTAGAGAGATTTATTAAAAGTAATATCACTCTCATTTACGGGTGGTGAGATAACTCATCATCAGTTTAAGGATGTTTCCTCTGGACGTCCTTAAATATCAGTTCAATGATCAATTGCCACCGGTTAGCATTCATCTGCTGCCTCAAAGTTGTTTTTATAATAACATTAAAAATCATCATTCCGATTTGGATGCTTGTCTTGAATTCACGAGTGACTCGCTATTTACTAGGTAAGTGCGTCCGTAAGAAAACTAGAGGTCAAGCGCAAAAAAAAATGGTCGAAAAGCGAAGTAGCTCGTGGAGCAGCGTGTCAGCGATACGAAATTGTCTTTTCCGCCGTGTCTGAGAAAAGATAATTTCAGAACGAGGTTACGCCAACCGCAGTGAAAGGGTTAACACAAGTTCAAACAAGCGTTAAGTTGTGTTATACAACTTTTAGTTTATTCTTGACTTTCGCCAAATGTTTATTAAAATTAGTAGGTATCTAAGGTTAAGTATAAAACCAGTAGGTAACAATGGGGCTGGTAACCCAGAGTACTTCAACACGATGGGATCTTTTGTGCTTCCCCTTGTTTCTATGAAGCCTTAAGTATTCGTCCTCCACACAGCTTGTCCATAACCGCTGCTGTTTGTCGGATACACATGAGGCCATATTGATCAGGAGTAGGGCTATCCACTCCTAATGCATTCATGCATTTTCGCACTAAAGAGTCACATTCGCACAGTATGCTCCATGCTTTCCTCAGCCTCTCCACATGCTAAACAAGTGGGAACTTCTGCCAGCACTATTCTATACAGGTGTTTCTGTAGCCCAAAGTGCCCAGTTAGTGCACCTATTACCAGTCTGATTTTAGTCCTGGACATGCCCCTTAGTTTCTGAGAATACCGTATAATAAACCAGTAGGTAATTGAAGATTTATGTTTCTTTTTGTTAAACATGAATGTTTTACTGCATTTGAGAAAGAAAAGAAAGGAAGAAAATATATTTGTTTAACACAAACAGGACACACATACAATCAAATAAAAAAACACATTAAGTAAAAAAGAAATAAATCAAATGAAACAAATAAAAAAGAAAAAACTAACGCAAACAGTGTAACCCATCAGTGTCAAACATGGACATTGCTCAGTAAACGCTATGGGTGCCTACTAGACGCGACCCACAGCACTAATTTTAGCAACGTCCACATTCCTACAACATGACGCCAAGCACCAAGGTTGCTAAAAGACCAAACTTGTATTAAAAATTAAATCTGTATTTAAAAAAAAGAAGTCTTCTTTATGTAATCACTAGAAAACTAGTAAATATTACTTTAACTAAATACTTTAATGGACACATTGCACAGAAGTCCTAGTGACGTTGACACTCTAATTTAAAAACCACTTCAGGCAAAATTAATTTTTGTTGACATACTCGACTAATAGACTGGCCGTGAGGGCTAAAATTAAATTATCCTCCGTAATAACTTTAGTAGCAAAATATTTTTCAACGATGTCTGTCACGAGAAAATGTAAATTGAAACGCGACGAGAAAATATTCCAGTGTAAGTTAATAACACTTGCAGTTAAATCTGTTATTACTGTAAACTAAATATAAAAAGTGATAGTAATTACCCTTTGAAAATTATAAAAGGATTTTTTTTTGGTTTTCTTCTTAGTATTTCAGGAATAAAAAGATCCCTTAGAAAACAAGTCACTCCGACATTTAAAGGAACGAGAAAAAAATAAAAATCAAAGGGTCTCTTTGAAGCTTTGAAAGAAATCCTATGAAAGCCTCATCTGGTTAACAATATTAAACACAAATATAACTTAACTAGCTACCAGCCGCGGTTTCAGTCACGCAAACTGGTATTTATGTCGCGCCCAGCATTGGGATATAAAGTAGCCTATAGCCTACGTCAATAAATAGGCTATGTCACAGAGCAAGTATTTTTCGAATCAGGCCAGTAGTTCCTGATATTAGCACGTTCAACTAACCAAACACAAACTCTTTAGCTTTATGATAGCTAGCTATTCGACCTCAGTACCGCCCGCGCGTGGACCAATATCGCGGAAGACCATTAACCTCTTTTTCCGCAGTTGGATAAAAGTATCCTTTATCCTTCCCCGAGTTTTAAGCTATCGCCATACAAAATTTCATCGGTTCAGTAGTTTTGGCGTAAAAACGCGACAGACAAACAAACAGAGTTACTTTCTAATTTATAGTTTTAATAAGGAAATAAGGATTTTAAATTTAGTATAGACTCATTTCATTAGTGATGAACATTTATGTTTGTGTCGAGTCTATTGTTATCTGGTTTCCATAACACAAGCTCTGCTTAGCTTGGGACCAGATGACCGTGTGTGTTAATAACCCAGAATATTTATTTATTTATTTATAGAAGTAAACTAATCATTTATTATTGTAACAAGTAGGTACCTACGTAAATGAAAGTTCTATCCACGCCTTTACACTTAAATTTGTCAAACTCATTTCAACATTTAACAGATTATGAGCTACAAGTTATTTTGTAAGTAATTGCTTAGTATCTCCGCCAACTCAATCTGAATTGAAATCATATTTTGCTTCACTTCACTTGAACACTTTTTAAAGTCCCACTGCTGGGCACGGGTCTTCTTCTTCTCTCAACTATCTTACGAGATGGAAGAGTTTAGGCCTTAATCCACACACGCTTGCCATGTGCGGGTTGGTGGATGTCATCACTATGTTTTCCTTCACCGTTTTTGAGTAGCGGTAATGTAATAATTTACATAAAGATGTGTGAGCATGACTGGGAAATGAACCCGCGACCTTATATTTCTAAGGCGATTTCTAGTACTAAGTAACTAATATGCGGTAATAAGTGATTACCGCATATTTTAGTATTGTCTTGGATTTACGCAAATATCACACATTGAAATAAAAATACTTTAAAACGGATTTTATCGCGGTTCCTTGAAGTACGAGAATAGGTCTTACGCAGAGAAAAAATTTAAAAAATTGCCTAAAGATTTCTTAAAACAACACTTTTCTATACTCCGACACAAACGATTCGTAATCTAGTATAGTATTATATTATCTGTGGTAATGATACTCAAAAGTCAATTTGAAATTTAATAGGTTGTTAGGCGGTACATAGTTCGCAGGGTCAGCTAGTTTTTCATAAAAATGATAGGCAGACGTGTCCCACGCGTTCAAATACACACTCGGTATTCTGATCGTTATTTAGGGCTAGGATTGTATAGGTAGCAGTGGCGAAAACTCCATACAAGCCGATTCCGATCAGTTTACCTAATATGTATCGTTTATTTCATTAAAGATAAGTATCGCCTAAGACTTTTTAATAACATCAAAAATAAGAACCTATATTATGAAGGTGGTGGTCGCCATAGAAACATCGGTGACGGTATAGAAGAGATATTGCCTTTGCCACTGATAGGTAGGTAGGTAGGTGCCTACGTTCTTATAAGTTTTATTCTTATATATTCCTTTATTGACGGGCCGGTGGCGTGGTCGGTAAGGTACTTGCTTTTCACGCCGCAGGTCGTGCGTTCGATTCCCACCCGAGACAAACATTTGTTTAAATATGTCTGTTTGTCTTGTGTCTGGTGTTATTATCTATATTTAAGCATATATTTACAAAAAAAAAGTATTTTAAGTAGTATATTACCAGTTATCTGGTTTCCATAGTACAAGCTCTGCTTAGTTTGGGATCAGATGACCGTGTGTTAATGTCCTACTATATTATTATTATTATATCAAGCAGCGAGCGAAAACGCCGGGCAAAGCTGATAAGTAATAAACTCCTAAATGTCTACAATCCACTTTTGCATTGCTCTTTGACTGCAATTTTGTTTATCCAACTAAAGCGAAGTAATATTGAAACTATTATTACTGGTGTATTCGTAAGTGCTCCCAATCTACACGTAGTCAGTAGTCATGAATAAAATATTGGCTAACATCACATTCCTATTTCAGCTAAACGATCAGATGGTGTATTCAAGATCGATGTTATAAAATATGTATTTGTATAAAAGAAGTAATGTATTTCTCATTAAAGCGAGTTATGCTGCGTGCTTTTCTTGGCGTTTCTGAAATGATAAAATTAATAAGTCTTCTAGTCACGAGTGAATCGGTATTTATTAGGTAAGCGCGTTCCATCGTAGACTGCAACATTGCTTCACATCAGGTAAGTTGTGGTTAAGCGCAAACCTATTATAGGATAAAAAAAGGGTACTCTATAGCAAAAAGAATATATTGATAACCTAAATCGAGAATCTTCTCCTTTTAAAGTCGTTTAAAAATACAAGTTGTTGACATATTTAGAAGGCTGATTAAATTTGTTGAAGAACTTCTATAGTGGAAACCGCGTCTTATTAAGGAGCAGCAAAGGTTAGTGAAAGGTCAGCTGCGGCAGTATGTGGATGCGACAAGCCATGGGCAGAGTGAAATAGCGCTTATTGGGCGAGATTTACATATTATGTCCAGAAGTGTTGATAAGGTGGATTTTGACTAAGTGCTTTCGTGATTATCTAGAATAATTAATTATTTTTAATTAATTATCTGGTAATTGAGTTTACTTGTAATTAACTGCAGGTAGGTTTTGGTCGTGGTTAGTGACCACCCACCAGACAAAGCCGCACTGCCAAGCGGCATTCGTAACCACAAATGAATCTGTATAAAGGGCAGGCGCGTCCCATTGTTGACTACATAATTGCTTAACATCAGGAAAGTTGTAGTCAAGCGCAGGCCTATTACAGGATAAAAAAAAAGAAAATTATTGGCAAAATAACCTGTTTGTTTAGTTGGTATAAACTAAACTTTGAAGATTAAAATTACTAATACACCTCGAAGTAAAACAAGCATGTGGCTGTATCGTAAAAATTTTGTTAGCAAAGTTGGAACCTTATCGCACTTTAAAACAAGTTTCGTTCGAATTCTTTTTCGTATCTTACTACGAGAAAGTACGTGATGCAATGGCTCATCGGCTACACGTAACAATAGATTACGAGAAATGACTTTGCAATTCTACTACGAAAACCGTAGCAAACGACTACGACGTACTACGAGTGTCGTAGCATATATGCTACGAATTTCGTAGCCGTAGCAACATTGACTAGGTATTCGTATTCATACTAATAATGACGGGCCGGTGGCGTTGTGCTAAGATACTTGCTTTACTTTTCACGTTGCAGTTCTAGGGTTCGATTCTCATCCAAGACAGACTTTTGTGTGACATGTCTGTCTGTCTTAACTGGGTATAATTATCTATATTATTTTCGTAATTACAAAAGAAAAGTAGTGTATCTAAACAAGCTCTGCTTAGTTTAGATCTAATGTCCCAGGATCTTATTATTATTAATAATAAAGTAATTCGGCGTGTACTGTTTCAGTGTGTTCTCATGCTTAACCCGCTAATTCAATTTTAATATAAGCCCAATTAAAATCCGTGGGCCGGATTTGTTACTCGTCTGTGGAACTAACCAATGCTTACTAATATGTTTGACTATTTTATGTACCTCATAAACTGAAAAATCATCAATAAATAATTTTAGCAAACTAATCCAATTTAATTAATCACTTTGACATAGCGATTAATACTTGTCATAGGCGTTTTAATAATAGTCAAATCAAGAGTTTGTGACGGTCGAAGCGAACTTACTATGTTAAACCAAGAAAAATCTCAATGAAATAAATCCGATTGAATCGGTTGCGCGATCGATCGTAGACCAATTTCTTAATATCAGCCAAGTTATAGTATGTGAAAGCTAATATACGAAACTATGTGACCGTTTTTGCTGAAATTAAGAAAGTGCAAAATTACAAATTTAAGAAAACCTAGCCACCAGAATTACTTATCTAATGTTACTCTGACTTTATGGGTTCTACAAATTGTCTGTTACTTTTGAACATTATCCGTCGGGAGAATCAGCTCCATGTTTAAACCTAACATTTGAAACCGTTTCCACTAATGCTATCTTGTGACATTAATATTTATTATCTTAGTATTTTTAATATTGAGAAAAGCAACCTACGTACCATCCACCATAATAGAGGTAAACGACTTCGGTAGTCGAACGGTGTGAGCCGTCCGATTGGTCTATACAGTTCCCGGAAGGTCGCGGGTTTATTTCCCGCCACGGACAATCTATGTGTAAAGATTAAGATAAGATTAAGATTTATTTCGGTGTCTGGTTGGTTGACCCTCCGTACTTTAGAGGGCATGTCAAGCCGTCGGTCTCGGTTGTCATTAGAACATTTAAAACAATCGTTACAGGTATTCAGAAGCCTAATATAATCTGTCACTTGGCCCAACCATCTCGGCTACCGGCTCTTGGTTTCGAGGTCTGATGGCAGTCGCTCGTATAATTCTGGTAGCTAGCCACATCAAGTTAAACTGGAAGCCGACCCCAATAGAAATGGAACAGAAAAAGGCAAGGGGAATAATGCTGATGAACCTACGTAGTATCGCTGTCAACAGCAGCTAGTAGATTTGATTGCCCCTTTTCTCAAGCACTAGACAGCAAGGCATGTAAGCTGTTGAAGAGTGGAAAAGGCAATTTATCTACTAACATTAGTTTTTAAGAAGAATGTTTTCTATTTACAAGTTCATGGAAGAAATTGGCAAAATCAAAGGCAATTTTATTATTAACGTAATGAAATGAAATGAAAATATGATTTATTTTTTTTAAGACGCGAGTCTACATAAAAATGCAGTGAATGCCTGGCACTACTGAGAAACACTTCCAAAAAACTCACTATGCTTTTTTTCTATTTTAAATGATACTTAGGATTGAATATCCTCTGGTGGAGAAGCACCTTTAGTCTAGGCTATCTGAAAAAAATATCACGAAAGGAACATCGCTGTAAATCACACAATGCTTGATCCGTGATAAATAATCTTGGGCCCTTGTATTAGTGTCGTGTTCGTGGATTTGTAAGTCCGTGCGTAACTGATAGCTATCGTTTGAATATCCTCTATGGAATGAATTTATGCCACGTCTTTTCGTGATTGATCGATGTACGATCAAACGATTTATTACTTTTAATATAAAGAATATTGAAAATACTGTTATTACTAGAAGCGTTATTGTTAAACCAAGATTATAAATATGTATATTTTATTAACTATTGGACGCAACACACATCGCACCTGGCCGCGTACAAAGAAAAGCTACTTCGGCTAGTCTCCGCCGAACTGAATTAGCATTTTTTAACGATAAACACGCGTAAATAGTGCTCCAATACGTCTTAGAGGGTATACAAGTTATTTCAAACTATACGAAGACACTGAGGCTCTGCTAGAATAAAACACACACACACACATATACACGCACATACATGCACACACATGCACGCACACGCGCATACACACCCACTCACACGCAAAATTTGCACAAACTCACCATTGCATGTTACTTACTTTTATTTCTATTTTTTTTTAATTTGTTTATTTTTACTTTTTTTTGTTTGGTTGTTTTTTTTCTTACTTAGGCTAATAATTGTTCCACATAATAACTACTGTATAAAAGGAGAGCGGAGTCTCCCTACACAAGCATTATTTGCTTAAAAGGAGGCTTCAACAACTAGTGATAAGGAACTAAGGAGTAATATTGTGAAACAATAAAGATATTACTTTATTATTAATTTATTAAATAGTATACTGTGATAGTAGGTTAAGGTACCTACGGCTCGGTATAAAATTTTAAATCCGACTGCAGAACATCACTCTATGAGACTTATAGGAGCTGCATTTACGCGTGTTTATCCTTAAAAAATGCTAATTCAGTTCAGCGGTGACATACTTTTCTGTATACACCCGCCGGCCTAACGATACTTATTTTAACAACTTTTTTGTTTTCCCCGTCGCCGGGTTTGGTAGTCTTTGGTATGTATTGCGCTATAGTAATAATTACCTACGCAATTGTGTAACATTTGGGGACGAAACAAATACACTAATAATTTAAAGCCAGTTTTAATTACTTCAGCATGTGATTAAACTTAAGTAAACAAAACACGAAATCTCTTACCCTCAGTCGCCTCTCCTGTTAAGCTAGCCCGCACACTAGACAAGCATTTCACTTACACACTTCAACCCTTTTTCAAAACTCATACTCTAAAGGGGTGAAACGTGGGTCCAAATTTGTATGGCGAAATAAGATTAGTTAAACCAATTTATTTAAACTTTGTTTATATTTTTTTATTCTGAAATAGGCTTGCGCGTGACTACAACTTGCCCGATGTTAAGCAAAGATTTAGTTTACGATGGGACGCGCCCACCCTATATACCGATTCACTCGCAAGTACGAATAATTTTCAGCGGGAAGGTAGCAGTGGAATGAGACTCTAGAAACCATAAACGAGCAAAAATTCCGACCTACCCTATTATATGGTGTCACCAGACATTCCTGGTTTTTCTGGTGACACCATATGGGTGGGTCAGAATTGTACTCTTAGGAATACTCTTGGCAGTACATGAATACGTGTTTCACAATATTAACAACTGAATGTCCCTCGCGGACTCAGACCACGCCAGCGGAAGGTAGTTACTACATAAGTGCCAATTTCAGAGGTATAGGGTACAATTGCTGTAGTTACATAAATGTAGGAGTATGTCTAGTGTGCAGCCTGCCTTATATACCTCACTTAACTGCGGTTACTAAGCTTTTCCACTGAACCAAGAAATGTAGGCGATTAAAAAGAACGAGTGTTTGCAATCTAGCTAAATTAGTGGTTAGAATGGACCGCTACGTGACTGGAAACTGGAATATTGATTCTTAAAAGAAACGTAAACTTACTAAGGGCTGAAAAGAAAACGAAGAGGAACACTTTGATTGCTAGACACATTCTCGTGCTGTATACATGTAACTGTCATTAGGTAAACTCACTTCGACCCTTTTGTAATATCCCACAGCTAGGCACGGGTTTTCTCTCAACTATCTTATGAGCTGAGAAAGTTTGGGCCTTAAGTCACACACGCTGGCAGGGTCTTAGTGCAAGTTGGTGGATATGACATGTCATCGAATGATTAGGTCTTAGCGGTTTCCTTCTGATATTGCATCAGTAATGATAGAACCCGTGACCCTTTATTTCTAAGGCGAGGCAGATACCAACACCAATGCACCACCCTTGTTCGGTAAGTACATTCAATCGTCCTAATACAGTGTACTTTTAGCACAGTCGGGAGATACTCAACAAGTTAGTCTATATTAGAAGTTTCGAGAGCAATCCAGTGAGTGTGGTTTAGTGATGAATGAATTGTGTATGCCACACCTCTTCAAAGTTTAAGATTTCATTCAGTTCTCCTCTCGATGTCTTCATCATTATTGGGTGATAGAATAATTTTGCTATAACTTTTTGTACGATACCTGCTGCCCTTATATTTATGTAGCATCTAACTTAACGACTTACCAATTCATTTTTAATTCAACGGAATTGAGCTCCTGAAACAAATAAAAAGACATTTTATTTAAATTGCTGGAACCATGAGCATCGAAAAGTTTCGAAAGCAATCGTGTTTCTTTCACCAACGATAAGCGCGAGTGAAAAATAAACACGTCGTTCACTAATGAAGTACCTACTATCATTTCCATAGGATTTATAATATAACCCCCATTAGTTAAAGATCAAAATTAAGTCTTTTTTATTTTTTAATACATGAGTCTACATAATCGTCCGATTTCTTCTTATACCAAACAGCGAATAAGGTGGCAACAAAATATTTTTTACTTTAGTCTTCATTCCATAAACCTTTTTCGAAGATACCTATTGACAATTTTCTAACTGACCCTTTTTCTTTGCGGTCCAGCGTATTTGCTGAGAAACTTTTAAGCTCATCTAACCGTACATTACTTAAAGTATTACAAACAATCTTGCGACAAATAAACTCCATACTCAATTTTAAGTTAAGAAAAAAGTGACCTACTTTTAGGCGTCGGTAAAGGTTTATTTTGCTTGTCGATAGGAGATTATGAGGCGGTCGCTATAAATATGATCTAAATAAAATTATAGGAGGCGAGACATACTTTATGGTTATTGCGTTAAAATAACGCAGGCTTATGGTAGATTGCGTCAAATATTTTATTTATAGGTTTGAGGTGTTGGCTTTTGTATATTTTTTTATTATAAAAACTGGTACAAAATAGGTATGATTACTTGGATACGAAAATATAAATACTATCAAGAGCAAATGTATCTACAGTTAGATTACTTTAATCCAAGAAAATCTGTAAAAGTGTTTATGAGATGTTTATCTTGCTTATTACAAGTTTAATAGCCCGCAGCTTCGCCTGCATGGTCCCCATTTCACCTTGTTAGGAGGTGATTTTTACTACTGGTATTATATGATGTATACTATGTACCGAATTTGGAGTCTCAAGACCCAGCGGCTGCTGCTGTGCTTTGATATGTCAATTAGTCAGTCAGTTTATTCTTTTATATATTTAGAAGAAGAGAATGATTCAAGAATCGACCCCTGATCGGTCAATAGATTATAAAAACCACAAAAAATATTAGGCCCAATTTTTGCTAAATATTTAAAATTAAGTATAATACTCAGGTAAATCGCTTTTAACAGTAATTTACCCACTGAAAATCCATTATAGTATCTACACTTATATATGTTTACGTCTAAAATAACCTACTTCCACATTTGATAGTCAATATTAGGGACCGATACCAAAATTCCATTGTGATTAATGCCATCATTGTTTGCATTTCTGAGAAGTAGCGTGGTAAGCCTCAGGCGTTGACATTATATGAGGTACCTATATTTAAAGGTAAAATCTGACACTGGGTATCTATATTGAAATAAAACTACTTTTTAACGTCGGGATCTAAAATCTAAAATAAACCGCGATAAAATCCGTTAAAAAGTAGTTTTATTTCAATGTGTGATATTCGCGTAAATCTAAGACAATACTGGGTATCTAGTTACCATATATTTTAGTAATTGGAAGTTAAAGACTCATGAATAAGGTTGTTAAGACTAGATACCTAATTAGGTAAGATAATAAACGGGTCATATTTGCCGCAGAACTAATAACCATTGAGGTAAACAAGTTCTGGAGTGGAGACCACGGATATGCTAACGTAGCTTAGCACCCCTTTATGGCGGCCATACACGCTTCGGTCTTTCGCAGAGGTATGCTTGTGCAGGTGAGTCTACGCAGGTAGACCGGAGCGTGTATGGCAACGATCTGTGCAGTTTTTTTACCCGTACAGGCAATCGCATTTTTAAACAACACCGTACGCACACCTGTGCGTCTGTGCATGTCTTCCAGTCACCTGCGCAGGACGCATCAGTTTTTATCAAGTTTCTGGCTGGCGTAGTTGTCGTTGCCCTCTATCGAAGCCATAGCGAAACGGATTGAAGATTTTTTTGATAAACTAGTGCTCCCCACACACTATCACTTACGGTCTACTTGCGCAGGCTCACCTGCACAGGCAGACCTCTCTGATAGACCGTAGCGTGTATAGCCAGCATTTAACAAAGTGGAGTGACAATCTCTGCAAGGGTATTCGTTTAAGAGGGCTAGATCTAGCTGTGAACTAAGTTAGGCTGATTATGATGATGATAAAATCTAAATAGAGTAATCCATCTTTGTTTGAATTAAGGCCCCTTAATAATTTTCAGTATCTGTGACGGATATTCAGTAACAAAAACTTTTATGAACGAAGTTCTCAATTTGAAGAACCAAATCGGTCCTTCAAAAATCAATTTATACTAATTTCGATTTATATTGATTTACAGGTTAACAAGTAAACGCCGAAGTTAACCAATTAACTTGTCCAATATAAATATAATGTTTCCGAACGAACTCACAAAGTAAAAATTAAAATCTGCGTTTAGCAATTCCCGTTCTAAATTATAAGAAAATTTAATTAGGAGGTAACTCCAAAATATGCAGAGTAAGAAAAGGTACCGCCAAATTAACAAGAACCCTGAGGACTAACACTTTCTAATATTATGTAAGAATATATTCTATGGAAATAAAAACGATGTAGGTTTTCTGAAAATGGTTATCCCGATTTTTCTGATTTATCGAGCATACTTTAAGACTGTGACCATACGAGCTGGCAACTTTTATTGGCAATTACAGGAACAGCTCTATTTATATCAAATATTAAAGGAATAAAGGTAGAAAAAAGTAAAATGATATTTTTTGGAGATTAGCCCCGAGCCGAGTAAAAATACTTCTCTAAAATTCTTAGAGAATCATAGTTGAAGCTCGAAGTTTGGAATTATGCCCGGTAATAGGCTTGCCCCTATGGCTTGGACCTAAACATAGCCAGCGAAAACTGGGTGATATTCGCCTCTGCCTACACCTTCGGGTAATACAGTCATGACGCTTTGTTGTTGTTTTATAAGTATAACTCAGTTCGGTTTTTCTCTTAGACTTTTAACATTACTGACTTATCTACATTATTTTTATTTTATAACATTGTTCTTACTTGTACTACCCAAAGGTACACCTACAGGTAGGGGTGAATATCGCCCACATTTCATCATGATCAAAAAGCCCCTATGTAAATGAAGGTTATTCCCGTTTATAGTTCACAATTAAATTTCAATTGCGATCAGATTCAATTACGATTTTTCTAAGGATATTAGAAACATATTTTTGTTTGCCCGGAATTTGAACTCACAATTTTGCTTTAATTAAGCGAACAATTGCCGTTGGATCAACAAGGCAGTTTATTGGAATGCTCTAAGTACAGAAAATGGTCAAAAATATTAAAACATTATTGTATTAAAACCTTCATAATTGCTATTAAAGCAATTTCCAAATTTGCTACGTCACCGCTTATTCATTGATCGGCTTTCCCTAAAACCTTGAGGAAAAACTCCCTTTGATCTTGGCTGTCCCAACCAACTTTAATAAAATGAAAGTCAAAGTTGTTACTCCAGTATTTAGAATTACTTTGGAACATTCAACAAAATTCTCTAGAAAGAAAATAACTGGATTACGAACTTGTGACGTGACTTGGATTTATTAAGGTAGCTATAAAAATAAGAATTTTGCGTAATTATTAGGCTTTGTTTAGTGATTATCTTGAGACTTTAGACAGTCTTTGAGCAAAATTACACCTTAAATTGTTGTTCTCGTTATTTCGTCTGACTTGTTTGTATTTTGAATGCCGTATTATAAAGTTCTTTTCTATGAAGTTAAGTAGATAAATATCTCTTCCTAGCTGTATTCCACTTATGGCACGTATGCAGGAGATAATTCTGGTTATAACAAGTGTGCGTTAAAAAGGGACGATTTTCCGACCGGGCGAGGTGTGATGCCCAGCGACCGTGGACCCTCCCAACTGTTCTAATCGGGAAGTTGTTTATTATACTAATTGTCGGCGAAACTTTGCTTGTGCGATTCAGGATTGCTACAAAGTAATGTGTCTTTAGTAGAGTTGGGTATGTCACGCCACATCATTCGTCGATTCCAAGTCAGGAGTCTGCCAGTGATGCTGAGAAGTCTTTATTCAGTCAAAGTCGTGCTGATAACGCGGAAGTCGAAGGCTCGAGTCCTCTCATAGGCCAACAGTGTGGAGCCTGGAGGATAAGGTACTAGTGACTCTCCAGTGAAAAGTCAGGATTGCTATGACGTAATGACTGAGTGGCGTTTGGATGTGACGCCACAGCAAGTATGCAGGAGATATTAATGTGTACAAAGACCGATAAAAAGTGTGATTTGTTAATTAATAACTTGAAAAACAGACCAATGACCGCTTAACATTCTCTTTAAGGCCCGGGAGCGCTACGCTATCAAATTTTATAGTACGTACTAGTGCTGAGTTAGAATTTAAAAAAATTACCAACACTCTTTTTACGGTTAAAGAAGAACACCCAAAGCCAAAAATTATTAAATTCAAAAATTACTACGAGTTCCCTTTTAATTGACGACTGATATTTGCATAGAGTAGGTAGGTAATAAATCTATTTCTAACATAAAGTTTAACCTACAATGTATATACTTTAGGCGAGATCATCAAATTGAAATGAATTGAAAATGAAGATAAAATGTTGTATAAATCGTATAAAATGAATGTGTAACTGCCGACACGTGATGTCACGGACAGTAATAGTGGCACTTTAAGTAGGACACATGTTTTATGTCTAATACTGAGCCCATTTACACTGAACAAATTGCCTTAATAAATGTTTGGTTTTCCAAATGGAATTAGGTAATCACGGCATAATACCTACTTAAGTAGTAAGTATGTGGCCTAATAGTATTTTTTTATTGTAGATTCTTCTCCCTTTCTGACTATATTTGTGCGGAACTAAAGACAGTTTAGGTGTCCAGGTTTTAAAATTAGAAATTCATGCGCGCTGCTGTCGATCCTGGCTTTACATCCAACGGTAGTGCGCGGTGCCGTAAGTTAAGCGCCATATGAGTAGCTACTGCTAAAAGAAAAGTACATTTTGGTACAAATAAGTTGATTGGTTTTCTGTAGTACCTACAGAGATCAGGATGGCCTTGTGTCCATATTATATTACGAGTATTTTAATATTTTAACAGTGCCTGTTTATTTTTGTTCACGTTTAGGTAATATTTTCTATAATGTAAACATGTACGAGTAAAACCGAGGTTGGTTTTCATCAAAACATTGCACTAATTACCAAGTATTCGCGTTCTTTGAACGAAGTTTCAGCATGTGAAATGTTTTTGCGTGGCGAAATTCTTACTGAAGATTTTGTAACGAGTTTAAATAACGTGGCACTCACGTCTCTATTACCCCATGGTATAGGTAGAGGTAAATGTCAGCCACATTTCGCTTAATATTCTTAGGTTAGGATATTTATCGGACACTATTCCAAACTTAAAAGTTTTGTAAGTACCTATGTTGGAAACGCCTAATTCAAATCAAGGAAATTAAGGTATTTAGGCAAACACTAGCCTAATGAGGCAATTTTAAAGATAGATAAAAACAAATTAGATAAATTTATTACCAAACAAACAAACGATAACAATATAATTTAGTGCAAATAAGTTTTGTAATATTATTTGTGTGACCAACACTAATTTTGTTTTACGTTTCAGTTCCGTGTCACTGTAGCACAAACAATTGGGTTTCAGTGTAAATACAAATAGAAAAAGATACATATAACTCGGGGAGTGGGTTAAATCAAGTTATCTAATTGGGGACAAGGATATTCTGCTGACATCTCCAAATTTAGTTGCTGAGTGCTTTAACAGTCCAATAAAAATATAATGATAATACAAAAATGTAGGAAACAATATTTCTGTTTTAGATATTAACACAAACTCACACAAACCGCATTGTCTTGATGCTATAACTAAGTATAAACGTCATTAATAAACGTAATGCGACATTTTGGCATAATGTACCATAGTTATTTTTAATCTATATGACGGATTACATAATGATAGCTCCAAATAACTATACCTACATACTCTATAACTACATAGTTCCAACTACCGACATAAAATTGAAGGCAGCTAAGCTGGATTGCCTTAATTTCTTCTAGAGTTAAGTAATTACAGGTTCTCTATTATTATTGAGTTCTTATGCGTACTTGAAGCACCCCGCTGACTTGCTCTCAAAGGGATTTGTGGCCGCCAAACCCCCACTGAGATCAGTCCTTGAAGAGGATTGACCGAAATACGAGAATTCAATATCATATTTTGATGATACTTTACGTTACTATACAGGAAAATGGGTGCGCTGGTCAAATTATGTTGTCATATTGGCTTCTACCAGGGTTCTGCCCTAGTGGTATTAAGACAAAACTAGTCTTTAACCTATTCCAAACTACATTCTATCTCTGTCCTAAATTTTATCCAAATCCGTGCTGTATTTTTTTAGTAAAAGAATAACAATCTTTCGCATTTATAAATTAATAAGATAAAATAGTGAGAAGTAAGATAAGAAGGAGATTTCAATATTACAATATTGATCAACAAAGATTCATAATACCTTTATAACATGTACTCACAAAAAAATTGTATTTTGTAGAAACAGACAAATGAAGAAAATTAGCAACTTAATAATAGATATTATACTGTGGTGGTCCAGTGGTGAGGTCCTGGTTTCGTTTCCCGGGTCGGGCGAAAAGATTGTCTATTATACTTAGAGAATCTGAGTTGCAGCTCAAAGTTTGGAATTGTACCCGATAAACGGCAATAGGCTCGCCCCCAATAGGGGTAACAACATAATAACTTAAAGGATCTTAACATAGCCGGCGTAAATAGGGTGGTATTCACTTCTGGTGGTAATCACCTTCGGGTAATTTAGTAGTGATAGTATGTTATATTACATCTGCTTATAAGATCCTGTTATACCTAATATAGAAGTAAAATTTTTCGTAAATATATAATCGTCGTAATTACTGTTAACAGTTTCGGTCATAGACTATAGTCCGACCGTTTAACTCGCGTATCGCCTAACGCCAAGATTCTGACTCCTCAAGCTGCACAGACAGTGATGATGATTCAAGCGATATGGATATTAGTGACGAATAGTCTTACATTACTTTTATCTGTGGTTAAATAGTTCTTTATGAGATTTAATTAATGTTTTATGACTTTGTACCTCAGGCGATACGCGAGTTAAGCGGTCGGCCTATAGTATTCACGACCGAAATTGTTAACAGTAATTTAAGAAAATTTAACAGACAATTACGAAAATTAGAGCTAATAATACAAACAAACAGTCGTCAGCTTTGTTTTACAAATTAACCTAAATTGTACAAGTAATGGTATCCAGTAATTAATTAGCAATGACAAACAAACTTGAATTACTTCTCAACAAATAAGTCATAATTACGAAAAGTAATCTAGAAAATAAATTAATCGTCAAAACTGTGGTTATAAATGATATAAGTTTACAACGGCAGAAGTTTGAGAATTAATAGATTTGTTGATAATGTTGACTTGTTTTAGAGATAATAGAACATAATATTTATCAAGCACATTGTCTCTCAATTGTTTAATAGAGATTTGAAAGGGTATATGCCTAACACCAAAATATTTTTATGGTAGGGGCAACAAAATACACGAGATCCGCGAAGGTAAGTCTAATTTAGGAGCGGCGAAACAAAAACCAATAATTTATTTTACTGTTTTTATTTATAAAATGTAAAAATATGGGTATTCGCTAAGTTCATGGTGTTCTTATTTGGAATTGAACCAAAATTTCTTAATTTCTGTGTGTTGGAAACTGTTTGGAAACTTAAATTCTGCATTAATTAAACTTAAATTTGGTACCGATCTATTGAGTTAAAAAAATAATATGGATATATTGGTTACATCACTTTGAAAATAACTTTACTCTAAAATATGCTTTAATTTGTCTGTAGTTTTGACATGACAAACCAAAATTTATATTAACAGAAACAAAAAAATCATCAATTTCAATTAAGATTTGACTTGATATAGGTATGATCAGAATTCGAGTATTTTTGACGAATTCAGAGTGGATGTATTAGTTTTAGAAGAGGTCATATTAATTTTGGAAATAAGGTATATCAGAGAATAGCCAATTAAAATCATTCAAAAAAGTCAAAACGTGATTTTTCTTCCACCGCTCCTTAATTGTAACGAATTCCTGCCTAACGCTAGAATTTAATGGTAGAGTAGTGTCACAACGGATGAAATAAACAATTTGTTACAGAACTTGTCACATCTAACACAACTCAAGAATCAAGCGCCACAGCAATCTTGAATCGCACAAGCAAAGTTTCACAGACGGTGAGCATACCTATAAACAACTGTCATATATGCTGTCGCCGGCTATCACATCTCTTTCCACTGGTGACTGGAGGATCATTACCACGCAATCTTTTAGTCCCCACAATATCTATAGATAGTATAAAACAAAGTCGCTTTCCTGTCCCTTATATCCTTATGTATGCTTAAATCTTTAAAACTACGCAACCGATTGTCATGCGGTTCTTTTATCATATAGAGTGATTCAAGAGGGAGGTTTATGAATATAATACATGCATAATATAGTAGCAAAATACTGATAATTTTATATGTTTCTGATGCGATGTCGTAAATTAACGCATTTTTTGTGCTTACATTGCAAACGCTGGCTAAACCCTACGAGATATATCAAAATAATGTACTACAGTATTGCACACCTTAAAAAGGTCAACAAAAAAGTCCGCGATGGTATATGTCTATCTCTTAGGGATAACCCATATCCCTAAGAGATTTTAAGCAATTTTGCATTAATCCTTATCTAAAAGTACCTTAAATACATTGTCTATTTAATATAGATCAATATGGCCGTCATTGGCCGTTTACAGCACGTAATTTAAATAATTATTTCCAAAGATAATACAGATTTAAAATAGCGGTGCGGCGGTACCGGCCGGGCCGCGCGCGGCGCGTGCTGTTTGTATTGTCTAATGGCAAAAAAAAATGTTAACGTTGTTTAAAAGGACATTTTGTAAATATACCTCAATATATTTAGTATCAGCATTGCACCCGTGCGAAGCCGGGGCGGGTCGCTGGTAACGTCTATAAAGTAAAAGGAAATCATAACAAATATAACGTCAATATTCCACTATTTAGATCTAGTGGTGGCTGGTGACCCTAATGTAATTTAAATATGCAATCTTCTAAAAATTATTATCTTGAAGAAAATTACGCATGATCTGGTTTTCGGTTATATTTTCGCAACGCTATATTGTGTCAGCGCTAATTTTGAGCACATGTGCGATAATTTTCTGAACCATTGAATGTGCCGTATTAATACTGTTTGCGATCGCGAAACCCTTAGGCGTACGCAAAGTGAATTATTGAGGAGATTGAGATACTTCGGACGATGTATTGATTATATATTCTGACAGAAACTTTATGGGATGTACTTGAAATTGCTTGCGCTGTTGAAGTCACCTGCCTTTTCCCTATTATGATTAAGAATCCTTCTGGTAGATTTTTTTTTGTAAATAACTTAAAATTCACCCGCAAGTATTTTAAAATATAGTACCTACTGTCTCAGTGGTCCAGAGGTACCTAAGCGTGTTTGTTTAATAATCGCGAGGAAAAAAGACTTTTCTAAATATTGCAGTTCGAAGTTTGGTATTGTGGCCGACGAACGGTTATAGGCTAGCCCTTAATTACATATGGAATCTGAAATCAAATCATTTATCATTACATTTTGGGTAAGTAAATGATACAAAAGTTCTTAGGATCTAAACATATCACCTCTGCCTACACCTTTGGGTAATACAACCGACGCGCTATGCTATGACGTTTGAAACATATAAGTAATCGAGATGGTTCTTATCTTTTTCTAATATAAAATTCTCGTGTCACAGTGTTAGTTACCATATTCCTCCGAAACGGCTTGATCGACTTTTATTAAATTTTATATGCATATTTAGTAGGTTTGAGAATCGGCTACTGTCTATTTTTCATACCCCTAAGTGACAAAGATTATCCAAATCTAACATTTAAAAAAAAATTGACAATTTTTTTTATAATGTGGCATTAAAAAATACATACAATATTTCAACATAATTTTCACCCTTCTATCACCAACCCCTATTTTTTAATATTTGTTTTAGTAATTTTAATCATTTTAAGAAAGTTCACTGAGGCAGCTAGTTATAATATAAAAAGGTCGGCAGTCAATTTCTTTTATTTCGTTTAGTCTGTCTAGGTACACCAAAATTCTATCTCCAAACAAATCTCCAGATAGGATAATCAAACCGGTCGTTAATAGTTGCTTATTTTCTGTTTCTACAAAATTAACAATGGGTAGTTACAACATGACTCACTAAGATAAAATCGATATAATCCTGGTGAACACAGCAATAGGATTTCCTTTGTCTTGCGAAAATATTATTATACTTTCTGAAATAGGTAGACATTATTTATATTTTTCCGTTTTACGCTCGTCATAGTGATTTTGTTTAGACGATGCATCGTCTCACTTTTAATAATGTCACATCGCGATGTGACATTATTAAAAAGTGAGACGACTTTTGTTACGAAAAAGGTAATTTATTTGATCCATATTTGTTATAATGACGGTACAGGATTTTAGATAAGCCAGTGTGACAGATGCCTACGCATAAATCAAAATTAAATAACCCTATTAATACATGCATTGGGGTGCAGTGGGTTTAGTACATTTTATGGATATGGACGCATTGATTACGGTAATAGTTTCGAATCACCAATTGCAGTTATACTATTTATATGAACTGATTAAACCCCAAAGAAACATTACGATTAAGTACTCAAATAAAGAAAAAAACTACCCAATAATTGAAACGCTACAATTAGCTATTTATTCATTTTGTAATAATGCTTGTGTAGGTCTTCAAATGCAATATTTACTATCTAAATCGCGTAATGAAAATAGACGTTTGTGAAAATGGATATAGTTTTTTTACATTAATCTTATAAAAGCGTGTATACTTATTTAAACTTGACATTGGCAAAATTGCAAAAGTAATATTCTGCAGTGCCATAATTAAAATATAATAATAATTAACCGCCTGCACATCTGTGAGACACTCGTTGAATACTTCCTACCAAACCGTGTGGTCACAGAGTGGTACAAATTCCATAAATGAGTTTTATGGAGTATCCACTATGAAATATTTTAAGAATAGATTAGACAGACCCTTTGGCGCTGCTGTAATACTTTGGCAGAATTTCAAAATTAATTGGCGTCGAACTCTGAACCGGGTGTAACAAATAATCACCAAAGGGGTCGGGTAAAGGGTGTCTAATCATGTTTGTTAGATAAGCTATGTATCACTCTCGCGGTTCTCTCTCTGGCATAAATTAATTTCCTCGTCAGACGTTTATTCATCAGTATCATGACGTGCATTTATATACGAGATTTGATACATTTAAACACTAATAGGATTTCATATATACATATGAAATTGTATTAATGTTGAAATTACCTGTTTATTATTTCATACGTAATCTTTTGAGAGGACCTTTTGTTCTAATGTGTTTGTTGTAAGCTTGTTCGCTTAACAAGATAAACAAACTTATTAAACAAGACGACCTAACTAGTTGAGGTGTGTATGCCGTCCTAAATCGTTCGTTTAATTCAGGTAGCTAACCGCATCAGGTTAGTCTGGGAGCGATAGAATTGGGAAAAATGCAAAGTAAAAATTATGACTCAAAAAAACAGCAACAAGACCACGCGTTTGTAATGGGATCTAAACACAGTCAGCGAAATGTTGGTGATATTAAAATCTGCTTAGAAGTTTGAGTAATACAGGTATTTTAGTTTTACAAGAGTGATACAAAATTTAGAGTTTAAAATCAACAGACACCACTAATGAGTTCGAGCGACTGTTGCAATTTTGTTGCAATAAATCCCTGTATTTCCGTGTTCAAGCTTTTCAGACGTAGGTATTAATTTGCTTTTCAGAACCAACACAAAATAAATGGAAAAACGCTTTGATACGAAGCGCTTCAAAAATATTTCAATACCTTGCATGCGTTGAGATCGCTAAACGAAAATATGTTCTGTGAAATTTGCTGATATTTGATTTCAGTTGGATTTGAGCTTGTAAATCTTTTTATTTGACACCTCGGTGTCGTCCCACTGAGCACACATTTTTATGTTTACTGTAGAAACGCGACATTTGATCTGCGCGCATAATCTTATACCTATTTGAATACGTTATTTATTTTCAATTCAGCTTTATGTTTATCTGAAAGCATGGTGTTTATGCTTTTACACCGTGTTTTTAAATAGAATAAAGTTCTGATCATTTTTATGTATTTTCAACAGATTTCAAAGAGAAAAAGGTTTTTGTATGTATGTAACGCAATAATTCCGCCAATTAGAGATCGATTTTGATTTTTCTGAATAACTAACTTAGGTACTTTCTAAATAACTGTCTCAGGCACTCACTATAAGCACAATTCAATAAAATTTTATATTATTTTGGTATAAAAATACACTAAAAAGATGTAATACACAATAATGTAAAAAAGTTGTATCTGTGCCCGACAAAAATCGGGGTGGTGACACACGTTCTCACCAGCTACGCGGGACCCACCAGCGGTTGTTTCAACACGACCGAATGACCGACTAAAGAATACCTACACTTCACTCGAAAAGTAACCTTAATTGATATTATTATAATGAACTAGCTCTATTTAGGAACCTGCCATGCCACAAAAGGCATATTTACCCTATTGTTTGTTTGAAAGAGTATAATGCCAAGTTGGTGAGCATATTATTATACAAAATCGAGTAATGAATCATAGCAAAAGTGACTTAATAATTAATTTTACTTTTATACGTATAGTCGATGACTAACCACTCAGAGGGAAGTAGAGAGGATTTGATCAAGGGAACCCACCTCTTTCTATCGATTAATGGGGCTTTTCGTAAGGTTTATATTTAGAATCCTTACGAAAAGCCCGGGAAGATGGGGTAATTGCGAATTGTAATCCTCAAGGAAAATTGTGAAAAAACTAGTGCATTTTTTTCTTTATGGCTAAATCTTCGTTTTTCCGGTTGTGCCCGCACATCTTTGTGTGAATTTGTCACATCGCCGCTGCTCAATATCGGTGAAGGAAAACATCTTGAGGAAACCGGCATGTCTAAGAACTAATCATTCAAAGACGTGACATCCACCAACCTGCATTTGGCCAGCGTAGGTGGATTAAGGCTTAAACTGTCTCAACTCGTAAGATAGTTGAGAGAAGACACATGCCCAACTGTGGAACACTAAAAGTTTAAGTAAGTGAAAATCTTTTTCGGTGACTTTAAGAGACCAAATCTAACCAAATAAAGTATCAAAAGGAACATTGCTGGACTCTGCCGAAATAGCAAATAAAAGTCCTCCACATTTCACTAATTAAGTTGTCGCTTGGCAAACTATTTTAATTAAATGCACGTATCTCAAACGAACTTCTGTTTAAAAGCCACTTTGATATTAATTTGCCTTCTTAGTATTTTGAATGCCAACATTTGTTAGCTTTACTCTCGAAGTAAACATTGGTTTGGTGATGGAAACATTTAAGTCATTGGGTACCAATATACCTGCTGTGGTTAAATCATATATTATGCACAATAAATTAATCGCCTTAGAGGCGATTTCTATAAGAAAATCTTACTATAGGCCGACCGTTTAACCCGCGTATTGCCTATCGCCAAGATTCTGACTCCTCAAGCTGCACAGACAGTGATGATGATTCAAGCGATATGGATATTAGTGACGAATAGTCTTACATTACTTTTATCTGTGGTTAAATAGTTCTTAGAGATTGAATTAATGTTTTATGACTTTGTACCTCAGATGGCGATACGCGAGGTAAACGGTCGGCCTATAGAGCCTTTAGATGTGTTATAAGTTTTTATGAATACGAGATGTCTTATGCAGTAGACTCAATTGATCAAACAAATCTAAATAAGAGAAGGTTTAATCCGAGACATGGTTTGTCTCTATTCGTTCTGTGATTTTAAGGTTAGAAACTCTAAATTTGTCAAAGTGGCGTTGCGATGGAACAAACTTGTACAATAAATTGTACAAGTTGTACAATAAAAATGTAAATTACCTTCATCCACAGTAGTGCACCTACAACCTGAATCCACACACGTGGTGATGTGAATCAGGTGACATTAAAAGCTGGTAGGTGTCGGCTTTGGTTAGTAACTATCCACTAGGACACTTTTACCGTGTTCAGATGCGATGTCTGGTGTCTCTAGTATTGTCTTAGATTTACGCGAATATCACACATTGAAATAAAACCACTTTTTAACGGATTTTATCGCGGTTTATTTTAGATTTTAGATCTCGACGTTTCTAAGTCTTTTCAGACTAAGAATGAAAAAAAAAACCGGTTCCTACCAAGAATGATCCGCGAAGCTATTGAAATTAAAAAACATCCTAATTTTAACAGAGAAAATGGTTGGAATATACCACCAGCTTGGGACCCAGGGCTTAATTTACTTGTACCAAAACCCAAGCAAAATCAACTCAGAATTCAAGACACTGTGAGCTCACTTTGCTTAAATCGGAACGCAACTTAAATATTAATGTTTGAGGGTAGTCAGTGATAATTGTGATTGATATTTTTGGACGTCAAATATCTCAGTCCACCCGTGAACATGAAGTCTGAAAAGACTTTGAAACGTCGGGATCTAAAATCTAAAATAAACCGCGATAAAATCCGTTAAAAAGTAGTTTTATTTCAATCTGGTGTCTCTATTTGAGAGCGTGTTATACCACCATCACTTTCTCACCGAATATCTTATATAATCAAACGGTGAATGAATGAATTGGTGCAGCAAATAGACACACGCTGGCCAAAGGCGGGTTGGTGGATTCTTAAATGATTAGTTTTAAGACTCTCCTTCACCAATATTGAGTAGCGGCGATTAAACAATACACACAAAGATGTGTAGGCGTGACGGGAAATCGAAATTGCGACTATATATTTCAAAGACGAGGCCCGTACCGATGCACCACCGCTGCTCTATTAGTAAACTATCATTGCTGTACAGCAGCCAATTTATAGTCAAGCACAAGTCTTCTTTATAATAAGAAAACAGATATACAGACAAAAAGATACACATCAGTACTTATAACAAACCTGTTTTAAGCCTTATAAATAGAATATTTTAATATCAAGCCTGCTCGTCAACGTCAACGAATCAAATAATATGAGTACGCAAAAGCATTTCACTTGAAGTTTCATATTAACAAAATTGAAATTAAAATGATTATTACATACCTTCTAATCATGGATGAAACAAATATAATTTTACTAATTAGAACTCGTCTTGACGAGCCGTTTGTAATTAAAATTTAGGGCGCAATAATATTACGAGATGCGAAAAGCGATTAAAATGTCAGTGATTTGTTTTCTTTAAAAACATATAATTACAAGACTTATGCCCTTTTTGGAAAATGTTATTAATCTATTGAGCTTGTGTTACATAAATAAATAGGTTTTTTTTTTGGGACCCAATTCTACATAAAAGTAGTCCAATTTCTTTTCCTACCGTGCAGTGAATGTTTGAAAAAACTCAGAAGCTTTTTTTTCTTTTTTTTAGGGTTCCGTACCTCAAAAGGAAAAAACGGAACCCTTATAGGATCACTTTGTTGTCCGTCTGTCCGTCCGTCTGTCAAGACCCTTTTTCTCAGGAACGCGTAGAGGTATGAAGCTGAAATTTATATCAATTACTCAGGTCTACTGTCCCTTGAAGCTGTGAAAAAATCAAACTTCTAAGCCAACGCAATCAAAAGATACAGCCGTTTATGCCGCAAATTTTCGACACTTGCAAGGGAATCAAAACCTGCAGGGTGCTTCCCGTGAACTCAGAATCTTGAAATTTGGTACGAAGCAACGTCTTATAGCATAGATAAAGGAAAAATTACGAAAACCATAAATTTTTAGTTACATCACATAATATATATTTTTTTAATAATTTTAAACTTACTACCCATTTCCTCATAAACGCGTAAAGGTATTAAATTGAAATTCATACCAAATACTCAGGTCTATAATACCTTTAAGCTGTAACAAAATCAAACTTCTATGTCAACGCAATCAAAAGAAACAGCAATTTAAGCTGCATATTTTGAAACTCGCAAGTACTCGCAAGGGAATCAAAACCTAAAGGGTACTTCCAGTCGACCTAGAATCTTGAAATTTGGCATGAAGCAACGTTTTATAGCACACATAAAGGAAAAATTCCGAAAACCTTAAATTTTTAGTTACATTACAAAATATATATTTATAATATAATATACAAAATATAATAAAAATACCATAGTTATGACTCGATTGTCGTAATGAACGAACTTTGTAAACCTTGCAGGTTTGTACGGAACCCTCGGTGCGCGAGTCCGACTCGCACTTGACCGGTTTTTTTTTAAATGAAGTACTTATTAATATAGATATCTATTACATTTTGTTTGTTTATTGTGTTGAATTAGAGCGACTTAATTCCAAGCGTTTTTATCCATTAGATAGTCCGTATAATACGCTTTCTTACATAACGTAGATTTTAAAATTATTTTAAATTTGTTAATAGTCATTTCCCTAACATTGTTTGGAAGTTTATTGTAGAAACGTATTTTATACGTAAACGTAATATTCATCTAACACGTGTTGCAAAGGAAACATACATCCAAGTCGTCAAAACAAACAAAACCACACGGCTAAAATATAATTTTCTGGGTCAAAATTTATGAAAACGGGAAATTCCCGGGATAGTTTACTCTCTGTATTTTAGAGATATCACATTTTTTCAAGTAAGTGGTGTTTAGGTATATATTTCTTCAAAAAATAAAAAGTAACTTTCTAACTCCTCCTATTTTTTTTCTGATTAAATTCATGCGGGATCTAAGACATATAAATAAAACTACTTTTTAACGGATTTTATCGCGGTTTATTTTAGATTTCAGATCCCGATGTTTCAAAGTCTTTTCAGAATTCATGTTCACGGGTGGACTGAGGTATTTGACGTCCAAAAATATTAATAAAAACCCAAAAATTAACCAAATATATAAAATAAACAAATAATAATAATAAATAATATTGTTAATATAAACCGCTATAAAATCCGTTAAAAAGTAGTTTTATTTCAATGTGTGACATTCGCGTAAATATAAGACAATAATAAGTGGATCCAAGACAGTTTAGGTGTCCCGGGACTTGGCCAGGTTAAAATCCCGAGTCTCTTCACGGCACCGTTGTCGATCCAGGAGTAGCAATGTCTGGATTGCGGTGTTGGGTTAAGTAAAAAAAAAACAGTACGGTAAAAAGATCAAAAACCACTTTTCCCTTTTATACCTCTAAATCATTTCCTCGTTACTTTGATATAGGCCGACCGTTTAACTCGCGTATCGCCTAACGCCAAGATTCTGACTCCTCAAGCTGCACAGACAGTGATGATGATTCAAGCGATATGGATATTAGTGACGAATAGTCTTACATTACTTTTATCTGTGGTTAAATAGTTCTATGGGAGATATAATTAATGTTTTATGACTTTGTACGTCAGATGGCGATACGCGAGTGAAACGGTCGGCCTATACTTACTTCATAATGTGTTCGTTTCATGTCCAATGTGTGTGTATGTGGACATAAACCAATTCAGCTGTTTGTACAGCACACATGTACCTATCTCTTTTGATTGATGAATGGTGAAGCCACTTTTATTTGCGTTAAGATCGATTTGTTTTTGTGACTGACATATTGATAACAAAAACATGACCCTTTTTACTTGACCTTGATATTCAAACATATTAATGTAGGTACAACTGTATTGTTCAGGTATTTTTAGTAACACAGTTAAGAGCGGACCCGTGCAGTAACAGGACATAAAAAAAGTTTGCAGTGAAGTGTGAAGTGATTGCAAAATATAAGGGAAAGGTCTTACATAATAATATGACGGGCCGGTGGCGTGGTCGGTAAGATACTTGCTTTTCACGCCGCAGATCGTGGGTTCGATTCCCACCCGAGACAAACATTTGTGATGAACATTTGTGTTTGTGTCGAGTCTGGGTGTGAATATCTATTTTAAGTATATATTTACAAAAAAAAAGTATAATACGTAGATACGTGTACCAGTTATCTGGTTTCCATAACACAAGCTCTGCTTATCTTGGGACCAGATGACCGTGTGTGTTAATGACCGTGTGTGTGTGAGAATGTAGGTACAACTGTTTAGTTCAGGTATTTTTAGTAAGACAGTAAAGAGCAGACCCGTGCAGCAGCAGGACATAAAAAAAGTTTGCAGTGAAGTGATTGTAATATATAAGGGAAAGGTCTTACATATGGGTCTTAACTATGTAACCCTTCTTAGTGACCCACTGCTGGACTCGGGTCTTCTCTCAACAATCTTACGAGTTGAGAGAGTAAAGGCCTTAATCCACACACGCCGCGGCGCCGGCCAAGTGCGGGTTAGTGGATGTCACATTTCCTCGAATGATTAGTTCTTAGACATGCCGGTTTCCTCACGATGTTTTCCTTCACGGCAATGTAACAATTCACACGAATGTAGGCATGACTGCTGCGACCTTATATTCCTAATGCTAATGTAATTTGGCTTTGAAATTCAGTCTTACTACTAGTCAGACACGCAGGAGATATTAGATAGTGAAATAAGCTGCACAAACGTATGCGCAGGCACAGGTGTAAGTACTGTTTATTCGCTTAGGTAATCCCAACATTGTTTTTGACCTGGCGCGATACGACTGTCGGACTATTCCTTACAAACTCTTGAATACCCGTACAGAATAAACAGAGTAACTATGTAGAGTCGATATTATTTCACGTAAATAAGTAGGTATACCACCAACCCGTCTTGGCCAGCGTGTGATTCATACTTTTTCCCTTCCCTTCACTTCACTTCACTTACCTTCCCTTCATTTCACTTCACTTCACTTCACTTTACTTTACTTTAAGTAGGTATGTAAGTAAATAACTTACCTTGTACCAAAACAAGGTATTTTTCCTATTTATTGCATAAAGTTTGAGTGAATATAGCATGAGATCATTTTTTAAACACTATTACCGGATTTAAAATATTTCTCTTTGGAATTACTTCTTCTACGCAGCATTTTTGGTCCCAGCCCAAGTTGATATTTAATCACGTTTCAAAGATCACTGGGTTTGTAAATGCGGACGGTTTACTAATCAGGAGGGACTACTGTTTGGGTATAAATGCAATATAGGGTTTCTTCCTTGTAATTTATGTTATTTTTATGGAGCATACTAATACGAAATATCTTTTTAAAATAAATTGTACTACATTTATTTTTAAAGGAATACAGAATTTTTGTAAGCATTTTATAAATTTATCCTCTTTTTATATTTTCATACCAATATCTGTTATAACTATTTACGTAATTTGGCATCTCTGATTCTTGGCTACACTTTCATGTCTTTGGAGGAGATAGGCTACTTACCTTTCTTTCCTCCGTAAGATAATTGAGTAAAGAACGTTGCCCAGCAGAGCCTTGCCCAGCCCGCGACACTAAAAGTAATGGATTATTTGCTACTAATGCGGAAACAGAAACACGGTCATTCTGTTAAAGAAAACTTTAATTCTCTACCTATTATGGTTTGTATGTTTTAACCGTTTCCCACCATTTATGGAGTCTCATTACATTTCCACCTTCTCACTGATAAATCGGGACACTAGATAAGCGCGTTCCGACCTAGTCCATATCATTGCAACACAAGGCAAATTGTGGTCAAGCGCAAACAAAAAAAAATTAATAACACGTAAGATAAAACATAGGAAACCCTAGAAAGGAAGATCAAAGGTAATACAATTATGCATGACGTTAAATAAAGAAATCGAAACCACTTTATGTAAAAATTTCTTTGAGTAATAGTCTACGCGAAATGGTTATGTCAGAACAACGCTGAGTTAGGTACCCATGTCTTATGGATGTACGAAGCACTTTATTAAAAGAAGTCGCAAAAAATAAGAATACCAACAAAGCGAACGATTTCCAACCTTAGTATAATTAAGTAAAGTTCTTTATTGTCTGCTAGCGATTGAATAAACATAAATGAGAAAAGTTTTTTTTATGTCTGATGACTTCAGGGCGACACATCCAGATAAAATATTTTAAATTACTCGCTCAACAACAATGAATAATAAGTAAGCAAGAACAAAGTTCTTCAACGTCCCAGTTCATATTTAATTCAATATTATTGTGTGTTGTTTAATGTAAATGATAAGAACATTATACATTCATAACAAATGTTGAAATTTTACCTGTTTATATTCTCTGCGTAACTAAACCTCCTAGTTATTACAGACGTATCAAATTTATTTAATTACTAAGTAATGTAGGAAGTCTTGATATAGTCTGTGCGCTAGTGCTTGTTACCAAAGATAATAAGGAAATTGCGATTAACAATAAGCAATTCAAATGTTTTAGAGCACACATAATTTCAGGACAACATCTAGACTTGTGCTAAATGAAATCCCTTGATTTACCAAATACAGCAAAAGTTGCGTAGCTATGGCTATACATATATTTAATAAATTACCATGTAGGACAAAAATATTAAATACTCTTATTAGACTCTATAAAGATACATTATACAAATGTTTCAATGGAAACAATTTTTATAGTACCTATTAAAAATATTTAGTACATAAATTATGATAATTACGTCACTATTTTGCATGTTTTAATTCTAAGCAAAACATGAATGATCTCCAAATTATATGCAACACCTTTAATACCATGTTTTACGCAAATAAATATTTGTATTTGAATTTGGTAAAACAAAATTGTAGATTATTATTGCGACCTATTGCGACATTGCTGAAAAATTGTAGTAGAAATTATAATTAAAGTGTGATATTAATCGTAATTAGCTAAAAGGTATCATTAATATAATGGTAGTGTACCTTTATTAAAACGGCGAAGAAAAGGCGATACTTTGTTTTGATTAAGTAAATGCCTGTTTAATACATAAGTAGTTTATTTGAATAGGCTGAGAGTAAAGATTCTAATAGGTCCACACAAAATAATAAAGTGGTAGGTACGTAATAAAACAAATCTTGATGTGGGTACATTATATGACAAGGTGGATGCCTTCAATGAGCTCTGTAGGAAAACCGCTACTTAAAATAAAGAAACGTTTCTTTATTTTTAAAAGTACCCAAATAAAACCGCATTAAGAGATTTTTGAGGAAATCTTTACACTCAACACAAATACATTTTATTAAAGTAATAGGTACTTATGCTTAGAATATGTCAATAAATATATTTTGGATTGACCCTAGTAACATTAGGTAGTACGTACCAATGCAAAACACACGTTAACTCTTAAGTGAATTGCTTCGAGTGTAATTTGCTAACCGAACGATGCCACTAAACGCAAAGTAACCATAATGCACGCTGTACAAACCCTACTTACGGTTAAATTTCGTATTCCAGCAAGTTATCGGTGTGTACTTAAAACTATGCTTGAAACGAAATATAGCGCTCACACCTGGATTACCAACCTAAAGGTAGAGCAGAGGTGATTATAACCCTCTTTTCGCCGGCTAAGTTTAAGTCCCAAACGTTATAACTGGGGCGAGCCTATTGGAAACTTCTAACTGTTTTAAGTATATTAAAAAAGTATTTTTGCTCGATCCGGCAACCGAATCCAGGAGCTCGCGGTTATTAAGCGAACACGCTTACCACTGAACCGTCATAATTTCTATTAACAGTTTATTTCAGATAGGTACGGTCCGTGGGGTCTAAGCTTCGCATTTCTGTCAGTGATTAGTGATAATTTGTCTGAATTGTGTCCCAGCGTCTCAGGCCGATTTTTAAAAAGCAGTATAAACCGGTTTAAACCAAACAACTGTCACACCCATGTGTACTCACAGGCATGCGAGGCTCTACTTAGGCCTCGCGGACTGTAGGTAGCTTTGTTTCATTCTAAAAAAAATTATGTCTTAAATTTTATCTGAAAGATGAGTGTATGAGTATTGTATTAAATTGAAAAGACTAGGGCCTCGGGCAGTATTTTCTCGAGCACGTCGAAGTCAAGGTTAATACATACCAGGCCTATGAATACCACTTCAATCGTAGCTGCTAATGGTGGCGGCAATTTACGCCCGTAGTGTACCGCAGTTTACGTCCATAATCACTCCAAATAAGGTGGAAAGTTGGCAAGATTTACAGCATACCATAAAAACCGTACTTAATCGTGAATCGATCGAGTCATACGTGACCTGTTTATTTATGTGACCAATCCCAAGCTTTAGGTATGCCGCAGAATTCTGAAGGTAATTCTGCCCATGGGATTCATGAGGTTCTTAACGGAAACTCAAGTTTATGGTTGAAGTTATTTTATCTTCTGTATATTTTAAGAAGGTATAAAGTGCAGTTAAGTTAATTGTAAATGTGTTTTCATGAGTTTTGAACGATGCCGAGAAGTATAAAATCTATGTTAGTTAAAAGGAAGGAAGGAGAAAAACGATATCTAAGAACCTAAAAAGAACGGTGGTGCGCCCGTTGTGATGTGTGATGATGTCATATTCACCTCTGTCTATACCTTCAGGTAATACAGGACTGAGTGCCAACAGAAAAATTACATCCTACTATTTTCCTAATAAACAAAATATGTAATAAGAAACTTTTGTTGTAAATTACCTCAGAAAAAGGTTTTATCGTAACGCTAAAGCAAAATACGTTAATATTTTGTATATAAAGTTGTTTAAAACACGGAATATATTTTTAATTTTCTTTTATCATTATACGAAATATAAAGTGGGACAACATTTTGCGATAAAGCCCGTGTTTGTAATGTCCAACCAACCCTTCATTCCTAATTACTATCTCAAAGGGTTCTTGGCGAAATTTTCTGAGCGCAAACAATTATTTTTACTTTTTTTTCATAAAAATATATTATGTTGGTACTAATTATGAAAAAAGTACTGTAAAATGTCTGATAGATCTTTTAATGTTTCTTTAAGAATATCTCTGCCCGTATCACTAATACTTACCACAACCATAATTTTTGTAGGAAATATTTTAGACACATAGAGTTGCCCCAGTTACTTAATTTCATGCAAAAAGGATAGTTTACTTAGTATACTCGGCAGCGAGAATAGCATACTCGTAATACGGGCACAGATCTACACTAAGCTTATACAATATAAGCTTTATAAATCTTAAAGTTTTGTACATAATAAGTAATAGATTACTTATTTTACGGAAGTACCCAATGAGTCCCAAAAACCCCTAATTTACTTTTCAACTGGTAGATAACCTACTTATTTAAAGTAGATTCTATCATGTTATGGTTTTCAATCTTCGTAAACCCATGCATTCTCTATATTTCTCTCTGCGTTCAATAGGATAGGTAAAATCACACAAACGCCGAGGACCGACAACTTAACGTGCTCTCTAGGGACAGCAGTCTTACAGCACCAACTTTCTGACTAAGGAACAGTGTTAAATTACTACAAAAATCCGAAGTTCCATCACTATTAGTATTTCACTGCCTCTCAAGATACAGGTCCCCTAGTTTGGGAGGCAGAGTCACCTATATTATACTAGCGGCCCGTCCCAGCTTCGCCCGGGTAGCTTCAATGTCCATAAAATGTGATAACCATAGCAGCGCCATCTATTGATTACTTACTCAACCCAGTCGAAAGGTATCGACATCTGTTAGAATCATTTGGAGTTAACAGATAATTGTGACTGTCAAATAATAACAGACAAATAATTAGCAATAAATTAAAATTGCGACTATAATTTGAGATTTAAACTATCCTATCTCTCAAGTTGGATCGAACTGCACATGGTGTGCGAATTTTATTATAATCGGTTAAGTGGTTTAGGAGTCCATTGAGGACAAACATTGTGACACGAGATTTATATATATATTATATATATATATAAGAAAATTTACCTTAACATGTGATATTACTGTGTACACTGTCAACTTTGTGTCAATAAAGTATTATTATTATTATTATTATTATTATTATTATTTACTGACCCACTGTGTAATTTGAACCTGCGACATCCAAATCAGAGGCTTCGACGGTAACCACTACGATAACGGGGGCAGTCAATAGTGATCTAATAACAATACAAGTAGGTAGCCATCCATCATGGCATGTTACTTGCTCATAATAATTTAACTGATTACTTCCATAATTCAGTTACCGTTGTTACGGTAGTAACAAATATAGTAAAGTAAGGAATGAGAAAAATGTCGGAAATAAAATTCACCTCAGGCTATTTCGTAATCAAAGATTTGAATTGTTATTGGATATCGACAGTTACATTTGAATACCTATAAATGTTTACGGTTTTAATTTAGATTCAGGTATTGCTTTTATTGCTGCAAAAGTGCGATACTTTTGACTTAATACTTGTACACAAGGCTACACATCAAGCTATACATTTCCAGTATAAGCTGCTCTCGTGTTGTATACGATTTTCTAACAACTAGAGATCAGCTTATACTGGAAATGTATAGCTTGCAGATGTTTAGCCGTGTGTACTAAAATGCAGTGAAGTATTAAACTTCGTTCGTTGACTTTTTCTAAAAACTACATATAAAAAGAACATTTAAAATGTGTAAAGTAAAACTCACGACTTGGGAAGTTCGCTGAATTACAGTTACAGCTACAGTTGCCGTTCTGTTTTGATAGTTTATTTTTGTATCTGAAAGCAAAGGGAGTTTTTGATTTAGCAAAATTGAAACCTATTAGGATTTTTTATCACTCGCGACATTGAAGTAAATTTTATTTAAGTAAATCATTTTGGACATTTTACAAGAAGCAATAAGATTTATTGAGTAGGTATCTGGACAGGTATACTTCCCGACAACCAAAGCATTGCTACATAAATCGCTAGTGTTTAGAACGGGTTAAGCATTGAATATTGTATGACCATCAATATCAATATGATTGTATCAATCAACATCAACTTTTGTTAAACATTTTGTTGACATTTGGTGATCTGAAGTCTGACACGCTTATAATATCAATTGTTGATGCTTCCAAGTAAACTGCCGTCGATCTTGACTGACAAGAGTAGCAATCCCGAAAATAATATTTTTTTCATCATGACATTTGATTTAACTTATTGTTTCAAGAACATTTTTTGTTAGGTAAGTGTGTTTGTGTGTTTTGGAACGAAGTTCCTTAACGCGCGTTGTGAAAGGGGGCTAGACGGAAAAAAATCTTACGAAAAGTTGTCACGACACTTTTTGCTATAGTAAGCTATTGTAAGCTGTGCGGCGTGCGCATGTTTCTCTGTCTGTTTTTTTATTACGAAAATTGAGCCTACTGATTAAGTTTATATTACATTATATTTGATAATAATAAAAAAAATATAACTTAAAAAAATAAAATTTTATTACAATTCCTTCACTAATTAATCGAAAGGAACTTCGTTCCATCGGGGTGTCCCTTGACACCTCTCATGTTTTTTTGTTGACAGCAAAAAGGCTCAATCTAGACTTTTGTTTTCTTTTTGCTTGTCGTGACCTCATGTTCTTTCTCGTTTCTGACTACTTTGGTGTTTGTTACACTATTTAGTGATACCTATTATTGTACAAAGCACACTATTACTACAGTAGGATGTAACCCAATCTCAAAACGTATGTAGACTATAAAGGCTTCATGTCCTGAACACAAATTACTAGCCAAGTTAATAGAATTGCTTTGTAGGCTTCCAGCGTGTTCATATTTAGTAGAATCACCAATAAAGCTATATCTAAGAGTTTCATTAGAGTGAAGTGGAGGGGTATTAAATGAAGTGCTATCAATTGGTACGGTGTACGGTTAAAATTAAATAAATTAAAGATAATAAAAAAAATTGTTTAGCCAAAAATCCGTATTTTTTTTTTGTAAAACATATATCTATAAATACTGGGGATTATAAGACGAATCTAGCGATTAAACCAAGCTATTTGAAACACAACATATGTGTCATGTGAATTTAAGACCAAAGTTTACAATCATTTTATGTGCTCATAAGTTTTGTACTACAGTACAAAAATAACGTATATAACTAACATACATACCTACAAACATAACTAACTATATAGTTAGTAGTTTTTCGTTATACATGTATAACTAACTTTGAATAACATTGTCGTTATCAATATACATAGTTGCAATATTTCTTAGCTATTTCTAAAGAACATTCTATTGGCAGTACTTTACAGACTTTATATGCAAACTATATTCAAGTGAACACAGCAATAAATGTTGGAATGAAGATTGAAACAGCAGCGTACAACTAAATAAATAGTGAACTAAAACAAATGAAAACTGAACGTGAATTCATATTTTATTCGAAGACGCTGTCTGGGAATAAAGTACAAAATAATGCTTCAATCTATGAGAGCATCAGTTTATAGAATAAACTCATAACTTTACTTAGAATAAACTTAAAACCACCACCAGTAATATCAGTGTGTGAGTTTTTAGTGTGGGTCAAAAAAAACCTTTCAGAATTTCATGTTATTCAAAAACATTACTATCAAAATTTGAGTTTGGATTTGTTTGTTTGATTCTCTATTTGAACATACTCAAAATGCTCACGAGATCGCTGTTACGTTTGAGTGTTCAGCGTTTGTTTAGTTTGGAACATATTATTATAATCTGGATACTACTACTGGGCTGGCAATAGCGTCGCCAGCCCAATCACGCAAAATAGGCGCACTTATAAGACGTCGAGTTGCGGAAAAATAGCCCGCTCCAAACTATAACTATAATCTGGATACTATTATTGCCTATTGCACTGATTAACTGCACGTCATCTTCGTATTCAATATCACTTACTTTCAATCAATTTTAACAAAAAAATTATACTTAACTTAAAAAAAAATTCAGCTTTAAAAAAGGGTGACAAAATAATAATAATACCGTTGAGTAAATTCAAATAAAACCTTAAGCGTGTGTATCCTACTTTTTTGAGGTGTTGTTTTATTTAAGAGTATGATTAAAAAATTACTTCCACCAACCTCGTTAATCCCAAAAAACTACACCTGTAATAATTTTTGCAAATTGTCATCCGCTATCTTAGATTTCAAAATATGGATCTTTTGTAATCTACGCCCTCGATTTGCTCTAAAACTACATCAACAATTTGATATCAATAAACAAAAATCTAAAATGTATGTAGGTACGTATTTAAATAAGTGCTGAACCAATTTTGATGTGATTTTAATTTATCCCTAAGTTGAAAAGTATTTGCCATTGCATTACGATGATTTTTATTGTTAGTTACGTCTAATCATCGCAATCCAATGGCTAGTTTATGAATAATGACTAGACAAACAAACATAGTACATTCATACATCGAAACTTATGTGTTTAGAATCCCACGTAGACTGTCCTATGTGAACTTGGTACAATATTACTTAAATACAGGTATGCTAATGCTTTGCTAATGCTATGATAATGCTAATGCTTTGCTAATGCTATGCCATGCCAATGCTAATGCAGCTAATGCTAATGCTAATGTTATGCTAATGCTAATGCTAATGCTAATGCTAATGCTAATGCTAATGCTAATGCTAATGCTAAAGCTAATGCTAATGCTAATGCTAAAGCTAATGCTAATGCTATGCTAATGCTATGCTAATGCTATGCTAATGCTATGCTAATGCTATGCTAATGCTATGCTAATGCTATGCTAATGCTATGCTAATGCTATGCTAATGCTATGCTAATGCTATGCTAATGCTATGCTAATGCTATGCTAATGCTATGCTAATGCTATGCTAATGCTATGCTAATGCTATGCTAATGCTATGCTAATGCTATGCTAATGCTATGCTAATGCTATGCTAATGCTATGCTAATGCTATGCTAATGCTATGCTAATGCTATGCTAATGCTATGCTAATGCTATGCTAATGCTATGCTAATGCTATGCTAATGCTATGCTAATGCTATGCTAATGCTATGCTAATGCTATGCTAATGCTATGCTAATGCTATGCTAATGCTATGCTAATGCTATGCTAATGCTATGCTAATGCTATGCTAATGCTATGCTAATGCTATGCTAATGCTATGCTAATGCTATGCTAATGCTATGCTAATGCTATGCTAATGCTATGCTAATGCTATGCTAATGCTATGCTAATGCTATGCTAATGCTATGCTAATGCTATGCTAATGCTATGCTAATGCTATGCTAATGCTATGCTAATGCTATGCTAATGCTATGCTAATGCTATGCTAATGCTATGCTAATCCACCTAATCTTACTAGATAATAATAACTATGTAACAGGACATGATCCCAGTGTTTTCTTACCTAGATCTAGGCAAATAAGTAGAATTAATTTATTATTTTTTATTTAATTATTAATTTATTATTTAATTTTTCAGCATGACAGAAGTACCAAAGTGGAACTTCTGAATAACATTCGTACGAAACCTCATTATGATTCTAAGAGCGTGGAACCACAAAACAATTTACTAGAGCGTTCGTAAGGGTCGATTAGTTAAGGGTGTGTCGTTAGTGAACAGATTTCTCAATAGATGTTCAGTTTATGTGGCATATCTAATTGAATACTGCGCCTTCGTAGATGTCAGTTACTCCGTTCAATTATTTATAGATATTCTAGAACTTGTAAAGATGAACGGCGATATTTCCTGATTTGTAATATAATTAAAAAGGAAAAGAAAGAAAGAAAGCTAATTAATAAATAACTGTTGCGGGAAAAATGCCGCACAAATGTCTTGTCACATTAAGCATGATAAAAATATCGCAGCTGATGAAAATAAAATCTAAACAGGATTAAACTCAACTGAACTGAACTTAATAAATTCGCAACTTTCATTGAACGTGAATGAGTTCAAAGAAAGTTGCGAATTTATTAAGTTAGCACAGTCTAGATTTGTTTCAGTGTCTTATTGGTTGCGGGACCACCCTCCGTGTTTCGGACAGCACGTTAAGCCGTCGGTCCCAGTTGTAATTTCAAAATCTCTGAAATTCGTTAAAAGTAGTCAGAAGCCTAATATAATCTGACACCTGGTCTAACTATTTCGGCTACTGGTTCCCTACGGGTTTCGAAGTCTGATGGCAGTCGCTAGTCGCATCAGGTTAGACTGGGAGCCGATCCAATAGAAATGGGAAAAAGGCAAGGGAAATGATGAATCAGCACAGTCTATAGAACTTTATCTAACAGTCGTCCAACGGGTGCGGTACCATAAATTGTACTCGGTGCCCGACATGTGTTGGATAATTGTTCTTGTAACATTCATAACTATTAATAACCCGGAATGAAATGTATTATTTATAGCATTTCTCATCAATTACTTTCATTAGGGGACAATTTTTCAAAAAAGACGTGTCTGTCGCGGTGCAGAAGGTTATAAAATAAACTCCGCTATTAAAATAATATACTGTATAGATACGATATCAATGGCCAAAAAACGAAATATAAAACGTAACTCTTTATAAATAAGAAGTTTGTAAGGGATTTACAATATTAATGATAAAAATGTCATTTTTTACCTTGGATTATCCGTTCAAGTTTGAAGTAAAGCCTGTGCAGGCTATTGTTATTAAATCTTGGAGATGTTCATCGGCGAGTCTACACCGGAACTTACTACTACTACCTACTCCTTTTTTATTGAATTTTATTTTAGACAATTATCAAGTTACGTAATGAAAAATATTTTGTAGCCAACACAAGGGCCGCCATTTGGTGACTACTGGTCTATAGTATCAATATAACCGTGTAATAATCCGTCCATAAAACTGACGTCACTATGCGACAGTGTCCCATCTACCTAGTTTAATGAGGCGTCATTTATCTCTGAATAGTACCTTTAAAGTCGCTGATTTTGTCTGTTTTTCCAGTGTAAGTACCCTAGTTCTACACGTGCCACAATTTTCACAAATAGAAAAATCTTTGTATTTTCTCAACTATCTTATGACTTGACAGAGCTTAGGCCTTAACCCGTGCACGCTGGCCAAATGCGGGTTGATGGGTGTCACGTGTCCTCGAATGATTAGTTCTTAGACATGTCGGTTCCGCTTGATATTTTTCCTTAACCGATATTGAACAGTAGCGATGGTATAATTCACATGTGCGGGCGCGAGTGGGCATCGAACCCACGACCTTATATTTCAAAGGAGAGATTGTTAAAAAATCGTTACTGACTACTTGTTTTTCCGTTCGCTTTAGGTAAAAGTAAAAAGTATTCAAATTCAAATACGAAATCATTTGTTCACATGGAATATGTAATAATGATGTAAAAGAAATCTCGACTCTGTGGAAATGAGGACAGAAAGACTTTGCGTTAAAACCTTTTTCAGTGGCAGAGCAATTTAGTTCTTAGTGCTCTTACAATACGGAATTATGTGGAAAGTCGCTCTTTACGTCACTAAATCTTACATCATTGACGTCACAATTTGATGCATTTTAGCATTCGAGACCATAGACCTATATAATTTTTTTTTTGGTGCTGCTTGTAGTAGTTTCCCGCGTATTGACGAAAAAGAGGTGATATAAGTTTGACGCTCATATTTGTCTATCTAGGCAATTTAAATCTCTCTTTTTCTCTATGGTCTCTTCTGCTTTACCTGAAAAGAAGTGGACAATCTAACTTTCCAACACCTCCACATTTTCCAACAGTGGCGGGGTTTCGGTGGTAGGTTAACTCCTATACAAAAAGACTGTCTACCTATGAATTTATGTTTCTATCTACAAGTTTGGTACCTTATAGTGCCTATTAGGATGGGACAATTTTGTTGCGGTATTTTTATTTAAAAGTTTAAGTGATAGAGATCATACTTAGGTCGGGGGTTGGATTTCATTAAATGTGAAAAAGTAATTTAATGTTGTAAACAGTTCATAACACATAAGTACTACATAATAACATTCAATAAAACTAATTTATAATGGTTTTATCGCGATTTTTTTTAGATTTTTTAATCCGACGTTTCAACTTTTTCCGATAATAATCACGGGGAGACTGAAAAATTTGATGTCCCTACCCTATTAATTAGGTACAAATATTATAATTATTACTTAAATATGAAGTTTGAAAAGACTTTGAAACCTCGCAACGGGAGACAACAACTGAAATAAACCGCTGCATAATATGGTTAATATAGCTGTTTAGTTTTGATTATCACACATTGAATTAAAACTACTTTAATATGGTTTGAAGTAGTTTTATTTCAATGTGTATATTCTCGTAAATTTAAGAAAATACTATGTGAATAACACTACTATTAAACATTATTTACATAGTCTTAAACTGAGAAGGTAAAATGTACACTATGTAATGTTTGTTGTAATTTATGCTTGGGTAGTCCCAGTTGACATTCACGTTAAGTTAATGGAGGACCATTTTACCATTTGTCATAGAAACTTGGTCAACATGTGAAACAGCCATAGAAAGGGAAACGGTAGCAGAGAAGACACGTAGTTTAAATTAAATATTTAATTACATAATATTTCATAGTTAAATTGTACCTAAGTTAAGTTGGTTGGTAGGTACCTACTATAACTATAGTCGAATAAACATTCTAACTATAGGCCGGCCGTTTAACTCGCGTATCGCCATCTGAGGTACAAAGTCATAAAATATTAATTAAATCTCATAAAGAACTGTTTAACCACAGATAAAAGTAATGTAAGACTATTCGTCACTAATATCCATATCGCTTGAATCATCATCACTGTCTGTGCAGCTTGAGGAGTCAGAATCTTGGCGATAGGCGAGTTAAACGGGCGGCCTGTAGTTAGAATCTTTATTCGACTATAGTTATAGTAGGTACCAAACTACTTAACTTACAATTTAACTATGAAATATGTAATTAAATATTGTTATAGTTGTCGCTTATTAAAAAAAAAGCTTTTTGCAGTTCTTGTCTATATAAAATTCAAGTGTGAAATGTCACGTTCATCAGTTACCATAATTCTGTAAAAAGTTGTGCAAAGGGTTTACTTCCCCTATTTTAATGTAACGTAGGTAACCATGGAATCAAGAATAGTTTATTTTATAGATTCGGGGACAACTAAACATAGATTCAGGAAACCAGATAACTGATATTAATTTTAATTATACCGACATACACATGTACTACTTCATACTCTACATATACCTACTACTTTTCTGTAGTAAATATATACTAATAAATATTAGCTAATAATTACTTAAACCAGACTCAAGACAAATAGACGTGTTCATGCACACAAATGTCTGTCTCGGGTGGGTATCGAACCCACGACCTGCGGTTGAAAAGTAACTATCTTACCAACCACGCCAATGGGCCGTCTATGCATGTAGATTATAGGAAGATACCTCATATGAATAAAAGCATATTGACTGATGATAGCTTTACCAAACATAAGAGGGAAACAAAAAAGGATTATTTCGGACATTTCGGAGGCATTCCAATATTATACGAATCCAGCGAGGGATAAAAAAGGTATCAAATCTTGATTCCATCAACTTCATTTGCGTAATGGACTGCTCGTTTGAATGATGGCCTCTGTTTATTTTAGGCAAAACCCACAATAGAGTAAGAGTTAGTGCACACTGATGTAGTGAAATAAAGACGATAAGACTAAACATTATTAAATTAAAAACTTATTTAACTGATAGCACGCTTCACATCGAATTTACCTCATGGTAAGTAAGAATGAAGGCAACACGTGGTGTTACTGTCCACCAGACTATTGAGCAGCGGTGGCGCATCGGTATCGGCCGTGAAATATAATGTTGCGGGTTCGATCCCCGATCGTGCCTACACATCTTTGTGTGAATTGTTCCATCGCCGCTGCTCAATATCGAGGCCAGCGTGTGTGGTTTACTTAGATAGTTGAGAAAAGACCCGTGCTAAGCAGTGGGACACAGAAAGGGTAGTAGTGAGTCACGTTTAAAGTTATGACTTTTCTAGTCATCTCGTCAACACAACTGGGTTTTTGGTGACGTGATCGTGGTCCAATGTTCCTTTACCTAATGGATTGTAAAAATAAAATAAAACAGATGGCAATAATGGAAGGTTTGCACCATCTGAAGCAAGATGATAGTTGATTTTCGATTAAAAACTCAAGAAAACTGGTTCATCGCATTTTGAAGCTGCGCGTAATGCCGATTTCATTTTGATATTTAACATAATATCGGGTCACATCAGGGTCATACAATTGCCACTTGTTTCTAATCCATGAGTCAACTCTGAATGTCTCGAGTACAATGCATGGCTACTCGGGCTCACACCCGACCTGTTGACCGACTGTAGGAAAGAGTTCTATAGACTGTGGTAATATTAGTAGCCTCTTTTCAACTCTGTCGGTGTGCGCTTATGCTTATACTAGGTAGTTCTAAACATACTCGTAGGTATGCTTTGAGAGCCCTTTGTATTATTATGATTCTAAAAGAAAGTATTACATTAAAGTACCAGGTAAGTTAAAGGTCTTTTGATTCCTTACAGTGCTTTATTTGAATGATATGTTGCACATTTAAACAATGTTTCAGTTTCCACGTAGATGTATTGGGAACAGTGTTCTGAGGGATTAGTTCGACCACATGAATAGGTTACCCGAGGAGGAAGTGTATAATAAACAAATAAAACACGCTTCTACGCTTAATGCACCTGTTGCGAACTGTTTTGTGTCCGTGCTCTCCGCCGCCATCTTGTGGAACATATAAACACGCTAGAAGTGCTTAGCGCAACTTTGAAAATGTCCCGATAACATTTTAATTTGGTTGACATACATGAATAATTTACCAGGAGCTGTAGACTGAGTTGATGCCATTTCACTGTCTGTTCAAGTCCCATAGGTATAAATGGCGAAAATATTGCTGTTCATTTGTCACAATTTCTGATTTTGAACTTCAACTATATTGTTCTACGTTATAAACGTCTTTTTTCTCGACCCAGATTGAAATAAGCGAACACACTTACTAGATGACCACTATTTGTCACTGAATTAGAGCCTAAATACAAATGTTTCTACAAGAATACCATGTAGGTAAATATACTGGACTTTAGCCGTAGTTAGTCACCACTCAACAGACAAAGCCCTACCGCCAACAGTCGTTGCTGTGTTCCAGTGCAATATTTGGCGACATCATTTATTGGTCGGAATTGTTGCTCCTTTATGGTTTCTTACCATACGGAACCTCATAATCACGAGTGAATCGGTATACTGGACTGGTGTTTTCATCGTAGAATACATTTACATCAGGTAATTATTCTGAAATAGGCCGCTTGACTACAACTGTAGTCAAGCGGCCTATTTCAGAATAAAAAAATGATAAAGAGATCTATAGTATGTTGTGGTACTGAAGCTTCCACAGTTAGTATCCAATAAAACACAACAAAAGAAATGTGTATAGGTAAAGAAGTAGATTGAAAAACCTAACAAAAACAAAGTCGAAATAAACGAGATTCTTTCGAATAAACATAATGCAAAATACAGAATCACTTAAAGATTGAAGCAATTAGAGCGAAGAGTACGGGGCGTTTGATCTATTGCTATGCTTGGAACTAATTCTGTAAAACCATAATGCCTTGAAACATCAGTAACATAACCAAACTCTAACAGGGGTTTATCTTTATTGTCTGGCTTGTCTTTATTTGAAAATAATCGTATATTATTTACAGCAACTGCCAAGTGACCAAAATTTAGAATAAAATTAATATTTTTCAAAACATCTGTTACCCTACGCTACTCTAAGCTGTACCTGAAGTGTTAGTGAAATAACCATATTTTTTTGTATTTTTATTTTATCTGAAAACATGGACAAACCCCGTTTCTAAAAATAAATCATATATAAGTCGAATAATCTTCCACTAGAATCCCTACCTACTAAATTACCGTTTCCAGACCCTAAATAGGTATATAATCCAAGAATGGCTCGTTTAAAGTTACAAGATAAGTAGTTGACATAATTCCAAACAAAAGACAGCAATGAACCACGAAGCGTCAAATTCTCGTGCCCCTAAAGTTAATTTGATACTTGATACGTACTAAAGATGTGCAATGTTCACCACCTCACCATCGATGTAACAACGATCGCGTGTTTTAGTGAATTGTATAGTCGAATTTACATGCAAACGACGAACTTTATTAAGTTACCAACCACCACGACGCTCGATCAGTACTTATTGAATTAAAACCGCGATGGAGACAACGATTTTGTTTACACAACGTTTATCGATTTCTAGAGCACTTAAATATCCATTTATTTTTTTGTATATATTTTTTATCGCGATTTGTTTCGCAGGGTCAAATGAGTTTGAATAAGGAAACACGGATTTAGGGCGGGACACGAAATGATTTGCATTGGAAAATAAATTGCTTCAAAAGTATTTTGAGATTTACGATAATAATATGTAGGTAGGTTCAAATGAAAACGATGTCAGACTTAGTTGTTGAAAGGCCCCTTAAATACTTTGGTTTTACACATGATGAAGGCGTATTTTCTCTGGAACTAGCCCTCAGAATAAAGTTACCAGGTAAATGCCATTTTTAAAGTGACTTTTGACTAGGCTGTTGGCGTAGTGGCTAGTGACCCTGACTGCCAACCCGGAGCTTGTGGGTTCGATTCCCACCAGGGCATATCTTTGTGTGATGAGATTGATTGTTTGTTCTGTGTCTGGGTGTATTTACGAGTAAATATAATAGCTTAGTTTGGGACTAGATGGCGCTGTGTGTATGTGTGAAAATATTATTATTGTAGAACTTAAAAATGAAAAGAAATTCAATCTGGCAAAACAATGAAGGCCGATACGCGTAAAGTAATTAATCAAATGCTTAAGTCTTTCGCTTGCCATGTCTAAATAAAAGTTACTTAACCATTCTCTAACTATTCAGGAATTAATGGGTAATTCTCACGAAATCCCGAAATTCTTGTCCTTGGAGTTTATATAAAAATCCAACAAAGAAATTGATGTTACTAATATTTCTATACAATCCACATAACTATACCTAAAAGTTTCCCATAAGATTTTGGAGCTGTTTCATTAAATAAATAAACAGGCAAAACCATAATGTTCCTAACATCATTCCCTCACTGTGTCCCAAGTACCAATTTTATTTACATTTATTTACCAAAAAAGCACTAAAATCATTCGAATCATATTCAAGTAAGTTGGATTGTTTAAATATATTATAAATCTATGGGATAAACCGCAATTAGCGTTATAAAGTAAAAAAACGCGTTAAGAATTTGAATAATTATATGTGTCTCACAAAAAAAAATCATTCCCTCACCCTATTAATGGCAGTGGAGTTATGAACGCATTTTAAATAAAATACGAACACTACCATTCGTTTTTGAAAGTTGACACTAATGTCAATTTATAAAAATGGCGAATTTTCTGTTATTGTTTTCAGATTTTGCGTTTCAAATTGGTTTAATTAATTTAATGGCTAAATTAAATTTTTGATCGTCATTTCATCACATGCTAAAAAACAAAAGGTAAGTACTTTAAATGATTATGAGTTGCACAGTTAAGATGGCTTTTGGGAGTAATTTCCTTATGCAAAAAATCATTTTAAAAAGTAAGGTTATGTCACGAGTCTTTTACGGTTATTCTTTATTTTGTCATTCCCTCACCATCATTCCCTCATAAAAATTTATGGTGAGGGAATGATGATATAATGAGGGAATGATGTTTGGGTGGGCTAACTGACTTTTTTATTGTTTGTTTTTATTAATTCTTGAATTTATTGCTGCAACATTGCTGTAGGTTAAAAAAATGTCAAGGAAAAAGAAGATAAACAAAGAAGAAGCTAAATTAAAACAGCAAGAATATGGCCAAAAGCGTAGGGAAAAAAATTAAGCTGATCCTGTAAAACTTGAAATACTTCGCCAAAAAAAATGAATCAAATACCTGAAAAAAAAGAAAAAGGTCAAATAAAACCTATTGTATCCGCAATGAGTTCCCGAGAAAGAAGGCAAAAAAGGAAGAACTGGAAGAAAAATACTCATTCATATAGCGACGTATCGTATGGAATGTAATACTCCATAGCCTGACGCAGCACATTACTCACGGTTTCTGCATAGGTGGAGGAATTACCAGAAGAAAAGCATACGGGCTGCCATGGATGAGATACAAAGAAGGACCGCATCTCATCCCAGTCTGCTGACTTTTACCGCCACATTCGCCGATTACCCCTAGGGCGGCGGTCGGGCGAGGGAGTTGAGATACTGATTTGACCAGACAGTGGTCTGATTTGCCTGGGTGAAGAAATTGATACTGAGTAACTGTTTGGATCAGTCGTCAGCAAAAGGTCCAAGCAATAGGCTGTGTGCGAGTCAACATCTGGTACCCGTGTGGCACCACGAGCTAGCTGGGTAAGATTCAACGCTAAGGCTAGCATCCGCGGTTCTCTTCTTGCATGGTCAGTGTCTAGGAAGGGGAAGAGCCACTCTTGATGGTGAGCAAATCACCCATCAAAACCAATTGTGCAGAGGGGTACCTTTGTTGAGCCGCTTCTGCCGCCTCGCTGAGGTATTCGGTGAGCCTGGTTGTCTCCTGATCACCGTTATGAGAATGGTAGACACAGGTATAAAGAATTTTCTCTATTCCTGTATCTACTATCACCCAAAGAGCAGAGAAGCTGCGGTCTTTGAGGTTCTGGAGACGCCGACAGCATATGTCGTCCCGGGCGTACAAACACACTCCCGCGTGAGGTTTGAAATTGTGTTTCAGTGTGTACCCTGGATACGACAAGTACACCACGTCTGACGGACTACCTATTTGCGTCTTCGTTAGGAACAAGAGTGACGATTTATCGGTCTCCAGATGGTAGTGGACCGGCATGAGATTAGAGTGCAAACCCCGAATATTTGCAGGGTGCAAGGTGCACTTATAAAGAAACGGAGTGCAGCCGCTGTTTAGACTCATTTCTCTTGTTGTTAATCATTTTTTGTTCTTGCGAGTGGTTTGCGGTAGAGGATGGAAGTGGAATGAGGCTTCATATGGTTAACCAGCAGACACACTTTACAGGTTGTTCTCCATGCTAGTTGCCCTTTGGTGTTGACCAATGGGCAACTAGCATGGAGACCGCGGGGACGCCCGAGCCCCCCCGCGGATGTCCATCTGGCCCTTTCATCCGGTCGCCAATGGCACGATGACGCATCCTGGGATTTTTCGCAAGTTGGCGGGACAGCCTTTCACGAGTGGCTAACTCACTGCTTGGGTCTCTTACTAACTGCGATCGGCCAGCGGTGCACCGTGCTTCGGATCCCGCTTTCCTCCAGGACCAGTTACCCGATGCTACTATAGAAGTGCGAGTCCAGAGCGGTGAGACTATAAAGGGTGGGTGGTCACTAACCACGGCCAAAACCTACCACCAGTTAATTGTCACCTGATTTGCACCACCCGGGGATCACGTGTGGGGATTCAGATTGAAGGTGCTCTCCCACGGACAAAGGTGACTCAGCCCCCGAAAAGATTAAGAACAAAATTTCATTAAATAAAAAAAATTCGTTCAAAGAAAACTAATTTTATTTAAAAAGCTTCATGACTAGTCTGTAATAATCATTCCCTCACCTAAGTTGTCATTCCCTCACTTTGCTTGTTTTTTAATGTCCTCATAACTTTTATAAAACGCGATAATTTTTGGGACCACTACATAATTAAATTCTAGTAACATTAGTACTATCAAATTCACATAAAATAAATATCAAATAATTCCAATATTTTTTGTCATTTTATGATAGCCGAATTTCGACATTTTGTGATAATTACCCTAATAATGATGGAACAATGATTTGCTGTATTTTGATTAACAGTAACATTTCTCTGATGTAATATCGGAGTACAATACAATAGGTTTACGAAACTTTGTGCGAGATCCGTTACCCTGGGGAACTCCCAATACTGAGCAAATTAATCTACATTAATTTCTTACCGGCTATTCTGTTGGGACTTTTTAATGTCACTAAGGAATACCTTTGTACGATTCCGGTTCTGAATTATTTCCAAAAAGGATATACCTAACGCATAACGTCATAGAAATTCTGAATCGCACAAGCAAAGTTTCACCGCCGATTAGCGTATCACACCCCATCTGGCTACCAGACGATCTTCTAGGCTTCACAAAAGTAATTACTGTTCTAGATCTATAACAAGATATCGGTAAATAAAAAATGCTTAATTTGGGACTACACGGCGCGGTGTGTCTATGTGAAAATATAAAAAACATAAATTACGAAAGTTTTACTTTTACAACAAACAGCTGCACTGATTAGGGTGAACTTAATTTTAGTTCATTACACACGTTTTCATTGAGGTCTTTTTGTAGGTAGATATTGGACACCTACATTCATCTCCCGAATGTATTCTAATGCTTCTGGGAACTGCCTGTATAACGCAGATCGCGAGTAGAAATCCCAAAACGGCCATCATTTAATTTGACCTATGAATCAAGGAGACTTAAGTATTAGGTAGTTACGTATTCATTTCGATACCTTTTTTTTTAATTTTAGTAAAAGCTGAAGAGTTTGTTTATTTGGTTGAACTCGCTACAGGGACTACTGGTCCGTTTGGTAGATTTCTTGCATTGTTAGATAGCTCATTTATTAAGGGAATAGTCTACTTTTAAACTCACAGGCGAAGCCACCAGTGGTAAGCTAGTTTATTATAATTCTAAACTATTTATTTAACTGTCATACTACTTAGCTACATTTATTCGAATGTGCTTCACCTAATTTCACTGTCAACATGTCATTATGTATTAGCGTTAATTAACAATCCGACTAACCCTATTCACGTCAATATTAATCTGGTTACTACTAGGTAGGTACAATAATGGAAACATAATCTGCAAATTGTTGCTAACAGATCTCGACATAGACCGGCATTAATAATTGTAACTGTTTTCCATATTGATACATAAGCCTATTATTGTAATACATAGATACAAAATTGATGATACACGTGAGTTCCTGATTATTTTCAAAGCACTCAGTGCACACTACACTGTACCTACTCGTACGTAATACCTATCATGCGATTGTTTCATTGTTGATTCACTCGGTTGGCTCTCAATTTTGCTAGGGTTATTCGAATGGTATTAATTTAAACCGCAACAACGTATGTATTGGACACGACTACACGAAATGTATTGGACATTAAAATATTAGCGAAACGACACATTAATTTAGTTATTTAAACAGAGTTTCGGAGCAAATAGAGGTCCAAACGGGAATATACCCAAAAATCCACTCAAAATTAATAATCTATATATTTCCAATATAAGCGTTCTCGTATTGTATAGGATTTCTGTACAACGACAGGTCAGCTTATACTGGAAATATATAGCTTGATGTGTAGCCGTGTGTACTACAAGATCATGTTGTGGCAACACCAAGCCGTTGTTATTGAATATACTTATGCTTACTTATCGTACATTCATTATCTACCATTCATCCATCTACCATTTCGTTAGCGATCTTTATCAATGGTTGTGTTACCAGTCAGATTTAATTAAAAATCTTGATTAAAATTGAATATTTCATTTTTTTTTTACTCAAAGGATTTTATTTTATTTCATTGAAATACATAAATATCTTTTTTATTTCATAATCTCTGTATATCTTTAATTCAATACAAAAATATACTAGTATGAAATCACATAAAATGTCCATTAAAATTGAAAATTTCACTAAAATACATAAATACATGCCAGCGTAACCACATGCTCTCGGTTTTAATACATTATGGTAGTTTATCTTGTTTTATAAAATTAATATTCATATTAATCAACATCGAAATGAATGTGATTTTATTTTTAAACAGCAGGAATTGATTCCATCATCTTTGAGTGAAAAGTGTCATCGCTGCTACTCAATATCAGTGAAGGCTAACATCAACCATTTGTTCACACGTGTCACCCACCCACCCCACCGGTCACTTGTCCAGCGGAATATAAGAAAAGATGAATGCTCAGCTATGGGATACTAAAGGTTTTTCCCCTAAGAACATCGTACCACGTATTTATCACCTTTTGAACCATCCTTAGACCTTTATGAGTAGTGAGTACTTTAAGACAAAATCAGACATATCGATTCAACCGTTTTGGAGTTAAAGCGCGACAAACCAATTACATTTCGCCTTTGACATAAATGGGGCTGGTAGACCCAGAGCACTTCGACCCAGCTGGATCTTTTGTGCATCCCCTTAAAACTATGAAGCCTCAGGTATTCTACCTCCGCACAGCTTGTCAATGACCGCTGCTATTTGTCGGGGCCTTATGAGGCTGTTATTCACCAGTACCCTTAGTATGAGTTGTCAATACGAAAAAAGCTTTCGAATACTATCACTAAGCTGTCAACATATTATGTTAAAATGCACATAAATCAACAAATTATTTTAGCTATTCAGTTACCAATCCAATCAATTATTATATATTTTCTAGTATTACATTTTCTATTTTAATAAACGTTTTGAGCGAAAGAAATTAATATGAAACCTGAATTGTATAAGTTCAAGATAATATTCGAAAATTTTTTGTATTGTGTAACTTGTATTAAGGGTACCTACTGCAGTAAGACGGTGCATTCCTAAAGAATTTATGCGTTTTCGCGCTAGTAGTGAGTCGTACTCACGCAGTACGTGCTCCATGATTTCCTCAGCGTCTCCACATGCTAAGCAAGTGGGATTTTCTCCTTACGTAACAGTGAGTGTTTGTAAACTGATGACACCGTCCGTACCTCATGTAAATGGTGAAATCATACAAAAATCATACGACATATTATTATTAAATAATATTAAGAAAGTACCTGTTTAAGATTCAAGTCCTGAAGCAATTTTATTATTTCTCTGGATGCAAAATTAATTACGTGAGTTACGTCGGTAGCTAATTTACTTTTTCTTGACCGCTATATTTTCTTTTTAAATTCGTTGAGCTTGAAAGGCCTTGGGATCTTAATCCGCTTTTCAGAGGCAGAAGCTAATTTTGAAATGTTTATGCTGTAAATATTTTAACCGTGTAAAGAAAAATCGGTTGTAATTTTTAAAAAGTAGCCTATAGCCTTAGTCAATAATGGGCTATCTAGCTTAACAATTATTAAAATGAACCAATAGTCCTTGAGATTAGTGCGTTTAACCAAACAAACTCTTAACCAAACATTTGTATAGAAGTGCGATTTACAAACCGATATAATAATATACATAAGCATGATCTATAAAATGAGCAAAGTATTTTCTTTGATTTAAGTGACACAATTGGATTCAGTGAATGTTAAAGGATACCACTTTACTACGAAACTAAGCAGAAAAAGATATCTCGTTAATAGTGACATGAGACCCTATAATCTTTTACTGAGTCCGACAAACTAAAGGTTTGAATTGGCGGATATTTTCGACTTTACTTCTGAAGAAACTATGTTACATGCGATTTATTTACAAGAAAGTAACCAAAAGATTTAGATTTGTTTACATTTATGATATTAATCGTTCTCTAATTGCCTCAGTGGTCCAGTGGTGAGCGTGTTCGCTTTATAACCGCGAGGTCCCAGTTTTGAATCTCGGGTGTAGCAAAAAGACTAGAAAACGACTAGAAATCTTAGATGCATTTGAGATGCAGTTATGATTTTTTTGGGAAGTTTAGGAATGTGCCCAATGCACGGCCATAGGCTCGCTCCCTATTACGTATGGGCCCTAGACATAGCCGGTAATAAGTTGGGGATATTTACCTACACCTACGGGTACCTAATACAGGCATGATGCTATTGGTTGTGAATTAGTGTCTACCTAATTAGTTTCATTGCAAATTATGGTAAGTCCCTAGTTAGCATGAAATTGAAGGTAAACTACCAAATACTCTTTTATAGGTAAACCAAAAATTATGTCTAATAATGATATACCACCTGCTTGGGACCCTGTGCTTAATTTACTTGCACCAAAACCCAAGCAAAATCAACTCAGAACTCAAGATACTGTGAGCTCAGTTTACTTAAATCGTAACGTAACTTAAATAATAATGTTTGCAGGTAGTCAGTAATAATTGTGATTCGGATCTAAAATCTTAAATAAACCGCGATAAAATCCGTTATAAAATAGTTTTATTTCAATGTGTGACATTCTAAGAAAATATTAGGATAAGCCTAATAATGCTAGTTACCAACCTGATAGTGAGATAGAGAGGGTGCAATTAACTAGAAATATAGTTATCTCAAGACAACATGTTATAGTTGTGTAGGGACTGAAATATCTCATTTACTTTTTGATAATTGCGACTTCTCTATTATACCTGTCTCATATACGATTGTTTGAAGAGAAAATCTGTTTGACAGAACCTGTAATTAACTCTTGATAGGCTTGTAAGAAACTATTCTCATCTGAGTTTAATAACAAACAATCGAAATAATATTCAAGTGAACTCCAAAAATAGCGATGTCAATCAATACACGTTTCTTCTTTGATCGGCTCAGAACCTGAACAGATCGCCGACTATATTCCGAGGAAGCTATTGAATAGTATTCCAAAGCGCGCTCCCAAAAGGATTTGCTTTGAAAACCAAGCTTTGACTGTTACTATTGATGCTTTGACTCGACAAGATTTATACCTTAGTTTAAATGATATCACGGCATAACATATGTTTATGATGCGATTCTTGTAAAAGAGAAAATAAATTTACCTACTTATGTACAGCAGCCCTAACGATATCGAAATTTCTATAACTAACTGCATGTAGTTAATCAATAAACATATCTGTTGGCACATCTGCTTCTCAATGCATCGGCTGTCATTTTATACTGTCATCGCGTCCGTCTTTGAAGTAACCTGTCACTCGAGAATGTCATTATGAGCGAACGAATGAACACCGAGCGCGGGTGAAGCGGCCATCTTAGAATGGCTGACATTGCGTGTTGAACCGTTTTGGCGTACGGTAGTGCAGATGCAATAACGTGCTCGGTTAACGTTACTATTTAATCCAACGTAATCTTAACGATCTGTAATTACCTGTTAGAATTCATGATTGTGCTATCGAGAGATGGGAGTGAAGTGATATTTGCTGTAGTTATTTTATTGAAATACCGTCTTCTTACCCGATTATTCACGCCTACCTAAAGTTGTCTGCTAATCTTGATATTTTTTTTAGTCCAAAAACCTTCGAAAGCCTTCATATCGATTCTCTTGTCAACAATAACAATAAATAAAATGTTGATAATGATTGTGAGCTAATAATATAATTACTAGTTTGCACTACGTCCGATCCGAATCCTATCCGAACATGAAAATATGGTCCGGTATAGTCTTAGGGCTATTTCTATAGTACTTTACGCACTAGATCCGATTTCCGTCACCCGGTTTCTTTCTGTCATTCTAGATTTTCGATTCCAGGTAAGATTTATGACGGACCGAAGTAGCCGTGATGTATTACGTGATGAACGTCCGCGCACTTCGTCTAAACGTATGCCAAAATGTGGCTACTAAACTGCTTGGATTTATATCAGAGATCGGACTAGCGAGTCAATATCCGGATTTGGTCTGAGTTTGCTTATCGGATTTGGATCGGACGTAATGGGAAACCGCTCTTTAGTGTGACGTAACGGAGTAGAACTCGGAAACAATTTTTTTTCATTCCGTGTCGCGCCCTTATTGATTTTTTTCTCTGACATGTTGCGCTGCACAATATTTATGCACATTCAGGGACACATACGGTACTAAACCAGCGTTAATAGGTAGATTAGAAGTTAAAAGCAACTTGTTACACAATAGGATCTTCATTAGTTATTTTTTCTAAGGTACACATGAAATACCTACAGAGTCACAAATACAACGTAAAACTCATTACGAAATCTGTCCTGCTTTTGCCGCCAAAACTCTCCATTCTTTTAGTAGATAACTTACCATAAACACCACACCTCAGGTAATGTGAAAGACATAACTAGATAGTCTGAGCAACAATGGAAGACTGCTTTTGCGCACTATATTAAAGGCGGAGTTCCGGAAAAGTTCATAGAAGAAAATGCATTAAGTTATGATTAAAAGCCGCGCTCTTATTCTGTAGGGATTGCAATAAATTATTACACTAACAAAGGTAGAACCAAACCAAACATTAAGTTCTGTTCAATACGTAAACCCCAAACCTTTTTCCGTGGCTAAAAGGATTGCAAAGTTTTCCAATAGTTTCTTTTTTATGCTCAGCTGAAATAACTGACAGTCTTTGAATAGGTACAAACATATGAAAGTCGATATATCAAGTAACGAAAGGCTCAGGTTTTTAGTTAGTTGCTTTCATATAAAACAGAGAACAAATTAATTAAACTAAAACATAACAAAGTAGTTAATAATAGCAGTGCATATGATATAAATGTAGCAAGCTGATGCTTAAACAGACAATTAGATGATAGCATTTGCCTGTCAGTTGTCAAGACTTGAATATCACTCAGGTTACTAATCTGTGAATGTTATTGTTACGTCCAGGGACAATGTCTACGAGATCGGTTCGGTGAGCACGTGGTGTGTGCATACCAAATTTGTTCTCACAAGAAGAAATCAATTTCTATGGAATCATTTTGTCAATATTTTTGATTAAAAAGGTACTGTAATTATTGGTAGAGACATTGATTGGCTTTCTGTGGTGTTATTTTGTGTCCCTTTGAGATTCATGGATAAGGGGGCGTATCGCAGGCCTATGGGTTTGCTGACAAATATATAGTCCTTGCCGTGACGTAGGTATAACGTAAAATGAAATATTGATTGAGTACCAAAATTGAATTTAAAACATGACATTAAACAGTTATATGTTTTTCGTTTTTTGAGTTCATTTTCGGTATTTATTCTAATGTGATACAGTGCTGTCTTCCGTTTCACTCAACGCAAAGGAAATTGAATAGCGTTCCACTTAAATTCCCCCGAAGGGCATATTTCGATCCGACGTAGGGCTGTCATAAATTCACTCGTAGGTTATCGAAATTGTATTTTAATGAACATTTATGGACGACAGCCTATATTTTGATATTATATCTGTCAGTATGTCAATTCTTATTTTCTATACAATTCTTTTTATTTCTATTTCTATTTCCCTCAGTCACTCAATAACTGGAAAATGATTGCATCGTAATGGATAGGTAGTTGTTTTTTGGTACTACCGTTATTGCCTGATCCAGGTTTTTGTAAAGGAAAAATTAAAAATTCGAGTAGGTACCGTGCGAAGCTGGAGCGGGCGGGTTTATGATAAACTTTACAACAATTTTTACAATCTCTATTTTATTTCAGCCAATTAGTGCTCAAAAGATGCAGATAAAAATAAATGTTGGTACATTTTTCTTTATTATGTTAGCCAATATTGTTCCTAACAAAGAGAAATCATGTTTCACTTTTCTCCAAGATGAAACATCGTTAGAAGCATGCAAGTGTACCTACTAATATAATAAGCCTTTGTGAAAGAAGACTCAATGAGCTGAACGTTATTTCATTTTACTTTCTTTTATGCATTTTAAGTTGACGAAGCCATTTAAGTCATTTTCCGAATAAAGTAACATATATACCTAAGTACTAAATAATTTGTATTATACATCAATCTACTAAGTGACTGTTTAGTAGAACCAGTAGGATGTCACTCCACAGTTTAGGTACGTTAGGTTTTGTAACTTCCTTTCGGCTTAGGCTTCCATATCATCAGCCTATTTTAGTCCACAGCTCGACATAGGCCTCTCCTAAAGTACGCCACTGAGCACGATCGCGCATTTTTCCCATCCAGTTCTTGCCAGCCGCCCTGCGGTGATCATCAGTCCATCTAGTCTGAAGGCGTCTAGTTCGTGGTCTCCACTCAAGAACTCGTTTACCCCAGCAGTTGTCAGTTCTGCAGCAGAACTGAAACTGAAACTGAAATTCTGATGAATTTGACACTGGTGCTCAATGTTTGTGTAGAGTCCAATAGAAAAATACAGCTAAGTTGGGCAGCATATTATTATGGAAAATTACGTCGAGTCTTCACATCACCAACTCCACAAAGTCTTAGTAAAAAAAGTAGCCGCTCAGTAGGGTGCTTTAGGAGAGACCTATATCCAGCAATGATCAAAAATAGACTGATGATGATAATTATGATGTTGGTGTCATCGATAAGCTTCATGTGCAAGCCTAAGAGTAGAAAATACTTAAACCTTAACCTAAGTTTTTTATGAGCGATTTTTCAGTACAACTACAATCATCTTCTTTAGAAAAATGAAAATTTCTCAAAACGCCATATGTTTAATACATCATGCGGTGAGGTAGTTAATATTTCATAGTAAGTTTCATCCCTTTACCAACCGCAACAAAACAAAACACGACAAAACACCCAACAACTCTCTGAAACTATTATCTACCACTAATGTTACAATTAAATAAACTGCTGCTCTAACCATTTTGACAGCCGTTACAGAACGACCTACCACTAAAATAGACACTCCAATTTGCGAGGAGCTCAGTAAGTACTACACGTAAAACCACTTAAAACATTAAATATGGAGGCAACCGCGACTCCGCCAGTTCATATCAGTGACGCCGGCGTAGCTCAACGAAATATTAATGTTGACCGGCCACCCTCCCTTAGTAACGTTGAAAACGACTTGCAATTGGTACCTACCGATATTGTGCCAGTTTCGTCCTAAACTGTAAACTAGGCTCTACGAGATAAGCCCTTAAGGATATGTAAGTAGAATAAATATTAAATACGTCATGATTCTAAGAAAAATCTTTGCGTTTTCCTTAAAAAATAAACGTTTTTATTTTTTAAGGAAAAAAAGCAAAACCCTTTTAGGCTGCCATATAAAATTCATTGCCGCAGTTTTACAAAGCATTTATTCAACAACGAATTTTATCAACCCTTTGAAGTATATTTATGAAAAAAAAGCTAAAGAATTAAAAAAAAGTCAAAGAAATAAACTAAAATATCAAATAACCCGACAGCGTTAGAACTACGTACACAATAAAAAAACTGAAAGGAAAAAACAAGCTCTTAGATGTCTGGTGCTCAAAAATTCTATAATATATTATTGAATGAATAATAGAACATTAACTACGATTGAACAGTCAGGATCTATTGAAAAATCAGATTGGCTGTCGAATAATGTGTACCGATTTGCGATGAAGTATCGCTGTACTGGTCTTTCTTTTGTGAATCTTAATAAATTAGCCATTATCAGGATCATATCGTGAAACATCTGTGATACCTACATTATTAATCTAATATTAGTTTTATGAACAAATACCAAAGAGTCCCCTAAGCTTTTAATTACATAGTCTTTATTTGTATAAGTATCCAAATTACAAATTAATTGGGTACGCTGATTATTGACTGCTAATGGTCGCTGCAGGAGATGAAATCAAATATTCTGTTATTTTCACGTTGTCATTAAGTAAATAATTTCATTAGTCGCTATTATCCTAATTGGACATCTGTTTTAATATTAATTTGGCAATTTTATTGTTCAATAATTGGAAAAACATTATGTTTTCATATTTGACCATTTCAATTTGGTAACCTAATAAATTGTAAATATTCATAAACGTCTTATAAGCTCATAAAAGCCAGAATATGTTTATAATTCTTCTGTCTTTGTCAATTATACGAGTAAGAAAGAGTCCATTTCAATTAAACCGTCTTATAAGATTTTTATGAATAAAACCAGAAGTAGTAAGCACGTTTAAAGCGATTATGCTTCTAAATCGTTCAAGCAGTTAGCCGTTAACTATTTGACATCTTGTCTGTCAGGAATATTCCTTGAAAGTGAAAGTGTATTCCCGGAAGACAAGATGCGGAATCGACGCATCAGTTCACTATTTATTAGGATTTTACGATACTTATAGGCTGTTTCCCCGGTTATTGATAAAGTTTCCGACAGCTGTCTGACATCTAACACTATCTACCATTTAGAATTAGGTTCTTTTTCTTTTTATGTTTACTATAAGATATCAAAAACCTATGACACCAAAATTTGGCATAAATGTGACTGATAAGTTCCTAAACTCAATTTAGAACTTTATCAGTAATTGAAATAGCCCATACGTTTAGTAAACATCAAACCAATTCCTTCCATTCTTAACACATTCTCTACATTACATAAAAAAAAAAAATTTTAGCAATAAATACTAGCAGTCAAGTCTATCACAATCCTCCACTTTGACCTCTTCAATTATGCATGATATCACTCGACTCCACGCCTTTCTAGTCCAGCCTACTTCCGCCACTTTATTTAGATTGTCAAACTATAGCTTTCCAGATTTAGTACGTTGTTCTGTTTTATCGTTTTTGTGAAAAATTCAGCCTCCATTTACATTTCAGTGTTCTCATACAGTGTTTAAGTATTTATTCGTTTTCATTTAAACAGTTTGCTTTTCTTACGCATTTTCTTAGCTAAGGGAAAATATTCTCAGCGCACATCACCTTTATAGGAACTTGTAAAATTTTCAGGTAGGTGTTGACTAAGTTAAAATGTGTGAAAAGCCACTTTGGATATGCCCGGATTACAAAGAAAAGCACTCATCCTCTTCGAATTTGAAAGCATTGTTGTATTCACATTTTTATATTTATTAAGCCTGTTCCTGACAATTCCACAATGGATTTTGTTCTAAGCAAGATGATTAAATATTAAAAATTTAAAATGTATAATGGATAACTTAAGCAATATCTTGAGATCAAAGAACAATTTAATAATGTAAGCAAGGTTCTAAATAGGTAATATTTACTTTAAACCTTATTTTCCATGAAAAGAAGATAATCTCGTTAAACACGTATTAAACTCAAAAAAAACGTGTTATATAGAGGAATTTCATAAGTTGACGCCTTTATCTGTGTATCCGTGTACATGTTAGTAGTAATGGACAGATTTTTATGCGGTACTAAACGAAAAAATAAAAAAAAATAAATGAAACCCACGACCAAAAAGCATATAAACGCTTACGCCCACGACTACCTAGTTCGTGGGTTTCATTTATTTTTTATAGTTATTGACGAGCAAGTAGTTTTTAAATCAATATCTAACTTTTTTTTATTATTATACTTTATGAAAGTATTCTAAATAAATTATGCCTTTAGGTGAAGAAGCATACCTTGTAATACCTAAATAATGATGATCGGACCATCTGCCGGCCCATTTAAATGTCAAAGATAATTTTGAATTATAAAGGACTGTCCGATTTATGTCTTTGAATATTGTATGAGAGATTAGGAAGATATTCATAATTTAGTAATTTAATGCTGAAAGAACCTTTATTTTACCTAAAAATCACAGATAATATTAATATTTAAATATTATTACTTTTTATGTACTTAATGTGTGTATACTTTGTATGTTTGTATAACTTGGCTTTGCATAAAATTACGAAATAATATTGCTTATTACAACTGATACAACGACTAATAACTACTATTAATCCTTACTATCATTTTAATTATAAAAGTAATTCTGTTTATGTGTTTCCACGTCAAAACTATGAAGCCGATTTGTTAATGCCAAAAATAGTTTGAGACTCATGAATAGTTTTTATCAAACTGCACAAAAAGAGGTTGGTTTAGACCGATAAAACAAAATACGTGCGGGCGGAGCCGTGGTCTGAAAGCTACTTTAAATAAAAAATAAGCAACTGACTGACTGACACATCAACGCACAATCCAAACCGCTGCGCTAGGTCAAGAGACTCCATGGCACTTTATGAACCGCTAGGTTCTCTTAGTAGTCTGTGACTTTATGTTCCGTGTTAAGTCTATAAATGCAATAAGAAAGGATTTTTCAAAACTTAATCTCTAAAGGGGTGAAACGGGAACCACGCGGGTAGAACTGCGGATGGAAGCTAGTTATTTAATAAACAATAAGTATAAAAATATGTTTTACTAAAATCCTTAAAGCTATCAAAGCATGAAACATATAAACTGAAAAAATAATCAAAAAGTAACACAAAAAGCAGCTCAATATAGAAATGAGAAACCAAATGTACCTCAATAGGCTGCTACCTACATCAATGAATAGAGAAATTCAAGATGGTAGCAAATTCTACTACTGACAAGTAAGACGCCCATAGAATTTCCGAATACAAGCACAATGGTATGCCAACTAAATTGAGAAACTCTGTAATGTACACCTGAGGTACCTACCAGATGTATGTCATAGTGACTTATGAACAATAGAACTTGCAATAAAGGCACATCTTATATAATAAAAATAAATTACTAAATTTGTTGCTAAGCGCAAAACTCGAGAACCGCTGAACCGATTTTGCTAATCCTTTTTTTATATTTCTTGAAGTACGAGGATGGTTCTTACGCAGAGACAAAATAGAAAAATTCTTGAAAAAGACTACGAACAACACATTTCTATACTCTCATGCAAACTATTTCTAATTAATGCTTAAAAGTCTATTTGAACTTTAATACCATACTATAAACTTGAAGTGTTAGTGAAGAGGTTCTGGGAATTGAGAATTCGGGTGCTGACACCTAGTCAGCTAGTTAGTAATAATAATATTTTGGGACATAAACACTCACGGAAATCTAATCTATCCTTGCTAGATGGGAGAAACTTGTGTTGCGCAAAAACTTGTGCACATAATGTTATAACACAACGGAAACAGTTACTATCTAACAGTTTTATACCGTCAACAGGATGATAAGGTGTTTCCTTAAAACTTAGTTCAAATCATATTATGTCAAATTTGCACAGTATGATTGGAAAAATGTATGGCGCCATAAAATAGGTTCTTACAAAGAGACGGTTTATCCAAAGTGTCTAGCACCAGCTTGGTACTTCAGAAACGATCTATTATATTGATAAAAAATAATTTACATTGTAAACACATTTAATATTTTAAATTTTACTATATCTGGTTTAAATGTAGGAAAAAGAATGTTGAGTAATTGGCCTATGACCTTTGCAAAGTCTTAGATTAAGGTAAAAGTTTTAGTAGTCTTTTAATCCGAAATATTTTTTGCAATTCAAGTTTCAATAATAAATCATGCATGAGTAATGGTTTGAATTCATTGATCTAAGTAATTTATCTTCTTTTAAAGAATCACATAGATTGAATCACTTACATCAAACAAAATATTACTAGAATCATTAGTAAGAGCAGATATAAAAACCTATTATATTTTATCAAACGTAACATAGCGTATTAGGTACATTTGTTACAGTATTACGGTGTTATTCATAAACTCTTTAGTAAAAAAGGACTGTGTCTCTTTCTTACTAGTTTAAATGTTAAGGCGACGGAAAAAGATAAACGAATTAAAAACCCATTTTAGTAATAATGTGATTTTATGACGTTTATGAATACGGGGGTTATTGTTTATTCATTGCTGTTAATATTCCTAGCGCAAGAAACACTTACCATTGGTCCAATAAGCAACTGTTAAAAAATTATTTTTTTATTTATTATTAAAACCTATATACAAAAACAGGTGTTTTCAAGGTAGGTGTAATATAAACTCATTCGAGTATTTTAACCATACACCGGAGTCGTCACTATATGTAAATTACATAAATCCGAGCGTATAGTGCTGCTATAAGCTAACATTCAAGCAACTCACCCATAACAACTTCCCTTACAGAAATGTAGGTACAAGTTAATATTTAACTAACACAGCAAGTAGGCACCGAGGATCACAAACATAGAACAGCATTATAAAATAAGAGCGAATTTAAAAGTGAAAAACAATATTTTATTATTTGAGGAGATTTGATTCATTTTTCCGAAGTTCATTCAATTAATAAATATTCTGGGACTTCAATTAAAACCTCTTCGATTATCAGAAGTCAGTTTAAGAAGCAGTTGATTCAAATATAAAAGCAAAGTAATTTTTAATGCATTTTTATAAGGTATCTAGCCAACAATAAACAAATCGTTCACCGAAACAGGATGACGCGAAAGTGATTAAAATGTTCCTCACGAAAATGGAAGATAAAAATGGTTGTTGAAAATTCATAATATTCTGAGATTGAAGGCAATATTAGTACCAAAAATATCCGGCTGAAGAAAAGATTTATACTACTTACTGACGCCATTTGCATTTAGGCGTATATTAAAATTGGTTTAATATTACAATATTAAATTGGTTTACTACAAGTTACACAGTTTGTGATGAAAAATAGTTTAATACCTACTGTTATAGACTTTGTACCAAAAAAGTTTCATGCTTTATGCATGAAACATTGAAAAAAGGGTGGGTGTATCCAACTGTGTACATATCCTTGTTCGAAAATTCATCAAAATAGGTTCAGCAATATAGACTAGAACTTACAAGCTACGTACAATAAGCTTAGATAATTTTTGAATCACTTAACAGCCTATCTAATTTGGTAGGATAACGTTTTAAAACAAGCGGACTCCAGTTCATTTGTTTAACCCTTTAGAAGTGATCAAAAAACCATATCGCTCAACAATGAATAATAACAATAATAAGTTTATTTAATCTGAAATACAGTCTTATAGGTAAAATTTGATCATGTACGCAGTACATATCACAGTAATTTGCGTAAGCAATAATGGATGGATGGCAATATTTTTTACTATTAGCTTATGTCTGTACTACACAGTATATCCATCCCTACCATTTAATTTAACGCAGTCTCTTAAACTTTACCTGTACTTTAAAAAAACAGTGAATTAACTAGGTAATGTGACCTAAGTGGAAAATGTTACGTAGTTTTAACTATTATCGCGATGGGACTTTATAGTCCTTGCGGTCATCGAGAGGGTGGAAGGGATCATTACTCCAACCATAAGTACGACCTTAACTACTATTATTAAAGCGATAAAATTTCTAACAAAAGATAGGCACATTCCATTTAAAGGAGAATGAGTTAAAGAAACTTGAGTAGCAAGAATACTCATTAAATACCAACATTAAAATTTAATTAAAGATGATTAATGTTGCAAAGACTCCCAAGCCGTTCCGGCATTTAATTAAGTTTACTTAAAATTAACAAGAGATAATATCTTGGCGTTACCATTATTTTGTTATTATTATTATTAATTAAGCAAAACAATATCAAATGTTCAAACCCACTTACTCGCCTTAGAAATATAAGGACGTGGGTTCGAATCCCGGTCGTGCCCACACATCTTTGAGAGAAGACCCGTGCCCAGCAGTGGGACACTAAAAGGCTGGAAGTGGGTAATTATTGCGTTACACCAGTATTACCTACCCCAAAGGTTTAGGCAGAGATAAATATCACCCACTTTTCGCCGGATATGTTTTACGTCCCATACGTAATAGGAATGGCGCCTATTGCCATTCATCGGGTAAAATTCCAAAGCTCGAGCTGCAACTACGATTCTCTAAGTACTTATATTGGAAAAGTCTTTTGCTCCGGAATTGAATCGGATTTCGCGGTTATTAGGCGAATACGCTTACCAATGAGGGTGTTTAAGTTACATTAATTTTGTTTGCGTATGAAGAGGCTACACTTATAATAACGGCTACGGTGACCAAACACTAGCTGACTTCTGACTAGTCACTGAAACAAGAATTATTATTACTTACTACGGAGATTTTCTTCTGTTGTGAGAGCATGTTTGCTCACAAACAAACCATAGACTATGTTTATTATAGCTCTGGGCCTTGATTCTCGTTCGTTAGACATTTATCTCTAAACCCTAGTTTCCGCTGGCGAAACATTCATATAAACATGTTGCAAGCTCTGTGTATTTCTATCGCAGGTGGGGTAGAAAGAGACAAGGCTATGCATGTATGATGTTTTGTTGTGCAGTGTAAAGGGCCAGTAATAGACATTTGTTCAGCGAAAATGACGATTTTTTTATTTTTTCAATGATATCCGCCATTTTTTGTCGACATTTGTCTATTAAAGATCAATATCTAAAGCCCGGGAATCGGGTTTTCCTTTTCGAGGGGAAATGCTTTAAGCATCCCCTCGCCCCTAATAGGCACAGGGCGAAGGGTATGTGGGACTCCCGTTATTGGCCCAGGCGAATGAGAACCCATATGGTCTCCAGCTACAAGCGGCCGGGCCCGGTTTACCCACTAAAACCCCCCGGTGTTCCGTCGGACACCTTTTGTGCCGGGCTGCATTCACACAAACACATTCTTAATCTAAGTTCTCATTTTATAACCATTTTTCTTTTTTAATACAGTTCGCTAAAACTAAATACGTTTGCAGTTTTATTTAGCACCAAGGACCAGTGCTGCACATGTTTGGTACCCTGAATACAACACAGGTGCACTATGTAATAGTATTCACTTACTCTCAGAGTCCGATGGGACGAGTAATCTAACACGTGTGAGAGAACCTGTGAGAGAATGGACGAAGAAATGAATGAGTGAATGGTGAAGGCTCTAAGACGCTGTGATGTACACCTGCAAATTTCTGACTATGGACTGGTGCTGAGAAATTCGAAAAGTACCTACCAACACATTTTTTTATCGAGATTTGAACTCATAACCTTGACATCGATACAATCTTTATCAATAGGGGTCAGCTCCTAGTCTAACGTAATTCGACTAGCTACCAGAAACTATACTAGCGACTGATATCAGACCTCAAAACCCTTAGGGAACCAGTTAACGAGATGATTATAGAGGTGTCACATCATATTAGACTTCTGACTACCTTAAATGATTGTCATATAAGTTTTATGACATCCGAGACCGACTGCTTCACGTGCTCTTTAAGGTACGGAGGGCCTCTGAACCAACCAGATACCGAAACAAATATTGGTTGCTACACAAAGATTGTCCGGGACGGGAATTGAACCCGCTACCTCTCGGGCACAGTATAGCCCAAACGTTCGACTTACACCGTTCGACTGCTGAGGTCGTTGTCGTATCATTTCACAATATTTTCCGTTATTGACATACATTATTTCCAGTGCAGGGAAACTCAAATCTTTCTATGTGTTTCTACTAGTAGGTACGCTCAAAATGGACGACATTAGGTTAAAAGGGGTTTCCTGATTGACTTACTAACATATTGCTAAACGTAATCCGCGCTAAGTTATTTTATAGGATACTAGCTTTCCGCCCGCGGCTTCGCCCGCGTGTATGTCGGTTATCGCGCCAAAACATTACCTTCTTTTTGCGCTGTCGGATAAGGATATGTTTGTTTTAAGGCTATTATTGGTATTCTGTCATTGATAATGACTACTTAGTAGTGGCTGTCGTAGACCGCTTGCGAGCTGCATTACGATATATGCAAAAAAATAATTCTGTAGGCACATATTTTGTCCGTTCAATATCTGAATGAAATCAGTCAAAATTTAATTACACCAACTGTTCATATACTCGCAGTCCCGTATAATACCTACATCACAATTCGGTTGGCATTCAGTACGGAATTTTATTACGATAGGATCGGAATTTTGTGAGCTGTGTTAAAACCTGATTTCTTCATTATTACATTAGTAGTATGTTGCTTTATTATTATGTAGTACCTACTTAGCTCTAATTTTGTATTTGTGGATATTAAAAAGAAAGAAAGGAAAGAAAGAAAACGTTTATTTGACAAAGACAGGACACACAAAATCAAATTATAAAAAAACACATAGAAAGAGAAAAAATAAAAAACACAAATGGAAAAATAAAATAAAAAACAAAGAGTAAGTGTGACCCACCAGTGTCAAACTTATAATATATCAAAACCATATAATATGTCAAACATATAATAACCGAAATAGTTGGTTATATATATTTTTTTAGGTAACTTCACAGCTTGTAACCACAAGCTTATAGCTTCCAAAGCGATCATGCAATATAATACCTACTTATTTTTCTGAGATTTAATGTTGAATGTATTTTATGTATCAGTGTGTTGTATAGGTGTGTTTGAGGTGCCACTAAAAATATATGGTGGCTCAAATTTGAATTGGCGAAACATACATATCTAGATATTACTTTTTCATTTTAATTTGATTTGCTATTTTGTACCACGGAAAACGCACCAAAACCATACATAAATAAATAATAAAATTAGTGTGGCGACTACCCAGTTATATAAAATAAAATAAAAAACTTTTTTTATTTTTGGTTAATAAAATGAATTAAAATGTTACTTAGTTAAACTCTAATTAGAAATATATCACTTTATTATTTCATTGTAATCTTTAACGATAACTAAGCTTCTTCGTCTACGACAAAATAATTCCATGACGTACATAATTATATGTTTTAACACTAAAACTTTACACCTTAATTATTAAATCTTCCCGTTTTTACCACAAAAGCTAGATTTATCATCGTCAAGAAATTTTTGAGCGTATTCGTAAGAAACAAACAAACAATCAGATCTTTCCTCTTTAAAATATTAGTATAGATATAGATTTGAATGTATATTGTTCGTATGACTACAGATATATATTTTCCCTAAGTTCAAACCATCGTGAGTAAATCTACCCTTCTATTATAATCATACAATATAATAAAAATAAGGCATGCATGAAAAAAGGTCATTCGGATGTTCCACATTTCGGCACACCCAAACATTATTACATTAACTGGGTTGGAATAAGAAATATCATGTTGGATACATTATGTGTACCCACACTAATGTCGTCTATTGTGTTATTTGTTCGTGAAAATGTTGGCTGAGTTGAATTATTATCACACATATTAGGCTACTTGAAAACAAACGATATTTAAAAAATAAGCGACACGCATAAAATCTAAGTACTAAAAATGATCTTGTAGCACATCATACTCGTCTGCAAAAATATATAATATGTATACGTTTAAACTTTTTTCTGACTATTTACAAATTTTAAATAACTATTAAATCTACGTTAAGTAAGGAGGCGTATCATAAAATTACAGACTAACTAACGGATAAAAACGCGTAGGTAGAGTTAAGTCGCTCTAATACAACACACTAAACAAAATGTAATATTTAGAGTATTTCACTTAAAAAAACTCTACTGAGTTTTTTGGCAGTGTTGCCAGTCATTCACTACACGGTAGGAAAAGAAATAGGAATATTTTCATGTAGACTCACTTTTTCATTTCATTTCAAACGAACTACGATCAGATACAATAAGTTTTTTTCCAACTTCTGACTTTAGTTGGTACAAACAGGCATCGTTTAGTAGGTATTCATTCAGTATTTTACTCAGTTTTTAGAAAAAAGCTAATAAGTAGGCAACATTAATGAATAATTCACTTGGTAAAAGATTATGGGATGTATGTGTATTAGACCGCATCAGGTTATGTAAACCTTAATGAGAAAACCGATAGCAACCATTAAAACCACTAGTATTGTATTATATTATACTAGCTTCCGCCCGCGGCTTCGCCCGCGAAATTGATCTCACTAATCTTGTTTCTCCATACAATCTTTGGAACCCCGTTTCACTCCCTTAAAGGGTGAGTTGTGAAAAATCCTTTCTTAATGCACCCCTAGACCCTATAAGGAACCTATATGCCAAATTTGGAGTCTCCAGACCCAGCGGTTTTGACTCTGTGTTGATATGTCAGTCAGTCAGTCAGTTTCTTCTTTTATATATTTAGAAGATGTGACCAAAACATTAAAAAATTTCGAAGAAATTAATAGAAGCGCTACATGGTAATCTTTCGTAATCAGATAATAGGGATGGCGACTCTCTTATTTCTCGTCAGATAGATAAATAAAAAATATTGGACACGTTTTTTTTTGTGTGATTATAGATTACGGAGATATGTCCAAGCGAAATCTCGAATGACGTCACTCTTGGGTAAGTTTTATACCTTTTTTTTTTAATATAGCGCACTGCCACTTTTAAATTTAATGCGTTGTAATTTATCATAATATCCATTCATTAAAAAAAATACGTCTCTAAAATTTTTTGGACAAAAAAATAGTATTTTAATTTAAATTACGATTTTTCATACCTTGCCGTCATCACTATTCTGGTCACTAGAATTTATGAAATTATCGGCAACTGTAACTTATCAGGTGATCACTTAAAATTATAATTATTTTCTTTAAAGACAAGAATTCTATAATTACTTAACTTGTGATGCTCACTTATTTAGTAATCTACATTATTTTATCATCATCGACAAGATAACGATAGACTTCCTTTTATTTTCCTTTGAATTTTATAATGCTTGTGGTTTCTTTAATTAAGATGCCAGCGAGTATCTATTCTGCCCTGGGTCAATGGGCTACTTCATAACTTCAAAAGCCCTCCACTTATACATTACATTATCCTACATAATATTAAATGCATAAAATTCTCCTTATACCATTAAAAGAAGAATGGAATGGAATGGAAAGAATGGAAATGGAAATGAAGATGCGTTAAAATTATTACTAAAACTTTTTTATATACCAATTTACCTATCTACCTAGTAACCTACATAAAAAGGTAGTATAGTTTTTAATAATATAATAATATTCTAGGACAATAACACACACGGTCATCTAATCCCAAACTAAGCAGAGCTGGTGTTATCGAAATAAGATAACTGGTATATACCATACATATACAACTTTTCTTTTGTAATTATTCACACCTAGACAGACATGTTCATAACATAAATGTCTGTCTCGGGCGGGAATCGAACCCACGACGTGCGGCGTAAAAAGCAATTAATTTACCGACCACGCCGATCCATTATCCTACCTACTTGATAGGTTAAAATTTTTGTCATCTTACCTAGCAATTAGTACCTACATTGAAATCGTTTAGCTTTTGGTATAGGTACCTATACAAAATGTGCCTTATGCTTTCTCAATACCTAAGTAATTATCGCAAAAGTTGTTAGTATATTGCAGTAAACTAGCAAGCGATACCTATTCGCACGATTTGATTAAAGTTTAAACGTTTATGTTTATGACATGTGGTTAATTGAAATCTGTTATTAACTGTTCAAAATCCATTATATTTTAGACAAAGGTAAAATGAATTTAAACAATCCACCGTGCACGAAGGTTTATCTACCTTTGATTTGCACTTTTGCACAGTTTGCACTTTTGTAGATTTATAAAAACTTTAAGGTTCTTCGCATAGTACCAGATAATGTGAGTAGGATTTTAACCAACTTTAAAAGGGAATGTTTCTAGTTTATTTATGCTTGTTTGGACGTAACTCTGTCGTAGGTACTCATAAATAATGACCGAATTGGCAAAATTCTTTTGACGTGATAACGTCTTTAAAATCGTTTTAGTCGGGTGACATGTTCAGAAACTTGTGTCACACCAAAACCTCACGAGCGCGATCGCAGGTATAACGAGAGAGAGACGGACCGATCTCCCGTCTCATCTCGAGCGCTGCCAGTCATTCCGTGAAACTTGTCACGCGGAATCCTCACGAGCGGAGGCTGGCATAGCGTTCGAGTGAGTGGACCGATCTTCCGTCTGTCTCACTCTAGCGGCAACAATATTAATTCCTTACTTCCCAAAAACTTATATCACCAATAAGACGTTATCACGTAAACATCTCGATCGTAAACTTACTTTACAAACAACCAATTTTTTTTTTGTTTAAAGAAGGTTTATTCCGAAAATAAATTTTAAAGTGGTTAGGCATACATAAAAGTTGTTAGATAATTTATTAACAACGGAATTCAAAAAAGTTTAATAGGTATAAAACATAAGGAGTAACATAAAAAATTACTTAATTAAATGATATTACTAAATTAATTGTATACTAAAACCTAAATAAACCTAAAATTGACATTTATATAACTGAATAACTATGCGTCTAAAACTAAAATCTACATCTATAACAGATACAATACATATTCGATTCGATACAATAGTTCAAGATTTATACGAATACAGAACTAGATCTACAGCAAAGTTCTTTGTGAATAAAACCTTTGAGCCTTTAAATACGAGTAGGATAAGCGCATATTTTGTATACTGGTATATTGTATAGTGTTCAAAGACTTATATTTACCTACTTTTTCATAGTAATACTTAATAATAGGTAATCTAAAATGCTTTATCAATTCTGCTAAAAAAAAGAAAACCAGTTTATAAAAATGTGAAAAATAATATTTACGTCTCTTAATTATATCGGTCCTAATATCCCACAAATCTATGTTTTCATTCTAAGTGCTGTCCAATCTACCGATTCAGCACCGAGTTCAATTAACGGATGTAAATATTACAGTTGTCACTTTTTAGAAGGCGGTTCTATTTTTCTTTGAATTTTTTTTAACCTTTTTTTAGGTGTACTTACCTAATCCTTATAAAATTCCAATAATAACGATTACACGGTATATTTAATCATAGAAAGGGGGAAAAGACTCCCTTCGTTAGCGGTAAGCCATTGACTAAACGTAAAAATATAGCAATAGATACTAATTGCCGCGACATAGTCCCACATATTTCTATAATGAGTTCTGTCCTATATCTTCGAAGTCCATCATCTGATCAAAACAATTCTCAGTACAACCAACTTGGGAATATAACTATTTAAAAAAATTGAAATCGGTCCACAGTTGATGGAATAATCGGCGAACATACATAAAAAAATCATTTTGTTTTAAAAGTCAGGTAAAAATAGCAAATACGTCGGTTTTTATTCGTCCAAAATATAGGCACTCAAGATAAAGATTTTATAAATTTAAATTGATTGAAACTCCTGCCCTAACTAGAAACCTCAACCACTTCAGCTTAATAATAATACACTTACTGTTAAAAATAATATTCATATGAATAAAGAAAGCATCTAAATCGGTCCTGTAGCGGACTTCGAGTTAAAAACAAGATTTGTGAAGAACTGAACTACGCTCTGTCGTCTACAGGTCCATTCGTTTAAAAACTACGTTGACACAAACTTGTACACTGACACACAGACAGTACACACCCTAACTATAGTTTTGTTGGAGGTTAATACATGATGTTGAAACTAATCAGTTGATACCTTAAAGCAATTTTAAAAGAAATAAACTTTATAGATCAAAGGAATTTCTAATGATAGGTAAACAAACACTTGATGCCACCGATAAACATTAAACATTGTAGGAACTTTCAAGACATTTGAGTAGAAATCCAACTCAATAGACACTTAGTGGTTTAAGCTAGACGTTTGGGCAGATGACGTCATTAATTATGCGCACTTGAGACAACCTTTACTCTACCTAACGTTGAATATTACGGGTAATCCAAATACGATTTATGTCGAAGGATTATCATTCAACCGAGACAAATCTCACTTGTATCTATACAATGACATGAGATTATGTCATAACCTGTATATTATTAAATCTGAGCACCAAAGAAAAATTGGTATAGTGAATGAATGAATTATGTATCTTTCCTACGACGCCGTGGCGACCTCCTTAGTAACAAGTACACCACACATGGCTGATATAGCCAATTTTAGCACTGAACTAAAATTTCTTAGGCAAATGCTGGATGTGAGGATATCTTTGTAATACAGGAAACTGTTTTTATAGAGTTCGTTTACATTAATTTTTAAGTATTTTTATTTAATTTTTCTATTCGTAATAATTCGAAGGCACGCGGCGTAAAATTAGTGGTCAGTAACTCTAGCCGGCGTACTGCTGATAAGGTGGCGGCGAGAGGGCGACCGTACCCTACAGCCAACCTTTCCAATATGGGGTTAGTCCTTCCTTACCACTTAGCTAGCACTCTCTTAGTTATATAGTTTACTTGGTTTAAAAGGATCCGAAATTACAGAGCCGTATTAGCTGCTATAAGTTTAATTTCAAGATTATCAGATATTTTGAGTGGAAATGACGTCAGTGGAGAGTTTATGTGGCTGTTATTTTCCAGTAATGAATTCGTACATTAACCTTCGCATAAATAACATTATGTAAATGTACAACAGTCGCATATAATTTGATCTTATTATTACTAGCCAAGAAAGTACAAAGTGCACGACTTTGAATTTGTTGTGACACACTGAATTTTTTAGTAAAACCATTTTTTCAATTTAATTAGATACTTGCCTCTTCGCCAGAACTAATTAAACTAATTAAATTTTATTTATATATTCGGCATGTGTAAGAATCGGTCGTAATCTATTTTTCTTACCCCTAAGTCTTAAGGGTGGTCCACCCAAAACATTATTTTTATTTTTCTGACAATTATTTTTATTTTTTTATGATGTGGAATTAAAAAATACATACAAATCTAAATTTTCAGTTTAGGCCTTAATCCGCACTCTCCCGCAGTGCGGGTTTGTAGTTGTCACATGTCCTCGAATTAGTTCTTAGACATGCCGGTTCCTCACAATTTTTTCTTCACAAATATTGAAAAGCGGGGATGAAACAATTCACAGATAGATGAGTAGGAATCGAACCCGCGACCTTATATTTCTAGGGCAAGGCTCGTACCGCTGCGCCACCGCTGCTCAAATACTTTTCTATACGTGCAGCTTGTTAATTTTATATTAAGCAGCCTTTTTCAAAGATGTAATTTACTTTTTAGACCTAAAACTTAAAAACATAATTTTATTTAGGTACATTTTGATATAAATACATAATTTAAAATGGTGTTAGTAGAAAATGGCTTTCTTTAAAGGTTTTATTTTTATAGCATTACAAAGTACTGAAAACAAAATGTTAATTGAATTACTCACTCTAGAAGAAAGTTTAAAACAATTTGAATTTTTAATCACCGATCGATTATAAACTTCGTCCTTCGTGTAGTAAGTTATATAATTAGTACCAACACACGTCACTTGCTTTTCAACAAGTTTGACTGATTCAATTATGAAGTGGTTTATTATTCAGCAGGTATTTGTTTTATTAATCTCTTGTCTATGACTTTCAAATATACCCTAAAGCCCAAAAACACGGGTCCTTGTACTTTTTAGAACGTTGAATTTTATTTTTTAATATTGTCTTTAACTTATATTATTGAAACATTAATATTTAAGTTGCGTTCCGATTTAAGCAAACTGAGCTCACAGTGTCTTGAATTCTGAGTTGATTTTGCTTGGGTGGTATATTCCAACCATTTTCTCTGTTAAAATTAGGATGTTTTATTAATTTCAATAGCTTCACGGATCATTCTTGGTAGGAACAGGTTTGCTTAAATCGGAACGCAACTTAAATATTAATGTTTGAAGGTAGTCAGTAATAATTGTGATTAATATTTTTGGACGTGAAATACCTCAGTCCACCCGTGAACATGAAGTCTGAAAAGACCTTGAAACATCGGGATCTAAAATAAACCGCGATAGAATCCGAAAGTAGTTTTATTTCAATAGCCAATAGGTTTTATTTAGGTAAACTATTTTTGTCCTTTTTGCAGTTACTTGACCAGTAAAAAATCGTCAAAATGATTCTTAATATAAAAGTTATCTGCCTATTCAAAGCAGTCGAATTCTAGACTACCTAACTTGCTTTAGTAATAGTCGGAATTTTATTTTGTACTAATCCAACATTCTTACAGCCTTTTGGTCTCGTGTGTTGTCAACTAGGCGATTTGACAACTCCTTGAAAAGTAAACGTGCTTCTAGGACCCACGGACCCAGTCTCGACTCAAAACGACTCAGAAACGTAATTTTATTGCAATGTTTGTTTATCGAGCAAATGATCAATATTACTATCCAACGCGGTAATGCTGCTATAGGCCGACCATTTAACTCGCATATCGCCTATCGCCAAGATTCTGACTCCTCAAGCTGCACAGACAGTGATGATGATTTAAGCGATATGGATATTAGTGACGAATAGTCTTACATTACTTTTATCTGTGGTTAATTAAATAGTTCTTTATGAGATTTAGTTAATGTTTTTTTACTTTGTACCTCAGATGGCGATACGCGAGTTAAACGGTCGGCCTATAGACTTCTGAATACTGTTCCGGAAGGTAAAGAATTTTTGGCGCATTAGTTTTTAATCAGGATTGTGTTGAGATGGTTCAGTTGTATCTTTATGTTGTAAATACCTAAATGTATATTACAGTGTAACTAAATTTCATAGTTTTGATAGAGTAGTGTTACGTACGTATGTCCAACCAAAAGGCAAATGTCAAGAAGAGAATTATCTTTCTTTACAAAAGTATGAGAATAAAATGTAACACGCATTGTGTGTCTGCGTAAGGATCTTAATTTCCCTACGGGCTTCTAGCGGACAATAATACTAAACTTCGGTTCTTTTTTGGCTTTTCATTTCAGTCTTTATAAAAATAAGGTGTTGGAAAGTTTTCTAACAAACTTTTGTAGGTAGGTACCAATAACAAACCTGAGTATTCTGATGTTAGGCACGGGTCTTCTAACTATCTTAAAAGTCTTAATCCACACACGATTGCGAAATGCGGGTTCAAAAGTTTTGAAGCTACAGTTTTCATAAAGTACTTACTGATATAAAATAGTGGCTATGCAACAATACACATCTCAGGATCGAACCCGTGACCTATGTTTCAAAGCCGGGTTCGAAGACCGAAACCGCAACGCCATCGATACCAACATCAAGATCTAAGTGAAACTATTTCCGAATCCGACGTTTGTCAATCATAGAAAATTACTGAAGAAGTTCTATGAATTGTTCGTTTAACATTTACTCTAAATTGCTTCAAAAAGGATTTAACATATCTGATTACTTAAGTAGGTAAATGATTGATATTCTAAATCAAATACGAATTTGTAAACTCGGCTTAATTTGGATCCACTGTCATTTGTTTTGCTAAGCGTGAAATTTATTTTGGAAGCGAAACATCATTAAGATGACTGGAAATTAGGTCAATACGTAATTTATACGGTTTAGAAGCTCGCTCGGCGCATAATATTTGGAGTAGAATCGGTCGTAATGAAATATACGATACTACCGTCCGCTCCGACTACGTTTTCGTCTTATACTGAAAATATGCTATACATTGGTGAGGAGGTAGCTTAGAACCTGGAGAAGGACATATGATACTTTTTATCCCATTTCGTTTCCGTGGAACGTGCAGTGACAGCTTGTCTAGCCATACATTTGTTAAGCAAGATAACATTTTATTTCGTCTTTTAAATTTATCAATAAAAAATATTTATCACGTAATTTAAAAACGGTAAATATGACGTCAAAACTTCCCAATCCTCTTAAACTTTAATGCGATTGATCTGAATTTTTTTTACTAACGAAAAATTAAAAAAAATACGTGAACGATATTCTTTAAAAATCCATAAATACAGTTTTGATCTTTGTGCCATGTAATCATTATATTTCGTAACGCTAGAAAATGGCTAACTTAGACTTTCACGTGATCCGAATTCAATAAAAGGGTTTGGTAAATGTAATGTCGGACACAGTTTGGGCTTAGCGTGTATTCCATTTATAATTTGGGTACCTAACTACGTGCGCGTATTATACCTATCCACATAGATTTCTGAGAAAAATTGAATTAAAAAAAATTACAATAACACGATGGAATAAGCCTTTTTCAACCGAATAGAAATTGCTTATTTCCATAATTATGATGACGTTATACTCAGACAATCCTAAACATCTACATTGATAACTACCAACTTTTTTAAGTCGGTTTAAAAGTACGTACTAATGTCACCGTTTCGACTATTTGGCTACAGTGCCGTAAAAGAAACTCAACCACTTCGGAATTACAAAGAAATTTTTGAAACACTAAGAATGAAAAATAGTTGATGGCCACACTGAGCTTAGTTAGCGTAAGTTCCATTGTGACGATTTAGAAGATACTGACGACGGTTTCATTGCTAACATTTTTTAACAATAAGCTAAATCTGAATTTTAAATCTGTCTGTAATTTAAAGTAAATTTTAAAACTAACCCCTACCGGGTTAGGTTTAAAACTTAGTATGTCATAATCCGAGAACAACATGCCCTTTACTTCAACTCATTTTAGTGTCCCACTGTTGGGCACGGGTCTTCCAAGTTGAGAGAGTTTGGGCCTTAACATACACGATGGCCAAGTGTGGGTTGGTGTTGGTTGGGCCACATGCCAGATTTTTGACCATGTTTTCCTTCACCAATATTGAAGTGATGAAACAATTCACATAACATTCGCCTTCTTTGTACGCTACCAACCGATATCGAACAGGTGGAGTTTATTGACGATTTGTTTTATAAGTTCTGTTTTATATTTACTTTTTTTTGGCGTAGTACTTGTAGTAACTTTCTTTCTTTAGGTTTCTTTTTCTAGTAATAAAAATTTATGTTGTATATATACATCCCTAAATTATTAGTTGTTTAGAATTAATTTAAGAATAAAGCAAAGGCTAATACATATTTAAAAGGATACATATTTAAATTTAGGTAAATTATTATGTTATAAATAAATATTTGTACAATACCTCGATAAAAAAATATAACAAAAAGATGTGTAGGCACGAAGGAGATCGAACCCTCGACCGTAAATTTTAAAAGCGTAAAGCGAGGCCAATACCTCCGCATGCAAACTTATTTAGCTACAACAGAGGCATGTTATCTTCATAGTATCACATTACATCTCACCATGTTGCAGGTAATTTTTGTGAAATATAGTGACACACCATAATAATGAGTGACAATTTAAGTCGCTGTTTCATCAACGCGAAAGATGTCACGTTAATTTGATGGTTTTATATTAAATACGTGGTGTTTTGTTATGAATTTAGAACAAGGTAAATGTGTTATACAAAACATGTAACGAAACTGGAATTGAATTCATATTTACAACGCTGAGTCAAATAAATGTTCAAGTTTAATCTCCTGTATAGATAGACCGTATAACTCGCGTATCGCCATCTGAGGTACTAAGTCATAAAACATTAATTAAATCTCTTAAAGAACTATTTAACCACAGATAAAAGTAATGTAAGACTATTCGTCACTAATATTGCTTGAATCTTGGCGATAGGCGATACGCGAGTTAAACAGTCTATTTAAAGAAATGTAGCTGGAATTATCTATCTTTTTTGTTTCTTTATCATTAAAAAAAGAAACTCACTGACAACGCACGCACAGCCCGAATCGATGTGCCTAGAGACTCCAAATTTGGGACATAGGTTCCGTAAGTAGGTCTAGCGGTGTATTACGAAAGGGTTTTTCAAAACTCTCCTTCTAGGAGGGCAAACGGGAACCACGCAAGCTCAAATATTTTAAATGTTGCCTCTTTAAATTAAAATATAACGATTCCAGACCCTTTTTATTTCACGATTTAATTCCACCGTTTTGTTGACCTAAATAACATAGTATTATCCATTCAAGCCATAACCATACCTAGGGCATGGGCAAATAAATAGATATAGCAAAGGAAGGTTTCATGAGGATTACAATACCCAAAAAAATTTACGTACAATTGAACTTTTTTAGGTTCTTAAAGTATTTTAATAAATAAGTTATAAATAGGTACATAACTAGGATAATATATTAACTCATAAAACAGTTGTCTCACTGGATAAAATCTGAGGCGCAGGCCTAAAACTAAAACAATAAATTTCTTTTCGCCTAGGTTACCTATCAAGACGATATCACGACGATTCTCCTGTAATTCTATAGGTTAGGAGTTCTGTTCTAACCTTTCGTTAGAACAGAACTAGGGTTTGGTCCATCAGCAGGCCAAAAAAATGGAACAAACATGGAAGTACTTACTTCTAATTTTAAATATTAATTGACGAAATAATTGACGAACATATTTACATAAGAAAACAAACGAACGATCATAGTTTTTTCGTCACACATATTTCAGCAGCTTTTTTTATATTAATTTAATAAATTTCAAACGTTTATCTTATAATAGCGAAAGTAATTTCTGGAGACACCTACACCATTTATAGCCTCCTAAGTATAATGTCGCCTCCCTTAGGCTTAAAAGGCACTTAAAAGAATATAACATTTTCGGATTCCATTTTCTGTATACAGTCGATATTGTTTGTATCAACATCAACTGCGTACCTACGGTGTAATTTCGTGATATAGCATCAAAACGTCAAACGCAAAGTAAACAGTAATCAATAGATCAAACAAAACCGTACCTTGCCAGTTGCCTTTATAAAAATTAGTTACTTCGACGGGTACGTTTATTTTTGTTCACAAACATTGATTATGAACATAGTACCACTTGTATTTGCTCGATATTATTTGAAAAACACAGACTCCAATTCGCGCGCTTTAGACATTTATCTCGAATTCGACCTATGATTATGTCGAGAAACATGAAAACTAATTTTTGTGCTCTCAGAATATCACGTTAGAGATAAGTCTGCACGACTCGTCACGAGTGATCTATGGAAATTGACATCATACCAATAATTACTAACATTATAAAGCTGAAGAGTTTGTTTGCTGTGCTAATTTCAGGAACTACTGCTCCGATAGCCTATTTAGTGAGAAACGCTATAAACTAATTTTAAGTGGCCATGATATAAAATAGTTCAGGCTAGCCGACACATTTTCTTTAGAAGAAGGTAAGTAGTTGTTGTGGTTTCATATTTACATAGAAGATAGTCATATACTAGTTTTAGATAAGTATAAACGTCACTAGAGAATAAATAGAAATAAGTAAGTAATTAAAAAAATAATATTATAATTAGTCGGTGTATATCATTCCTTTAGGTACAATAAACTTATTTTTATTCCTTTAAAATGATGTTAACGCTAGAAATACCGCAGCGGAAAGCTACTTAATAATATTATTAAAATTGTATACTAACAATATTATTATATCAATATACTGTATTCGAATCATATTATAAAAAAAAATCTCCTACAAAACCATTTTAGATCATGAAAAGACTGAAACGTCGGGATATACTCGACAATTTAAAATAAAACGCGATTAAATCTGTTATAAAGTAGTTTTATTTGGACGTTTGATGTTCGCGTAAATTCAAGAAAATACCCTTTTAAGTCAGATAGAAAAACAATGGTTATTTAAATTAAAAGGTAAACGTTTGGTCAGTTCCAAAATAAAATTAAGCAGGTAACACCCACGTGTTAAGAACAGTAAGCTCAAGTAAATAACCTACTTAAGTTAAGAAAAATATTTGTTTGAGATTTCCTTTTCAAATAAGGGAAATCATTTGTCTGTTTCAAGTGTTTGAGAAAAAGATTTAACACCCTAGTTTGTTTTAGTGGGACAATTAGGAAAACAACTGCCTCTTTAGTAATTAATAATTATTATTTGTTTAGTAGTTTCTAGAGGTTTTAGTTTCTCCTATTTGTAGGTGCTGAGAAATTTAGTTAAGTCTAACGATAAAATTAACAAACAAACTCATTAAATTACCCTTACTTTTGAAATCAGGTGACAATAAACTGGTAACAACTGGTAATAACTCACCAGACAAAGTCGCAACGCCAAGCGGCCTTACCGTGTTCCGGCGCGTTGCCTGGTGACAGCATTTAAGAGGTTGGGTCAGAATTGTTGCTTCTTTATGGTTACTGACGTTATGGAACCTCATTCTACTGCCACCTTCTCACCGAAATCATTCGTAATAACGAGTGAATCTGTATATTGGTTTACCTTACTGTAAGTACATGATAACGAGCAGCTATCGTGCTCGGATTGTTAAAGAAGTGAAAACAAACTCCTAGATACGTCGCAGATGCGATACACTTGTGGTGATTAATACTGTGTCTTTTTTTGAATGACCTACCCAATTAACCGGAAGGGCCTTTATTCGTTCACCGGTGTTCGGTTATCCGTTCGAAGACGGTCGAGCCGATAATATAATACCGTGTCTTATTTGCGTATCCACCCTTATAATACAAACGTCGCGACGTCAGACATAATGGTACCTACTCATACATACAACGTAATTGAATCACTTAAGGTAAATTCAATAATAGAGGTCATTTAATTGAAACGTTTGGGACACATGACAACTGCGTGACCGAAATCATAAAACATGTCTAATCACCATCAAAAAGGTACTCATAACAGAAGGTACGAAAAATTAATGAGATAACTTTTATGACCGAATATTTTCTTTTATTTGTGTAGGTACCTAAATCGCTCGTAGAACCGGTAACCGTCGGGGAAAAAAGCTCTTTTCAGACTACGCTATAATATAATAGTATAAATCGTATATTTTATAGCACAACGATATCGCGCACCAGACACTATTAAGTATATATTACCTACCTATATTATTATTATTACTATATATTATACTATACGCTATGGTATTGAGCGTTCTAAAGGGGACGCATATGTCCAGCAGTTGACGTCCCCAGGCTGCTGATGAAACGACCTACACGTTGTATGACTGCCTATAGATATGAGAAAAAGTCAAGGGATTGATCGTGTTGTACGAAAAGAAATAAACAAATAAATAGATAGATACATTAATGGATTGCGTATACCGCTTTCCCTACTATCAGCGCGATTAAAAAGTTACACTGGCTTCCGGTATCTACCACTAGTTTTGTACTGCATTAGGTTTTCAGTTTTTTTTACTAAACACATAAAACAACAAAAGTCAGCGGTACCACCCGCCTCTTTGTTGACCAGAATATACTAGCAGTACGTAGTTATGTGTTTCCGCCCTAATGACGTACAGAATCAATTTAATCGTGATCTAAACCCTTTTGTGTCGCACTTAAGTAACAGAATACGGCTGGAAGTTATTTTCTGACATAGTAGCAACCTTCTAAATGTAATTCACATTGAGTCATTTCTTAAGACAATTTTATTCCATGTCATGTTTCAACAGCGTGTAAACCGCTACAAGTCCTTAGTTTAAATTGTAGCACAGTGACGAGCCACTACTAGATAATGGCCGGTAGGTCGTTTGGTATAATAGCTAAATAATCGGTTAGAAATTGGTGAACTTCAACAAAATATTTCTCAATTATCACAACGTCTATTTTTTTGTTTCACTGATTTAGAACTTGACAAGGCAAGGTACTCTCGTTAGGCGGTAGGTTAAGGACTTGATACACAGGAAGTCCTCAACACTGTACGTATTGTGAAAAACCACTCTTCAAGGATTTTTTATTTTCTTTCCTTGAACGTCGATGTGACGGTGAATTTGTTATGCTAAGTAGAGATACGCACCGTAGCTTTTTGTAACAAGACGCCCGTAATTGGGACGCCCTTAATAGAAATTGTGTGAAGTAGGTAATTTGAAGAAAGCTATGATAATATCATAAAATATTCTTAAACAATTTAAAATAATCACTGTTCATTCAAACAGGTCAACATTGCTCGCCAGCATGTTGAATGATCCCTGAATCAAATTCTCTTAAACTTATATCGACCGCTATTAACAATGTTGGAACTACAAAAAACTACTTTTCATTACGGCCTAATAAAAATTTATGCTTAATGGGACGCTCTTATAACTTCCGGGTTTATTTTTATTAAGATAAAATGCGATAGCGATAATTTTGAAATTTGAAATCTCCGAGGTCATAGTTGCAATTCAAGACCTTAGGTAGGTACCTACAATAAATGGAAAATCGCTAAAATGTAGTTCCGACTTCTTTAAGAGCTATGGTCTTTAAATAAAAGCCTTTAAGTTCTAAAACTAGACACAGAGTCATTTAAATGTACTTTAAAATCCTTAATATATTCCTAGATCTTGTCAATCGGACACAATAAAATTTAAATCAGAATTTAGCCGTCAATAACTGAGGACTAATTAAAATAAAATTTAAATTTAATTTAGCGTTATTGAGAATACTAAATAATAATAATAATATAGAGGGACATTAACACACACGGTCATCTAATCCCAAACTAAGCAGAGCTTGTACTTTGGAAACCAGATAACTGGTAATATACATATAATACTTTTCTTTTGTAAATATATACATAAATATAGATAATTACACCCAGACACAAGACAAACAGACATATTTAAACAAATTTTTGTCTCGGGTGTGAATCGAACCCACGACCTGCGGCGTGAAAAGCAAGTATTTTACCGACCACGCCACCGGCCCGTAAGTTTCAAACATCGCGTTTCAGTCTGAATATCTGTTCAGTTTACACATCTGAATATATGTCGGTGTATTTCACCTCACTGTTTTAGTATACAGAATATCCATAATTGAATTCCCAGAGGAGGCTTTACCACATCACACTACGCTTAACCGCGAAACACCGTCCTAGTCGGCTTGTCCCTAACGAATAATGAAATCAGAATTTATGTAGTTAACATCTACTGGCGCATAGAATAAACATACAGTTAATTACTTCACGTAGATATTAGTATTTATTTTGCTTGGAAATGTTATATGATAGAAAACTGTTTATTCATCTTGGTTAGCTTAAAGAATGTATTGCTATATATGATTGTAACTTTTTGCTATTACTTGTTTAGACGATACAAATTTTGTTTTCCGTGCATACCTAAGTTTCATGAATTCTTTAGAGACTTTGAAACCGGTAATTTAAAGCCCTTTAAAGACTTTAATGTAATTTTTCTGTTAAGACGTATGATGGCAGATAGGTAAAGTGAATTTAAATTCCATGTTTAAAATATGATATCGAAGATCCATCTAATACCCTTATACGAGCAATTCTTGTATACCTACATATGAATATGCTATCTGAATCTAGAAAACGGCTCCAACGATTTTCATGATTTTTAGTATGCGCGGGATTTCAGGGACGATTAATCAATCTAGCTAGGTATCTTTTTTAGAAAACGTCGTTTTATTCGTGTTTTGAGGCAATGTAAAACTGCTACAATATCATTCGAATACGATGGCAAATTTTGCCACAATTTATAGTTTTAGCTCAGGAAGTCATGAAACCGGATGATTTCGGTTCAAATCCAGATAAATATTATTTTTCTTATATATTTTTTAATTCCTCTTTTTTGTGAGAAAAGTTAATAATGGGAACCCTTTAATATTATTTCCAATAAATAACGGGGCAACGTTCGGTCATCCAGGTACTTAAAAAAAATCTTAAATTTAACGTAATTAAAAATCTTTAAAAAAAATATTAATTACGGCTTTTAGTTAAGGAAAATTCAATTAATGTTGTGAATGAAAATTAAAGAAAAATGTTCTGCTACAATAAAGACTACATGCCCTGCTTAACATGTTAAAAAAGACTAAGACGAGTAAGTAGGTACGAGTGCCTAAAAGACTAACGACCATACATCACCATCATTGACCTACATACAATCGTACACAATTTATTTACGTGTCCGTCTATGGTTGTTTATTTTAGGGTCAGAGGTAAATATGAATGCATCATTGAACCCGTAATTCGTATTAATGGTGTGGTTTTACCTTTTCCGACCGAGGAAAGTTACTGTATTGAGATTGATTACAATTTTACTAACTTTTGCCTCATGTTTGGAAATACTTTTGTATAGAAAAGATATTCATTAATATTATATATGGTTATTGAGATATTTGGTTGATCTGACAGCGGAACTGTTTTAACTATTTATACCTATGTTCCGCTAAAAAACAGCTTAAGGTACTTCCTCACTGAGAGCAGCCTGTAATGTAACATTTTAGACTCAATAGGGATGACGATAAGGTATGAAAAATTGTACTTAAATTAGTCCTTTAGTGAGATTGTAAAATAATGTTAGACACCTATACAAGTATGTTTTGTTTTAACATTGAAATGAAAAAATATTAAGATACAACGCATTAAAGTTACGGAGTGGGAGTGCGCTACCACATACCTAGGTATAAAATTACCAAGGTGTGATGTCATTTTAGATTTCGCTTGGACGTATCGCCGTAATCTTGAGGTCTCCCAAATAAAAAGGAAAATAATTCTCCACTCTTTTTGATATATCTAATTGACGAAAAACAAAAAAATATTGTCTTCATCCCTTTTTTGCCTATTTGATTGATGATTCGATTTTGAGCATTTAATTTAATTGATTTCGTAACGTCAGATGAAGCAGTGTTACAAGTAACGTCAAACTGTTACAGTCGGTATTATTCCAATGCACACTCATGCTCGGTCCTCATCCCTAACGGATGTTATGCTCGAGCGTAACGCTACATTACAGGCGAATGCTCCCTGTGAGGGTAGCACCTTTATAAACCCTTAAAATCTACAAATCTAAATCCACGTGGGCGAAACCCGATTAGAAAGTTAAAGCTAAGCTAAAGTTAAATTAAATTCGTATCTACAATTTATTGAAGTGTTTATCTATTTGAGATTTTTGCTAAGTCGAGCCTTTAAGCTCTATCAAAGTAACGACGGCTGCCCTTTGATAACTAAAATTAGTTTTGGAATCAAACAGTGTCTGTGTTTGTTTTTGATAATTTGCGCTAGGTAAACTGATAATTAAATCTCTTAAGTAAAATTAATTTTGATTTGCTTTTTTTTCGGACTATTTCTGAGCTCTCTTTTGTCTATAACTATTAGGTACCTACTTATCCACCTATAGCTAGTTACTCAAAATATAATAGGTAAAAAAATATCTTCCCTAAATATCTATTACACTTCTTTCCCTATATTTTAATTCATTTTACGAAAATAGATTCCAGGTACGTTTTATTAACACACTCCAATACCATATATAATAGTAATTTTTGAGTAAAAGAGTAACAAACATCCATACAATTTTTGTCATTAGTCTGATACCCCCCCACTCACACACGCACACGAACACGAACACGTACTCGCATATTCACACTGACAAACGCGCGTGATTATAAAAATACGAAAACGCGAGCACGAAAAACTTGTTTTAAATGTTTTAAATTTTTTTCATGGGAAATATCGCCCGCAAGCCGCATGCGGCCCGCGGACCGCACTTTGACAACCGCTGGTTTAGACCTTAATCCACACATGCTGGCTTAGTGCGAGCTGGTAGATGTCACATGTCCTCGAATGATTAGTCCTTAAACATGCACGTTTCTTCACCGATATAGCGCAGCAGCGATGAAACAATGCACACCAAAATGTGTAGGCACTATAGGCCGACCGTTTAACTCGCGTATCGCCTATCGCCAAGATTCTGACTCCTCAAGCTGCACAGACAGTGATGATGATTCAAGCGATATGGATATTAGTGACGAATAGTCTTACATTACTTTTATCTGTGGTTAAATAGTTCTTTATGAGATTTAATTAATGTTTTATGACTTTGTAACTCAGATGGCGAGTTAAACGGTCGGCCTATACCGGGAATGGAACCCGCAACCTTATATTTTCAAGGAGAGGCCGATACCGTTACGCCACCGCTGCTTTGTTATAATGTTAACTAGGATATTAAAAAGTACGTTCAGTAAGATGATACCTTATACCTGTTAATACTTACTCTGTTGTATTTTTTTGGGTACTTTATAAAGACCATCAATATTACGTCAAGTTGTACATCCAATCAAAAAGTTACGTATTCAATAAATACTATTAAAGAGCCTTCACAATACTGGTAAGTTAAAACTAAACTTCGATATTAGTAGCCGTTAAATTTAGGCTTCTCGGGCATCTAAAATTTAATATTACAAAGGAGCTGAAATATGATAATGTTGATCAAAACTTGCCTTTGACTTAAAAGGGTTTAAGGGAATTAAGATGATGATTACTACATTACTAACAAAATAATAATAATAAGGGTTTGTAAACTATAGGTTTAAAAATCACATAGACGGTCTATTTCAATTTTTTATTTATTTTTAGCGACGTGAGTTTACATGAAATGGTCCAAGAAATCATTGACTAATTCATTTATTCATTGATCTCTTGGACTAATTTAGTTTCGTAAAAGAGAATATTATAGCCGATACTAAGTACTAGCTATCACTGCAACTAGTCGACTACTCTACGACAGTCGTATGTAAACTTTTTTATGTCTTTCCCTAGATCTTAAACTATTACCAAATTCCGTTAAATTTTATATGTTCTGTTTCTAAACTGAATAAGCCGCTTTCAGCGTGAATCTGGGAATACACTTGAGATTAAGTGTCCCGCCACAAGTGTCACAAGCGACGTCAGGTGAAGCGGTGCGATGTTGCTGAACTTCGCTCGACATTTCTAGCAACATCCCGCTACAACACTCATTACTGTGTAGGTACTATGTTGCCACAATGATATGTCCGGTGAAGTAACGCGACTTTGCTGGACGTCGCTAAGGACCTAAGTAGCGTGATTTCGCCAGATATAGTTAGTTAGTTTGAAACGGACTAATTTTCCGCAACTCGACGACGTCAAGTACTTTCTTTCTTTTTTAAGTGACCGAGGTGTCCCGCTCTGTATTTTGTCGCCCCTGGAGAGCAGGTACCCACGTAGGCGGCTGTTTCCGCTAGATATGTCAAGCGAGACTACGTTTGACATGTCACCTTCATATGTGAGACATTTTCCTCAAGTGTATCCCTGGCGTGAAAAGTCAACACACAAAGTTAGTTTTGTATTAATAATATTTGTATAAATATATCGAATTTTGTTATTTGTAATCTTGATTTCACCAAACCAGCTTGCAATAATCAGTATTTTGTACAAGTCACTTTGGTCAGTCACGTTTCAATTATTCCAAGACGATTGGATACCGAACTAATATTGTTACGTGTTTACTTTATCTGGATTCTTATCATATTTGCTCTAATTTATTGGCATTAATAATTCAATGAGCAGCGGTGGCGCAGCGGTACGGACTTCGCCTTAGAAAAATAAGGTCGCGGGTTTGAATCCTGGTCGTGCCCACACATCTTTGTGTGAATTGTAACATCACCGCTGCTCCATATCGGTGAAGGAAAACATCGTGAGGAAACCGGCATGTCTAAGAACTAATCATTCGAGGACATGTGACATCCACCAACCCGCACTTGGCCAGCGTGTGTGGATTAAGGCCTAAACTCTCTCAACTCGTAAAATAGTTGAGAGTAGACTCGTGCCCAACAGTGGGACACTAAAAAGGGTTGAAGTGAATAATTCAATACGAAGTGACCTAAACACATTGTATTAAATATTTTTAGAAACCCTAATGGAAGGGGACAATTTAATGCGTAACAATTAATGTCTAAGAGATCATTTTAATGTGTAATTACTTTATTCAGAGTTTTCTTGAGATAATACATTCTGCTTATTTGTCTCACTAAATTATTATAATACTTGCAGAACTACTTATTGCGTTGATTTCGGTTTAAAATAGTGAAAGGGATGTTATTATCACACGAAGGCCTCAAACTTCAAATAGAAGGTATACAGATTGCGAAACTATGATATTTTATTATTTTTACGTCTTTTAAAATGATTCATTAAATTTCTACAGATACGAATAGTGTTCAGGCACATTCTGACGGAAACCACAGCGAAAATAATTACTCAGTATTTCTAGCCTAAAACGTTTAGTCAGAAAGTCAAATAAATACATAACAAGTAGTATTTTCTTCAATTTACGCGAATATCACATATTGAAATAAAACTATTTCATAACGGATTTTATAGCGGTTTATTTTAGATTTTAAATCCTGACATATCAAAGTCTTTTCAAACTTCATGATCACGGATGGACTGAGAAATTTGACGTCCAAACTTATTAATCACATAGAGTCACTAACTTATTACTGACTACCTGCAAACATTATTATTTAAGTTGCGTGACGATTTAAGCAAAAAAACATAAACAAAACTCTCCGCTACATCCAATACGCTACATCAAATCGTCACTCCAACCTACAATATTGTTTAAGTTGCGTTTCGATTTAAGCAAACTGAGCTCATAGTGTCTTGAATTCTGAGTGGATTTTGCTTGGGTTATAAAATACATAGTTTTATTTCAAAGGCTTAAAAGATACATATAAGGTAGTATTTAGAATGGCTTAAAGATTTTTAAATAATATAGTTTTTAAAGATGTCAAGCAATTTTTAAATATCGATGGAAGTGTTATTTTTTTAATATTATTTTTAGTTATTTCATCTGGCAAAGGCCTTCAAAAGCAAACTGTCTACCTCTTCTCTACAAACTAAAATGTTTATTGAGTTACTCTAGTTAACTGAAGACCAATATCGATAATTGTATTTCAAATGTTTACCTCCGTCTATCTCAGTAAAGGTTTTTAATATTTGTAAGTAATAGAAATATATTTTAATTAAATGAAATAGTCTTTTATCTATCAAAATGCACTATCTCTGTCAGTTAGATGTATTGTTATGGTTAAACTATTAAACCGGTTTGTACGGGACCTAAACATAGCCGGCAAAAAGTGGGTGATATCCACTTCTGCCTGCACCTTCGGTTAATACAGGCGTGAACACTATGTAGGTGTGGTTTCTTCTTCTTCTTTTAATTATGGCCTCTGCAGAAATTATTCCGCAATTTTGCCAGTGTCAAGTTTAAATAAGTATATAAGTTTTTAAAGATTAGTAGTAAAAAACTAAAAAACTGCGACGTTCTAAGACGCCATTTTATCTTTTCTAGGTGTGGTTTGGATTGTGGCGAAGATTAAACAATAACATCAAAGTTATTACGCAATAAATGTCATAGTAATCTCGAGCTACGCCGTATTTTGTACTATATACCGATGTCATATAGGTTCTTATAAGAAAAAAAAATATGCTATGCTGGAATTTTGTCAAAATTGCTTTATATAATTTAGACAACCTGCTGACATAGACATCTTGTCAGTGGTTTCCGAAAACTTAACATGAACTTATATTGCCAAGTTATTCTCAAAGTATGTTGAATTAAGTATAAAAGTTTTTCTAACAGACAGTTTGGGGCTGCTTTGGACGTGTGTCACACTAATTTGGCATTGAAGTGACTGTTACTTGGAGGTACCTATACCTTAACCTGAACTTTACGACGAGCTTCGTTTTAGACACTTCCAAAAATAAACCCTATCTAGATCGATTTAAACATCCTTGAAACCCCTTTTCTCAATCGCAGGAACCATTTTCGAGATTCTTAGGATTATTAGGTACAGGTCATCATCAACATCATCAACCTATTCTAGTCCACTGCTGGACATAGGCCTCTTCTAAAGTACGCCACTGTGCACGATCCTCAGTTTTTCTCATCCAATTCTTGCTGGCCATCCTGCTGAGATAGTCACTCTACGTAGTCTGAGAGAGTCCTACGCTACGTTTGCCAATTCGTGGTCTCCACTCTAGAACTCATTTACCCAAGCGGTTGTCGGCTCTGCGGTAGATATGACCGGCCCACTGCCATTTCAGCTCCCTAATCCGATGGGCTATGTCGATTACATTACTTCTCAGTCGGTTGTTACAGGTACCACTGTGTTTATATGGGTGTTAAAAAACTTCCTCGTTGAAAGTATGTAATGAGTTGTACAGGTTATCTATTACAGGTAGTTATAATGAATAGAACTAGAAACTCGGGAATGCATTTAATTCCCGAGTAAAGTCGTTAATTTCAGAAAGGACTTATTAAATGAAGTTTTCAGTTAGTGATGGTGAAAAGCGTTTGTTTCATTTCATTTTTGTATGAACAATAGCATAAGTCTTTGGTATAAACCTAAAAATAAATAGGGCTAAGTATAATCATTATAAAAAAATTAAGATATTTTCAAATTTAAATGTTTATATTCTACCTTTACTCTTCATCTTTTCTTTAACTTAATTTTAGACATTGCGGTTAAATTTGGCAAACCGATGAGGTTTCTAAAACAGGCCTTTGAAGCATAAATTGTCAATTTTAGGAAGAGCTCGTTGCTATTTACAATTTCTTTCAAGATAAGTTGTAATTGATTTTTGTTGATACCTAATAGAGTTATCAAATATTAATCGACTTAATTGTAAGAACGTTCAGAGCAATCTAATCTAAATACTATAAAAGAGCAATTCTTGTATAATTTCATGTAAGCAGTCGGTTTCGGGGGCGATTAATCGGTCTAGCTAGGTTTCATTTTTAGAAAACGTCGTTTTATTCGTGTTTTGAGGCAATGAAAAACTCCTAAAATATTATTAGAATACGAAGGCAAATTTCGCCGTGATTATAATGTTATGATAGCTCAGGAAGGAAATTGGGCGATCATAAAACCAGAAAGTCACGGTTCGAATCCGGATGAGTTTCTTTTTGTATTTCTTTTAATTCCTTATTTTGTGAGAAAAACTATTAAAAAAAAACAAGCAAAGCTCGGTCATCTAGGTACGGTTTATTGAGCTTGTTATAATAATATATTACTTACATAAAAACAATAATCTTCCCAGCAACATTTTCTCATAGAAAAATCAAGATCTACTTATATAATAACAGCCTGATAAATAAAAATGAGTATCACGACCCTCTTATTTTCCTTTTACGCGTAAGGTTAAGTGCTCGTACCTACCCACGTACCATTATATTATTGAAAACAAGTGCTGAAATAAGAAGACATAAGTACATATTAATATATGATACCTAAGAGTACTTTTTTTTATTCTGCGATAAGCTGGCGCTTGTCTACAACTTGCCTGATGATAAGCAATAATGTAGTCTACGATGGAACTCGCCAGCCTAGTATATTGATTTCCAATGAGCCTTCAGGACAGGAGGACAGGAGTAGCCAGCGCAGAACAACTATTCCGCTGTGCATATGAAAAGAAGAGTTTCCAAGAGCTGTTGTCAACCTCCAGTAGTGGAGAGGCACAAGAAGAAGAATGAGCCTCCATATGGTTACAAACCTTATAGGAGCAACAATTCCAACCCAACCCCTCTGCATGGTGCATGGTGTCACCAGACATCGCATCGGAACACGACAAGGCCGCATGGCGGTGCGGCTTTGTCTGGTGGGTAGTCACTAACCACGGCCGAAGCCTATCACCAGTTGATATATCTATTGGGAAGTCTCATGTACAACTCGTTAGAAGTCAGAAGATCTATTAACCAACTTGCAATGATGTTCAAGATTTTGCGTGGTAAAATTGACGCCCCAGACATAATTGCCAAACTTAGCCGTTTGTTTTTCTTAATTACTACCGCAGGAACCGTAAACATAGGCTGTTTGCTGTACCTACGTGTCGTTCTGTTTCTCACTCGCGATCTCCTGTACCACGATCGCTTGCCACACTAAATGCTCTCCTGGACAAATACCTGGAGTGTAATGTGTTCGCGGATGAGTGGAGGGTGGTATTGCTGGCCTGACTGACGTTTTGCGAGGACATTGCATGATTTAATATTTGTATTGTAGTTATTAAGTAATTTTTTATATTAATTTATAAGTTTGTTTATTGTAATTTTTTGTAGATTCTAAGTATGACATAATTAATAATTGTAATTGGTTTTTGTACCATAGTTATTAAGTACTGAATTAATAAATATATAAATTGATTGTCACCTGATTTGCACGGACGAAGGTCACTCAGCCCCCAGAACTTGAAGAATAGATAATGATCTAAGAATATGCTTCATTGTACAGTTCAAAATAAGTCATTGTTACGTCAAGTACGCATGTAACAACCCCTTTAACGTCCCACGCTCGTCTTCATTCAACTATCTTAACGGGTGAGAGGGTTTTACCCTAAATCCACCCACGCTAGAGAAGTGCAAGTTGGTGAAAGGCACGTGTTAAAGTTCATAGTTCTAAAATGTTTCGCATGATTGTTTTCTTCACTTATACAGTAGTGGTGATTAATGAGCCGAAGGATATAAAGATAAAACTAGTCATTTCTTAAATTTACGCGAATATTACACATTGAAATAAAACTATTTTATAACGGATTTCATAACAGTTAATTTTAGATTTTGCGATGTTTCAAAGTCATTTCAGACTTCAGACTATAATAATTTTGGAGGTCAAGTTCTTTCAGACTTGACGTCCAAAATTATTAATCACAATTATAACTGATTACCTACCGACATTATTATTTAAGTTGCTAAAACTATGCGAAAACCTTAATATGTATAAAAAGAAACTAAGAAAGTATATAATACATACAAAATTTTAGTAACGATCTCCGAAAATTTTATATCTTGTAGGCAAAGGCAGAAAAATTGCAAGTACCTAGGTATACTCACTTGTTCGTCTAGCAGAATCTTTAAAATAGCTAGATTTGATTTATTTTGGTTAGTTTCCCTCATTATTGCTATAGGTTTTTGTTTTTGTTTGTGATAGTAATTAGAATACTTAAACATCTTTTTCATTGAATTATGCTTTAGTACACCTCTTAACTTATATGTAAATTACTAAGTAAATTTTAGTATTAGCATATGACGTAAGTTACTATTCATAATTTATTTCAATATTCCATTAATACCAGGATATAGATTACAGTACAGCAAAATAAATAGTAACCAAAATGATGGGGTAGTGGTATATACTAAGGAGACTTTGAATGTCACAGTCGAGGAACCGTCAGTGCAGGGCTGCAATTGTCTGACAATAAAAATTGGTACAACAATTGCAATCCTTGCAGTGTATAGATCCCCTTCCTTCAGAAACCTTGAACCATTTCACAACTCTCTTAATGCATTACTCAACTCATTAGCATCCTTTACTAATATTTTATTAACAGGTGACATAAATATTAACATCAAATCTGAACTGTGTACAGCTAATACACAAGATTACCTCAATATTTGCTCATACCATGGGCTCTTGCCATCTCATCATTTACCAACCCACCAAAGCGGATCCTGTCTAGATCACATGATAATTAAATCGAACCTGCCCCACATTACACTTGTTACTAATTCCACTATTACTGACCATCACGCTGTCCTACTAACCCTAAGTATAACGCTGCCAAAGCAAAATCGTCCACACACAAAGTCTAAACTAAACATAAACAAACTCGAGTATGACTTACGCAATATCGATCTTAGTCCAATTTATAAAACCGATGATGCTAATATGTCAATGTCGTATTTAATAAAAAATGTCCAACAGGCAATATTGCATAACACCGTTATTACCCCAATAAATAAGAAAACATATAATATTAAACCCTGGATTACTCCTGGACTCATTCGGTGTATTAGGAATCGAGATAAATTGCATCAGCAAACCAAGCGCTTTCCTGAAAATGCAACATTTTTACAGACCTACAAGAGATACAGAAACTTCTGTAACAGTCTCTTAAGGAAATTAAAAATCTCTTACGAACGGAATGAATTAACCAGGGCAGGCAATAACAGTAAGTACCTTTGGAAACAAATAAAATAAATGACCTATTCCTCAAAACAGCGCGACTCAAATTCGGGCCTACTGCTCATTGACTCTACACCCAGTTTGGCTACTAACAACATTAACAACTTTTTTGTAAACGTAGGAAAAAACCTGGCTGAAAAAATTCAATTTCAATGTTCTGGAATAAACAGACTTCCGCCCCAAATTAGTAGTAAATCTTTTGCATTGCTAGACACTGATGAACAAGAAATCGGACGCATAATTACAGGACTAAAAGATGACTGTGCGGTCGGCTGGGATAGCATAAGTAATAAGATACTTAAACAATTTAGGGACATATTTATTCCACCTCTAAAGCACATATTTCAACTATGTCTCACAAAAGGGATTTTCCCAAACTGTCTAAAAAAGGCAGTAGTTATACCCATCTACAAATCAGGAAACAAAAATCTTTTGACTAATTATAGACCGATATCATTACTCCCTTCAATTTCAAAAATTTTAGAAAAATTTATTTATAACAGACTTACAAAATACCTTGAAAATAATAACCTCCTCTCACCTATGCAGTTTGGTTTTAGAGCCAAGATATCCACAGCCGACGCAGTACATGACCTAACCGACTATATTAGCCAAGAACTCGATAAGGGCCACCAGACCCTAGGGATATTCCTTGATTTAGCAAAGGCATTTGATACCGTTTCCGTTTCCACACTTTTGACCAAATTGGAGGCTCTAGGAATAAGAGGTACTCAACTAAAACTCTTTGCAGACTACCTAGACCACCGGTGTCAATGTGTTAGGATCGATAACATCACCAGCGAAGATCAGGAAATCCCAAAATTTGGCGTGCCCCAAGGAAGCATTTTAGGACCTATTTTGTTTCTAATCTACATAAATGACCTCTTCAGCTTAAATCTAGAAAACGGAAAAATTATATCATACGCTGACGACACAGCGCTTATTTTTTCAGCGAAAACAAACAGCGAACTATACCATTGTGCACAGTCAGGTTTTGATATGGTGACTAATTGGCTTCAACGCAATTTACTAACACTTAATGCTGACAAGACTAAATTTATTCACTTTGCTTTACGCACGCCACAGCAAATTGCCACTAACCACGAATTATACGCGCATCTATGTCGCAATCCCAGTGTCAGTACGTGTAGTTGTCCTACCATCTCTCGGACAGGCACATTAAAATACCTAGGAATAATAATTGACGATTTACTCTCTTTCAGACAACATATAGAAAATTTAATTACCCGACTACGCAGAATGATATTCATATTTAAGAAACTTCGGTGTGTTGCAAATTTCAAAATAATTCGACAAGTTTATATGGCCTTATGCCAATCTGTAATTCAGTATTGTATTACATCATGGGGAGGAGCACTAAAAACAATTATGCTTCCCCTAGAACGAGCTCAAAGAGCTCTATTAAAAGTAGCTAACTTCCATCCCTTTTTCTTCCCCACACAACTTCTTTATAGGTCCTGCAACGTGCTGACTGTTCGACAACTGTTCATTTTGCACGTAATACTAAAACAGCACAGTATGCAAGCTTACAATGTCGACACTACTAACAAGAGACGGAAAGATATAGTCTGTACTACAAACGCGCCACCCCGACATGCTTTCATAAAGCGATTTTTCTCATTTTTAGGCCCATTTTTATATAATAGAATTAACAAAGAAATAAGTATTTACAGTTTAAATCAATTTAGATGTAAGGAATTATTATTTAAATACCTTATAGAACAAACATATACTTCTACAGAAGAAATGTTATTAGTTAGTAAATAAGAGTTGGTAAAATAAGTAAATATATATATTAGATTATATAAACTTAATTATATGATAACTTTTATAATATTGTTAATTTTTGTAATATGTACTATACACATTTTAAGCACTACTAGCCTGAGACACAGGGTTTCACCCTAGTTCAGGTATACACATAACTCTGTTTTTATTTTATAGTTAGTTTTAATCTCATGCTGTACCTTTTTAACCTAATAAACAATTATTATTATTATTATTATTATTATTTATAGATCAGTAAGGAATAGGTGCTTGGATAATGATTTTCAACACGCTTTAATGCGTGGGACTCAGAGATGGTTTATTTTCTCTGTTACCCTAGCCCACCCACCTTCATCTCTGCGGTATTTTTAAACACTTAGGTATAAGTAAGTACTTCATTAAAAACAGGTTAATAACTCTGATCCTAAAATAATACCTGTACTAACCTAATCTAAATATACAATCTGATACCGATCTCATCCCTTTTTCGAATGAAATTTGCATCTTTTACATGAATATATAATTGTAAAGGAAAATGCGGATTAAGTAGCAACTCCTGGCAAGGAAATTTTTGATTAATTAATTTTCATTTTTCTTGTTACCATCGCTCTTTTTTGAGATAAGTTTAGTTAAGATTAAAGCAGCAAACTCATAGAATAACATAGTATGTATGGTTACTTTTGTCAGTCAACAGTACTGTAGCCCACGACTTAACTAGGAGAATTGGGAAAACAAAATTACCCTCATCCTTATTTAAATAATTTTTTAATGAAACTATTTTAATTGTAAAACAAATAGTAAAATGGTTAGCTTAGTATTTAGCTTTTGTCGGGCTGGATTATTACTGCCAACCACCCTAAGCATCCTCCATTGTTAAATTTTGATGTATAAACTGCAAATAACACCCGATAAAAGAATGAAGGGTGTGTAAAACGTATATTTACTGTAGATATTAAATGTAACTAACAACCTACTTAAGTCGTTTTGGAAATTCGAGGAGCGATCTCATTTATTGCGAAAAACCAAGTAAAAACAACCTTTGAAATGAAAGAAGCAAAAAACTTGAGTAATTGAAATATAAAGTCAATTTAGAAACAAAAGATTGGAAATTCGATGTCTCGTGCTGACAATAACTCATCCAATATAAATTGTACTGCGTTTGGTACATTGTATCAGGTTATATTATGTTGTGGTTAGGTGGCGTGATTCAATTTTCATTGTACACTGCCTGAACAAAGCGTCTTTACTCGCTGAGGTTGTAACTCCTGAATTGGTACACTTACCTGTTGAACGCCGTATATTTCGAAACGTTATATGAAAATATACCATTAAATAGGGTCAATAGCAGATTTAATGGTACAAAAACTTAAAGTAAATTTCTATAATTACTTTTCAATTTAGTTGGTTGGAATTAGCTAATAATTAAAATTCTGCTTTTAACTCTATCAAACTTAATGTTAACACTTACCGTAGATCACGGAGTCTTCATAGAGTATTTTTACAGCGACGCAGTATACTTTTTAAATTCAGAGTCGAGTACAAATATTTATGATAAGAAGTAGTCAACAGGTAACACAGATACGAGTATTTAACAACAGTTTTAAATATTTCAAAAGTTACAACAAGTTAACGCGTTCGCGACATTTTGTTACTGTAGTAGTTGTCCGTAATAATAGTAACACTGAAAGGAAGACTAAATTAAGCGTACGTAGGATATGAACAGTCGACAAGGCAAAGAGGAAGCGAAGAGAAGGCATCACAGGTAGTTGGAATATGCAGAGTTATAAAAAAAATAAGAATTAAAAAATAGAACGGACCCAGTATTATTTTAACACGCGCGACGTGACTCTACGGAGTTCGGATATGGTATGAAAAGTCTGTAAGATTCAACAAGTGGTTCACGAGGCGGAGCGACGGGACTCGAGGTCCTCGCGGCGGGAAAGCTCGCCCGCCAGTGACTCCCGAGCTGTGATACCCTCCTGCCTCCGAGGTACCGTTGTGTGCGAGCCCGGCCTCGCTCCACACCGGACCATTGTTGAACACACCTCTGTGTGGGTGGGATGTAGTATCAGACACGCTTTTCCGTAGTTGTGTGCGCGAGTAAGTGTGTGTGTAATGACGCGCCTACAGGTCTGGCGCACAGGTGAGCCCGGGCCGACCTCAGCCCGTCCCTGTCCTATCTATACAGTATAAAGCTTTTACAATGAAATGGCTCGGTGAACAAACTACCTGCGCGCTATGTTTGTACATAAGTGTACAGTACAGGTTTTCGTAACTTACAACAATATAATTGCCTACTTTTGTTACGCTTGTTATGTTAGCGGAAAGGTTCGCATTCCTACTTGTAGAATGATAAAGTTTTGAGTGCCTTTTGGTATATTTATTTAGTGAGCCTGACTAACTGGAATACTACGAATTGTTCATTCGTTGTTAAATTGAATAGTACGTATGTCAGTGTGGATTATTTAATTAACACGGTTGGAATTAATTACATTGTTACATGCCTGTAGTCAGTGAAAAGTTCTTGGAAGCTTTTGAATAGTAATATTAAATTTCAACAGGTTAAAAGTTATAGGAATGTATATTGTTCTTAACTCAGTTAAGTATTTTGTCAAATTATATTATAGATATTTTTGTTGAATTAAAATGCTTAAAGATTAAACAGTTGATTTATAAGTATATAATTTGTTTAATTAAATATATTAATTTTTTTATATAATTTTTTTAAGAACTAAGATCAAATGATTTTGTAATTTCAAAAATGTATTTAATCGTGAAATTCGTAACACATTTTATTTAAATGCTGCGTATTTCATAATCGCTGCACACTGCTTTCGTAGCATGACTACAAAACGCTACGTGCTACGAATCTGCTACAATTATTCGTAGCACCGCCAGCGACGCATCAGCGTATTCTTCTACGCCGTAGTCTGCCGTAGCACACCATACTTAAACTAATATTATAAAGCAGAAGAGTTTGTTTGTTTGGTTAAATGCGCTAATCTCAGGAACTAATGGTCGAATTTAAAAAAATCTTCTGCTGTTAGAAAGTCCATTTATTGAGGAAGGCTAATTGACTTTTTGTCCACAGCTAGACAAGATATAAAGTTTACGTTACGTTGACGAAGCCGCCTGTAGACATAGCGTCACGCTTGTATTACCCGAAGGTATAGGTAGAGATTTCGGTCCCACGCGTAATAGGGGGCGAGTCTTTTGCCTTTTATCGGGCACAATTCCAAACTTTGAGCTGTAACCGACACTAACTCTGTGCCGCCGGTGGACAGCTAGTAAAATTTTATTAACATTTATGAAGACTAATTAAAATGAGTAACTTACTATATTATAAGTATTGATATAGGCTTAGAAAATTTAATAAGGAACTGGTATTGCGTGCGTTCCCCTCTGCCGCGGTACATGAACAGTTTGTATGCAAACACTGTTCATGTTTCTGTTTGTAGCTTTTATTTACGTGTGCATTTGTAAAGTCGTTTCAATTTTTACAAGTGTGCCTACTGTATGTGATTACCTCGCCTCCCTCAAAAACTGGCAGAAACAATTTAGTACTAGAATAGTTACTTGTAACACCTCTCGTCTTAAAAGCTCTTATGGTATATGTTACATTATGTTTATTATATTACGTGTTTAATGTATCTTCTATCAATATCACTATCAAATCTGTTTTAAATAACTCAATTTTGTAGTTTTGTAGTGAATTTTAACGAATAAGTAATGGTTAGTGATAATGTTTAGTTAAGTTGTAAGTAAGTTTGCTTTTTTTTTCTTAATACATACAAACAAATTATGCAGGTTTGATCTTTTGACAACCGTGGCGCCTGGCGTCACACTGTGGGAATATGGCAATTGCTGAAAATCAGTGTTGTTGGTCGCCTCTAGTAGGCACTTACAGCGTTTACTGAGCAATGTCCATGTTTGACATTGATGGGTCACACTTACTCTTGTTTTTATTTTTTTTCTTCTATTACAGTTTCCATTTATGCTTTTTTCTCTCTTTCTATGTGTTTTTTTTATCATTTGATTTTGTGTGTCTCTGTTTTTGTCAAATTAATTTTTTTCTTTCTTTTGTTATTTTAATACATTGTAGGTAATTTTACCGAAGTTATGTATTAAGTTAAATGATTTGAATATTAGATTTTTTTTTAAGAATTACCACTCGGAATCAAGTAGGTACCTCTACATTATACGTGAAGTATCTATTGTCACGCAATTCTTAAATTAGTAGGTTAGCCACAAAGTGACAGTGGCTACTATCACTTCTGGATAATAAACGATTAATATTAATGTACAAAATAATGTCCGGCAACCGGCATATCTAAGAACTAATCATTCGAGGGCATGTGACATCCACCAACGAGCGCTAGGCCAGCGTTTGTGGATTAAGGCCTAAACTCTCTCAACTCGTTAGATAGTCGAGAGAAGACCTATGCCCAGCTGTGGTACACTAAAAAGACTTGAAGTTAGTACAAAATAATGAGCAGCGATGGCGCAGCGGTGAAACAAAAGGTCGCGGGTTCGATTCCCGTTCGTTCAAACACATCTTTGTGTGAATTGTTTCATCTCCGCTGCTCGTTATCGGTGAAGGAAAACATCGTGAGGAAACCGGCATGTCCAAGAGCTAATCATTCGAGGACATTTAACCTGCACTTGGCCAGCATGTGTGGATTAAGGCCTAAACTCCCTCAACTCGTAAGATAGATAAGAGAAGACCGTGCCCATCAGTGGGACACTAAAAAGGGTTGAAGTAAAGTGAAAATATAGGAGGCGAGCCTATTGATCTATTGACGTTCTACGGGCACGATTCCAAACTTCGAGCTGCATCTAAGTATACTATACTTGATAATTAAGCGAACAAGCTTATCACTAGGTCGAGGAGGCAGTTAAAAATCACTGGACAGAATTGAGATAAATTTAGTCTAAAAGAAGATCTAAAGTCTGAAAATATCATAATCGAAGCTAGTATGAGTACGAAATTTTTACAGAAAAAAAAAATTAAAATAGCTATATACTACGATAGTTAAATTTATTTTTTAACTAAGCAACACGAAAACTGTAATGTCACATTTTTGTGAGTAATAATTATCCACTATTAATCACAAAAATATGACAGTGCTACGAAAATAAAATTTGTTTTCGTAGAATTGTCATAGTTTTGAGAGTAGTAATCATATCGGCTCTATCAAAGCAGCTCTTTCTCTTTTATACATACTCTGCCCTACTCTTTCAAGTTATCGACTATAAATAGTATGTTCATGTCCCAGAATATTAATATTCGTACATGTTACTAACATTTTAAATGCGAGAGTAACTTAGGACTGAGTCACCTTCGTCCGTGGGTGTAAACCTTTAATTGAATCCCCACACGTGGTCCCCGGGTGGTGAAAATCAGGTGACAATCAACTGGTGGTAGGCTTCGGCTGTGGTTAGTGACCACCCACCAGACAAAGCCGCACCGCCAAGCGGCCTTGCCGTGTTCCGGTGCGATGTCTGGTGACACCATGCAGAGAGGGTGGGTCGGAATTGTTGCTCCTTTAAGGTTTCCTTGGAGGCTCATTCCACTGCTACCTTCTCACCGATAATCATTCGTAATCACGAATGAATCGGTATACTATGCTGGCGCGTTCCATCGTAGACTACATCAAAGCTTAACATCAGGAAAGTTGTAGTCAAGCGCCAGCCTACCGCAGAATAAAAAAAAAGTTACTGTCTATCTGTTTGACGTACTTTCACCCTAAAACTACTTAATAAAATTTGGTATGGAGATATATTGAGATCCGGGGAAGTACATAGGAACTTTTACCTTAGAACAAGTTGCTTCTTGCTTCCATGTTTTTATCCTTCTGCGTAAAAATTGGTGGTTTAGCGGGCGGAGCCGAGTTTGGAAAACTAGTATATAAAGCGAACGAAGGCACGGGCAGAAGGTAGTCATTTATAATTCATTTCGCAAACTAAACAGTTCAACATTAGCGAAACGGATTAATGGTGAAATCCTCTTAACTCCTCAAAGATAGGTACGGAATGGAGATTGGTATTGGCAAATGGTTCCCAACCTTTATCAAACATAGTATAATTTTATTATTATCCTTATTTTTTGGTTGGAAAGTATGAGAAGTATTCAAATTATTAAACTACTTTATAATGGATTTTATGGCGGTTTAATTTAGATTTTTATATCCCAAGGTTTCATTGTTAAGCAGCTTCGAAGGTAATATTTTTATTCGCATAACATGTTGTTCGCTACACATATTAAGTTATTTATTTCCAAACAACTTATTTGACATTTTTTAAATACATTTTTAAATTGTATTCAACTAATATTATTTTAAAACAATTTGAATAACTTAAATTTGTTAAGGTAAGTAAAAAAAATCTTATCAAAAATATTTTTCGTTTGCATTTTTTTCTTGGCTTTTTGCCATTGTTATGGTAGTTACATTTGCGGACGTACATCAAGTGCCTAAATGCGCTGTATGACGGACGATATATATTGCACTGTTCTGATGAGGACCTATCCGTGTTCATGAACTTACGCGTGCGTTCAAAATTCAGTCCTATTGGATTTTTTCGCGCGTTATGCTACATAGGACAGTGATTTTGGTGTCTATAGATCCGTCTTGATGAGGGCTATAAACTACAATGAAAAACAGCGAAAGGTTGGTACAAAATTTTAAACTTCTAGAACAAAAAACCGAAAAAATGCTAACTATTACCTAAGGTTTAATTTATTATTATTAATAAGTCTCTCTTCGAGTTACATCAGGTTTCCTAACTAAGTGTCGATATCATCAGAGCGGCCAGAGGATCTGGATGAGAAAAGCTGCGAATCTTGCTCAGAGGCGTGCTTTTGGAGAGGCCCTTAGCAAACATTGGTTTAGAATAGGCTGATGATTGTGATGATGAGAAGCTCTCCGCTAGAATTAATAAGTAAATAAATATTACCTAAATAATTATTCACGGTCATCTGGCCCTAACATTTGCCACAATGCCTAAACATTTGGTTTGGATAGGTAAGCCAATTTTGGAGTTAAAATGGAGTTTAAAATTACACCGAAAAGTGGCATTGATTTTTATTCAAAAAGATAGATATTTACACCCAGACTCGACACAAACACAAATGTTGATCACTAAGTTTGTCTCGGGTGGGACTCGAATCCACGACCTGCGGCGTGAAAAGCAAGTATCTTACCGACCACGCCACCGGCCCGTCATTACTTAACTATTTACCTTCCGACCCCTGTATTTTAATACTACATATGATTTTTGTTTAAGTTTACAACAGTTTAGGAAACAACAACGGTTCGGTACCGAGATTTAGAACGATTTAGTAATGTTTCCCTTCTGGTTAGGTTCATAAGATGTCGGTTGACGAAGTGAATATGCATTCGAATCCCGAGTCAGATATGGGACTTTAGGTCACAAATGGTTAGGTACTTATCGTCTAACTTAGTTCTTTGTGTGAATTGTTTCATCCCCGCTGCTCAATATCGGTGTAGGAAAACATTGTAACAAAAGCGGCATATCTAAGAACTAATCATTCGAAGTCATGTGACTTCTACCAACCCGCGCTTGGCCAGCGTATGTGGATTAAGGCCTAAACTCAACTTGTAAGGTAGTTGAAAGAAGACAATATTATTATGTTATGGATTTCCCGTTTGAAAAGCGCTTTCATCGGAGGTTACACGTCATTCGTATTCGAGTCGTTGTCGTTATAATATTCAACTGTGCTAACGTAACTAGTGTTGTAATATCCACTTTTTGTGTTAATTATAAATCTCTGCCATTTTGACTGAAATCTTTTTATTTTTTAATAAGTTTCCCTTCTGATTTCTAACAATTAGGATTCCACAATGTTTTACCATTGCATTGGTAGTTGAAATAATATCTTTTCACTTTATCCCTTTATAGATTACCACGGGTCTTTTAACAACGTGTTTATTTTTTTTATTCTTCGATAGGCTGGCGCTTGACTACAACTTGCCTGATGTTTAGCAATTATGTAGTCTACAATGGAACGCGCCAGCCCAGTGTACTGATTCACTCGTGATTACGAATGTTATCAGTAAGAAGGTGGCAGTGCGATGAGCCTCCATATGGTTAGAAACCTTAAAGGATCAACAATTCCGACCCACCCTCACTGCATGGTGTCACCAGACACCGCACCGGATCACGGCAAGGCCGCTTGGCGGTACGGCTTTGTCTGGTGGGTGGTCACTAACCACTAGTTGATTGTCATCCGATTTGCACCACCCGGGGACCACATGTGGGGATTTAACTAAAGGTATACACCCACGGATTAAGGTGACTTCACGTAGGTATTGCTTGCTCATAAACAGTCATTTTACTTATACTTAAATGGCGTGGGCGAACAACGCTGAATGTTTCAAAAGTTACCTGTTAATCGGGATTAAAATCACTACCACAACCCCGCCACTGCTACTCATGCTTGCGCGTTTGAGAAGGCTCAGGGTTTTGAAAATCGGTTAGTTTTTTGGGCCACCGTGAACTTTATTGTAAAAGTTTAGTCCAGTGCCTCCTAGTATTACTACATAAGAATTTCAATTTCAACTTCTTTATTTGGAGATCATAGTTAAGATACAGATTTAACACATATAGGAAATAGGTACATTGAGCGCTATGTCTGGCTGTATACCTACAATATTAATAGGTACTTATCTATCTATTAATATTAATCCGTCAGTAATACAAACACAGTACATACATTCTTGGAAAAGTTTTATTTAATTTTACTTTTGTTTAAAAAGTAGATGTGTGGAACGGAACGTTCATTTCCTATCACTGTCCGGTATCTGTCATTGTACCGGTGTCACTGTCAATTTCTTGCTGTTAGCGTCAACGTCATGCAAACGACAGAGGGAGTCTTTTTCATTATTTTGTGTCAGATGTCATTATTAAAGGTCGATTTCCGACTTCTGCAGTCGTGTTGCAGTATAATTTGTATTTATTTACTTAATTAATTAACCGGGCGTTTAAATTTAAACAAACAAAATTATGTATCGACACAAGTAATCGAAAATAGTGCAGTGATTACCTTCAATAGCAATAAACATATTGTAAAATGTCGTTTGTCATTATTAAAAAACAGTATCTTGCTCTCGGGATGTTAGTTTTTGTATTGCTGTTTCTATTTAATAGTAAGCCTGCATTTCAATGTCAGTTTACTCCAGAAGTGAGTACATATTTGCCGACGATATATGGAATTACACCGACGTATACTAGGCTGGTTCAAAAAGCGGATCTAACAAGGTAAATCTTTTGCGGTGATTGTTTATCGTGATGTGCTTGCCCTTGATTTACGGTTTATTTTATGTGATGTTTAGCTAAAGTATTTGGCAATGGAACACTGTCTAATATTACGTCAGGTAAGGTACCGACACTACCGACACACACTCAATTCTACATACAATAATTGTCCCACTTAATATTAAATATTTTTGTTGTAAAAGCTTGGTTGCAACTTATGGTACCTAATTGTATTGTTCAATTTAAGAAACCAAATGTAGCTACCACTAAATGATAAATAAATAATACTAATTCTTATTCTAACATAACTGAAACATGGGCATAGTATTGTCTTAGATTTACGCGAATATCACACATTGAAATAAAACTACTTTTTAACGGATTTTATCGCGGTTTATTTTAGATTTTAGATCCCGACGTTTCAAAGTCTTTTCAGACTTCATGTTCACGGGTAAAAAAAAAAATAAAAAAATAAACCGCGATAAAATCCGTTAAAAAGTAGTTTTATTTCAATGAAACATGGGCTTCAATAATTTGTTTAAAAAACACAATATCTGACCCAATTTAATTTCATCTAGCTCTACTGTGTGAAAGTTAGATATGTAAAACTTTTTAATTTATTTTGCAGAACAATGGTAATTTAACCCTTATTATAATGTTCTATTCTTTAACTGGTCATGTGGTAGGCTGTAGTGAAAAAGTGTATAGAGCTCTTACCTTTTTTGGGTCATACCAAAATTGCACAAGGTTTAATAGCTTTCTGCCGCAGCTTCACTTATGCAACCTACATTTTATATAATGCCCATCAGAGGTATGAAAACTAGCGTATAGCCTTCCTCATAAAATAAGCTAACTAGTAGTCCACGAGATCAGCACATTCAACCAAACCAACTCTCCAGCTTTACAATATTAGTAAAGATTATAAAAAGTATGTAGTAGGTGTATCAGTTGTCTGGTTCCCATAGTACAAGCTCTGCTTAGTTTGGGGTCAGATAACTATGTATGTGCCAGGATATTATTATAACATTTAATTTCTTATTTAATATCCATCAAATGTCTGATAGCTGTTGTTTTAGTAGCGTGGAGGGCATGTGACATAAAGTAGACCACCAAACAAATACCTAAAACTTCAAATTCAATGTCTAATCTATTGTAAGAAAAATATAAAAGTTTGTTGGATTTTCATTTATTTGTTTTCTTTGTTACATGTGTTTTTTTTATTTGATTGTTTGTGTCTATTAAATGTAGTTTTCCTTTCAATCAAACTGTGACTGCACTACTCTATTTACCATAAAAATAATTTAAAAAATCTTTAATTATCGTAGATCATTTAGCTCGACGGTAGGTATAATAGTTTTCATTTATAGTCAAGCAAACATAGTAATATATTTTTATAATTATGTCACTGATTTCTTCTTTTCTACTAACCCACAATTTTGTCCATGTGATATAATAAAACTATCCTAAAAGAACATAATTATTACTGAGACTAAAATGAAATTTTGAGTTTTTGTGATTCCAGGTAAATTATTATGCATTCATTTATTTTCTTATGAATGAGTGACAAACATCCATCTATTTATTTATTTATTTATTTATTTATTTATTTATCAAATGGTACAGTTACAGAATACAGATCAATTAGTCATTATAAAAAAAGCTTTTTACATAGTAACATTTCTAAATCTGCACTCCAATTACAGCTGTACACAGCTTCCAATATTTATACAGTTTGAGAGTGTAAGTGAAGGTAAGGAAAGATATATGGTAAATATGACAATAATGTAATACAAAGTTTGCATTCATAATACTACCTAGTATGTAAGATAAAATCTGTATATTTAGATAAATTAACTTTTTTTAAGCCCTGACAAAAAAGGGTGCTATAAGTTAGATGTGTGTATCTGTAACATGTTTGTTGCTATCTAGTGCCTAAATAGTAGGACCAACTTTAATGTGCTTTTTTATATAAAAAATAAAGAGCTACAGTTAATTCTTAGAGCCTGAATGCACTACTGGTTGACCAGATGTGGCTGATAAGGCCTGTGTCATTTAACTGAGTATGCTGCATGTCAGTGCATTGAGATCATACAGATTCATATAAAAATCGAAGTCTGCATTCCAGTCAACCTGTAGAACATTCGCACTCTTAGTTAGGTAAAAAGGTAAGAAAATATGCTATTTCGTTTTTAATTTATAGTTATTTTTTAAACAGGCTTTCCCAAACATTGATGCTAGTGAAAAACTTTCACTGGATAGTTATTGAAGACTCAGCACAGAAGACTCCATTGGTCGAAAACTTGCTCAAAGATTCTAATTTGAAATACACACACCTGAATGTGAAAACTGAAAAGGCTAAACATTCTTCGGTATGTACTTTTTATAATTTAGATACTTTATAGATTGTAGCATGCTTCATTTTCGCAATGTCATTAGTGCGCCTATTTTGTGTGATGGGCCTGGTGTAACTGATGGTGTCAAGATTCAGGAGCAATCCTATTAGACACTTCAAGTTGCCAACGACTTCCTGTTTAGCGCGGTAACATGCCTTTCCAAGTAATCAAGTAGTGGTTGGCTGTTTTGCTGCCTCCAGAACCGACACAGAGACCTGTCAATAACACTTATAGTAGAAAATAATGTATCACATAATTTTCTATTGACTATGTAATGGTTTACATTAATGTTCATAAATATTTATAAAATAAAATTCCTCAAATGAGTCACACAGATGTGTCACTTGCAAACTTGCAATCATATCCCTACCTCAACATCATAATCACATCATACAATAGACAGGGAAATCTTATGGAAGGTTATGGGTTACCTTTTCATACGTTTCGGTTACCGGCTAGCCAGCGCAGACTGTCCGGTAATACATTCAGCTTTCACACGTCCCGGTTTTGTATCCAGTAGCGTTATTGTGACGACACGAGGTTGTGACGATTTGCACGTGCTTTCCATAGTTATACCTGAGCGACTGACCGCCGGCTAATCGATGACCATCAACCGGGAGCATATTAGTATATCTGGCAAGCACCCGACGACCTCCACCGGCCCGGTAATTTATGCCGGTACGTGTGAAAGTTAGCCGTACATGGCATTACATTTCGCCGCCGAAAACCCGTCTCCGGCTAGCGGCAACCGCGACGTATGAAAAGATGCTTAGTGAAAATGTTAAAATATGTTCAGTGCCACCTAATGGTCATGACCTATTTCTTGCCATGAGGTAGCACTAAACATATATTTTTGGAGCGAGATTAAGTTTGGCACCTTATCTATACTTTGCGTGGTAAGGGCATCATGATCGCCCAGACGCCCTGATTCGTGTCTAGATCGGGTACTACGGGGGCTACCATGGCTAAAAAGTCTAAGGAGCTCCTTTAAGCCGTACTACCGACTTATACTGCAAAGAGTTTCAATGTCTTGACACTATAGGAAAACTTATTTTATTATATTCATTTTTCAGAACATGGTTCCCAATGTTTGTTACCATAAAACTAGTAACAAATCGTCGCCATATTGTGTATGTTTTTGTTTTAAATATCATGATTACATTAATTGACTTTGATAATGACTAATACTTTACTTATACTTAATTGTATTCTACAATGGTATTGAGTTTGATGATCAACATTTAATTATTATTGTCTAACAATCGGGACTATTTTATAAATACTATTAGAGGGAGTTATGAATAGTTAGGTGGTGGTAGTAATGTGGCTTTGATTATATGATGGCACGATCAAACCCATCGTACGATCATTATTAAGCATTTACTATGCTCGCACGATGACCTGCGAAATATAAACAGGACATTGAAGAAATCTGTATGTTTGAACTCGTACGACAAGAACGCATCGCGCCATCTTAGGACGACGCCATAGAATGTGCTTACACTCTTATTTGAACCAAGAGTATTTAAAAATTAAAGCAGTACAATATTTCCCTGAATGATGGTTGCTTCTATTCCTGCAGACCAGCCAAACTTACTAAGTGTACCAAATGTTTCCAGATTTTTTTTTATCGTGGTCAGTGTCACTGTGGTCAGGCGCTATGTGTTAGTATGAGTTTGAAAATAAGGCTCATCACTCGCATTTAGAATGCAAACGTAGTTATCATTGTTAATTTAGTTTGGTATTTTCGGCTTAGAGTATTTTAAATATTGAAGCTACACCTACACTAGCATTAATCAGCCCATCAATGTTAGTAGCCACAGATTAGATAATAACGTATTGTAGTTATATTCTGTGTGTTTTACTGTATAACAGATAACAAAATATGGGTAAGTATGTAACTGAACGGTTGCACTGCACGACAAAACATGATACAAGCGTAGTCTTTTCTGTTTCTACTCATCTCTAGTTGATATAGATAGTGCCTGCAATATGTTTTCTTGTGTATATTTTGCCAGTGGAAACAAGGGGTATCTAACAGCAATTTAGCGCCACATTGCTAGGCACGGTTTATTGAGTGTCATTATTTTACTCAATAAATAAATAAAAATAGGTAATATTGTAGTTTTGCATAGTTATAATAACATATTCCATAATCATAAATTTGAATAAGCCATAATCATACATAAGTATGTATGACGGAAATAATGCGAATACATTACATACGAAATAACGTAATTGCGACAAAGGTAGCTTGCTTGAATGCGGCGACCACGCAGCTCACCAATACCCGACCAATTTTTGGTAAACGATCCCGGACGAGACAAGATAATCTAATGTGGAACATGAACTACTTCATACAAAATATATGTAATGTTTCAAATCCATGCCACGTATGGGGCACACCCCGGTCAATACCCGGTCTAATATAAATCATCCCTAGGTAGAAATTCCGTTAAAATTATTTATCCTTACTAATATTATAAATGCGAAAGTAACTCTGTGTATCGCGTTTTCAAGCCAAAACTACTTAACCTATTTCGTATGAAAAAAGTTTGAGCCCAGGGGAAGGACTGATAGATTTAATCCGACTGCGCAAGAAGAGGTTCATGGTTTAGCCCGATAACCGACATACGGGCAGCCGGCGGAACCGCGGTCGGAAAGCTAGTACATTTATAAATGTCAATATAATGATAGGTACCTCAATAAACACTAGGTACATGAAACAATAATGCAGTAAACAATAATGTTTACAGATTTGTTTACAAAACTGTATTAAGAGTTTTTACAGTGATAAATATTCATTCAACATTTATTTTTAAGCGCCTTTAATATTTTTTTCATGAATTAAACTTGAACTGATTTGTTGGACAGACATTTTATCATATTTATCTAATATTTTAGCAAGTCAATTTACATTAATAAAATATTGAATTTGGTATTTTAATAAACAGAGTCAGAATTCTGGACAACCATTTATTTTACTAGTTGTTAACATTACAACTAACACTATATATACTACAAGAATAATCTGCCATAATTGAAAAATCATTTTGGGATGACATTTTTTTTTTTTTAAACTTTTAACCATAGATTGCATAAGTAAACATAGGCCCTTAAAACACCTTTAATATTTATTCCCAATAAAACATTGGTTTGATAAAATTCGGTGCGCATTAACCTACTATTGTAATTTATATGGGGTCACACGTTTGATTTTTATTACACTGTTTTATTGAATTGTGTAGTTAGTGGTACTAATCTGTAAATTGTGTAATAGGTACATTATGATAATATTAGTATGCTAATGTTTCAGGCCAGTGGTGTCGAGCAGAGAAATTTGGCGTTGGACTGGCTTCGAAAACATTTAGCACAGGCTGAAGATAAAAGAGGCGTTATATACTTCATGGACGATGATAATACATACTCAATAAAGGTGTTTGATGAGGTTAGTCACATGTCTTTAAGTAGGTAGTGCCTATTTACCAGACTGCGCGACGCAAAGGTGTGGTAATATGTGTAAGAGGCTTTGTATGTAGGTCCCAAACGTAATAGGGGGCGAGCTTATTCAAAGGGCACAATTCCAAACTTGGAGTTGCAACTAAGATTCTCTAAGTATATTAGAAAAATCTTTTTGCTCGACCTGGGAATCAAACCCGGGAACTCACGGTTACTAAGCGCTCACACTCACGTTTAAAGTGGTAGGTAATTTAATAAAAATACAATTTCACTTAAAAATTAAATTTATTTAGGTATGTAATTCTTACTAATACTTAATATAAATCTGCCCCGATATGGCAAAAGGCGGCTACGTGCAGAAAGTTGATTTCGAGAAAAATGCAAAAAAGTGGGTGGGTCACCCTATAAAATGTGAATTGTGTCGCTAAATAGCTTACGATATCTCGGGAACGAATAAACTTAGAAATATAATTGCAAGATGGGTAGATGCGCAATCGTTTACTTAGTATGCTGGTTATAAGAACTCATTTTCGTAATAATTACGTTTAGCCGCCTTTTTCCATATCACGGCAGAAATGCACAAGGTAGAACGTTAGATAGATTAAGGTATAATGAAGCTGACTCCCACTTCGTAACTTGAATGCGTTATATCTTAATATTGTTTCATTTCAATGGTAAAGCATAAAATACGTATCTATTTTTTTTTTACAACTTTACTGACGGACTGATTAAAATACGATTTTTCATATCTACCTTGACGTCATTTTTTCGAAGTCTGTTCAAAAATTTCAAGTTTTTATATTCGCACGATTCTATTATGAATGCAATCACATCTGGGCACTGCGGATTGCTATTTAAAGAACATCTTTAAATACATTGCACATTAGATTCTTAACGCTCTATTTCCCATCTGAGCATGTATTGGATCGGTTTCTACAACATGATACATGTATTCCGAGTACATACGAGATGTAGGGTAGACGGACCCAAAGGCGCTTACCCAGACGTTAGCACATCTTAGCAAACAGAATTTTGTTACTTTAAATAAGAAAAATTGAAATACATACTTAAAAGTATGTATGTAAGTATTTATTGGTCCTAAGGTTATCTTGTAATAAAATGAGATTCATAGTGTTTGAGCATCTTTGCGAGATCTTTGAAGTTGATTTTGATGATCCTGATCAGGATAATGGGACAAACTTATGGCGCCTGGCCTCACACTGTCGGAATATAGCCATTGCTGAAAATCAGTGCAGTGGGTCGCCTCTAGTAGGCACTCACAGCGTTTACTGAGCCATGTCCATGTTTGACACTGATGGGTCACACCATAGATTTAGGAGGTCACACTTGCCTACTTATAATCTGTGTCGGCTTGTAATTAGGCTAAATTGTTAACCAAATTTGCTTACTAAATGTTATGTGTCTGTTAACCCTCCTAATAGATATAAAATAAATAAATAAATTACTCTTAGTTCTTTTTTCTTATTTTTAACTGTTTAAAACTGAACATGAAGTCTGAAAAGACTTTGAAACGTCGGGATCTAAAATCTAAAATAAACCCCGATAAAATCCGTTAAAAAGTAGTTTTATTTCAATGTTTTCATTTACGAGTATGTTCTTTTTTCTCTTTTCATGTGTTTTTTCTTATCATTTGATTTTGTGTGTCCTGTCTCTGTCAAATAAATGTTTTTCTTTCTTTCTTTCTTTAACTAATATACCTATAAATATTATATTATATACCTATAAATATTATATTATCATCGGTCCTTGACAAGTATGCAGAATATCAAATGAATCTGACGTTTTGAAGTGGGTGAAAATCGCGTTTAAAGATTCGCTTACAAACATACAAATAAAGGTCGCGATTGTATTACCAAAACTTGACCCGAATAAAATAAATGTAGCATTGTTAACAGTTTCATAACAAATTACTAGTACCTACTAGCACTAGTGACGGCGTACGACAATGTTACATATTAATATAGATACTTAGGAGTTCATTTATAGGTAACCTAGTGTTTCTTCCGTAGATATCTATAAGCAATAACATGCTCCGTATGGACATTGTTAAGTTTTGCGCTATTACTTACACCTATAAATAGGTAATAATTATAAAATAATAACTAGCCGCTCCAGCAAAGTTCGTACCGCGTGTGTCTCACCTTCCTCAATATTGTTAAATTAATAAAACAGCATTTAGGGGTTGGTGATAGAAGGGTGAAATTTGGGGTTGTATGTATTTTTAATGTCATGTTATAAAAAAAATTAAATAATTTTTTGTCCAAAAAAATAAAAAATAAAATGTTAGGGGTAGATAACCCTTGTCACGGGTACATTTCGATCACCTACATTTCGACGGCTAAGTTTCACTTCACTTCAACCCTTTTTTAGTGTGCCACTGCTGGGCACGGGTCTTCTCTCAACTATCTGACACACACGCTGGCCAAGTGCGGGTTGGTGGATGTCACATGACCTCGAATGATTAATTCTTAGGTTTCCTCACGATGTTTTCCTTCACCTATAGTAAGCAGCGGTGATGAGATAATTCACACAAAATCACTTAAAAGGCATGACTGGGAATCGATCCCGCGACCTTATATTTCGAAGGTGAGGCTGGTACCAATGCGCCACCACTGCTCTCGGTTATGTTTACTTAATACTAATTATATAAATTGGTCAAAATAATACATTGATACAGGTTAACGACACACAATCTTATCGCGTATCCTCCAACTGAAGTAGTTTACATCGTTCACGTTTACCGCTATAACCATCTACAAATAGATAAACTTGATCAGTGAGACAATGAAACGCTAATTTATTGTTCTTTTGTATATCAAATCATAGGGTTGACACTACACTAATTTTATAAAATAAATACGAAAGTTTGTTACGATCGATGTATGATACTCTTTGAAGAATGATGTTTATTCGGTTAAAGCCTTAATAATAGTAATGAAATAAATAATACAATAATCTATATATATAAAAATGAAACCCGTTTTCCGTTGTCACAACATCACGCGTGAACGGCTGGACCGATTTCGCTAATTCTTTTTTTAAAATATTCCTTTAAGTACGAGGATGGTTCTTACGCAGAGAAAAATTAAAAAAAAAAGAAATTTAGAAAGCAAAGAAGTGCCGAAAACCGGGTTAGATAACTATTATTTATTATTGGTTATATTCGGTAGGTCTGAGACCCGGTAGATGGCACTGCTTTACCGGGCAGAACGACGTCTGCCGGGTCCGCTAGTCTATAATATAAAAATGAATCGCAAAATGTGTTGGTAAGCGCATAACTCCAGAACGGCTGAACCGATTTCGCTAATTCTTTTTTTAGAATGTTCCTTGAAGTACGGGGATGGTTCTTACGCAAAGAAAAATTAAAAAAAATAACTCCTCAGAAACGGCTTGACCGATTCGGTAGGTATGAGACTCGGTTGTAATCTATTTTCGCACCCGGTAGGTGGTACCGCTTTACCGGGCAGGACGACGTCTGCGGGGTCCGCTAGTAGTTAATAATAGTTAGCCATAGTAATCTGTGTGGGCTTGTAATTATCTAAATTGTTAACCAAATTTGCTTCCTATAACATGATAAGTGTCTGTTAGCCCTCCTAATAGTATCTAATCTAATAAGTAAATAAATAATAATAATATGGTTCTTTTAGGATGCTTTTCATCAGACTCCAAAAAGAAAGATGTTCCCAATTCGACTGTATGTTATTTTTAACTTTGTTATACGTGAACCGATTTTTATGATTCTATTTTTGTTTGAAAACTAGTGTTTCTCGTGTGGTCCCATTAAATAGTTCCCCATAAAAAGTTTTTGTGCTAACTATGTCAAAATAAGCGTCATTATTTATCATAAGCGACCCGCCCCGGCTTCGTATGCAAACTATACATCTCAACCTACCTCATGGATCACTTAATTTATTGGTGACAAACGCATGAAAATTTGTTCAGTAGTTTTTGAATTTATTATAGAGTAGCAAAAGCGACTTCATTTTGTAGCAAGTAAAGATATAGGTAGGTACTCGTAGGTACCTACTTACTTAAAATATTAAAGTGACATTAAAATGTTAACACTGAAGCACTAATATGACATGTTTTAACTACAACCAAGACATATTTGACAACCCTATATATAAAACTACTTAGTTCGTTTTGCTTGACCTATTTTCAGACGATGCTTGCGTCATCTAGTAATATGCAAAAATCTTCAAATATACAGTATCAGAAAGCCTGCTTTTATTAGGGTTGACGACGACGTATGAAAAATCGCATTTTAATTAGTCTGTCAGTATTATTATTAAAAATATGTTAGACACAATTTTTTTTCTTTGTCATTGCGATAAAATAATATTAAGATTTAACGCATTAAAGTTAGAGTGGAGTGCGCTACGTCTGACGTCATACAGAGGTATAAGACGTACCTAAGCGTCACATCTTTCGATATTTCGCTCGGACGTATCTCCGTAATCTTTAATCACACGAAAAAAAAGAAAAATACGTGTTCAATATTTATAATTTATCTATCTGACGGACAAACAAACAAATGTCGTCATCCCTATTGTATTAGACGTAGAAGTTGCATGTTATTTTTTCTTAAATGAGTAGAAATAGGCTATATCTAACAGTCGGTACAAGAATGAACACAACCTATACTAAAAATATATTTAAAATTATGTAGTTTATTTGGCTGAACGCGCTAATCTCAAGGAATATAGATGGGTCAATTGAAAAAATTCTTCCACTATCAGATCATTTTTTGAGGAAGACTCTCTGAGCTACTTTTTTTTTATTTTTTTTTCCTATAATAGGTTTATCCTAAGTTACCGGCGGGAAGGTAGTTAGTATAAATTTAAATGCTCTAAAGTATTAAAAAAATGTAATTGTATTTGTGTTTTCTAAATATGTAGTTTAGTAATAACTTTAAAAAACTCAATAGAATTGTATTAAAATTGAAAATTGGATTAATGTTATCGCAATTCGTATGTTGATAACTGAAAATTGTGTAACAAAATGCTTAGTAATAAACTTATATGGTATTTATGCGTTAAGTATGTACTGTATTCAGTGATAAACAAAATTTTCATCGCTTTAACCTTATTCTATAGTAAGTACCTACTTTAATTAACTAACACTGAAAAAAATACAACTTTTTGTACTTACACGTGGATTTGATTAATGTTTTATGACTTTATTTAATTGTTAAGGCCTTCAATGACCTTTAAATTTTGGTGGGATTATACTTCATTGTTACTTTAAAAGTACATAATTAAATTAAATGCTGGTAGATGTCTGTTCGTAGAATTTTGTAATTATTCTTAAATACACAAGCCCCGATGACGCAATCCCCTGGGTAAAACCACTAATTACTTATAAAATCCCATTGAGGCAATAATAAACCTAATAAATCTCATTTAGGCATTCTAAACACTAACATCAACATACAACATTTATTTATTTTATAGTTTAAGGTCCAGTAGATTGTTAGTGACACTAAGTCCCGAACTTTTTACCGAATTCTATGTTTTGTATTACAACATAAGATATCCTGTGCTGTAATACAAAACATACAATTAAAAATACCAACAAATATAATGATAATGAAATGAAAGAGTGAATGTGTGTTGTATAAAAGTGTGTGATGTAAGATGGTGTAAGTGTAGGAACCTTTATTATACAGATTAGCCACTCTAAAATTAACAATCTATTCTCTATTATGATCCTAACTTTTGTGTTGTCAAAATCATAAAGGCTCCAAAATATGTACCTATTCATATGCTTACGACTGTACTCACTGCCTATCAATCCGGCACATCCTGTCGACATTTCATATCTTACTAATTATAGTTAGATTTATAATTAGATATAATAGAAATGTATTTGATGATATAAATATATTTCATTGTTTATTTTATACTATTTGTATGTATTTGTTCTTTTGAGCCAACCACCTTTGATAGTCCTATAAGCCAAGATTGACACATTAATACTCTAACATAATAAAATATTAAAATAATATACCTATTTTTACGTACATCACGGTACTTCAAGCCAATGCCTGAACTATACCAAGCACAAGCTCGATTATGCATGGAGTACTGTAGGCTAAATCACGTATCTGACAGCGGTTGTCAAAATTACTAGAAAAAGGGCTGTTTTGATCGAAACTTAACTGCAACTGCATTGCAACTGAACTAATTTAATTACGTGAATTAGCCTACAGTTCGCAGCTTTCAAACGGGTCAGTTAAGTACCAGTCGAGGTATTGGAGTCTATTGAAGGAAGACCCGAGAGGTTTATTGGCAACGAATCTCTCGTCTAGGCTAAATGCTAAGCCTCGAGCATCGTTGCCGTAGGGTCTTTTATCGGATATATTTCGAAGAGCGTACGTTGGAATTTCATAATATTATTCCCTCATTCCCGTTCTTTCATCGGACAAGTAGAGGCACGGCTATGCGCCACCGATATATTTATATTTTTTTATTTTCATTCATTCATTTCAACTTTGTTCTGATTGGGTGTCCCTGGTAACACTTCATACTAATATTTTTTGTTTTTCTTTTTTCAGATGAGGAAAATCCAGAAAGTAGGTGTTTGGCCTGTTGGCATAGTAGGTGGTATGAGGGTGGAGTTGCCTATTGTGGAGGACGGACAGGTCGTTGGGTTCAATGCCTGGTGGAAGCCTTTCCGACCATTCCCTATCGACATGGCGGGATTCGCTATAAACGCGACTTTGCTTTTGAATAAACCAGAGGCAAAGTTTTCTAGAAAAGTACAGTCCGGGTTTCAGGTTGGTATTATTTTGTTTATTTTCTTTAAGGAACCTTAACCGGAAAGGTTGTACTATACTTAAGACCAGACATTCTTCACGTCGTTATTAATGATTATGTGAAGTCAGGTATAAATTTGTACTATATTTTGATACGTTATTGCTAAGTTTTTGTGAGTTAAGTTTTTGCAAAAAATTCGCGTCACGCAGCCCTAATCAACTGTTTTTTCAGGACTTAATAACAGACCGAATAAAATATGAAACAAATGAATGACAAATTGTAGTCTCCACAAAAGTTAGGGTTGTCTAAGAAAATAAATTGGATAATAATAGTTTTATTTTGTAGGGGGTTATGTTATTTTTTTATTTAACTGATTTACTAAAATTTATACGTCACAATAGTATTGCATATAGTTTAAATAACGTAGCAGTTAAGGCATGATATGGCCTTTCCAGTTCTCCCTGTATATACCTTGTTGCTTCCACACCAAGTCAAATGGCCGCTCAAGTTAATAGATTTCATAAAAATAATATAATCAATAACTATGGTTGGCGTACGGGGTAAGCGTGTCCGCTTCTAGTCATCAAAGTGGCGGGTTCGAATCCCACATTGGACTTAACAGAGCGATGGGACTTTTTTTAGTTCTTAGCACCAGTTGGTGAAGCGATTTATCCAAAGTCGCCGGTCTTGCGCCCGATCGTGTTCACCGATTGTGTTGGTTTATCCGTCCCACTGGACTCGGTAAGTGAGGAAATAGAAAGTGCATCTGAAGGGAGAGTGAATATAGAGTCATCGTCGTACCTGGCTTAGTGAATGAAGTCTCCTAATAGTCATACTGTTCTCTTGTAAAGGTATTTAAATGAGTGGCCTGTTGGTGTAGTGGTTAGAGACCCTGACTGCTAAATCAGAGGTCGTGCCTTTTTTTTATCCTGAGATAGGCCTGCGCTTGACTACAACTTACCTGATGTTAAGCAATGATGTAATGCTTCGATTCCCACCCAGGACAAATATTTATGTGCATGATTGTTTGTTTTGTGTCTGGGTGTAATTTATCTATAATATGTATTTCTGTAGGGTGTAGTTTTCTAATTGACAACACTGGTTTACTTTAAGTATTTTATTGATACTTGGATTTATGCAATAACAATGAAGGCTTATAGAAAACCACCCTAAATAGGACCGTGGGGTGGAATTGCGGGGCCTTCGCACTCCCGTGTCCTACTAGCTACCCTCAAACCTGATGGCTTGCGTGGCCGCCGGTCAGGCTGAGGTTTTATCCTTAGAGGGGGATCAGCGGGGCCTCCGCTCTCAAAGGTTCCTAGCGATCGAATGATAATTTTATAATTAGACGACGCCGTTAAATAGGCGGCAGGTTTCTATTCTGATTTCACTGTTAGTTAGAACAAATCGCACCTTTAGAATTATAGTGACCTAATCCAAAATTTAGGTATTTTGACTTAATGTAGTAAAACGACTAAGAATAATATCCCGCTTTGACCTATAATAAAATATAGGCCGATTAGTGAGTAGAAAAGGATAAACGCATATTTAGGTCCCTTTTACATTGCCCCTTTCCCCCGCGACCCTTCAGTTCTGGAGAGACGCAAACTGTGATGGGCCGGTAGTCTCACGCGTAAGTCGTGACAAGTTTATAAGTGTGAGGACCTAAACCAGATTAAGGCATTACTTTATTACAAAGTAAGGTATGTAGATATCATATTTTTTAATTAAGTACAGACCCAATTGGAGGTAGGTCCATGTTATAGCAAATACTTTTATATTTTGTCAGACCTATTAACCTTTGAGTCTATCTTTTACTAAATATGCTAAAAAATTAAAGACTTTAAAATTGTTGTGTCTTTATAATATTAAAAATATTGTGAATTAGTAAATCGTATTAATGATTGCGCCTGTCTTGCAATAATACCTAATAATTCAAGCTGCCTTATTTAGCCAAACGTCCAAATATTAATAAAACCTTTTAAAAGTATTAGTACTTTGTTTAATGTGTCTTTTTATTTTTTAGGAAAATTATAGTTCCCAGGTAACCTATTATAAAGATGAAGAAAAGACTCGACTATATTTTAGAAAAAGTTAATTAAAACATTGAAAACCAGGTAAAAAATTTGGTTTTAATCTTTGATATTCATTTTTGTATAAAATTTTATTCCGATTGGTATATTGAAATAAAACTACTTTTTAATGGAATTTATCGCGGATTATTTTAGATTTTAGATTCCGACGTTTCAAAGTCTTTCCAGACTTTATGTTCACAGGTGGTCTGAAGTGTTTGACTTCCAAAAATATTAATCACAATTATTATTGACTACCTCCAAACATTTATTCCGATTTAAGCAATTTGAGCTCACAGTGTTTTGAACTCTGAGTTGATTTTGCTTGGGTTTTGGTACAAGTAAATGAAGCACTGGTTCCCAATGAAGGTCTGGTTTGTCCACAAGAGAGTCCACACTCACAGTCAGTTTTATAAACAGCCGCATCTTATAGAGAGACTTCACACTTGACAGATGGTAAAAATTGACTTATCTTGGTTTTTGGCTCGAAGTTAGAATTAAAAAAAGATATTATGTCAATTTTTACCGTCTCTCAACAAAGAGAAATATAGGGACCCGCGTAAAAGAACACATAGCTGACGTAAAACATCAACGCTCGACGAAATCTGCAGTGTGTGAATATACTCAAAAAGGCCCCAACCTGAGATTTGATAAAACACAGGTTCTTGCCAAAGAAAACCGGTTCCTACCAAGAATGATCCGCGAAGCTATTGAAATTAAAAAACATCCTAATTTTAACAGAGAAAATGGTTGAAATGTACCACCAGCTTGGGACCCAGTGCTTAATTTACTTGTACCAAAACCCAAGCAAAATCAACTCAGAATTCAAGACACTGTGAGCTCAGTTTGCTTAAATCGGAACGCAAATTAAATATTAATGTTTGTAGGTAGTCAGTAATAATTGTGATTAATATTTTTGGACGTCAAATACCTCAGTCCACCCGTGAACATGAAGTCTGAAAAGACTTTGAAACGTAGGGATCTAAAATAAACCGTGATAAAATCCGTTAAAAAGTATGTGATATTCGCGTAAATCTAAGACAATACTACCAGATTGGTATATTTTATTATCTAAACTTAATACTGACAAGGTAAGTTTTCAATAAGAACTAAGTACTTTAGTCAATATTATATCCAATCTTTTGTCTATTTATCATTATTATATCACAGGTACAGTGCACAAGGGTAACCCCGAATCTGCCATAAGTATTGGATGAAGAGCAGAAAATTTATGACCAGGCTGATCTACCTAAAAAATTACGTCGCTATTCTTCATCGGACAGTTCTTTATCTTCAAGTAGTTTGTCTTCTTCCTCATCGTCATCTATATCTTCCTCTTATTCAAGGTCCAATTTGCCTTCGACTAGCGGACCTTCCACATCGAACTTAACGGGTCAACTTTCAAGCAGAAAAAATTACTATCAATCGCCTATTCATTCGGATGAAAGCGATGTGGATTTAAGTGACAAAAATACTATTGTAGGAATGTTAGAAAAATCTGAAACAGTGAATAAAAGTAAAAATAAAGAGAATAAAACTGGGGCATACGGTAACGTGTACAGCTATTGATTGATTAGCATGACTTTATACCTTAATTCTAGGTTTTGGGAAAATGCTTTGGTTAAGACTATTTCTTCTGGACTCATCATTTTTTTTACGTTTATTTCTTATACTAACCCTTTTGAACTCGCTTTGACTGTAAGAAGTTTTATAATAAAGGTGAATAAGTCAGTCTTCAAGAATTACAAAACTTTTATGTCGTTTAAAACTACACTATTTTTATCTTCGTCTTCATTATAGTTATAGCCCCATTTCTCTTGAAGTAGTTTTATATCAATAAAAAATCGTATGTTAACTCTTTAACTATAAAAGGTTTTCCATTTTTACGTGATTTTTTTATAAGGGTTACATATTGGTATGGAGTATGGGTGCAGCTTTTTTATTTCTTTTAATTTCTTTTTCAATGAGGCCGTGGACGTTATCGTCGTCATTTTGCGTATGCCCCTTGATTAAATATTTATGAGTAATTGAATGCATATTCTTAAAGTGAGTAACCGCATAAGAATAAAGTGCCATAATAAATTTATTTTTATTCTGAATTATTCTTTTATTTTATTGCCAGAATAAAAGGTGACATGGAGGTTTCTATCAGGATTTTGCTCGTTCAAGAGATTTAAATAATCTAGAATACAAGACCCAATTTCATTAGATCCTCTGTGACCCTGCACTTCATCCCAAAAATATCTGTACACGTTACCACATTACTTTTGTTAATTTTTCTAACATTTCTACAATAGTGAAGTTAAGACAATTCAGTAGGATTTTGTAAAAGCTATTTATTACTTCCTAATTACCGTTAATGAGGAATGAAATATTTTTAGTTATAATCACTTCTAGGTCTTATTTTACTAAAGTTGATTGAAAATTTAGATAGTACCTACAAGGTTATAATTAAAAGATCTCTATTGTTATTATGTAGTAGTTTAGATTATAAAAGCGCAGCCTTTAAGTTTTGTTCCTAAATTTTTTATTGTGATTACTAATAGATCTTTAGAAAAGATCTCTATTGTCATTTTTTGTAACTAACTTTGTAATAAATATTTTTGATAAATCAGTTATGTTTTATTGGCCTAATATTAAATAACTCCACAAACGATTTAAAATGTATTATTACAGTGTCTTATTTAGTACTTAAACACATTTTTCTACCAAACATCAGAAATAAAGGGACTCAAAAACTAAAAGGTATTTAAAAAAAAATCAATTTTCAGTTATACATAGACCTAAATTGGAACCATTATTTTTAAAAAATAAATATAAATAGTAATGATTATAATAATTTATTTTTTTGGTATTATATATATAGGAATACCATTGGATTTTATTATAAAATTTAAATTTTATACATTTTCCTAAAATACATAGCAAAATCTTTTATTTTCTTTATACATTACAGATTTTCAATTCTTTATTTAGCGATTCCCAAAAAGTGGCTTTTTGGTATTGAGTCACTATAATTCTAAAGGTGCGAAATCATCTTCTTCATTTTGATGTAACTTTCACACGTAAACTTTTAAATTTAGTGCACTTTAGAATATATTATTTAGGAGAGCAACGAATACGGTGTCGACGTTACCAATCCTCGTCGACGACATTTCTATGTGTAAGTGCTCTTTGATTTATGATAGCACACATCCTTTGTAGAAGGCGTAACTTTAGGCGGTGCGCATAGATGGTGTTACTAGTATGTGTCTTGTTACATTTCTAAAAAAAAATATGTACTTAATTTGGGACTATACTAGGGACAAGATAATAGGTCACTTTTGACAGATGTCAGTTTTATATTCATAGTGAGGTGACCTGCTTAAAAACATCGATTAAATGAATGAATCGAATGAATCGATACAGACTTGAAACATATGTGAAATTTAAAAATGACCATGCGAATCCCTGTCCCATTATTATTTTTTCTTTCATAAATTAAAGGAGCAAAATAAGACAAGTACCTACGTAATTTAACAAAAAAATTGCTTTTATTCACTTGAACTATCGGAACTGCTATCTTCATCACTGCTGTCAGCACTCAGAGATATTATTAATTCATTTTCAATATTATTGTCTATTCTCACATCTCGTTCAAAATCTTGTAAAATTATTTTCTTTGTCTTCTCCACGACTTTTCGCCAGTCTTCTGTAGTGACTTCTGCACATGCAGTTTGTAGCAGAGTCATCATTTTAGCAGTACTGAAGGGTGGTTCAGTATTGTTCCGCGCTGCATGACCCTTTATTTGTGCCCAAATAAGCTCGATGGCGTTTTACTGGCAATGGTAGGGAGGCAATCGAATAACTTCGTGTCCATGTTCTAGGGCTAGTTCATCGATTACATAGCGGAGCTTGGACGGCTTAGTTGCTTTTACCAGATTTAACAACTCAACTTTTAATAAAGTTGGACTTGCCTCCACACCATTTCTTACCAGCCACGAGACAATTTCTTGCTTTTTATTTGCTTGAGTTGGTGGTTTATCAACTTGTACAGAATGATACGGAGCATTGTCCATTATAATTTTCGAAGGGTTTTCTAAGCTGACTAGCAGCTTCTCAAACCACTCTTTAAAAACATCAAAGTTCATTTCCTCATGGTAATCTGTTGTAGTTTTAGAGGCGAATGCGAGGAGGCAGTCTGGAATAAAACCTTGAGAAGCTGATCCCGCGTGACATATAATAAGTCGGGCTCCTTTTCCCGATGGAACTTTTGAGGTGGAGGCCGCTGTATCATCGGTCCATGTCCGCGCAACCGTATGGTTCGCATTCAACCATGTTTCGTCAATAAACACGACATTGTCCCAATCCGTAATTTTATTTACCTGACGTAAGAATGATATTCTCTTCAAAATAATATCGTAGCGTTCTAGCAGGATTTTCCGCTTGTCGGATTTTTTAAATCTAAAGCCAATCGATTTCAAAACCTTTGATAGAGACGATTTGCCTCCAAAAAATAAGCCTGCGCCTTTTAACGAACTCAATAGCTTTTCCCGTGTAGGATATTCTTTTCTCGAGTAATATCCATAAATGTGGTTGCGAATTGCAGCAGCATCAAAATTATCAACGTCAACAATTTTCTTGTCCCTCTTTCGTTTTTTCGGTGTACGTAAAGTATTATCTTCTGAGCCTGATGGTCCGTATTTCTCTTTCAGAATTTGAGTTACTGTCTTCTTCCCTATTCCCAATGCTTCGGCAACGCGTTCTCTCGGTGGTTTCAATGGTAAAAGAGGCCCATCGTTAACTGATTCACGTCCAAAATAATTGTACAATTTCAGCACTAGTTCGCGAGATTGACTGTTTAGAGTTTTCCCCCGTTTCGACATAGTAAGACTGTAATGTTTTTCTTGTTTAATAATCGTTAAGCAATCGGAGTCCAATTTATAGCCAGGTAAACGTAGTCAGTAAGATCAGGTTAAATGAAAAAGCCGGATCAGAAGAAAATAACAGAGAGCACACCAAAAATGCACAGTCACTTCGCACAACAACAAAAGACTGCGTCATCATCATGTAATGGCGACATGACATGCGTCATCGACAGGCACTGGTGTTGCCAGCAACATCCACCTAAATTGCACCCAACATCAACGACCTTTCTATTTAGTTATTTTTTTGTATTTTTATAGTTAGTTAAAAGAATAATAAATATGTATAATTAGGTTTTATTATAATCACAACGTGGTTATAAATTTATGGTGATTTTTCTTCACAAGTAATCATTGCATTCGATTCAACTTACAATCCTATCAGCTTTCGATTTTTAGACTAACATCCCTAGTGTTTAAAAAGAAATAGGGTTGACTGACGCAACATTGTAACGACGTTCAGTTCTTTAGATCTGAAATTGTTTATTATGTTTAGAATGGTTTATTAGTGAAAGCAAATCGTAAAATTACTCGTATCGGTCATTATTACAATAAATATGTAAACGTAATTGAAAAAAGTTAAGCAATTGTGCAGTTCTTATTTTATGCCCGCCGTTACAAGGTTACGTTGTTGAATTTTGATGAAATGTCAAAAGTGACCTATTATCTTGTCCCTATAATAGATGGCGCTGTGTGTATCTGTGACAATATTACTATTATTAAATAGAATTGTTAACGTTTTCAGGAAAGTGTAATTCTAAATTACTTCACAACGAAAGAGGAATTGGAACCCCTAGCAGAAAATTGTACAAAAGTATACGTCTGGCACACGCGGACACAAAAACCTTCTATGCTCAACCCTAAGAAGTTTAAAAAGGATGAATTACTTAACATTGAAGTCTGAATTTAATAGGTAAAAATAATTGTGTTAATATACAGGGATGTATGTCCCTACAAACCCCGCTATTTAAGCGATGGAGACTTAAATTCTCATTAAAATTAACTAAAACAATGCTCTTGAAAATAGTGCGTTGCACGTATAGCTTTCCGACAATCTGATGTTGACATTCCTGTGTTTGGATACAATCACAGTGGTTGTCACACATTTTACTTGTTGCCAACATAAATCCTAAAGGAACTTACGTGAAACGCACTTAGTTGTATATATTTTGGTGTACTCAAAGGTCCATGACGTTTTTATCCCAGTATTTTGTATTTTAGAAGAGATAAAGATATCTCCTGTATTACTATTAGATGTAATTAAATCTCTAACGGTATAGAACCAAAAACTAAATTCCTAACTTGGCATGTGCCTCGGGGCAGTCAAGTTTAAACACTCTTGTTATGGTATGTTTGCGTTTTGCTAAGCCATGTAATCGAATCGAGTTTGAGTGCTTTTCCACAGTGCACACGCGTGCGCGATGGCGGCGCAAGGTACTGTCCATATTGGCGTATGCGATTCGTTCGAGTAGTGTCGTGTCAAATGTTTCTTAAATACTCGTACAATAAATCAGAAAACGCCACGTATAATCTGAGAACCCCGCGGTTTGTGTATTTTGCCGCTTGACGTCCACGAACGCTGTGTGGAGACTTGTAATAATGCTCTATCAATATAGCGCGCCGAGTACGCCGCGCGCATTCTCCGTGTTCCCGTGTGTTCAATCTGACCAAGCTTATAGTAATTTTAATTACTTATATCCAAGAATGAGGCTTATAACTTTCAGTTTCTGAATGTTGATCGGTAATACCAAATGCACACGAATGTTTATGCCTATTATTACTTTTCAAAATTTAAATTGTTCTCATTTAGAATAATTTTATTATAAAAACTAATAATTTGCACAGTAATTATTATGTTGTCCAAAATAATTGTTTAAAAGCAAGATTACTAAATTTATATTTATAATTAACCCGTCTTAGATTGGTAAAAAAGTTTTAGCAGATGTACCTATTTTTTTCTGTTTTTATATAAATTAATGGCAATACTAAATAAAAGATCGCGCGGCATCACGCCTAGGAATATTTTATTTATTATACATTTCTATTTTTGCATTCATTTTTATATAATTTATCAGATTTTTTTATTAGATCTAAAAATTTTCCAATATTTTTTTACTTTATTTGCCTATTCAGAATGTTAAAAGTAGGGCATCTGTTTGACTGAAGGAAAAGCATGAAAATTCTTAATTTGGCATACATTTTGAAATTAGAAGATAACACAACTCATATTGTATACTTAAATTCGATAAATAAAATACGGTACCTTTAGGTGAAGAAAAAGAAGTGTCATTTGGTTCAGTATTATTGTAATATATGATCAAAATTAGTGTGGGCATCGTTTAGATAAATGCTAGAATACTTTTGTATTTTAACTGTTAATATTAGTAGCATATTAGTGTGCAATGTATTTATTTTCATAGATTTCTTTGACATGAAATTGATTGAAGACCGATTTTACATTTAAAAGCAACTGCTACATTTGAAAAAATCTGTCGAAATTAATTTCGTTTCAATGTATTAGCATAATAATATTTTTAAAAGCTAGTCTTAAATTTTATAGATATTTTATACTTAATAATATAGCTAAATGCAGTGTAGATTCTATACATTTTATTATGGAAGTGTGTATCACAAATAATTTATTTTATTGAAAACATATTGTACGGGATATACTGTAAAGATTATTAGGTATTGACTTGATTTTATTGGTGTATTTAATTTCTAATAGATGAGAGTAATATAAAATTATGTATACAGCCTGAACCGGAAAGGCTAGGCAAGGCTATATTTGAAACCAGACATTGTTCAGGTCATTGTGATTAATGACTATGTGAAGTCACAAATTAATTAGCAGTGTACTTTGATATGATTTGAGAAGTGCTAAATTTTTGCAAAATTTTCGCGCTTAGCAACCCAAATAGCTGTTTTTCTGAACTATCTTTGATCTGATAAAAGATCTAAGGTCTCTTTCAGGTTAGGGTTATCTGAGAAACAAACAATAAAAATTTTAGGGGTTATAAAATAAAATTGGCACTTTTCAGGGGTTATTCTGTTATTTTTCTAATTGTTTTACTAAAATTTTAACGTCACACTGTATATGGGTCAAATATCGTAGAATTTAAGGCATGATATGCCCTTTCCGGTTCATCTTGTATTATAATGTATATTTATACTAGTTTATAATAATTATTTTAATTAGCGGCGGGTTATCTATCTGTTCATTTATTTTTGTTTACAATTTAGACGTAATTTGTATGGAGCTAATGTGAATCAAAATCCACAGATAGAATTTTGAAACTAGCCGTAATTTATAAATTGAATGAAACAGAACAAAAATTATTCGTACTTTTTACATACTCGTTATTACTTTCCTACGCTGTTGCCATCTAGTTTATAAAGTTCCGTATTTTGTTTGTTCATTTTGACCATATTCCTTAAAATGTACAAACAAAGAATAATGAGGGTATTCCTTCTGTTCTTGATTTGACTGCCTTATTGATCAAGTAGATTATCATGTACGATAACATCATCGAGCTCTTGAGGTCAGATGAGACCACTAAAACTGGAGAGATTTAAAATCTTCTTGTGTGCTATGAGAAAGTTAGTGTCGTAAAAATTCTCAAAAGTAAGTAATGCCATTAAATTTGTGCCCATCTCTACCCAGACTGAGATAGAGGTGCAGAGTGCACCTGTGACTGGGCCGATACTTGTGCAATATAAGATTTATAGTGCACAAGTGTGTTAATATTATCTAATGCGCACGTGCCTAGTTAGTTCATACAGACTGCCATGACCAGAAATCGACGTAGATTATTTTTTCATTATATATCTTGTAAGATTCCAGTAAACGGCCTATTTTGTGTCAAATCCGCACCATCCGACGTTAATTTGGAACTTATTTCTGATGTTTTTTTTTATTCTTTAATTTTGCTTAATATCTGAATATTTTCTTATGTTGGGTAATACCACAGACTTGATGCCTACCCATTATTCAAATATTGTTTGTAATGGTTATCGTCAAAAGGGTATCAGGGAAGATAGCTAATTTTGAATAGTTCGTTCAAGTTCTTGTCCTTGAATGAACCAATCAAAATTACTTTACGGTCGTCCGACCGCAAAGTACCGACCGATAATGTTGGTGAGCACAAAGATCCAGCTGATCCAGCTATGCGGTATAGGTCTGGTCGGTGGGTAATACCTCCCTTTCTGCCAACGTCTTGTGCAATGAACTGTTGCGCCTATAATCAAATTTCCATTGAGTATCTGCCTTTTATTTGAAGTGACATCTATATGTATAAAAATATTAATAAATACGCAGATCTGCAGTAGATCCATATGCTGTTGCTTTAAAACTATATAAATATACCATTTAAAAACATTTAATTTTATTGAAATAACTCAAATTGATTTATAACAAAGTTATTATTAAATTATTGCATTTAAACTATCTCTCTGCGTGATGTATTTTTTTCGTTTATAAATTAGACCTTATTCTCTATACATTTGAGTGTAAAAAAGCATAATATGATAGATTTAGTAATGCTCAATCCTTCAACTCGGTCTAATACTCGATTCCTATAAGTTAGTTCTATAGTTAGACTTTGTCTAATGGTATACGTATTAGGTGAATAAGGAATAAAAGTTTATTTTCAATTAATAAATTTGGTATGTGTGATAAAATTAAATGTATTTTAGTGACTTTAGGTTAGGTTCACATATACACGTGACTGCGCGAGATTGCTAATCGCGCGGGACAAGATCGAATCTCGAGTAATGCTGCCGTACTTAAGATAGAAAAGTATTAAACCCAGCTTGTCGATTTAAGTTATACAAGCTGAAACAAAAAAAGGAAAAGTTGAGATACTTTTACCTTGATAAAAGAGGCTTATGTAAGCTGATTTTTAATTATGTAAACCGTAAAAGAAATGCCACTTAACTGTTCACCAACAATTTGTATTTCTAATAATTAATTTATACAGGTATGGGTCTTAGGCAAAAATGTTGAGAATTTTTATCCAATGTACTTTGCAGCATTAAGTCGAACACAATAAAAAGAGGGTAAGCCCTTTTTTAGCTTAAGTTTGGCAGAATGGTTTGTTATGCATTTGTCGGTGTATTATTTTTTATTATTCTTATATTCTATATATTCTTTTACGCGGGTCCCTAGTTTTCTTTTGGTTATAACTTTATGTTGGGCAGTTTAAATTAATCGCAATAAAAATCCGTTCTAAAGAAGTATTTTACTGTGTAATAAGTGTGTAATAAGACAGGTATACTGCTATACTGTTTAGCATAATTGGTCTTGTCACGCGGATATCAGACCCGCACGTTATCGAGTGATCATGTGAACTTAGCCTTATTCTAAACCAATCTGTCTGTTATACGTATTTGTATTTTAGTTATTTTTCTATTACCAATATATTAAAATTTGTTTCGATGTTTAATTTTAATTATTATCATTCCCATTTTATTTATTATTATTTTATAAATAATGAATTTGTTTACACTTTTATATACATACGTAATTTAATTAGGTATATTATAACTTACTAATGGTACTTAGAAAAGAAATTGACTGTGGGTTGGGCTACAATGTCGGAAAAGAAGTTCTTTAGGTTTACACAACTCTTAGCGTGATTATGTATGCTAACATGAACAAACTCTTTTTCGTTACATAAGGATTCCTTAGGAAATCCTTATCTAACTGTAGTGTTAGCTGTGTAAAAGAACTTGGTTTCAAAACGATGCAATGTAAACTTCAATGAAGTACTCTGACGATGGGCGTCCCTAGTTGCAATAAATTAAGCTGATACAATAATTACTTGTAAAATAATTATGAAAAATTGTGTTCGAATCTCAATTAAAAAGGTTTTTACCGTCAACATTATCTTTGCTTATTATGTTGAATCTTGATTAAAGTTAATATTGTAAATTATTTTGTGTAATGGTCCTAATACACTATTGGCGAAGTCGAACGAAGTCAATCGAATACGATAGCGTACAAACGAAGCTTCGTGCCATATCGGTTATCTTCGAATGATTTTCGTATACTTTAGAGTTCTGAGGATCAGGTTGTTCTGAACATATTGTGTTCTATCTCGATCACGTTAGTATGTCAAACGACATACTAACACAAATTAGGTATTTGCAATAGTTTTCCACATGTCCAAAATGTTGCGTTTCGAACTGCGACTATGCGAGAGCTTCATCGAATTCTTCTTCTTCAATGTACTACTGTAAACAAATACTATTTGAGTAATGTTTGTGTGACAATGTGGACATTTTACAATAGTTTAGATAACCTATTAGCTATTTTTTTTACAGCACGATGTTATGTGCACAATAACTTATACATAACTCCAATAGATATGCAATAATTCTGGCAATATAATAAGATTAAATTTAAAATAAAGGTATATGTGATCTATTGACTTATATTATGCGATCTATATTATGCGATGTTAAGGTTATTCGCCCATTGGCTACTATCGCTTGAGCTACCGGTAGTTTGAGCGACAACGTCATTAGTAGTCGCATTACAATCGCTAGTGCTACTTTTCAGTGGCTCACACAACAGAATGACGTCGATGTGGCGGTAGCTTAAGCGACAGAACCGTAGTTTACGTGACAACGCGAGTAGTAAAAGGACAGTTGCTTGTGCCACTTTTCGGTAGGTCACGAAACTGGGCCACTTGACAAAGGCATAGTAATAACGAGATATCGAAAAGAACAAAATGGAAATGTCGTAAGATTGTCACGTGACTTCTCGAAGCCGAATGTCAATATTATACATTTTGTTCTTTTTTAGATCTTTCGTTATTGCTTCGCTGTGTCACTTTGTCAAGGGGCCTAGAATGTCACAGCGGGAATAGCTAGAGTTTCAGAATGGTAGGTTATGCAACGATCGCTCGCGCGATATTAGCCAATATTAATTAGCCAAATTAGGCTCTATGTTTCGCAGAACAAATTCAAATATTGTACTGAGTCGTGTGAATTGGTGTGGGTGTGTGAATGAAAATAGAAAACTTTTGTGAGGAATTCCTAAATTTCTACTTATTCGAGTAGGTTATACTTATAATTTTGTAAATACTGATAATGAGTAATGTAACAGTATGAGAATAAAATATTACAACGAATATTTGGATTTCTTTTTAATTATAGGTACCTACTTGTTTTAATTACCTAATCTATTTTTTTAAGCGTTTCTAGATGTGCGACACTGTTTTAGTTTTCTCTGTCATAATTTAAAATTCCACTCAATAGCTAAAATTCGCTCTTACGAATTTCAAGTAGCGCCATCTAGTATTCTGTATTAGTAACATCTGATTCTATTACTGTGCACGTATAAACTGAGCGATGTTTGGGGAATGAAGTCACCGTAGACAAAAATCTTGTCTCACGACAAGATTTTTTATGGAAACTACAGTCACAGTGGACAGAAAAGAGGATAATGGAAATGTCTTGATTAGGTATCTGTTTAATATGAGTTATGAAGACCTATAACTTTCACACTAAAATAAACCTATAACCAAATGTATGCGCAAATGACACCTCGAATGAGTTAAATACACCTTGGATGGTGTCACCAGACAAAGCTCTGGTACACGGCAAGGCCGCTTGGCGGTGCGGCTTTGTCTGGTGGGTGGTTACTAACCACGGTTGAAGTCTACCACCAGTTTATTGTCACCTGATTTGCATCACCTACGGACAAAGGTAACTCAACCTCAACCGTTGCCCCCTGCGTTGTGACGAATGCTCTCGAGACTAGATAATCATAAGTATATCTTCATACACTAATAAGTACCGACATAACATTTTCATGTGGGTGGGTCCCTTCCTCTGTACCAGTTTACAAACATATTTTTACTTCTTAAGTTTAAGTACTCGACTGAAGAAGTTGATCACAAACTTGGAAACTCAATTTACCCAATAATCAAAGGGGGTTTGTAATGCAAACGGTACCTACCTATTTGTAGATTTGGAGTGACAAGTTTTTTTAGACATGAAGGGTGAATATTAATGATTGTTTTGGATGTAGCAGCTGCCTTAGATAGCGGATTCGGTTTTCAGTTTGGTCACAATAATTCGGATTACAACGAGAATAGATAGTATATCTAATTATTTATATTATTATTTACTAATATAATTTCATTAAACTAACTTAGAAAAATAAGGTCGCAGGTTCGAATGGTCGTGCATCTTTGTGTGAATTCTTTCATCTCCTCGGCTCAATATCGGTGAAGGAAAACATCGTGAGGAAACCGGCATGTCTTAGAACTAATCATTCGAGGACATGTGACATCCACGAACCCGCACTTGGCCAGCGTGTGTGGATTAAGGCCTAAACTCTCAACTCGTTATATAGTTGAGGGAAGTCCCGTGCCCGGCTGTGGGACACTAAAAAGAGTTGAAATGAAGTATGCTCATAAATGAAACAAGTTTCATTTAAAATTAAAAGTAGTTCGCCCTTATTACATTACAGATTTACACTAACACACACTTTTGCTTCGAATTTTGGATTTTATTAACGAAAGGTACATAGTAGCCCTTAAAATTTACTTAGTTGTACTTAATTTACTCTTTTCCTGAGCTTAATTAGTTGAAATGCCTATTTTTATTAGGTACCTAACCTACCAAAAAGTATGTTAAATATTGATATTTACTAAACAGAGTATATCGCTACCGCTCAGGGTAGGAGTTTATTGAAAATTGCAAAAGTTTTGAAGTCGTAAATTTCGCGAAGAAAATACAGACGACTACCTCTTTAAATCTTTTAAAACTTGGGCAATAACAACAGCTCATACGTTTGAATGAGTTTGGTCAAGATGGAGTTTCGTATTGGGGTGTAATGGAGTGAGAGTCTCCGAAAATTGTGATATATATGTATCCCCACTGCCTGAAACTTACTATTGTATGTGCCTACCTTACCTACGTATGTGCAGGCAAAATATTCCCGAGTTTGACATAATAAGGTTAAAATAGCTTCACCAGATTTAGGTAGAACGAAACGTGGTTTTTTATTCTAAAATAGGCTTGACCCCAACTTCCTGATGTTAAGCAATGATGATAATGTGATTTACTATGAAAAGTGCCTGCCCCTATACCTATACCGATTCATTCGTGATAACAAATAATTGTGGTCAAGCGATTTCTTTTTTTTTTCATTCTAAAGGCATAATTGGCTACTGGTTCCCTACGGGTTTCGAGGTCGGATGGCAGTCGCTCGTATAATTCTGGTAGCTAGCCGCATTAGGTTAGACTGGGAGCCGACCCCAATAGAAATGGGAAAAAGGCAAGGGAAGTGATGATGATTCTAAAGGCATAATTATAATTAGGTACCTACCAACTTACTAGGTAACCTATTCGGTAATAGAAAGGTACATCCACACCTTGCCGGAACATGTAGGCTAGAGGTTAATAGAGGCATCATCATATGTAGTTAGGTGCCTACCTACGTATATTATTATATATAATATAGACATCATTTTGATCGACCAGGGACTCCGCAGTACGAAGCGAACATGCTTATCACTGGAAAAATAATTTAATAGAATGATAGACACCTATTCATAGATGAGGTACCTAGGTAACATCCAAAGGTTAGTGTCTTAAACCCTGTAGCTACACACTAGACAACACGTTTTCGTTTTCGTCACGTTCAACCGTTCATTTACGTGCAACAAAACATTTTGGGTAGATACCGTCTTCATTGTCGGAGCCTTGATTTCGTTGGAGCGACAACGTCGTTTATCTTAATAAGGGGACGTTGATTGCTACTGCCACGTGTCACCCCAGTTCAGGTATCCACTGATGAACAAATAATATTAGGAAAGGAAAACATTTGGACTTCGTGACGTGTTACAAACGCTCTTTTGAGGTATGAGGTAAATAGCACAGAACAGTCAGTCGCCCCTGGAGCGGTTTGGACATTAAGTACACATAAGCTTTGCTAGTTGTTTTGTGGCAAATAGGTTTGGTAGACAGGTAGGTATACCTACTTAAAAGGTTTCTGAATGTGTAGGCAAGGTGAGGTGATGTGTAGTTGCGTCGGTACCTAAACCTTGAACCCTATTTTAAATTAATCTATTTACTTTGTACCTACTTAAACACATATTTTTTGGCCACATAATTCGTTATTATCAGAACAAGGTTTTCGTAAAGAATAATTTATAAACAACTACCAGACATCATTTTAAAAATCGAGTAGGTAGATAAGCAGGGTCATCCCAGATCCGCAATCCACAACCTAGGATCACCTTTTGTTATGGTTAGTGAACAGTCCGATTCTATACAGTAGAACAATGTTTAAGATAGATGCTGTACTAAACTCATTCCCGTGTTGAAGCAATAAGCTACGTGCCAGCTATTGAGCAAAATGCGCTTATAGCGGTAATGCACGTTTTGTAGGACCCTTCAGTTGGAAGTGGTAATGCGGCATGTCAGTTGAGTTTTTGTGCCAAGGTACAGGTCATGAATAACCAGAGCAAAGCCCTGAGTGGCCAGTGAGAGAAGTAGATATCGGTCTATGTAAGTTTGTGATTATGTGTTTTAATTCTCTGCTATCTGTATCAATAATTATGTCTAATGCCTAGATTTTGTAAATATAAAGCTTAAACTATATACTTACTGTAATGACTTACCGGCGTGTGTCTAACAAGGGGTCTTCTTTCTTCAAGTTTCTACTAGAGCTGAGACAAATTATGATACTAAATTCCGTTCTTTCAAGCTAAAATATTGCTTAACTGCAAAATGTGCTAAATTATATTCGTCATCTGCAATGTAGGTATTTGTATAAATTGTTACTTAGATTTTAACTCTTTGCATTGAAAATTCTGGCGAAATACTTACTGACTTATAAGAAAAACTTTATACTTTATTGAAAGTGCACTCCCACTGACTTGGTCACTATTTTTTATATCCTATAAAAGGTTTGCGTTTGACCGCAACTTGCCTGTTGTTAAACAATGTTAAAGTCAACGACGAAACGCGCTCACCCAGTAAATAGTGATGAACTCGTGACTTTGGGAAACAGAGATGCCGGCAGTGAATTCCACAACTTGGCAGATCGCACAATAAAAATGGGGGCAATGCACATTGTGCGTATCCGTGGAATTTCCACCATACAAATTCGTATTTTACTTATATACTTAATTAAATGAATTTCAAACGATCCTCTTCACGCATTCTTCAAGAATTAATACAAATTAATTACAACAGGAAATCAATTACCAAACACTTCTAATTTAATTTTATTAATCCATTGATCTAACGGTAACAATGGCTGCCTTCAATAAATTTTCCAATCGCGAATTTCAGTTCCACTCTAATTGAATTAGCATATAAATTAATTCGTATTATTATGTAGGCACCTTCCTGTTTCGCCGGCCAAACTGTATAGATAAAGTTATTTTACTGTCTATCTATTCATTACAACGAGTTGGGTCACCTATTTAAATAAAATATTGGTGCTACGCTTTTCCTTTAATTAAAAGTAAATACATAATACATACCTACATACAATTATTACGCTTTTTTCTCATGGGGGTACGCAGAGGCAATAGAGCACCACTTCCTTATTTTCACTAATGTTGATACATCTAATCATACATGAACGGCTGTTGTGAATGCTACGCACCTGTCCCTTTTGAAGGACATCACCAATGAGTTGAGCGAATGTCCTCCTAGGGCGTCCTCTCCCAGTGTTTCCTCTCACCTTCGGCGTGTACCTTTTGTCAGTCACCTATCATCCATCCTCTCCACATGACCAAATCACCTAAGTAGGTATGCTCTTTTCCACCTTTGCCACTAGATACATCTTCTTTAAGACCACAGCGTTCTATAATTACTTCATACCTAATGGTCGAATCACTGTCTCTTATAATACAAGTTCCCCTAGTGTAAGAGGCAGGATTTATTTTTTTTGCACATAGATTTAAGTATTTAAGACTATTTAATAGATTTAAGCATCACGGTTCTGTTAAACTACTATTACTACAACACTGTTTTCCTCTTGTTTCTTGTATCTAAATACGATTGGTGGCAAATAAATATTTTTATTATTTATTTATTTATTTACCTCAATCTATCATTCAGAGTAAGACCACACTTCGTAGAGAACGCATTCCCACAGCATTTATTTTACTTTCATGTCACTTCTATCACACTCTTCATTTCACTTTAATCCTTTTTTAGTATACCATTGCTGTGCACGGGTCTTCTCTCAACTATCTTTTAAGTTCAGAGTTAAGGCCATAATCTACACACGCTGGCTAAGTGTGTGTGTGTTACATGCCTTCGTATGATTAGTTCTAAACATGCCGGTTTACTTACGATGCACCTTCATTGGTATCGAGTAGCGGCGATGAAACAATTTAAAGGATGTCTGATACAGTTGCACCATCCCGCTTCTCTTTATTCGCTCTATGTACGAGTAGAGGCAACATTGTGATTGTAAAATGTAGAGAGGTAAAAGCAATAAATTTTCAATTTGTTTCACTTGTATTGATGGCTCGTAATTTACACGTGTTTTAAATTAAACTCCATTATCAAGAAGAGTTGTTACTCTTATTCAAGTTAATTCAATTAAATAATAAGTAGGTACAGTTACATATATATAACAAAGTCAATCTTTTAGTATTATATCGGATACTTTTATATAAGTCTTAATAATGAGTGTATTATTAAATCAAATCAAATCAAAATTATTTATTGCAAACATTTGTGTTACATAAAAATATTACAATATTACAATAAGACTAACATATTCATTAAAGATCGAAATAAATGATATTACTTATATACATAAAATCACGCATTTTCCCATGGGGGTAGGCAGAGACTACAGAGCGCCTCTTTCGATAATAACATACTTTCTTAGCCTCACTAATGTTCATACATCTGGTCATACACGCATGGTGGTTGTGAGTGCTACGAACCAGTCTCTTTTGAAGGACATCAACGATGAGATCAGCGAATGCCCTTCTAGAGCTTCCTCTTCCAGCGTTTTCACTCACCTCTCAAACCTTTTTAGTGTCCCTCTGCTGCTCATGCACATTTTCTCTCATCAATCTTCCGAGTTGAGAGAGTTGGTGGATGTCACATCTCCTCGTATAATTAGTTTTTAGACATGCCGGTTTCGTCATGATGTTTTTCTTCACCGATATTGAGCAGCGGAGATGACACAATTCTCACAAAAATGTATTGGCACGACTAGGAATCGAACCCGCGACCTTATATTTATAAGGCGAGGTCCGTACCGCTGTGCCAACACCGCTGCTCACCAATTCCATAAGTAGACTCACCTCTAAATTATATTATTTTTAATAATTATTATTTACTTCACCCAAAGTACCGTTTGACAGTTTTAAACGTAGTACATTTATAATTTTATTTTTTGTATGAAAATTGTTTATGTTAAGTTAAAATAAAAATAGCTTCATAATTCAATTATTTTACAGGAAAGCTAATAAAAATAGTGTGAATTACGTCTCTATTAAGCTAATTTAATAGAAAACAGTGAAACGTCAAACTTCTTACTTACTTCTTAGATTTGATGGACTGTAATTTATTATTTATCAATCTGTCATAGAGCCAACATAGAATTTCTAGTAAAAAGAAAATAGTATTTGATGAAGTTAAAACATTCAAACGTCCACGACTGTTAGTTGCCAAAATTATTGATAGCATAAATAAAACAATGTATTCGGTATATTGGTTAGTACCTACTTTTAGATTTCTAGAGCATTTATATTATAATTTATTCGACTCAGAATTAGTATGCAACTCACATATTGCACCGGGAGTGCCTCCGCCACCCTAATCATCCCTCTTGTCCGACCGATATTGATACAATGAGTTCGTTAGCCAATTTCAGCCTATTGATAATGAAATATATATAATTATGGATGCCTATGCAAAGGGGTAATTATTACTGGTATAGGTAGGGTATGTTAGTTATCTGGTTTCCATAACACAAGCTCTGCTTAGCTTGGGACCAGATGACCGTGTGTGTTAATGACACAGTTTTTATTTTTTTATTTAATGAGACTACTCCTCGGTAACTGTCTCGGTTACCCAGTGGTAGGCATGTTCGGTTAGCAACCGCGAGGTCGTTGGTTGGTCGGTCGATTCCCGGGTTGAGGCTTTAAAGGTTTTTTTTTACTTAGAGAATCTTAGTTGCAGCTCGGTTTGAAATTGTGCCCGATGAACGGCATTGGGCTTATTATATGGGACCAAAACATGGGCGAAAAATAGGCGTTATTCACCTCTGCTTACATCTTCGGGTAAGACAGGCGTGAAGCTATGTTATGTCTACATATTATAAATCCTTGTGTTATGTGGTAAAACCGGTAAGATCTTTTTACGTATTTCCTGATGCCTTCTCACAAGCTTTCATATAAATTGCCATTTGTTTGTAAAATCACTTTCTGATATTCGATTATGGTAAAAACGCTATTAATTATGTACTAAGGATGAGGTCTGATGATGGCGTTGGTATGAAACTCTTAAACGTAACAAAATAAACCCATTTGTTTCGTGGCTTATTTGATTTATCAAACACTCTACCTACATCGCTTTGGTTTGTTTTTCAAATAAAACCCAGTTTATAATAATAATTGTTTTTAACTTCGATTTCGATTCGTATATTGTTTCATCACTGCTGCTCGGTGAAGGATAAAATCGCGTGGAACTTATCATTCGAAGACATATTGTGACATCCGCACTTAGCCTGTGGCCTAAGGCATAAAAACTCTTTCAATTCTTGATAGTTGAGAGACAAACCTTACTCAGCAGTGGGACGTTGAAAAGTATTGAAAGTGAGTAACTATCAGCCTAATTAAATTACTCATCCAGCAAAATACAAAGCTTACAACGTTCCCAAAGAAACTAGTATCCAATGCTCACAGTAATTTAATTTGGGGTTAGTGGGGTCTGTCACGATAGTTTTAAAACTAATCCGTCAACTACATTCCTTATATCTATGTAGATAATTTATTCTTCAGGACAGGAACTACTTACGCTGCTATAAAATTACAATCAAGAATGCAATGTAAGTAAGTAGGTACACCTGCTTACTTATACCTAATTTCTTTCTCCCCCAATAAGATGACATACCTAACTTTAGTTATTTTTGTACTACCAGATTCACAAACAAGGAAACGGTCTACCCATGATAGGTAAACGTAGCTTACGGACGCTTATAATGACAGAGGCTTCGATTGCACGTTTTCCACTTTTTAAATGTCGACCTTCAAGGCTATGGCATGGAGTACCATCAAATATTATTACACTGTATATTCGGTGGTACAATGTGCTTCCCTCTTTCCCTTCACTCTGCAATAGCTAGGTACTTAACTACCTTATTTGTTTAATGCTACATGGTTAAAAAACTTCTAATAGTATCTACTTAGTAATTTTATAAGTGTAAAAGAATTGCCAATTGAGTTCTACTTATTTCATATGAAACGATAGGTACTATACCTACTATTGTAGTTTGTTATGTTTGAATGGGCCGACTCACGTCTGCTGCATTAGTGCGGCATTTCCTCGCCAACTAATGTCTTGAGGACGTGTTCCGTCATACATCAGCTGTGTCTCTACATACTTACATATAACTAGGAACCTAGTCATCAAATTATCGGGGGTATAGAAGTCAATGAGCACCCTGATGGAATATTTTCTTCATTATGGAAGCTTCCAAAATTGACTTCTAATAAAATTATCCAACCCAACCACAGCTATTTATATCTTTATTCCACATTTTTACTCATAAATAAAATAAGATTTTATAAGAACTAAAGTGAGACGGATCCGATCTTGTCCGGATATTAAGAATGACGTGGCGTGGATATTGGCAAAGACGCCATATTTTACGACTCCTTCGCGACTCCGTTACGTTGTAATATACGCTGTAATTTGATTTCTGTGGAATTCTAATTTTCCTTGTTGCTATAGTGACGAGGCTATATTCAAAGAACATATTATTATCAGATATTATTTTGGGAATGTCTGAATCATGCTATATAACTATAATGTAATAGTTTATTAAAACCCCCGTCCTGACTAAAACCCATTATACCGGTTGGAAGTGATCGCCCTTCACAAACTAATAGCGTGAAATTCGTTCATTGGTATGCTAAGACGATTGGTAGGTAGGTACATTACATTGGTTCAGAAACTTTATTTGTAGATATCCAGATAATCGTGCTTTGTTTTGTTAACTTGTACGGAATGTACCGTTACCTTATGGAAACTCAATAGCAAACAGCCAACCCTTCCACTATGGGGATAGTCCTTACCACCAAGTGTAGGTACTCGCGCCACGTCATTTCACGCAATGTATGTTTTATTTAAGCGTTCATTCAAATCGAGTTCTACATAAGTAGTAAGTGTAAAAAGATTGAGAAAAAATATCTGGCGGATAATGATTCTAAAGAAGGAACTGAATGTACTCTCCCTGTTTGTAGAGGGCAATCTCTTCCACTCTGTATAGAAGCCACATCAAAATCGGTCCATCGATGCCATAAACTTGTTCATAAATACATACATAACTCAATTTCGTTAAGTTAAAAATAAAATAGAGCTCATAGCAACAAAACAAAATTTTCAAAAGTTAAATTTGATACATCGCCCTCAGATAATTTATTTATTTATTTTAATTATTTGTTTGTTTCTGGCAACTAGGCCTACCTACTATGAAAACTTTATTTAGCGATTAGCGGTGGCGCAACAGTATCGGTCTCGCCGACACACATCATTATGTGAATTATTTAATCTCAGCCGCTCAATATCGGTGAAGGAAAACATAGTAAGGAAACCGAAGGGTTGAAGTGAAAGTAAAGTAATTTAGCTATACCTACAATACCACAACATAGGAGCAGCGCGAACAACGATAGGTACAAAACAAAACACAACCGCGAACTCAGAATAATCACAAATCGGATTGGGTAAAGAAAGAAACCCAACCGTTGAGAACAAAGTTTTTACGTAACAGTTTATTTTCAACCAGTGTGTAGCTCGTGGCAAGACCACATTAAAATATGTATTTTAGTTATAATGAGCCTATGAGACGTTTATGAATACGGTTTCAACCTACTAAGAAGTCCTGAATTCATAGCGCACAGCATTTACTTGAAAGTAAATATTACACATAGGTAGATACTATTTTGCTGGCTAGGTATGTATGTTTATTTAGAACCTATCCACAATATTATGGGATGCCCTTATTGAATATGGTATCATTTTTTTTTTTAATTCTTTAATAGGCGTGCATATGATCGCAACTTACCTGTTAAGCAATGATGTAATCTACAACGGAACGCGCTTACCTAGTAAATACAGACTTACTCTTGATTTGAAGACGGGCAGATTATAACTATCGGGATCAGATTGAAACCAAATGCGCTGTTTTGAAAATGAATGAATCCTGAATCCTCAAATAAGTTACTTTTCAATAAGTTGAGGGCAAATCTTTAAAATAAAACCGTGGATAAATCAGAAGCTTGTAATTAAACCGTCAAAGTAGTGGAATTAATAAAAGAAAAAGCAATTAGTTATCCCGCTGCATCCTCTAAAATGATTTATGAAGGAAAAAAACCACGAGATAAAAGAATTCCGACGTAGATTGCTCTAATTACAAATCTAGAGCATCTAAACTTAGGGTGGGTATCCACTAAGTTTACGAAATAACGCGAAACGGAATTCAAGTTGTGTTGGTTTTGATCGCGAACACAAAGGAAACAGCATCTTAAATACGTTCAAGCAGTAGCAAGAGCCTGAAGAGCAAAAGATTCACTTACATGTTGCGGATACCCACCTTTATATCTTCTGGATAATCAGCTACTTAGACAATCAAAATTACCTTTTTGTATACAGGATTGTTATTTATTTTTATGTGTATCTTCAAAAACCCTTCGAAGTTTTCAGTCCCTTCCTCCATCTCTTGAAACCGTTTTACACAACTGTCTAGGAAGTATTGTTCCATCCATATGATATTTAAACTATCTCCGTATTCATACACATCTCAAAAGCTCATTGTTGGCTCATTTTAGTGAAGCTGTCAACGACAACAAAAAAGAAAAAAGAAAAAAAAGAAGAACGGCATTCATTGGCGCCATTATTTCACACACACGTTTTTTGCATTGTCACGATTTTTACTGTTAGTACTAAATATTAAAAGCTCTACCAAAACGCAGTATTTCAATTTCATCTGCCACCTCAAGGACCTGGAATTTTGAGATATAGACGCAACATATCTTGTGGTCCTTCGAGCCGGATATATGTACGAATTCAGTTGGACCAGGACCGCTTTTTCACTTGAGAGACGCAAAGGCAGTGAAATATCCATTCGCAACGGAGTACAGTGTTTTTGGTAAGGCGTGCTAACCAGAATATCCAAACCTTTCCCCTTCATCTGTGTAATACAGTGCTTTTCAACATTTCAGTACTTTGCATTGTGCTTGCCTACGTCGCTTCGCGGTGGTTTGTGAACGCTTCATTTCGTCACAGCGAAAGCTAAATTCAGGTGTTAGGGCACGCTAAAACTGTGAGTATTGCTTTTCACTTGTTTCCACAATGGCTACGTCTGATCCTAAGACAGAACTAATGATCAAAAATCTTAAAAAGAAACGCGGGTCTATTAAGAGTCGCCTAATTCATTTTAGAAAATATGTAAATTCATTTGAAGGCATTATTATGTCTGTTCAACAACGAGCAGAATTAAAATTGCGTATAGCCGGGTCACAAAGTTTAATGAATGATTTCAATAACATTCAGACTCAAATAGAAGATATCTGTCCCGATACAGATATTGAGAACCAACTAGAATCTCGGGAAGAATTTGAACGTGAATATTACGTTGTTCTAGCTCTTGCTGAATGTCGTAGCACATCTGATGAACTGTCTAGTGGCAAATTAGTGTCGGTAACAAGTTCTAATTCTATTAAATTACCTACCATATCTATCCCATGCTTTGACGGTTCATATGAACACTGGTTGGAGTTCCGCGATACATTTCTGTCCCTGGTGCATAACTGTGAAACTATTCCACAAATACAAAAATATCACTATTTAAAATCATCTATTAAGGGCAGTGCCAAAACCGTCATAGATTCATTAGAATTTTCTGCTGATAATTATAAAGTTGCTTGGGAACTTTTAATGAACAGATTTGATAATACCAAGTTATTAGTACATAATCATATCAAATCTATATTTTCAATTCAGTCTTTAAATAAAGAATCACCTATTCATTTGCGAAAACTTATTGATACTATTTTGAAAAATCTTCGTTCATTAAAACTTCTCGGTGAACCCACAGATCATTGGGATACTTTAATAATTTACATAATAGTAACTAAATTAGATCCTATTACTGAACGTGAATGGGAGCAGTATAAATGTACATTAGTAGATTCAGGTTCTGATAAGAAAACCTCAATTAAATTAGAGGATAGATATGTTGCAATTTCTTAGAAATAGAGCTGATATATTAGAAACTCTCATAGTGTCACACAGCAAGTCAAGTATACATTATGCAAATGATAGCAAAAAACAAAACCAGTTTCTGGCACCTAAGGTTCATTGCAATGTTATTAGTAATAAATTTAATAATAAGAATAAAATGCAGGTGAAAAACGCTCACAATTATAAACATTGCTTATTATGTAATGCACAACATCCACTTTATTCTTGTCAGAAATTCCTTGATCTCGGTGTTCAAAACAGGTATCAGTTTGTAAAAGATAAACAGCTGTGTGTTAATTGTATGCGTCCTGGTCACACCGTTGACACTTGTGTCTTCGGACCATGTAGAAAATGTGATCAGAAACATAATTCTTTAATTTGCGATGCAATAAATAGCAAGAACAATAGTTCATCAACAATTACAGTTGCATCTTGTCAACAAACTACTTCTACATGTTCGGATACACATACAGATAGTGAGCATATGAGTTCACACAGTAATTCATTCCAAAGTCAATCTGTTAACACGAATAATAAAATAATATTAGCGCAATCCGTTTTATTATCAACAGCTATTGTAGAAATTCGTAGCCAGTCAGGTACTTACTACGAAGCGCGCGCAGTTCTCGATAGTGGTAGTGAACGGTCTTTTATTACTAAGTCGTTTTGTGAAAAAATTAATTCGCATATTATACAGTCCACTCACCAAATTCATGGCGTAGGAAACTCGATAACGCAGTGTTCGCAATCCTGTAATATTGAGTTAAAATCGCGCAGTAGTAGTTTCACTGCACGCATTCAGTGTTTAATTCTACCACAAATTACGTCAAAAATACCTATGACAACATTGAGCTTATCTAAGTTTAGCATACCTAACAATATTGTTCTTGCAGACCCAACGTTCTTCGATAGTCAGCCGATTGATTTATTGATTGGCGCGGATTTGTTTTGGGAACTAATAATGGAAGGTAAAATACGACTTACAAACGGCCCGTTCCTCCAAAATACGCACCTTGGTTGGGTAGTATCGGGTTCGTTCAACTCTAGCAAAAATAATTTGTCAAAACATGTAAAATGCAATTTTACAAATTCTAGTGATAATGATACGTTATCTTTAGATCAGTTAGTACGCAAATTTTGGGAAATCGAAGAATTACCCCCAAGTTCGCAAACTTTAGGTAGTAACGAGGAACGTGCATGCGAAGAACATTTTTTAAAAACGACGACTCGGTCTGCCGATGGTAAGTTTATTGTTCGATTCCCATTCAATAAGTCGCCAGAATTATTAGGCGATACTCGCACACAAGCTGAACGTCGGTTTTATGCTTTAGAAAAAAGATTACTACGTAATCCTGAGTATAAGAAGATGTATAGCGACTTCATACACGAATACATTGACTTAGGGCATATGAGTCTTGTCCACACTTATAATACACCTCATTATTTTTTACCCCACCATGGGGTATTTAGAGAACACGCCACAACCACAAAGCTCCGAGTAGTTTTTGATGCTGGTATGGCCTCCTCTACGGGTGTGTCATTAAACGATTTGCAAATGGTGGGACCAGCTATACAAGGTGACCTAATCGCAATTCTTCTTAAATTTCGCGAAAATAGGTATGTAGCCTGTGCGGACATAGAAAAAATGTACCGCCAGGTACTTATAAAAAAGGATGAACGCGACCTACAACTAATTTTGTGGCGAGACGACCCTTCCGAAGCGCTTGGCGTGTATCAATTGAATACGGTAACTTATGGCACCACTTCGGCTCCGTTTTTAAGTTGTAGGTGTTTAAAACAATTAGGTAACGAGTGTGAGGTTCCGTCTGTAAAAGACACTATAAATAACAATTTTTATGTCGATGATTTAATTTTAGGTTCTGATAGCATAATCGAATTAAATAAACTTTGCGAAGGCACAATTACAGTTTTAAAATCGGCAAGTTTTAACTTGCGCAAATGGGTTTTTAACTATGACCATGCGGACACTAACGGTGGTCAGTATGTCACAAAACAATTAGCGGTAGGAGATAACGTCCAAAACAAAACATTAGGCATCGGATGGAACAATAGTTCAGACGAATTAATGTTTTATTCACAAATTAAACATGAATTTAATGACATCATAACTAAACGTTTGATTTTATCAGGTGCATCACAAATTTATGATCCATTAGGTCTAATTAGTCCTGTTATAACTGTTGCAAAGGTTCTATTACAAAAATGTTGGCTACTAAAGCTTGGATGGGATGAATCGGTACCAAGAGACATCGCGCAAGTATGGAATCGATTCATTATGAACCTGTCATCGCTTAGTAACTTACGAATACCTCGTTATGTTATGTGCGTCCAACCGGTATTTATAGAAATACATATATTTTCAGACGCTTCGCAGACAGCTATAGGTACTTGTGCCTATGTTCGCACGATAAATAGAGATGGGAGTCAATCAGCTGTAACTATGCGTTTATTATGCTCCAAAGGTAAAGTGGCACCAACCAAACCTACAACTATACCTAGGTTAGAACTGTGTGGCGCGTTATTGGGAGCACGGTTATACAATAAAGTGGCCAACTCGTTGCGCTCGCAGGTTAATAAGGTTGTATTTTGGACCGATTCGACAATCGTTTTAGGGTGGTTAAGTATGCCTACTAATTTACTGAAACCATATGTTCAAAATAGAGTTGCAGAAATTCAAACCCTTACAAAAGAGCATCCGTGGCGTCATGTACAAGGGAAACAAAACCCTGCTGACTTAGTGTCTCGCGGCCAAGATTTAGACACACTTAGTACTTCCACGTTGTGGTGGGAGGGTCCTTCATTTTTACATGACGCAAATTTTGAATTACCTGATCTATGTAACGCAAGTTATTTAAGTGAGAACTTGCCTGAATTAAAGCCAAACGTAACTTGTCACGTCACTACACAAAATAATAATATGCATTTATTTCCATTTATTCGATTTTCTCAGTATGCGCGTATGAAACGTGCAGCAGCGTATGTATTACGTTTCATAAACAATTTGCGAGACAAAAACAACAAACGAACTGGTGCATTAACTTTAGATGAGCTTAATAATTCCGAATTAACTTTAGCTAAACTGAGTCAGAGAGAATCTTTTTCTAGTGAGTACGAATCTTTTCTATACAATAAGGTGCATAATATTACTAAAAATATTCAAAGTAATGCCCAGATAATGAAGTTAAATCTATTTATGGACGATAATAATGTATTGCGAGTCGGGGGGCGTATTCAAAATTCACCTGATTTTACTTTCGAAAAACGGCATCCGATACTACTTCATTCCAAACACCATTTCACATTGTTATTAGTTCGGCATGAGCATCAGCGAACTTTGCACGCAGCGCCGCAGCTTTTGCTGTTTACATTACGAGATTCATGGTGGCCCATTGGAGGTCGCAACCTTGCCAAGAAGGTAGTTCATACTTGCGTGAAGTGTGCGCGTCTGCGTGCAAGTACGCTCAGTCCTATAATGGGGAACCTACCTCGAGAGAGGTTGCAACCCGGGTTTCCTTTTTTTTGTTGTGGCGTTGATTATGCAGGACCGGTGTTTGTTTTGAATCGCAAAGGTAGGGGAGCTAAGGCACAAAAATCATACATATGTTTATTTATATGTTTTGCTTCGCGCGCTGTACATTTAGAACTTGTTACTGACCTTTCATCGGATGCTTATATATTAACGCTTAAAAGGTTTATTTCTAGACGTGGAAAACCTAAAGAAATATTCTCTGATAACGGGCGTAACTTTGTAGGCGCAATGAATGAATTTGCACAATTTTTAAAGGGTTGTTCAGATAACCTAAAGGAATACGCTGCGTCTCAAAATATAGCCTTTAAAATGATTCCATCTTACGCTAGCCATTTTGGGGGTCTGTGGGAGGCCGGGGTAAAAAGTTGTAAATATCATTTGCGACGTGTCGTAGGCGATGCACATTTAACATTCGAGGAGTTAAGCACAGTGTTAGCGCAGATTGAAGCTGTACTCAATTCCCGACCTCTAACTCCTATGTCTACAGATCCGTACGATTTTCTCCCTCTCACTCCAGCTCATTTTCTGGTTGGCCGTCCGCTAACTGCACCTGTATCTCCTGATCTTCAAGACTTACCTGCCACTCGCCTTACCAGATACCAGAGGGTGGAACAATTACGCCAGCATTTTTGGAATCGCTGGGCCAAAGAATACGTGTCCGAAATGCAAACTAGGAGCAAATGGCATCAACACAAAGGTGATCTCAAGGAAAATATGTTGGTTTTGATAAAGGATGACAATTTGCCGCCACTGAAATGGAGCTTAGGCCGCATTATCAAAACTTATCCTGGCAAAGATGGTATATCTCGTGTTGCTGATATACGGAAGAAGGAAGGAATAGTTAGAAGGGCGTTTTCGAAGATTTGTCCCCTACCTTTAGACCAGGAACTGTGAACAAGGTTACCTACAGAATATAATAGCAGTCAAGATTTCATTTTTTTTATATAAATTTTGGAACCCGTTGATTCCAAGGCCGGGAGCATGTTGGCTCATTTTAGTGAAGCTGTCAACGACAACAAAAAAAGAAAAAAGAAAAAAAAGAAGAACGGCATTCATTGGCGCCATTATTTCACACACACGTTTTTTGCATTGTCACGATTTTTACTGTTAGTACTAAATATTAAAAGCTCTACCAAAACGCAGTATTTCAATTTCATCTGCCACCTCAAGGACCTGGAATTTTGAGATATAGACGCAACACTCATTACAACTAAATTAGGTTTATAATTCGTTTGTCTTTGTCCGTCATCTTGACATTTATACTAGTAAGAAAGAGACAAAGTCTAGTTTAACTAAAGAGTCATATAAGATTTTTATGAATAAGACCGTATGACTTTAGCTTAGGTACTAACCGGGTAGGTTAAAAGGATAACAATATTAACCTACATAAATAACTAATGCGTCAAAAATCCTTCGCATCGTTATCTTCAGAGGACTTAACCAGGAGGCTAGCAGCAATTCTGTGTTGGACGGCAAAGGTTAGGTTAAATTAATTCCTCTAATTGTCTTCGTAGGGCATGTAAAACAACCTAAAATATTATAAATAGGACGTTTGACTGTTCATAACGGCAGTAGTGCTGTTATTTTCTTTAGGTTACGTGTAGCAGACACTTTTTAATTTACGAGAATGTTTGTCTGGCGGAAAATGTTGGCTATTATTGACACCTGTGGGCCATTCAGTTAGAAAGCCTATAAATTCGCCAAATAGTCGTTAGCTGTGAGAACTGGCAGATGGGATATTGTTCAATTGGTTGTGTAGGTACATTATCATCACAGATTTGGGGAAATCCAGAATATACATATAATAGAATAGTAGGTATAGTAGAATTTTTACACAAGCTGGATTAGACTGTCATAATTTTTCAAGTAGGTACCTTGTAGTAAGAAATTAAGTGATTATTATTATAACTGTTTTTTTTTTGTTTTTTTTTACAGCTTCAAAGCTGGTAAAAACTGCAGGTGGGTAATATTTTTAGGAAATTTGATTATTATTATTTAACAAGTTATGAGTTTGGACGAGTGTGCATAAAAGTAATTATATCGTTTGAAACAATGATTAGAAAAACTTTTGGATATGGCTAGTTTTAATTGGCTATGACAATTTTATGTAAAACTTCATATGTATGTATGTACTTACTTACCCGAAGATTCAACCTGTGTATGTTTAAAATAAATAAATGATTTCATATTTTATTTTACAAAATATAATATAAACAAAATAAATAGTGTAACTGACATTAGTTCCAATCAAATTCTTTGAAGTGAACTTATAGTTATTTATAGTATCTGTAATCGTATACTACAAGTAGCTTTAGATGCCTAAATAAACCCTGCATGCCTTAGAGACCATCTATGCATATTTATGTCATAAAGGTAAAACCTTTTAAACAATTTTATCAAAATTAGTGCACAGTCACGCTTAGTATCTAAGTATGAGCAGACATGTTACGGGAACAATTCTAGGTGAAAATATAAACCTTATTCCAACAATAACTTAAAGCTCAACCCTTCCCACTTTCTCTAGGCCCTCTCTTTTTACCATAAAGAGAATTTCGACTACAGATTGAGATTAAAATAACTATTATAGGTACTGATATTACGTAATAATGACTAACAAAGCATAACAGTGCAAAGAACTTCTTATACAGAAATTAAACTAAACAAAAAATATTTTAGTATGCCGATATGAGTGAACTTAGAGCATTTTACACGGGAGGTGTTATACGCAACTTATAATACTATTAATTCTGCCAGTTTTTAGGGGAGGTGAGGTAACCACGTATACACATGTAAAAGTTACACACAAACACAAAACATGAACAGTTTATGCATACAAACTGTTCATGTACCTCAGCAACGAAGAACGCGCCCAATACCATTTTCTTATTAATTTGTGAAAACTGTAAACTAACAAGTATTCACCCATCGACAAAGCGTCTGACACGTACAGCAAGGCCGCCGCGAAGCCTTAAGATTCCCAACCAATAAGTGCCCAAAGCGGCTAAACAAGTTTTCACATAAAAAAAATTTAGCAATGTAACCTGATTTCGAATAACAGGTCGTTACAAGAGTGTATGATCTAAAGGTCTTTTTTGCAAGTGTTGCATACTAGTAGTAATTTAAATAACTTCGTTTGAAAAGAGGTATTCATAAATGTCATATAAACTCATTATAGCTAAAATAGGTTTATAATTCGTAATTTGCACCATAAGCTTTGTAAGGTTTTGTTACATTTGTTGCCTTCATTTCTACTTATAACTTTATGTAGTGTGGGAAAAAATAAAAACAATTGTAATAATTTGTTTTAAACTTTAATATAATAGGTACCTAATTACAATATGTTGTTATTATTAAATAATAATAATTACATTCTTTGGTAGGTATTTCTATAAAAATATTTAGGTAGGTAACATTACCTACAAATGTTTGTAAAACAGAAATAAAAAGTAAAAAAAAACATTGCGTTTAAGTAAATAGTAAAAAAACTTTTAACTGAAGAATTGCTATCGGCTTTTGTACATATTTATTAATAAAAAAAATACCTACTAAGTAACAATTAATTATGCCTTACTTCTCTATTCACAATGTAAATAATAATATTTAAGGTTTAAATCGTGTATTTTTTCCTTTACATGCTTATAAAGTGTTTAAATTGTAAAAAAAAAATTAGGTACATACCTATCACATCTTGGGTTTCCGGGTAAATCGACGTAAGTGAATATTTCGTAAAGTATCATAAAATAAGTACCTATTACTGCAATGATTTTTGTGAGGATTGTTTTCGATCTTGGCTGATCTTGATGGCATTTTTTTGTAGTTCATCACTTATGACTTTTTACCCAGTAACAATGAGGTCTTCCGTTAGATATGTTTGTTAAAATAATGTGAAAAGAATAAAAAAAGACAATGACAACCGACATTAATTTCATGACTGGAACATTTATCAGCATCTAACAAAAATTATTCGTCTCTTTCTTTAAAACAATTTATAAACGTATGATTTTCTATAATACATTTCAAACTTTAATATTTTTGTTATTAAGAGTAGAATCTATAATTAAATGTTATATTAACTTGTATAAGAACATTACTTGCTATCTAGTGACGAGATTAAATACAAAAAACATACATAAATAAGTCTAATGAGGTGTAAATGTATTAATAAGTACCATAACATTTTTGCAGCGATAATCCATTTTCATCTTCATATAAGCAGTAAGCACTAGGTTTAATATAAAAATTAATGTTACATTTTATATTTACAAGATACTAAACTATGACTGACAGCTCGGTAAAATTATTTCGGTAAAGAGATATTACTAACAACATCTTTGCCATAAAGGATCGAATTCAAATTTAGAATCTCATTGAAGCAAAAATATAATGTTACAGTTCCGATAATATATGACGGAAAACATATTATAAAGTTACGAATTAATAACTTCAACTAAATTATATTGACCCAGCGTTGTGGAGGTTAAATTATAGTAAATAGATTTATTATATTCAATACTTACATTAGTTAAACTACAGACATTAACGTCAACAACTATTACTTGATTAATTTTGATTAAAATTGTTATAACAACATCGCGTTAATTAACAAAATTAATCATGTACCAAATTTAATAAGCTCCAAACCAAAACACGGAGTGATTCTCGCCTTAAACATGCTATAAAATATTTGCGATTTGAAATAATTGACGATGATTTTTAGACCAAGGTATTGACCGAATTGTGTTTATAATAATACAACTGATCAAACGTAAGTACAAAAAAGGTTAAAATTAATAAATTAATTAAATAAAAGTTCTTAAAAATTATTAGGTAATTTTAAGAAAAATATAAAAATATTTTAATGTACCTTTCAAGTTGTGTGAGGTACTATCAATAAAATAAAAAGAAACATTTTAAAATGAAACAAAAACATTGCAAGTCCGTCCAGATTTATTTTAGTTTATATTATAGTCAAAGTTAATAAAAATATATCAACATCTGAATTGATAACCTCTTTTAAGAAGTCGTGAATAAAACCTTTTTAGTAATCAAACCACAAAAAAGTGCTGACCACAACATTTTGTTAAGGTAAAAAGTTCAAACACTACTTTTTTAGTTAAAACATTAAAAGCATTCTATATAAGCATGTTTACAAGCTTCTGGCTACCTTACCATGTTAGCCTTTAGTATAGGCGAGAAACTAGCCCCGTGTGTTGGAGCCTTAGCTGTAATATCAGATTATTATTTAAGTATAACGTACAATTAAAAACAGTTAAAACACTTTAACGATAATACGTTTTAAGACGCATAAAATGTTTAATGGAATTCTATAATTAAGGCACATATGGCGACCATAAGAATTACTAGCCATACTTATAATACAGAGACTATGAGACTGTAAAGTCGTTAAATATAATGTACCTTTTAAATCATACATAAATAATTTTAACTTGTGTCTTTGGAGAAGTATCCAAGACGTCAATTCAATTTTTCTGATTAAACCAGCAATTTTTTTTAGATATATGATTTGATTATATTAAATACGTCCCATGGATAAATTTTTAACTAAAATAAAAAAGTGCTTAAGATATTTTAAGACAAAGTATCTAAAAAGTCGGGAACTACTGAGAATATTTTTATTGAATAATTACGCCACTTAACTATTATGACTAATTTCACATACACCCACCATGTTTAGTAGTGCCATTCATAAATTTCTCTTGACATTATATTGGTAACAAGCTTTATGAAAATTAATGTGCCTTCATCAAAATGACTTAGTAGCCAACATTCGGCCGAAATCATACATACGTGAAACGCATAAAATAGATACCCATTTAAAATAAAACATGAAGAGATTGTATTGACAAGATAAATGCTTTGTTTAAAGTAACACAGTGTAAACAATGTCCTAAAAAGGTACGACCGATGAAAACAATAGACAATTTCGAAGTACACAAAGAGGTCAAACACATAGAGGACGGTTTATAGTGAAGTTTTATATGTTACGATTTGAAAAATACAAATGATTTTTGGATTAGTTTTTAAGAGTACAATAAAGTTGAATAAGAATAAAAAAAAATAAAACTCCTGACTGCAAAAATAACATTGAGCTGCAAATTTTTGTAACATCTAACTAAGAACAAAGTTCGGAAGATAGATGTTAAAGAAATTTACAATCATAATAATAATATAACCAAAATTTGAAAATCATAACCATTGGCAGTCGAGTGATAGAATGTAAGAAATTATAGTCACAACAATAGTTGATAGTCACAATTAAAACTAATTTACAAATTGTTTATACTACAGATCAAATCGAAGCAGAGTAAACCGTACCCAAGTACTTATGCACCAGCATCTTGAAAGTCTAAACACTAATCAGGGAATCACAAAGGACGTCTTTTTTATGATTCTCTAATTAGTGTCTAAATTTTAAGAGTATTTAAACCGTTCTCAATGTGTTTGCCTCCTAAAATCGCTTTAACTTAAGATTCAGCGATCAAACGTCAGAATTTTTCCCGGTAATAGCACCCGTGTTCTTATTGTATTCGTACTCTTTGTGGCCATTGTTAGGCCTCCTCAAAAGGCCCTCAGATGCCGATTCCCCGTTGTCTTTCAACAAACCTTTTCCGTCACTGAAAACGTAAAATTTGAGGTGATATTGAAATGCTTATAGTAGATTTTTGACATTTCATCTTTTTATTTATACAAAAGAATGAAAATCTAGATCTTCTACTTCGGTATTAGATACCGAACGTACTTAACATCAAATAATCTATTGTTATAAGCAAAATGTTTAATAACTAGTCCAAACTAAGCTCAGACTTCTTTTTAGATACGTGAATAAGTAAGAAAATTCAAATTCTATAAATCCATCTCTACACTTACTTTTTGTTTATTCAAAGTAATACAAAATGTATATTCAGATGAATCGCGTCAAAGTTTAAGATCGTAACGACTAAGTCAAAACTGTAAATACCTTTCAATGATTTTGTAAATAAGAAACAAAAAAATCTAGCCAAAATTTTTAAACATTCTATGAGACGAAATGAGCATTAAAATTTAGTCACATTAAAAAGGAAATTGAGATTGAGAGAGACTCTATAAGTAATCTATGCTTAATAAAATTTGAATGCAAAGGAAAAGTCAACAAAAAGCTTTAAGTAAATTAAGGGAATTCTTTTAGCGTCTATCGTTTCCAAAATGTTCTGAAAATTAACAGGAAAATTGTTTCCAAATTTTAGTACAGCATCGGGTTCCAATTCGATTACTTGATTGAATTGAAGACAATTTGGTTCAGTTTGGATTCAGTTTTTCGATAACTACTGATATTAATTTGATTAATACTTATTAACAAATTGCCAAGCAATTTACTAAGTATGAATATTTAGGAAATATATCTATGTCTAGACTTAAATTTAAAACTTGACTACTTGTTTCGTTATTCTTACCTATTACTGGGCTGTCTTACTGAATAGGGGTAAGTAGATTATAGGCCACATTAGCGGTTGGTGAGTTTTGTAAGAATGTATGGATGTTTGTTACTCTTTCACGCAAAAATACTCGACGGAATTGAAATTTAGCACAGAGATAGATTCTTTTTATCCTAATATGTACCATGCGGGCGAAGCTGTATGTGGAAGCTAGTAATTTATAAAATACCTAGTTGACCCGATGTCCCTTTGTCCTGCCAAACGCCATAGGGTTACTTTATGAAAGTAAAAATGGTCAGTAAGTTTTCTTAGCTTTATTTCAATTTTTCGCTCTTCTTTTCTAATTTACTCTTTCTTAAGGACCTTCTCGTAATAATTACAAACACAATAAAAAATACCGAAATCGTACACGCACGATATTGTGACCAAGGAAAATAGGGATTCATTTTTTCATGTAGGTAGACTAGCTTCCCCAGTACTTTAGTACTAAAGCAGCAGCTTTAGTAGAACTCCGTATCGCATATTTCTCACCTTTTAATTACTAATATCGCTATTAAAAATAGAGGTAGGTGAAAAAAAGTTAAATATTTAGGGTATTATTATTTTTTAATTTTTTATATATTTTTAATAGTAATTAATTATTTTTTTTTGGGATAAACCACCCTTATCACTTAGGCGTATGAAAAATAGATGACAACCGATTCTCAGACCTACCAAATATAGATATAAACTTTCAATAAAATCTTTTATATAATTTAGTCTTTGGTTATAAACACCGCGACACGAGAATTTTATATATTAGTTATAAATAAAAATCTCACCGTGGATTCAATGTCTTCTTTTTACTATTCTTACAACAACAGCTTGCGATGATGCCTTGTCTCTTCCAGCAGTAGAACAACACGTCCAACAAGATCAGACAGATTAGTACCACGGCAATTGATATTCCTATTATAGCTGCTCCTGAGAGAACTGGTTCAGGTTCACCCGTTACTGAAATACGAACAATGTTTGTAGAATTGAATCTAAATTGAAGTTTAGGTAACAAGAAAAGTTTGAATTGGAATGGTTCGTGGTATTTGTTGAAAAACATAGTTACATTGTTTTTTATCTTTCTAGTACTTAAAATTATAGTAACAATATTTCCCTGGGATATTAACACACATGACCATCATAACCAGACCGGTGTGGCGTGGTAGGTAAAATACTTGCTTTTCACGCCGCAGGTCGTGGGTTCGATTCCCACCCGAGACAAACATTTGTGTTTATGTTGTGTTAGGGTGTAAATATCTACTATAAGTATATATTTACAAAAGAAAAGTCTTTTATGTATAGTATATACCAGTTATCTGGTTCCCATAACACAAGCTCTGCTTAGCTTAGGACCAGATGACCGTGTGTGTTAATGTCCCAGAATATATATATTTATTAGTAACTCTAGTAGTAATACGACCGTGATGGCGCTGCTCTGGTTCTCATACAAAATATTACGCTTACGATTAACATTAGGAGAACCATAGTTTTTCGAACTTCAGCGGTCTTGTACGGTTATTACATTAAAACTTTCATTAATAAGTATAAAAGCTTTTAAAAGATTAGTATTAAAAAAACTAAAAAATTGCGATGTTCTAAGACGCCATTATAGATTCTAGTCTACCAGCGGATTTTCTGCGTAACAAGACTGATTGAGTTGACAGCTAGACAACAGAGTGATCCTTGGGGGTTTCGAATTTATATAGATAATATGTCAAGTTTATTAACAGAATCACACTTCAACCCTTTTTAGTGTCCCACAGCTGGGCACCGGTCTTCTCTCAACTATTTTACGAGTTGAGAGAGTTTTAGGCCTTAATCCACATACGCTGGAAAATTGCTGGTTAGTGGATGTCACATGTCCTCGAATAATTAGTTCTTAGATATAATTTCCTCAGCGATGAAACAATTCACACAAAGACGTGTGAGCAGGGTTGGGAATCGAACCTGAAAAAAGAAAGGCTCTGCGCTACCGCTGCTCTGAACTAATATGCTACATAATAATATATTTGCTTTGTACTAATATGATCATAGCATAAATATTCTATACCTTAATCCATTAGTAATTGAAATAAAGAAAGTGCTCGCGGATTTTTCCGTTCTGTAAAAACTGACAGTTCTAGGTTACTCGGACACATTCCACTACACGAAGGTCGTTTATTTTAAGAGTGTTTTGATCTACAACTATTATTATAAATAATATGAAAGTTACTGGTTACGATGTTAGTACAGTAGTGTATCTAAGCACATGCACGTCCGAGCTACTCGTCCGAATGGTAAGGCCTGGACTATAAGTGTCCGAAATCACCCGGGCCCGAAAAAACCGGCCGCAGAAAATCTCGTATTGAATCAGACTCTAAGATAATCATTTGAATTTTTCCATCGCCGGTTACAAATGATGAGGGGCACCTAGACAAATTACATAGCGAAGCGATAACGAAAGATCGAAAAGAACAAAATGTAATAGGATTGACTTTCACCGTCGAAACGACTTGTGACAATCTTATGGCAATCTACATACATAGCATTTCATTTTATTCGAACATTCGTTACCGTTTCGCTATGTAATGTGTCTAGAGACCCAGAAGCCCAAACGATCCCGAATTTTACTTGGAAGTGCTTTTCCTTCTGCTTCTGTTTTCAGGTTCCGGGGATCCCGGAAGCTTATGTCCGCTATCAGCCGACAAAATCGGTTTGCTTGTAAGCCGCCATTAGAGTGCTATTTATTTTGCAATAAGTAGCAATATTTGAATTTTGCATTATTTTAAATTGTATTTTTAAAACGCGAACTATATTATACCTATAAACATAATTTAAAAAATTATTGTGTTTATTGTACTACCCAACCTACAATTTAATAAAAAATATTAGTAAGTAATAGAGGTTCCGTAGTAGATAAGTATTTTATAAATTAACACCTTTTTATAACTTATTTTATTTTTAAACTTTTTAAATTGAGTTAAGTAAGTAATCGAATGGGTGTATTAGAAGGCATTTAGCTGTTGAAATGTAACGTACCTGGTAGAGTGGCAGTGAGAGTAGCTGACGTAGAGTTTCCTTCAGCGTTATGTGCTACAAGTTCGAAGTTATACGTAGTGTTAAACTGTAAGTCGTCCAACTGTACTTCTGAAACTCCATCTAAACGCCTCTCTTTGCATTGCGTCGCATTTTGCTCATTCATCTAAACGTTTTATAAATTAATAATAAATATCTTTATTATATTCTTTTGAGCTTAGAACAATTACTTTAGTTTTATTAGTATCACGACCATCTCCAAACTAAACAGACCATGTCCTATGAAAACTAGATAGCTGAATTTTGTAATTATCATAATATTTTAATTGGGGCCTCTGCTGAAATAATTCCACAATTTTTAAGTATAATAAGTTTACAAGCTTTTAAAAGATTTGATTAGTAGTAAACAAAAAAACATTTTTATGTTGTTTCATTAATTTTGTTTTATATATTTATATTTGTTTCACATATTTTTATTTTAAATGTATGTAAGGAGATGTTGCCAAAAAACTGCTGACGCCATTTTTTTTAAATGGTGGCGCTAGCGGCAAAATACGAGACGGCAAAGTTGAAATTCGAGAATATCCTATCGAAATATATAAAATTACTTATTTAAAAATGGAAAACTTTCCACTCAACCCCATTTTTTAAACTGTAGGATTATCATAAGATAATTGTCTCAGTGCCTTCTTACTAGAATTAAAACTTAGAAGGTAATAATTATAATAAAGTGCATTACCGGACAATATCGAAGAACGTAGTAATCAATGGGTTCACCGTTGTCTTGAGGAGTTTTCCACTTTAAAATCTTGTTAGCACCAATTTGTACAGAGTCTGATTCAAATATCGGTGATTCTGGTGCTGACCTAGAAATATAATAATAATAATAAAATTAAAAAAGTTTATTTAACATAAACACATGTGTACATAAAACATGTTTCAAAAATTTTCAAGGTTCACGATTCACAAAAGTCGTAAAAATTTCCCACATATTTTACTTGAAATAACAAAGTTCATGAAACGCATAAATAAGAGGAGTTTGGCTACTAATTGTCCAATTTAAAAGGGCAAAAATTGTCCTACGCTCTCAAATCGTACTGAATAAGAAGTGATGATTTCAAATTGTCTGAATGGACCAAAACGTATGAATACTATTTCCAAAGTACTTTTCAAAAGTAGGTAACAAAATTTATGAGTACACTCCAACGGCCTCTTTTCACACTGTCGATAGCTGCAAATAGAGCTAAATAAAAAGTGTTGGACTTCAAATGGTTCAATTTAAAGGTACAATAAAAAATAATTCCTACTTTTTAGGGTTCCGTACCTCAAAAGGAAAAAACGGAACCCTTATAGGATCACTTTGTTGTCCGTCTGTCCGTCCGTCTGTCAAGACCCTTTTTCTCAGGAACGCGTGGAGGTATGAAGCTGAAATTTATATCAATTACTCAAGTCTACTGTCCCTTGAAGCTGTGAAAAAATCAAACTTCTAAGCCAACGCAATCAAAAGATACAGCCGTTTATGCCGCAAATTTTCGACACTTGCAAGGGAATCAAAACCTACAGGGTGCTTCCCGTGAACTCAGAATCTTGAAATTTAGTACGAAGCAACGTCTTATAGCATAGATAAAGGAAAAATTACGAAAACCATAAATTTTTAGTTACATCACATAATATATTTTTTTTTTAATAATTTTAAACTTACTACCCATTTCCTCATAAACGCATAGAGGTATTAAATTGAAATTCATACCAAATACTCAAGTCTATAATACCTTTAAGCTGTAACAAAATCAAACTTCTATGTCAACGCAATCAAAAGAAACATCAATTTAAGCTGCATATTTTGAAACTCGCAAGTACTCGCAAGGGAATCAAAACCTAAAGGGTACTTCCAGTCGACCTAGAATCTTGAAATTTGGCATGAAGCAACGTTTTATAGCACACATAAAGGAAAAATTCCGAAAACCTTAAATTTTTAGTTACATTACAAAATATATATTTTTAAATAAATATAAACTTATTACTTTTTTCCTCATGAACGCGTAGAGCTATCAAGTTGAAATTCATATCAAATACTTAGATCTAATTGCCTTTAACCCGTGAAAAAAAAAAAATTCTAAGTCAACGCAAAAACGCAAAACGCAAAAGTACAACCATTGATACCGCATATTTTGAAACTCGCAACTACACGCAAGGGAATTAAAACCTAAAGACCACTTCCCGTTGACATAGAATCTCGAAATTTGGTAAGAAGCAATAGCTTACAGCACAGGTAACAGAAACAATCCGAAAAGCTTAAAATTTTAAGTAGTTATACCACCAAAAAAATTGTGATTGTAAACATAATTGTAGTTACAGCAATGACCGCGAGTTATTATACTATGTATGGGGAGGGCAACATTTTTCAAACGGCAAAGACGACCTCACTCATCGTCATTCAATCCCGATGTTTTGGTGAATATACCATAGTTATGACTCGATTGTCGTAATGAACGAACTTTGTAAACCTTGCAGGTTTGTACGGAACCCTCGGTGCGCGAGTCCGACTCGCACTTGACCGGTTTTTTATCTTAATATAGACTTGCGCTTGACCACAACTTGCCTGATGTGAAGCAATGGTGCAGTCTATGATGGAACGGGCTTACCCAGTAAATACCGATTCACTCATGACTTGAAGACCGGCAGATTGTAGCTATCGGGAATTTTGGTAGTTAACACCATGAAAGTGAAAGCAAAGCGCTTTGTGCGTACCCGTGGAATTTCCACCATATTATAACGGTGGCGCATAGCCGTACCTCTACTTGTCCGATGGAAGAACGGGGATGAATGGGGGAATAAGATTGTGTAATTCCAAACTTACTTTTCAAGAGTAACAAAACTCATGAGTCCACTCCAAGGGCCTCTACCCACACTGTTGATAGCCGCGAATCGTGCTAAATAAGAAGTGTTGGACTTCAAATTGTCTAATTTCAAAGGTCTTTCGATTCCCCACGTCCTATTTGGATGGACATCAGTAATATTGTAATTGTCTTCCTCATCGTATTCCGTGATGAATCCTATTACTGTGGGACCTTCGAAATCGATTGGAGGTTCTAAGGAGAAAATGAACGAGGTAGCTGTGGTTTCGATTGTTGAGACCTAAAAACAATAGAACAATAATAATAATATTCTGGGACATTAACACACATGGTCATCTGATCCCGAACTTAACAGAGCTTGTGTTATCAAAACCAGATAGCTGAAATATTAAGTTATTAAGTTGGTGAAAAGTCTATAAGTGTCCAATTGGTGGCCTGACGACATAACGACATGCTCATACAAGTTTATTATTAATAATAATATTTATTTCAGATCTTAAATCCATTTGTAGGTACACAAGGCATTATTTTACATATATAAAAGACTAGCAGACCCGGCAGACGTCGTTCTGCCCGGTAAAGCAGTGCCATTTACCGGGTCTCAGACCTACCGAATATAACCAATAATAAATAATAGGTATCAAACCCGGTTTTTGGCACTATTTCGCTTTCTAAATTTTCTTTTTTTTAATTTTCTCTGCGTAAGAACCATTCTCGTACTTAAAGGAATATTTTAAAAAAAGAATTAGCGGAATCGGTCCAGCCGTTCACGTGTGATGTCGTGACAACGGAAAACGGGTTTCATTTTTATATTTAAAGATGGTTTATGAGACGACATCCATCTATACATTAGTTGGCTATCTAGCCTGTTCGCCACAGTACTGACAAGGCTGTTGGATCTGTCACGCACTCGCCGCATCAGGGAAGCATTTCTGGATCGTATGATTGCATAAAAATCTACTACCTAAAGAATAATAAATAATAAAGAATCCACTTTTTGAAGTCGGCAGAAAAGACCTTCCATATTATACTTAATCGATTATAATAGACTTCTCTAAGTAAGAACCTACTATGCGTTTCAAATAAGAATCGAACTGGAAATCCGGCATTTTGAACCGAATGCACATTTTTACATTTGTTAGTACAGTCGGCAAAAACAGTTGTTTGAAAAAAATAATCACATCAAGATGAAAATTTCAATAAAATGCTTGTATCTTATACCAGTTATCTGGTTTCCCTAACACAAGCTCTGCTTAGCTTGAGACCAGATGACCGTGTGTGTTACAGTCCCAGAAAATTATATTATTATGATTATTCACCTCTGCCTGCACCTTCAGGTAATACAGATGTGAGCGATATAGATAGTTACTTACATTTTGCACATACGATGGTGGGTATCCTCTCCTCAAATTAACAGTTTTAATGGAGTTTCCTAATCTGTTCATAGCTTTACACATATATTCGCCATATGCAGTGAACTGTTCGTTTATTAAATACTTTAAAATTAACGGGTTCATTTTATCCGTTGCTACTTTAATAACTGATGTCGAATTGATCGATCTGTATCTGTGAATAATAAAATTAATAATCTTAACATTGTACACAATGAAGTCGGTTCCGCTGTCTGTTAGCGGTAAACTCCAAAACTACTGAATGGATTTTCATGCGGTTTTTACCTATACATAGAGTGATCCATGAGAAAGGTTTAAATGTATAATTTATATCAGTGCAAAGCCAGGGCGGTTCGCTAGTAAATTATCAATAAAAAAATACAAAAAAAAATTGCGAATCCGTTTATATGGAGGAGTTTAAAAAAACAGAATTGCTATCCTCCTTTTTGAGTTAGTTGAAAATACTAGCTTCCGCGCAATTGACTCTGGGACAATGAACCTAGTAGTAGTACAAAATTTTTATAATTTCAATATAACACTATAATTTAACAAATTTGTTAAATTATAGCTTTGACATTAGTCCTTAATAATGCAAATAATCCAAAAATTACGCACAGAGATTTCATTACAAATTTCAATAGATAAATACGTAAATATAGGTAAAGTTAATAAAAATGTGTTAAATAAATCTTACATCCAAGTAACATTAGAAGGTGGGTTGCTCTCGTGCTCACAACTCAATGTGACTTCCGCCCCGTTCCATCCCCATACATCTTCATTAACCTTTTCAAAATATGGCTTATGTTCCACTGTTACATATATTATTTCCGTAGTAAAGTCCACTACAAAAAAGAAACAAAGAAAGTAAATTAGAATAAAATAAATCTTAAAATTTAAAAAAAAAATTAAATACAATAATAACATAAAATCAAATTAAACCTTTATGTCTATTGCCTGCCATTAATCAAATTAAAAAAAGTAAATCTAAAAAAAAAACAATAATAAAAAAACTGATTTATTTATTTTTATTTTAGAATGCCAAAATCATATTTGTCAATGTAAAATGTAATTCAAATTTAAAATTAAGTATGTACGTAAATTAAATAATGCTAAAACTAGTATTGTCTTAGATTTCCGCGCATATTACACATTGATATAAAACTGGTCCACCCGTGAACATGAAGCATGAAGTTTGAAAAGACTTGAAACGTCGGGATCTAAAATCTAAAATAAACCGCGATAAAATGCGTTGTAAAGTAGTTTTATTTCAATGCTAAAACTATTTTTACAAAAATATTATAAAAATCAATAAAAATTTAATAAATATATAAATATCTTGTCGAGAAAGTATAAAATCACATGCACTAACCATCATTGCTTGCATTACAGACATAGATTCCTGCTTTTGATCTATCAAATTTAAATATTGAATAGTTCGGTATGAGGAACTCGAATGCTGGCTCCCTGAAAAAAAAAACCATTTATTTTTCTCCAGGAAAAAATAAGTTTTTCTTCAATCAAGTTTAACTATAGGCCGACCGTTTAACTCGCGTATCGCCTATCGCCAAGATTCTGACTCCTCAAGCTGCACAGACAGTGATGATGATTCAAGCGATATGGATATTAGTGACGAATAGTCTTACATTACTTTTATCTGTGGTTAAATAGTTCTTTAAGAGATTTAATTAATGTTTTATGACTTTCTACCTCAGATGGCGATACGCGAGTTAAACGGTCCGCCTATACTCCATAAGTCGAGTAAATACTATGAATATAAATCTTCTCTTCTGTTGTTTTTTTTGCCATCCGACATACAAGAAATTATAACATTTTTTGTCATAGATTACAGAAATCTTCCATGGGTATTGGCTGATTTTTTTCTGTCATCTGCGACCATAAATGTAGGTATGATTCCGGGGTTATTAAAAAATATTAGACACGTTTTTGCTTTTTTAATTAAGTAATGAATAATTAATAGTTTTCTACAGATTTATCATCAGAAGTACTTTCACTTCAACCCTTTTTAGTGTCCCACAGCTGGGCACGGGTCTTCTCTCAACTATCTTACAAGTTGAGGAGGTATAGACCTCAATCCACACACGCTAGCCAAGTGCAGGTTGGTGGATGTCACATGTCCTCGAATGATTAGTTCCTAGACATGCCGGTTTCCTCACGATGTTTTCCTTCACAGATATTGAGCAGCGGCGATGAAACATTTTACACAAAGATGTGTGGGCACGACTGGGAATCGAACCCGCGACCTTGTATTTCAATGTAAGGCGAGGCCTGTACCGCTGCACCAGCGCTGCTCGCAGTATCATTTAGGTACTTTTAATTAACATATACTATATAAAGTAAGTACTTACGTTTCTGGAGTATCTAAAGATTTTCCTTCATAGGTAATAGTAACGTTTGGTAATGGATACCCAGTAACATTACAGAAAAAAGGCCTTTCACTACCTTCTACTGCTGTTATATTGTTGAACTCTATTATTTTTGGAGCGTAGTGTACCTGAAAAATAAATTAATAACTTTATTGTATCCTCATTATAAATCATTGTAGCATTTTGTTCTATTGAAAATTATATTAAACACATCTGTTTTTACAGTTTTGTCCTAAACTGTATCAGACATTGACAAAACTCGAGTCTTAGTTCCCCCCCCCCCCCCCTTTTTTATGATTTTGCACGTTTATCCTCAAAGATGGTAAATGTGCAATCAGTAAGTGAAATCAGAACTCCAGTTCTTCGCTCCGTTAGAACCGTGAGTTAAAACAATTGTAATTCCATTAAAAGAATGAGATGCGGCTATACAATGCGTATACCTCCATTTCTTTCTTTCAATGGAATTACAATCGCTTTATACACTGATGTTAAGGCAGCTGATAGGTTTAGATTAACTGGCTTACTAACTGCCTTGGATTTAATACTGGACTTAATTTTTGGCGCTAGTATCATGCAAGACGTTGCCATCATCACTTAAATAGATTTCATCCTGGTAAATTCTGCATTAGCTATTGCCCTTATTAAAAGTTCATTTAATAGTTACTGTACCTCGATATTAATCTGCTTCTGCGCATTTCCAACTTCGTTTATAGCAGTACATTGATAAACTCCTGCATCTTTTGGCTCTACACTATCGATAGTAATAGTTCCATAAGTTTGGTTCCATCTTTCTTGACCTTCCGATTTCTAAAATAAATACTTTAGAACTTTAGCTTTGTGACTTTACTTTGAATTGGTATTTATGTAAATAGCATAATATATCTACTTGGTCTTGTTTTAACTAAATCTGTTGTTGTTTTGTGTTAATTTTGTGTTTTTTTTTATTAACCAGCAGCCGTATTATGACACCATATAGTATTATTATTGCAGTTCTACGAAAGATAAGTTGCTTTACATATTGTATAGCGGCATCTCACTTCCGCAGCTTTCACAATATTACTTTAAGCTGTTGTGATACGCCGCCTGATATGTATTATTTAGCCATGGCAATAATTATAAGTACTTTAGTTTTCTAATTTCCAAAATTTTACGTTTGAATAGTATATGGTGTCCTTAATTACGGGATGTATTCCAAAACAAATTGCTCGCGTAAAACTGAATACGTCGCTAATTGTTGCAAATATTAAAATATGTGACACCACCCTTTCTATTTGGTTTTTACTGTCACGTGCTTGAATATCAAAATTTGACTAATTTCTTTCCAAAAAAATAAAAATAATTCATTTATTGTTCATATGCATGGGATTTAACAAGATGGTGACATATAAAATGGATGAGTACGCCATGTTTCACCATAAGGCGTATGAACATTATAATTAAAATAAAGAATTTATAACAATTAATACCGTCATGCATTAAAATTAAATAAATCAAAATAATAATTAAAATAAATAATTCAATGTCAAAATATAATGTAGTCAAAATTTTCATTATTACACATTATTATTACTGTCAATAAATTCATTGATGTCATAATACGATTTTTCTGCAAGAAAGCTATTGAGCGCAGATCTAAATTGTATTTTATTATTAATATTTATAATGAGAATCTCTTTTATTTTGGAAGGGATCTGTACATTATTTTTTTTTAATTCTAAGTAGATACTAGGCTTTTGCTATATTGGATAAAGTGTAATCTATTGATTTTAGTAATACTGTGGGAAAAAACTTACCAGTTCAGGTATTTTCTTCCATTCATATCTAGCTATAGGCTCAGCATCAGCCTCACATGTTATTGATAAAGGTTCTCCAGCATTTACAGTCGTTTTTGCAGCTCTTAGTTCTTTTATAACTGGCTTTGTATTTACCTACAGAATTAACATACTGTAATTTATTATTCTACATCTCTCTTTCTTCTTTTTATTTCAATATGCAAACTGCCTCTAATAAAAACTGTTCCAAAAAAAAAATATTCCCGATTCGAACTTGCAACCTTCAACGGTTGAACCCCAACTAGGCATTTTACACAAACAGTCACACTTTGTTCCCATGAGATAGAAACGTTAGAGAGCCACCTTCTACAATCTTCTAACATCTGCCAACTATATTGTTATTTAGGTTCATTTTTTACTCTGAAATAGACTTGCGCTTGACTACAATTGTAGTCTACGTTGGAACGCGCCTGTCCAATATGCCGATTCACTCGTAATTACGAATGATTTTAGGTTAAAAGGTGGTAAAATGAGGTTCGATATGTTTAGAAATCAGTAAGAAGCAAAAATTCCGTCCAACACTCTTAAATGGTATCACCAGACATCGCAGCAGAAAAAAAAGGCTGCTTATAGGTGCAGCTTTGTCTGATGGGTGGTCAATAACCACAGCCGAAGCCACCCACCAGTTTATTTTCACCAGATTTACACCACCCAGATACTATGTGTGGGAATACTGATTAAAGGTGTACTTCCATGGACGAAGTTGACTCAGCCTCCAAAATTATGTTATACATACATGACGGTTGTGAGGCTCACGATGAAAGCAATATTTCTTTAATATTGTGTACCTTAACATTAATGTCCATTTCAATTTCCTCTCCTGTAGAGTATACAGAAGCTTGACACCGGTATACACCAGTATCATTAGCATCTGCGTTTTTTACCAACAGATCACCGTCATAATAAATATATTTTGTGCTGTTAGTGAATATAATCTGTAACAAAAGTAACTGTTACTATAACTATCACTTTACAAAATTCAACTTTTTTAGAGTTCCATTGTTTGGTACGGGTCTTGTCTCAACTATCCTACGAGTTGAGAGAGTTAAGGCCTTAATCCACACACTTTTACATCTGGATGTAAAAATAAACAACGTGTAAAATCCAGTTCAGATGCCTTGTTGGTTCAGTGGTATTCAAATCCCGGGTCAAACACGTTGGGAAATGTAACCAATGAACGGCAAAAGCCTTACGCTACTATTTAGTTCTGGGACTTAGGTCCCATAGGGACATATCCTGCGCTGTGACTGATACTCACTTCTGTTAAATTTTCGCTGTACAAATTGTCGTTACCAATGATATGATTGATTGTACCCATGACCATGAAGTCTGAAAAGTTTTTGAAACATCGAGAACTAAAATCTAAAATAAACCGCGATAAAATCTGTTATAAAATAGTTTTATTTCAATTTGTGTAAGTTAAAAATGTATTCTTACCTCAACAGGTTCATCATTTATCATTCTGTACCATCTGTTGTGAGGTTTACTTGCTCCTTTAGACCAACATCCGACTACACAATCAATGCCTTCATATATCGTTTGTTTCGGTGGGGTATCTTGGAACGTTAGAGGATCTGCATAAAAAAAAGAAAATTAGTATCCTGAAACATTAGCACATAGCTTACTGATCCCAAACTAAGCAAAGATTGTAGTATGGAGACCAGACTTTTTTGTAGATGTCTAACTGTCACAGGGAAGTTCGTACCGCGTGTTTCTCATTTCTTTTAAATCTTCTTTAGACTTGTACGAGCACTAGCACTATAAAACTAAAATCAGCCAAAACTGCTGGCCGTTCTCTAGTTTTAGTGTCACAAACAAACATCAATTCATTCTTAAATATATGAAGAAAATGATTACACCTAATTTAGACTGTTTGTTGTGAAATATGGTGGGTGTAATCTTTTCATCATCATTATGGACACAACATCTTTCCAGAGAGACAATTGAAACTGTCCTGAGTGGTGGTCGGATGACCTCCTCTTATTGTTTTTAAGAAACGTCTTTAAGAGTCATCATAGAAATAGGTAGGATTCAATTCAAAAAAAAATTTCAATTCTTTAGATGTAAGTGTACGACAGGCAGGTCATTTTTTTTTCCATGGTAAATCTAATTGATAATGTTTTGCTTGCACCTGTGATTAAGGATTAGAAATTATTTTAAAGTAATAACTTACCGTATATATCTAAAACGTGGACTTGCATGATTGTTTCTCCTTTGTAGCGAGTGGTACATGAGTAAGACCCAGACATATACGACATTGATTTAGGAATGTGTAGAGAAAGGCAGTTGCCTTGCTCTTCGACGTACACGCTTGAATCTGACCCTGATCTTATGTAAACAAAATAATACTCATGAAAATATATCTAACACATCATTTATTGGATATAAGTAGGTACTAAGGTACACTAAAGGACAAATAAATTGAGCCAGCTGACCAATACTTCAATTCAAATGATTTATTTTTGTTTCTACAAGTGGTACAATTTTTTTAAATAAAATGTATCGCATAACATGTGATGTAAAAAACCAAAAGCGAAGAAATTAAAAAGTTGCCATGTTATTGCGAAGGTGATTAAAGGTGAGACCAGACTTAGACGCACCTCACGCGCCGCAGGCGATTTGTTTCAGGTACTGCGGCGACTGTAGCGCGATTAGGTGCGCGGGGTTACAGAGAACCTCATAAAAGTTATCGAATGCAGTGCGTGCGGGGTGGACAAAGTTTGCATTCAAAACTATTGAGAACCACTTTTCAAGTCCTTTCGTTGACACTACTCGGACGGGCGTCTGAGGCCGCCTGACACGTTATCCGAGTAGTTTGTCTATGCCTTTATTTTTTCTTTGAATAAGTTTCCTGATTTAATAATTAGCAAATGGTTTAAAGTCGAGGCATTAAAATGATTATTACTTTTAAATAGGTTAAAAGAAATAAAATATTTATTACTTATTAATATTTGAGTGTATTATCATAGCAAACTTACCTCATCTTATCAATAGTCCTACTGACTGAATCATACCAAACCAGCTTTTTTACACTGGCGCTGTCGTCTGTTTCTGTGCAACAACATTCCTCGAATATAGAACTACCAGTTGGAAACATTCTAGCGGTTCTGGTGTTCTCTTTGAAACATGCTTCAGAATCTGTAACAAATCAATAGTTGTAATTTAGATTATTTGTTGAATATAAACTATAGATAGAATTAGGGTAATTAACGCCCTCAGACCAGATGGAGTGACGGACGATCTCTGCAAGGTGACTGGTTAGAGCTGGATGAGAGTAGCCGCGGATCGTGATTAGTAGCGTGCCTTGAGTAAGGCCTATGTCCAGCTGTGGACTAAAATAGGTTGAAGAATCATCATTGTTAAATGATGAAGTATTTTAAATTAATACCTACACTGAACAAGTATACAGTAATTATTAGTTTATTACTAGTGATCTAGACCTTATAGTTATTGCGAGTTCAATGAAGTAGGATCTACGTAATATTACCTACAAGATTGGCCAAAGTTTTCTATCCGTGAAGCTTATTTAAACTTTGCCAGAAACCAGTGGTGAGGAAAGATTGCAATCCTACGTTTTGCGACGCGTAACCTTGCATTAAACTTTTATATTACTTGGTTCATTATAAAGTTTGTTAGCAGGTATCATTACAACTGAAATCTAAAATCTTTTTCATGCCTCTGTTGTATATGTAGTTGAAGTCGTATTAAACAAAAAATGGTAGGTACTTAATCATTTACAACACCTAAAATAAATGAAGGGATATGAAAACAATGCATATTATTAATTATATGCATCATATTCTATATCAACATTTACTGCTGAAGACCTACACAATTATTATCTGAATATAAATGCTGTTAGTTTTATTTTTCAAAACGGCAATGTTCGATTTCCTTGTGATACTTGTACACAATCAGTACAAGTTTTTCTTTTTTGCTATCGATAACCAAATCTTAGGCTACCCTGTACAATAAAATGTGCATAGGCATGATTATTCATAAAAACTTCACATATTTTAGCTCAATGTACTGTCATTATTTTATGGTTAGTTACATATGAAACACAAAGTACCTGTTGATATTTTGTAATAATGTAGGTATTAACAATTTAGTAATACTATTTTTATTATTTTTATTTTTAATTACATGCTTAGAATGAAATACACTAACACCTAAGTATGTATGCCTCAAAGCCTTTTTTACATAAGCATTGGTTGGTTTATTATAATAAATTTTATGATGATTCTTGACACATTTTAATAACTTCTATAGTAAAAGTTAAAATTTTTGCAACATTACAATATTTATTGGCGATTTATTACCTCGTCTAATACAAGAAATATTTCAATAGATCGTTCGTCTTTCATTTTGTAAAGCTACATTAAGCTTCTTTGAATCATTATTTTTCCGCAAGACATTATTACATTGAATCCCCACAGACAACTAATCAGATAGAATTGACTGAGTGGCCGAAAATTGTGTGGGACCTGTGTCTGAGATTGTAATCAATATCGACAGAGGGATTGAAAGGGCGTCTTTTCACCGCCCTAACGATGTTATTGGTGCTGTTATTATATCTGTTGAGCAAATACACAAGCTTACTAATCAAGACCCAATTACTGTAGTGTTGTTACGGTTCACTACGAAAGGTAAATAGTTCAGATTTTTTACATAAATAAAACTAGTATAAATATACACCGATTTATTGATTTACTTACAACATAATTAAAATTGATTAAATTATTTATGATTAAAATTATTACATCAAACTAATACTGACACTTTAATAAACATAAAAATAAATTGAAATAAAACTACTTTGTAACGGATTTAATAAGTAGTTTTATTTCAATTTGTGATATTCGCGTTTATCTAAGACAATATTACACAATTAAGTGTGTATCTTTCTAGATTAAAGGTTCATGTGGCAATCAGTTTTTTAAGGCCAGTTAAAATATTCTAAGGTCGTAAGGTCTAACCTAACCTATCCAACCACTGAAATTAAGACCATTAACTACGCTATTTAAACTTATTCAACCTGAACCGGAATACTATACTTCAAACCAGACATTCTTCAGGACATTTAAAATGACTATGTGAAGTCAGAAATTAATTTTTATTATCTTTTGATACAATTTATGATGTGATAAATTTTCGCAAAAATATCGCGTCGCGCAACCCTAATAGCTGTTTTTCTGAACTCGCTTTGACTTAATAAAATATGTGACAAACAAATGAAAATTGGCAGCCTCTTCAAAAGTTAGTATTATCTAAGAAAATAAACTGAAAAACAATATTTGTATTTTAGGGATTATTCTTTTTTCTAATTGATTTATAAACATTTTAACTACTAAAGCTTAAGCTATTTGAAATATAGTGGAATTTAAAGCATGGTATACCCGGGCTCACTTTGTGTACCTATGCAACATCGTTTTAAATCGTAGTATAAGGGAGTCTTTTTATGATTCTTAATTGAATTTTTACCTATAAGTATGACAATTGTGGTCAGAAAAATCCTTGGTTTATAGGATTTTATTTTTAAGTGTAAACTATCATTATCTGCCTGCAGAATGTTTTGAAACATTTTTGTTTGTGTAGAATCGACCTAAAACAGTGAATTGGCACAAATGACCTAGTATAATGCGGATGTGTCCAAGTTATGTCATTAAGGTCATGCCCATGCTGCTTTCATTAGCAATCTGTAGCAATGTATCTACTAGGTACCTACGTTAGCGATTAACTATTGTTGTGCATATAATAGGGACCTACCTAGTTTAGATTTGGCTAGTTCTGTTGTGTTTAATATAACTACCTAGTAATCTTAAAAATGACGGGCCGGTGGCGTGGTCGGTAAGATACTTGCTTTTCACGCCGCAGGTCGTAGGTTCGACTCCCACACAAGTTAGACATTTGTGTGATGAACACGTCCGTTTGTCTTGAGTCTGTGTGTAATTATCTATATTTAAGTATGTATTTACAAAAGAAAAGTATTATATGTAGTATAATTATTACCAGATAACTGGTTTCCATAGTAGATACAAGCTCTGCTAAGTTTGGGATCATACATGTGTGTTAATGTCCCACTATATTATTATTAATAATAAATATGTATACTAGATATTATTATGTACAGTTAAGTATTCTGTTTCTTGTGTATTCTTTTTTTAACAACGATGGCCCGTACCTCCGTACTGGCCTCGCCTTAGATTTATAAGGTCGCACATCTGTGTGTGAGATATAACATCGCCGCTGCTCAATATCGATGAAGGAAAACATCGTGAGGAAATCGGCATGTCTAAGAACTAATCATTCGAGGTCATGTGACATCCACCTATCCGCACTTGGCCATCGTGTGCGGATTAAGACCTAAAATTGTATATATAAATCTCAAATGTAAAAATGAATAGACTATTGTATATAGTGCAAAAACTCGAGAACGGCTCAACCGCTTATCAATTTTTGATCTTAAAGTACTTATACAAGTCCAAGGAAGGTTAAAAGGTGACAAATACGAGGTACGAAGTTTACGTATTTGATAAATTTGTCAATAGTCTTTTATCTAATTACATAGGTAAAAAATCTATCTATTAACTTTTAGATAGGTATATAGATAAGTAGGTTCGTGTAATCGTGTACCTAGCAGCAGTAACTGTGTAGTCACAACAACTCATTACTCAATCTTATCATTTATCTGCAAATTCGTAGACTGTTTCAATGTTTTTGTTCAACGTACCGAAACTAAATCGATGTAATTATTGTTAGCTACTATTAGCAAGAAGAAAAATACATATGTAAAAAATGTTTTCACTTCAACCCTTTTTTGTGTCCCACCTCTGGGTACGGGTCGTCTCTCAACTATCTTACGAGTTGAGAGAGTTTAGGCCTTAATCCACATAAACACACGCTGGCTAAGTACGTGTTGATGGATGACACATGTCCTCGAATGATTAGTTCTTAGACCTGCTGGTTTCCTCGCGTGGTTTTCCTTCACTGATATTGAGGAGCAGCGATGTAACAATTTATACAAAAATGTGTGGGCACGACTGGGAATCGAATTCGTGAACTTATATTTCTAAGGCGAGGCCTGTACCGCTGCGCCACCGTTGCTCGTGTTTTTAAGAGGGAGTTTTTAAGTTTTATAAATGAGGCCGGTCTAGCAGACTGTGATGTTGGTGTTGAAATTTGAGACCAAGAAAAAGGTATCGAGACGATTTTAAAACATTCGATACAAATTGACTAAAAGTCGCGGTCGACAGAATTAATTAAAAACATCAGGAAATCCCCTATGCCCAGCAATGGGATACTAAAAAAATAACAGAGACATTTGTTTTATATCCTGGACTGGAACGTTTTTATCGTCCAAATTTTAAATTCACATGTGCTGTATTAACTCATTATGTCTTGTTAAAAACAATTAAAATTAATTGCCGCCAACATATGACCTACAGCAATGTAAACAAACCGTTTGATCAGTTGTTTCTGTTACCTAACACTTGCACACAATACTAACTGCTACACTTACTTTATTAGTATCAACTTTTAAGTCTGTAGAACATAATAAGTAATATATCACCGTTGGCATAATACAACAGTTCACAGAAGCGGAACATCTATAAGTTTAAAATTTTATTAATAATAAGCATGAGGAAACCGGCCTGTCTAAGAAGTTATCATTCGAGGACATGTGACACCCACCAACCTGCATTTGGCCAGCGTGTGTGGATTAAAGATGACACGAGGACTATAGCTGGGATAGGACATTAAAACAGTACAGCAAGCCACTAAAAATACACTGACTTAAATTGCCCTCAAGACATTTGTCCTCTTTTAAAATATGCTTTTTAGTGGCATGCTGTCCTGTTTTACTGTCCTTACGAGGAGAATAGGTAGTCCTCGTGAAAATGGCGCGTGCCCAGCAGTGGGACACTAAAAAGAGTTGAAGTGAAGTGAATAAGCATACCGAGTTTCATTTTATAAGGAAAAACGTGCATTGACATTATTTGCGCAGAATTAATTATCTCTTGTTTTCATTGTGACATGAAATTATTAAATTTATGCAATTAAATTTTGTCATTAAGAAGTAAAAATATGTGTAGATAGTAAAATTTGAGGCTTATTCTTATTAATATTGAATAACCAGGTGCAGAAAAACACTACACTAAAATTCTATTTTTAAATCACAAAAACCAAGCTTATAAAGCTGTACATCATCGTAGCATACTATCAACCAACATATTTGATTACAGATTGATAGAAAGCCAATGAAAGCCCACCACAACTCATCGATATGGCTTCAGTGAGACTATAGTGGCATTCAACCCTTTGTTTTTAATTTGATTAGTTAAACCACATCAATAAATCGTTTATTACCTATCACAAACCGTAAATTTACCTAAATGTAAAAAGGGAAAGATTATTAAAAACGAAAGCGAATTAAAATTATCTGGATACAATCAGAAGATTCGGAAGAGATCAGTGGAGGTACAACGGCCTCACTTTAGAAATGTAAGACAACAATTCACACATCTGTGTGAATTGTTTGATCGCCGCTAAGATTTTTTGAACAAGACTGTATGCAGTTATCTCGTTTACTTTTGACCACTTTCTGACCCCAACATTAGACCAGCAATTTGAGTATGTTTAATTTCAATTAAATTAAGGATAGTTTATTAGGACAGTATATAGATTATTCACAAACTACGAATGACAGTTGAAAACATATTAAAATATATATCTACGTGCTAACTTAGCCTAAGATAAATACCTAAATATAAAATGGAACTTTTAAAAGATATCCAAAGCTGGACGTCAATAGACTCCTACAAAAAACTAAGTGGGTATTTAGGTATATTAATTGGAGTAACGACCAAGATGTGTGACAAACAAAATGTAATAGATATAAGTACTTCATTTAAAAAAGCAAAGAGTCTACTGAGTTTTTTGGCAGTGTTTCTCAGTATTTGCCAATCATTCACTGCACGGTTGGAAAAGAAATAGGACTTTTTCTATGTAGACTCACGTCTCAAAAATAACAAAGCATTTTTCGTTTTCGTCAGATGGTCTTTCTTAAAACTCAAGGACATAGCAATACAGTCAATAAAATTAGGACTGACAGAAGTAAAAATACTTATCCGAATTAGTTAATTTAATGTTTCCTGTAATTCAACTTACGCATCAGAATTAGATATGTATTTAAATATCTACCTACAAAAAATATGATGACATTTTTTTATAAAAACTGGTTACAAAAGTTGTACCTACATAGACTTTAGTTATAACTGTGAGAAAGTGAATATTGCGCCTACTTATATTAATTATCTGAGTACACATTCTTGGTCTGTTTGCTAAACAATAAATACAGTGCAATCATCTAATTACAGTTTGCAAATAAACAAAGTGCAAAACGCCAATCTAAACACATAGTTCAAGTAGCTAATGTTTTAAATAAAAAACGAATTGCTTCTTTTTCGTAAAAATAGGAAGCCATAAAAACAATGTACGTAGTACAGAAAGGAAGCCCTCCCCTTAAATTATCGGTTCGTTAGTGGAAAAGCATTGGAAGCACTACGATTTAATGTTATTTCTCCCAAGTGTAGGAATTAACACATGGAAAATACCACTCCTTGGGGTGAGGCAAGGCCCCAATATTATTTCTGGCCAGAAAAAAGTACAAAACAACCTTGTTGTTGAATGTAAAGGAATATAAATAAATTACGTAGAGTTGTAAACACTGGTCTACTTCTAAATTTAACCTATTTTGATACCTATAATTAACAGTTATCATATTTTAAATCTATAAAAACTAAAAAAATGATTCTAATTATTATATCGGGGAGTAAGAACAGAATGGCTGAGGTTTAAATTTTTGTTCACTTCTATAAACGTATACTTATTATTATGACACGTCACAACAACATGAAACTATATTAGATTAGACAATTTAATTTATAAAATTAATCATTTGATGACAAAATTTTCCATCCGTTGGATAGGTACCTAACCAATTACTGATGTCTTGAAAGTTATGTATTAACAATAAAGAAATCGTAATAATTAGGTAGGTAATCTTTAAAATGTTACAAAGTCTAAATCACGTTTCTAAAGTAGGTACATACTTGATAGAACGTAAATAAAAGTCTAATCAGATAAGTCCTCCAAATATTACCTAGACATTTTTTAGGTGTCAACACGTTTTCGTGCAAACACGTGTTGCTAATATCACGTTATATCTGCTATTTTTTATCTTCTCTCAAGGTTACCTCAGTTTAGATTTTACAACTTTTTCTTTATCACCCAAATTACGTTTAGTCAGAGAGCTCTTTAAATAGAAAAACAACATGGCTACCAGTTTCTAGGTTAACTTTTAAAGAATTGGCAAATGTACTTCGTATCACAAACACATACCTAATAAAAATGTTACGTGTATTCACACTTGAAGCCAAGGTCAAAGCGCAAAAAACTATGTTAGCATTAGTAATAATTTATTGTCTGACATTGTATTGCACGGTTTTTTGTATTACAAGAAGTTTAATCATGCCTTCATTCCCGAAGGCTATTCTTGACTATCATACTAATAGACACGATGACGAAAAATTGAATTCTATTAATCCCACTAGATTAGACCTAAGCAGAAGTCTGTTGCTGAAGATTTTATTTTTCATCATAAGTTCCTGGCTCAGTTAAGAACACAGGGCTATATGACCATAAAGAACACGATCAAAATGCCTTTTCTAATATTAACCATCACATCACAATCACTTGTCATAATATTGCGAAGTACCATCGTAACTGCTGCGACACGCGTCGCCAACATTCAATTAAGTTCCATTATATTACAGTTACGCTTATTCGTAAGACATTACTATCTTTAGTGTTTGTTTACAAGTTCCCGTTGAACGACTTTATTTATGATTACTTTTTGATTCGAAGAATTTGACGATATTAAGGCTGGTTACGAATGCGAATGTGAGATGGTAGAAAAGAAACACAACGCTTCTACTCTCCAATTAAAATTATATGGAGAAGAGAAAAAAAAGGAAGTGCATTTAGAGATAAGACAACCTTGTAACAATCTGTTTGAAAGAAATCTTGATGACAAAAACACTATAAACAATACCTATTGCCCATAAAACTGTCTGAAACGAGATTGATGTAAGACAGTCTTGACTATTGTATGCTATTTCTTTTATAAATCTGTGCCGAAACTACGTCAAATTCACACGATCCGCAATAGTATAGATTTTGATTTTCTTATAACCCTACTTGGGCCACAAATGAATAGCGATTCGTTGTATAAGTTAACTTAATTTGTTTCAATAATTGTTATTAATTTGAATGGACATACAAAATAATCTATGGAAACTATCGTCAATTCCACTAAAACGAAAATATAACTTCATGGTCTAGTCTGTTGAATAATGTTAGTCCTATATCGGGATATGAAACAGTTGATTAAGCTGAACTAGATAGTTCGAAGCGAGTTATAAACAAGCCCGAGGTTAAAATAAAGTGATACGTTGGATAAACTAGTGTTTCAATAATAACAGTGATATTTTCGCAAATACAGATTTTGTGAAAATATTAATGTTATCGACTTATAGATACTACGACTCTGTAGTCGCAGTATCTGTTAGTCGAAACTAAGAAACTAAGAAATTCTGCTATGAATATAACCAACGCGGAAACTCCTTTCAAGTTTTGAGATGGATAGGAAATCTAGAACAATGGGATTCTCTAAATGTGTATATCATGCTCGTCAATTGACATAGCAAAGGGTTGACCTAAATATAACATTCTCTCTTCTTAAGATATATACATAAAAATACCTTATTACTAAAATAAATACCTGACACAATTACCTGATAACATAAAAAAACCCAATTGAAAAAAGTAATTTGGCGCTTTTATCCGCTATTTCAATTATGTTCAAACATCTTTAAAAAAAACAGTAGGGTTTACCTGTCTAAAGATACCCTGTTTGGAACATACAAAGTACATAATAATAACAAAAATAATCAAAAAAGCAAACTAATTTACAAACATACATACATTATATGTAATCGATAAAAGAAAAAGTCAGTTTCTTGACTCACTGACTAACATATCAACGCGCAGCCCAAACCGATGGACCCAAAGGCATTAAATACAAACTTATAGACTGTTCACTCAAAAAAGAATCCAATACCTTAATTTGTTAGTACTCATAAAGATATACCAAAATAATATTTGGCCACTGGTAATTTAGTAAATTGGTTGACAGGAAAGTTGTGGTCAATCGCAAGCCTACTAGATATTTGATAAAAATAATGACTTCCTTTTTAAAATAAACTTTTCTGCGAACTGTAGGTACGTAATGTTGAAAACTATAGAAAAAATAACAAAGGAACAAATTAACACCTTATCCTATCCCAATTAAACTATAAATGGTCGAAATTGACACAGAGATCTGGAATAGCTCATAGCTAAGGATATTTATTATACTAATACCAAGCGGGCGAAGCCGTTGTTTGTTTGGTAATACGCGCTAATCGTCGAAAAATATTATACTGTTAGATAACCCATTCATCGAGGCAGGCTATTGGCTGATTTATCCCACTGCAGGGCATGATATAAAATACAGGTCACGCGGCCGAATCTGCCTTCGGAAATCTAGTACAAGATAACCCTTTTCTTGTCAGTTCAGTACCAAAACAGATATTTTCCTAATGGTAGAATGATTGGAACTATAATAGGTCACGGTCTACCAGCTTTTCTATGAATAGTGCTAAAACCGTCATCTGTTTTTAATTATACGAGTACACGTCATAATGCCACCTAACGCCTGCAGCTACTTCTCGGTGATAAAAACGGCTCATCTCTATTTTTAATCAATTCTTAAAAACACAATAGGTATTTTGGCAGAATTAGTTTTGCTTTGGAATTTTATCATCAAATATTCAATAAACTTATTACGTCTTGATACACACATTTGAGACACTTTCTGTTTATCTATCACTGTCAATATAAGTATGAAAATTATATCTACAGTAGAACTGTATAGAAAAATAAATTTCCAAGCTAATCCAGATAATGTGCAAGGTGCAACTACATGTGTGCCAGGATTTACCTAAATTGTTTCATACGTTTTTCCGTGAAACGTGACAACATGCATCTATCGTAATGTCTTTACAAACTTAAGCATATATAATTTTAGTAGGATATCCACAAACCATATTTATCTAAGTAATGCTTCCAGACTTATGACAGAGCAGACTGTGATTATCCAATTGAATAAATTTGGTGAACTCGTTCAAGTTTAATAAGGGCGAATCAGGAACAAGTATTCAAATTATCTTTGCTCGTGTTTGTAAAGTTCTCATGTAAGAAAATGTATATTATTTATAACCAATTTCTGAGTATATGTACTACTAGTTTTCCGCCCGCGGCTTCGCCCGCGGATATCGGTTATCGCGCTAAACCATTAATCTCTTTTTTCGCAGTCGGATAAAACTATCCTTTCCCGGGTCTCGAACTATCTCCATACAAAATTAGTTCAGTAGTGTAGGCGTGTAAGCAACATTTTGAAATCGGCAAGCACCCATAGGTATATCCATAAATCTATAGGGGTTTCTTAAAAAATACTACGTCTCTTAGACCATGATCATTGTAAGTTTTTCATTCAATATTTAAGAAGAAATAAAATTTAAATTTCGAATTCTAATAATCGGTCTAAGTTATCAAACGTCATTGTGTCAAAATAAAAAGTAATTTAGCTAAAAAGCACGAAGGAGTATTGATATCAACTTTGAAGAAAATCAAACTCAGAATAATTTCGCAGGCTTCTCCCGCGTAATATTAGGATAAAAATAAAAAAAATTGGAAAAATAAAAAACATGTGTTTCATTATTTGTTTTAAGCTTTATTTATACCGAATTTGAAGTGAATCGGACCAAGGACTAAACAGTTATGGAATATTTAGTATTTCCAAAAAAACTCATTTAACAACCCAACGGGGGTAGTTTTGGAAAAATAAAAAACACGTGTTTCATGATTTCTTTTAAGGTATATGTGTGCCGAATTTGGAGTGGATCGGACTTCAGACTATACAGATACAGAGAAACTTTAATTTTTACCATTAAAACTCGTTATCCACATCTCATAGGGGTAATTATGGAAGAATAAAAAACCCGTATCTCATTATTTTTCTTAAGGTTTATGTGTACCGAATTTTAAATGAATAGGACCAAGGAATAAAAAGTTGCATACAAACTTCACCCCTCTATTTAACCCTCTTAAGGGATGATTTTTGGAAATATTGTTAGCCTATGTCCTATTCTAGGGTATACATTACCTACATTTCAAAGTTCATTAAAATCGGTTGAGCGGTTATGGAGATACGCGGTAACAAACCTTCACACACACACACACACTTACTTTCGCATTTATAATATTAGTAAGATAAGATAAGATAAGATAAGATAAGATAAGATGTTTTTTTAAACCAATTTCTTTTGGTATCATTTCGCATCCAATTAAAAGCAATTCTTATAAAAATATTTTTGTATACGTAATTTTAATATTCAAATCTATAATATAAAAATCAATGCCACTTTTCGTTGTAATTTTATAACTCAAAAACTCAAAACCAAATGTTTTGGCATTGTTCTAACTATTTAGTAGATGGTTTATGTGAAGTTTGTACAAAATCGGTTGAGCGGTTCTTTATTTATCACATTTTTTGTAAATTGTTGAGTGGGCTGAAGTTACCCGGGCGAAGCTGGGAAGGGCCGCTAGAAATTTATAATATCTTGAGACAATTCGCTCGGCTCTCGTTCCGATATCCCAATTCAGACAGAGCTTATATTATCGACACTGTATAACTTACATTTATATTAATAATTTTGTTTGTAAATACATACAATTACACCCATTAAAATTAAGGTTGTCGTCTCAATATACTAAATCTTTTTTTTCTCTCCAACATAATAATCAGTTTTAATATAAGGTAGTAACAGAACAGTTGAATTTAAAATACATTCTCATAACAAAGTTCCATTAGAGTCTTCTATTTTATCTATGTGCAAGTCGCGTCTTTCATTAAATTAACTTGTAACAGTATTTTATTCTGAGCTACTAATTAGAACGCTTTTATGCACTTACCTAGGAAGTGAATTCTTTTAACACGATTTTATTAAATTTACCTGAATTACGTATGTGTGTTTAAGGTATGTATAAAACGAATTTTTACCCACTTAAAACCGTCGTATATAAACTTTTCACTTGTCTAAACTCGATAACAAAACAATGTTTTTACAAGTATTTTGCATTATCCTGACTAGAATTGTCAATAATCCAAACACGCGAATAATTAGCTTTTTCTGCGTAAGAACCATCCGCGTACCTACTTCAAGGAATATTCTAAAAAAAAAATATCGAAATCGGTTCTGCCGTTCTCGAGTTTTGCGCTTAGCAACACATTTAGTCATTCATTTTTATTATAAAGATTTTCTAATTTACAGCTCAGTTAGCTAAAAAGTGTTTAAACAATGTTTTTTTAAAATAATCTGATCATTAGATTTTTCTAAACTTTACATTAAATAGAATTATTTAAAATGGAATATGGAGATAAAAGAGGTTTATGTATTGTCATAGTATTTATGATGGTAGTCTGTTGTTATGATATAATACATAGAATTCTTTTGTTAGATGACGTAATGTTCTATAGATTAATGAGAACTATCCAACAGTTCCTTGTCTGGCTCATACGATGCATGTTATGGCCTATCATCGTCTACATTCCTAAATACTTCAAACGATTCACTTGCTCATAACGCGTTCCATTTAGTGGTACCATGACACCAATAATGGGGCTCATAATTTCAGGAATTGATAACGTCACGCTGCTTAACGAGCTTAACTAGTCGGTGACCGAACGATCAAATTGTTCTAGTGTTACGCTTTTAAATATTTTGTTTCAGTAAAGCCCGGTTTACACTAGACTATAACTAATCTCCACCTGTTTGATACAGAGTTCCATGAAAAAAATCTATGGAAAATAAGGTTTATTGCATAGCCCTTATACGAAACTGTGTCTTCACCCGAAATACGAAAATAGAGATGACGGTAAAGTCTGAAAAATCAAATTTTAATTAGTCCGTCAGTAGGATTATAAAAAAATGTTTATCATTGAAATGGAATATTATTAAGATAAAAGTAAAGATATGGAGTGAGAGTGCGCTACGTCATACCTCTGTATAAAACTTACATAAGCGTGACATTATTCGAGGTTTCGCTCAAACTTATCGCCGTAATCTTTAATCACACACAAAAAAAAGAAAAATAGCTACGTGTCCAATACTTTCAATTTATCTATCTCATCATCTTTTGTTTTATGAATACTAACGAATACAGATGCTGCGTTTCTGTGAAAACTAGATTGGCAAATATACCCATCAAATGTTCTTTTAAAATGGTCTTTGTTCCAGATACTTACTAACGGTTATAAAAAGGTTTGTAATTCCTTATTTTGAGCAAAGAAAACTAGACTTTTGTTTTTCTTTTAGGATAGTACTAGGTAAATAATATCAACTCTTTGACTAAAGTACAAAGGAATGCTTGTTACAGTGTCGTGCTTCGCTTCACTATGAAGTTATTCAGTAGCTCTAAGTTATCGGAGATACACCTAAACTGTTTTTTTATTTCCGTCTTCCAACACATCTTTTATTCGTATTTTATAATTAGGTACTACTGATTTATATTTTCGGTAATTTAAGAACGTTTTGAGTCATTCTTTAATTTGGATTATGTCTATGTATCTATCTAATTCATTCGGGACATCTCTTTTAGTCTTTACTCTATAAAAATAAATCAAAGTTATAGCGACCTGCGTCTTGACTGTCAATATCGCGATAAATTCATAAACCACCAAACGGAATTTCACCAAAAAACATGTTATTTAAAAGGAAAGCTTGTGTGTATTTATAGTTCACCTCTGCTTCCCAAGCAAAGTCAGAGCCTCTTAATAAATTACATTCTAAAGAAGCAAAAGTTCTAATAGAACAAAATGTTGAGGATTGACATAAGATTGTCACGCGACATTTCGAAGGTGAATGTCAGTCTAATACATTTAGTTCTTCTGGATCTTTTGTTACCTCTTTACTATGTATTTTGTCTAGTGGCCCAGGGCAGATTATTTGTCATAGATAAGTAAAGATAGAAACGACATCTATTATTAACGAAAAGTAAATAAAACCTCTAATTAAATAGGAAGTAAGTAGTTATCAACATCTGGTAACAGTCTTCAAAGATTTTGTTGTATAGGTTTTATCGCCGCCGCGCGTGCGAATCTATTTTTGATAGAATGTTAGTATTAGCAGTCAAGGTCACAAAATTAACGATAAAATTTGGGTTAATTTAACAAGTAGAATTGAGATATTTTCGTGCAATCTGAGTGAATTTGCAAAAGTTTTGTTGAATTTTGTTAGTTGTATTTAAACATATTTTTATAGTCCGTGTTAAGGCTCATTTTTTTTATTTTTTTTAAGTGTTTTTAATAGTTGTGTTACTTTGTGTTTTTTTAAGTGTTGTAGATTTTTTAATTTATTTGATGTACCTAGGTTTGCTAACCACTATTGTACCTAAGTTTAAATAAATAAATAAAAGTACCATTGGTACCTTAGTACTGACTGCGTGTGGACTGTAGAGGATAGCGTCTTGTTTAATCTAGTCGAGGTCAGACCAAAAAGTGTTGAGACTTTCTAATTTCTCAGAATTCTGTCTATAGTTAGGAAGTTGTTGGTGATATACCGCTGTAACTCGGTAACACTTAAAATCATTGACTATGCGCCTGTGCATATAAACAAATTACATAACGAAGCGATAGCGAAAGTTCGAAAATAAGAAAATGTATGGAATTTACATAAGATTGTCACGTGTCATTTCGAATGTGACAATTTTTTTTCGGTCTGTCGTAATTGCTTCCTTAAGTAAATTGTCTAGAAGCTTAGATATAGCCGATCGTGTCGCTCGGCTCATCCCCCCGGACTCTGAGCGACCTGTGTTTGTGCACATACTTACGTTTTTATGTGTTTATACCCTAATATTACCTATCTTATGCGTATTTAGGCAGCTTAGACTGGCTGCAGTATCAAAACACAATGAGATGGTCACGTTGTAAAATGGTAGAGTTTGTTTCTTTTAACTAATCTCTTTAATTGGCTCTTTATTTAGCTAGTCAGACTTAAAAATATTATTTTGCAATCATCAGTAAAAGGTTATCAAGGTTTAAGTTTTTAGACGAATAGATTAAACACTAAAAGAGGAAACACTAAGCGAGAGCGACTGTTGTATACAATTATGTTAAATTTCTTAAATTACTATTGCTAATGATTGTACTGATGCTATTCAACAAACCGTGTATTAATGTTATGTACATATTTAAACAAGTGACACTAAGGTCGTCTAGATGATCTATTGTAATATTTCGCTAATACATTAACAAAAACCAATATTACTTACCACTGCACGTAACCAACATCTAACTAAAAGTTAAACTACTGATCACATTTTCTTATACAGAATTAGATGTTTAGAGAACAAACTGTCGTTTTAACGTTTGGTGAACTTGGTTGTCACTGAAGATTGAAGAACCTTGCTGTCAATCAATACTAAAGCTGAAGTAAAATAAACTTCTAGAAGTTTTCGGCGCAGCGGTTATTCATTAGCTGGCTGACTAGCTGAAGTAGGTATAGTGCACAAGTGTGTGTGTGCAAACACAGATGCACTTTCTATCCTCTTAGAGTGCGATTGGACGGGGTTGGACGATACTACCGACGAGAGATCGGGTGTTGAGCCGACAGCATACAATGCTCTTCGAGTCGCGGGGTCATCATACCACCAACTTTTTAACTACGGTGACGGAACAATGCTGAAAAATCATAAAACTACCATCTCTGTTGTTGGTCCTGAATACTCTGATTGGTAACTAGAGGTATACTTACACGCTATCCCCTATGTCATGGTGATAGTCAAGATGAAATAGGTACTGTCACGATATCCACTATCTATCTATGTCTATTACGTCTATTCTATTGCGAAGTACATAGTGCAAATTGTTTTGACCTTGACTCAAGATAAAGTTGAGATAAGTTTGGGGCTTTTTTGTGTCTTGTATTTTGTTGACTTTTATGTACTAAACGAAACGAAAAAACATGACAATGGGAGATCAAAAACAGGCGTCTCTCGTTTTAGCCGACTTTCCTTATGAAAAAAGGCGAACCTTCTAAAAAGCGAAAAATAGCCGTGCGACTCTTAGAGCATTTAACACGGGAGGTGTTATACACAACTTCTAGTACGCTATTGTTTCTGCTATTTTTTGGGGGAGGCGAGGTAACCACGTAACTGTAGGTCACAGTCATGTAAAAGTTGAAGCGTCTTTACAAATGCACACTTGAACAAAAGCAACACAAGCACGAAACATGAACAATCTATGCGTACAAACTGTTCATGTAGGTACCTTGGCAGTGTGTCCGTTTTCCGTGTTAAATATTCTATGGTCCGAAGCTAGGGCGTGCAGCATAGTTTTATACAAAAGCACTAGGTTATTTTGAATTAGATAGCTAAGTATCTTATTATTCAGTATACATGTTGGATTTAAAGGTTTATATGAATAGATATTGGAAAAGAATTAAAATAATGAAAAATCTATGTGGAGTCGTCTCAACAATGTATATTTTAATTATTATGCCTAATATTCAATTGCAATTCAATTCAAGAACCTTCTTCTTAATCTTTTTGAAGTCGGTTGAAAATAAAAAAAAACTTACCGCAAAAAATAATAAACAGCAAAACGAAGATAAAACCAAAACGCTCCATTATGAAAACCGGATTTTGTTTTCTCTAACAACAAAACACAACGAAGTTAAACAGATAAACTAAAAGTTCAAGGTTTGCATAATTTCACATTCGCGCCATTTTTATTCAAATGCGTACGAAAAAGGCGCAATTGAAATAGACTGATTGTTTATGCTCGGGCAGATGCGCGAGGCTTGACACGACTGGCGCTTGGGCCTCTTTTACTAATACTGTGCGCGCGGAAATGGAACGTAATGTTGAAGTATAAACATCACGCTTATTTTTAGAGCATTTGAGCAGCTATCGAATGGAATGTCACTTCATAACAAATGCTATAAAACTGCCGCTTTAATGATTTAATCGTAGCAAAATTAAGTGAGGCACTTGAAACAAGAATTTTCGAATTTCCGATTAAAAGAATGGGCCAGTACAACATTATTTTTAATTTAATTTTTAAATTTGGAATACTATGCGCGCTAGTACTACGTACTGTAGAAAGGCGGGTTTTGTTTTTTTTTTTGTGTGTTTTTTTATCGTTATTCTTCTGTTAATGGCATGACATTTATTTTTTCTCGCCGCAAACCCTTTTAAGCGGCGTGGGGGTCCTTATTGCAAGCAAAAATGAACAAGCAATATGATTTTCCCCCTGCTCATATAAATTGTTCCCGGTTACTGAAAAGAACTGCAAAACGTCAGGATAACGATTGGAAACTTAAAGGGTTGCACAAAGTAACAGCATTGCTAAATCATGTTTGAAAAGCCTCCGTTTTAACGGATTAATCACCTTCAGAATACAATAGCAGTTTTTAAGAAAAACAAGCATAACAATCGTGGTTAGGGGAGAAGAAAGTAAGATGGTTTAAGATAAATTTATGATCCCATTATTTACTGTAATATTTAAATTTTGTTTCGGTAAAGCGCAGGCAGGCCTTGTTAAGTGGCTACTTATTGTGCTTTAGGGCTGCAAAATTTTAATCTTAATTTGTATCTTGAGAGATTTATTTACCTTCTGGTGGTGTACATTCAATAATTGTATCACTTCCTAACCTTATTCGGTACCAACTAAAAGATTTTAAAATTTATTAAAAGTAAATATCCTCAAAACAGTTTATATGTTGGTATTACTAAAACAAACGAAGATAAACATAGTTAGTACAAACAATGTCAACTCCTATAGCTTTTAGTAAAAATTATTTAAATAAAATCCAAATCACTTCGGTCGACCAATTTGCATAATTGACTTACCGCAAAGCAATCATCTTAAACCCAAGGCAAACAGTGACAATAACATTCCGAATTCAAACAAAAGGGGGACGCCAATTATTTCGGAACGCATTGTCCAAACGGTTGCAAGAAAACCGAAGAACTGTGATTTCTTGTTAACGTTACCAATTGGGTCACTTCTCCCTTTACCGGATGGAATGAACCGCCCTCCACAAACTGATAGGGTGAAATCTGTATATCATACTGAGATGATTGGTACAGGAAATTAGTTCAGAAACTTTATGGGTATCCATTATTAGTGATTTGTTTTGTTAACCCTAATAGCAAACTGCTGACCTTTCCACTATGGGGTTAGTCCATACCACGAAGCGCACTCCCGCTACGTCATTTCAAGCATCGTTTTATTTTAGCTTTCTTTCATACCAATCGAGTGCTCCGTACAGAGTAAGTAATTATTGTAATTAAAATAAAGCAAAATTAAAAAAAAATTGAGGATTCTAATTGAGGAGCTGAATGCCCTGTCATTTTGTGGAGTGCTGCGCCTGCCACCCTGTATAATATAAGATAACTGGTTTTGATTAGGCCTTTTGTTGTTGTGGTGTCACAGCCAGAGAGTTTCTTTATCTTGGTGAGTAGCCTCAATCGACCATTTTCCACCTAAAATAAATTACATAAATTTGAGACATCTATTAATTTATCATGATGACGGTGATAAGTAAAAACTATATTAATTATTTACCATACAAAACAAAGATTGTAAGGTACTATAATAAGATACCGCCCCGGCTTAGCACGGCTACAAATAATACATTTAATCCTCCCTCATAGATCACTCTGTCTTTTGGTAAAATCCGCATGAAAATCCATTTAGTAGTTTTTGAGTTTATCGCTAACAAACAGCGGAGGTGACTTCTCTTTTACTAAACGTATCTAAAGAAGGTAAAGATTATCAGAACATCAATAAAAAGAATTCAGACACGTGACTGTAAACGTCATTAGAAAGGATGACGCGAAGCATGACTTTTGCAATGAACTTTGTGCTAAAAATGACATTTATTTTGAAAAAAAAAAATGGCGTCTTAGAACGTCGCAGTTTTTTAGTTTTTTACTACTAATCTTTAAAAACTTATATACTTATTTAAACTTGACACTGGCATAATTGCGGAATAATTTCTGCAGAGGCCATAAATAAAAGAAGATATTTATTTTACAATGTGTGACGTCATTCGAGACGCCATGACAGTTTAGCGTTTTCAGGTCAAATTTAAATTGTAAATTAAAAACGCGACACTATGTACCTAAATAAAAGTTACATTTTTTTAAAATAGCCATACACCATACCTTATTATAATATAAATATGTTGTTTCTTCCTACCATGATATTATGGTTAATATCATAACAACAACTGCATATTTAATAGGCCGTAGTACTTAGATAAGTAGGTACTACTTAAGGCCTATAAAAATGCAGTTTTACCTATTACTAAAATTTAATATAGTTAATACTTATATTATAGTTTCATATCATTTACGAACATTAGAAGTAACTCCAGCAAATTGACATCGCTATAGGCTATTTAGGCAACGAATCAATTGATCCAATCTGTCTATCAATCACAACATGCGGGTAAAATCTTGCGTCCCTATTATACCTACGTTCGAGTATCTATTATTATTATTAGGCGCCAAAATTTTGTTTTGTCTTTGGTTCATAGATTTTTTTTACTTACACAACACAAGTCTACTTACAGTGAGTAAGTAGGTATTTATTATTAGGTAGGTACAAAACATTCGCCTTTATTTCAAGGCTTTTTAAAAAAAGATTTATTTGTCTATATATTAGGCACCAGTGGCGCAGGGTGGAAATATGAAAAAGGGAAGGCGAATCAAAAAAGTTCTTACTTAAGAAAATAATGTCTTTTCAATACCGTCACCGATGTTTTGTATGGCGACCACCACTTTCATATAGGTACCTACTTATTTTTGATGCTATTTAAAACTCTTAGGTTTTACATAGTTCTAATGAAGCAACCCGATTGAAGCCCATTGGAATAGGCTTGTCTGGACTCTTTGCTACTGGTAGGTACTAATATTATAAAGCTGAAGAGTTTCTTTGGTTTAATCTAATCTTAGAAAATGCTGGTGTAATGTCCTGCGCTATTAGGTTGCCCTTTTATTGAAGAAGGGTGGTAAAAATTGTAAAAATTGAGAAATTTTGTTGAATAAATCTTGTACTTACATAATTTGAACTTCCGTCGGCCGTGACTTATTTCAAATTCACAGGATTTCTTTAACGAATTGATCAAATTATAAGTAGTTATGTACTTGGTTCGTATCTTACTGGAAAAATAATATCAATATCCTTTAAAGTATAATATTAACCACAAAATATTAAAACCTGCTAACCTTTATAAACAAAAAGTAGTTTTAGTTAATCTATAATAATTATATTCTATCACTTCAACTCTTTTTAGTGTCCCACTGCAGGGCACGGATCTTCTGTCAACTATCTTACGAATTCAGAGAGTTAAGGCCTTAATCCACACACGCTGGCATAGTGCGGGTTGGTAAATGTCACATGTCCTCGAATTACTTATTAGTTTTTTTCTATGCCTCACGATGTTTTCCTTCACCGCTTCTACATATCCCTTATTATGGTATATTTTCGATATTTATTTCTCTATTGTCATAGCATTATTAAACTTAAAGTATTTTCGCTGGGGATATCTTGAATACGTATAGGCGAAGAAAACTTTTACTTGATTCTCTCTAATTAAACTTAACTTAAGTGCCTACTCCGAAACTAATATCAATAGTTGACATCTGTGTAAAGTTGAACCTGTTATAAATGTCATGGAACGTGACGTACCACTGACGTCTGGAACTTTATTAGACAAAGTTCGGAATACGAGCCTACCGAATTATTACCTAGCTTAAGAGCGGATTGACATGTTTTGTTATAATCTTGTTAGCTTCAGGCATCTACTTTTTTACTACTATTTAACATCTAAGGAGGTTACATAGTATTGCCTTAGATTTACGAGAATATCACACATTGAAATAAAACTACTTTTTAACGGATTTTATAGCGGTTTATTTTAGATTTTAGATTCCGACTTTTCAGTCTTTTCAGACTACTTTAGACTTTACTAGACTTTTTTAGAGTTTACCCGTGAACATGAAGTCTGAAAAGACTTTAATACGTCGGGATCTAAAATCTTTTTTTTTTTTTTTTTTTTTGTTCTCCTCATAAGTAGTAAATTTACATGGTTTATTTATAAATATGGTTTTACATATGTGAGGAGCTGGTGTTCGAATTAGGTATTATCAAAATGCCTGTGTTTCAAATCACCAGGTCCCCACCCCATGGAAACAGGGACTTTTTTATTTAAACCTAAAAATATTAACAGAAATGCATTGTTAAAGGAGATGCATACATACGTAATCAAATACATAAAAAATAGGTTTAGTTATAGTATTGTACAGGATTTGAGTTTATACATAAAACTTGTGCAGAAAAAAAATGACAAAAAAGAAATTTAATAAGGCGCCATGGTACAAGTATGTTTGTTAGTGTTTGTGCGTGCGTGAGTGTGTGAGTGGTATGTGTGCAGGTGTGAATGTGTGTGTGTGTGTGTGTGTGTGTGTGCTGTTTGTAAGTTGAAAGAACTATGTCAAAATGTAGGTTAATTTATTATGTTGTTTCTGTACGTACCCTCAATAGTTTTAGTAAATTATATTAATTTTATCTAATTCGGGTCAAGTAACTTTTCTGTAGCATCATAATTTAGCTTTAGCAGCCAGTCAATAATTATAGATTTACATTTTGTTTTTATTAATGGATATAATCTTAATGCACGATTCAACTTGTCGTATAAATTTGGACCCTGGTAACAGAAAAACCGATGAACAAAACGGGTTTTAAACAATATTGCAGTACAAACTCTGTCTTTACGACGTTTCTGTCCGAACTTTTCTGGCTCAAACTTAAGAGAAGAATGTTGTTTTATTACTGTATTTAAGATGAAAAGCTGTCGCACAGTTAATATTTTCCATGTGTTGTATACGTCAAAGGTAGGGTGATAGAAAGGTAAGAATGAGCTTACTTTGAGAAGTGCTCTCTGAGCTCTCTCAACCTTTAACAGGTTTGTTTTACAAGCACCGCCCCAGGACGTAACACAGTACTCAAGTTGTGATTGACAGAGGGCATAATACACTGATTTTATGACAGCTTTTGGGGCAACATGTCTTAAGCCTTTGAAAATTACAATTAGTTTTCGCACTCTCCCTGCAAGAAGTTTAATATGCTCATGGAATTTAAGATTGCTGTCTATGACGATACCTAGGTACTTGGTTGATGTGGTATTTTTAATATTAGGACACATGCAGCTAGTGTCATTTGCATTTAGGCACGAATGTGAAACTAGTCTTAATGAGGAATCCGGTTTCTCATTTGTTTTTATTGAAAACGTCATATAGTTCGTTTTTTCAACATTTAATGTCAGGATATTCCTATTTAACCATCTAGTCACAGTATTCATACCCCCTTGTGCATGTTGGAATACTTCGTTCCAGCAGTTGCCACTGAATAGTAAGGCCGTATCATCTGCAAACGTTAATATTTTAGCATGTGGTATCTCAGTCTGACACAGATCATTTATATATACTAGGAACAGTGTTGGACCTAGTATACTGCCCTGTGGAACCCCAAAAGTCACCGAAACTTCTTCGCTGGTTACATTATCGATTTTAACACACTGTGTTCTATCTGTAAGATAATCTTGTAAAAGTTTCAACTGAAGATCCCTGATACCAAGGCTTTCAAGTTTTTTCACCAGAATGGGGACAGAGACTGTGTCAAATGCCTTTGCTAGATCTAAGAATACTCCTATAGTTTTCTTCTTGGTATCTAAATTTTTAACTATGTAATTAGTTAGCTCTAACACAGCATCTGATGTGGATTTTTTTGCTCTGAATCCAAATTGTGCTTTTGATAGGAGATTTTTAGTTTCTAAATATTTTACGAGTCTATTGTTAATTAAACGTTCTAAAATTTTTGAAATTGTGGGAAGAATGGAAATAGGTCTATAGTTATTAACACAGCCTCTGTCACCACTTTTATGTATTGGATGGACTCTTGATCTCTTGTAGATTCGCGGGAATACTCCAGTAGAAAGAGAAAGATTACAAATGTACGTGATAGGTGGTGTTAGAATATCCTTATTTGTTTTTAAAATGTCACTAGATATCATATCAAGACCAACCGAACAATCACTTTTAATCTAAAATAAACCGCGATAAAATCCGTTATAAAGTAGTTTTATTTCAAGAATGAGGTTGTCAATTCAAGTATGGTTTATTTATTTTTATGTATATTACGCGATTATTCCACCAGTTATAGACCTATTTTGATTTTTTTTTTGCTTCCCAGAGAGTATACTTTCATGGAGACCACCAAGAGAGTATACTGTTTAAATTTTATTAAAATCAGTTTTGGGTTATTGTAAAACATTAAAGTCGGTTCTTAATATATTTTGATATGGCTTGAGATATTCCTTTTAGTTTTACCCTTATGGTTTATCTTATGGGTTTTTTCTCTAATAGTTTCGTCCGTAATTCTGTCTTTTTCCTATATACCAACTAGAAAACTGTAATTTTGCATTATTATTTAGTTGTAGGTATAATAAAATCTTAGGGTATTTTTATGGGTTGTCATTTTTTCTTTTCTTGTATAAGTCTTACAAGACACTGTGTTGTTTTGAAGACAAGTTTTTCTAATGTAGTAACATAAATTTGAAGACAGGTATGTACCTAATGATTATATGTTACCAAAAGTTAGTTCCAATTCCATAATAGGAAAGTATTGCCAATTGAAATGGTTACGATCAATTGGCAATGAATATTGTAGAGATGGCTTAATATGAATATCTATATGCATAATAAATTTGTATTGTTAACTATGTGTTATGTATGACTTTAACCACAGAAAAGCGAAGCCCTCCAGGCCAGCAATAAGTATTAACTCTACTAGGACTAATTATAGGTGGATGTTCACACATCTTAGTGTAAATATTTTAGCGCCACTGTTTTGGAATTAATAATAATATCATTTATTTTCCACTATTCCACATTATTTCCATACAAGAAAAAAGGAACGTTACATAAGAGGTATGTGGACTTGAGCCTAAACTATGGAAACCGAGTATTTCAGGGCCCCAGGACACACACCTGCAGCTACAATGTTAAATGGACATAATACAAAATTAACCAGGATATAATAATATAAAATAAGTGTGTGTGTTTGTGTGTGCGCACGTGCGTGTGTGTGTGTCACTGTGCATGAGTGTCTGTATGTGGGTGTGATTGTGCCTGCTTGTCTTTTTTTTTAATTAACCCACCACCGCAATTCTGCCATTGCTTCTCCTGTAAGCCAGGATCGACAGCGGCGGCGGCGCCATGAAGAGACTCGGCATTTGAACCCGGCCAAGTCCCGGGACACCTAAACAGTCTTGGATCCCGCATGAATTTAATCAGAGAGATAATAGGAGGAGTCGGAATGTTATATTGTCCACTTCCCTCCCTGTGCTTGTCTTTGACAGTAGATGTTTATTTGATGATAGTGAGGAAGGTTTCTGTGGAATTGTGCCCAATTAATGGCAGTAGGCTTGCCCCCTATTACGTATGGGACCTAAACATAGCTACTAAAAAGTGAGTGATATTTACGTCTCTCACGTTCGGGTAACACAGACGTGACGCTATGTTATTTTTTTAAACCGGCATGCCTAAGAACTAGTCACTTTAGGATATGTCACATCTATCAAACCGCACTTGGCCAGCGTCAATGTAGCTCTATCAACTTTTAAAAGAAAACACCCGACCCGTGAGACATTAACGCTGCCCGCACGCTACCGATTTTTCCACCGATCTTTATGACCGATTATGTGAAACTCAATACAAAACTTATGGCCACGCGTTGAGATGGACGTAAAATTGGTCACGACCCTACGGGTTTTAAGGGGTTACTAATTTGCTGTACTTGAATTACTTCACTAATTGTGTAGGTACCGTATGTTTTCTTTATTTTAATGTTTGTGCTAACATTTTCACTGAATGTTTCTCTTGAACATAGTTGCATAGAACTCGAAGTCTTCAGTTCATTTCTATGTGACCAATTGGTCACAACTTTCCGAACTGACCAGTTTTACTTTTTGTAACAATAAATACACACCGGTAGGTGTTTGCAGTTTTTCAATTTCCTTTAAGTATTTGTAGTTTTACTAAAGGCATGAACCTAATGGAATAAGTAGTTAAGAAAAAATAATCGAACAATTTTTATCACCCTCTCCATACTGTTATGAAGAATAGTGGTTTTAAATTTTAGATTAAAATTTTATCAAAATTATTATTTTTTAAGTAAATAAGTCTTTTTACCCATTGTTCTTCACTTTTAAACTATCTTAAAAAAGGGCTCTCAATTTTAATGTATTTATTTTTTATGTTAAATGAAGCGTACTTGCCTACTCCAAAATAAATTCACAAATACTATATGACGTAGATAATATACATACGTACCAACACTCAAGTTGTAATTTGTGGAGAAAAAGTAAATAAATTTATTATCATTAAATTATTAAGTACCTTTTGTTATTATAGTCTGTGGTTGTGACTCTTGGCATAAGAAAATTGCATTATGCAGTATCCAGCTGCAAGCCGCAATGTCTTACTTATTCCTGTCTGAAATATTTTCTTTGTTTCTACTCTGCAAAATATTGCTTGACAGTTCTATGAACTTATTAGTTTTAAATCATAGTTTGTGTTATTACACTATTCATCGCGTGTAGGTAAGCTTATTTTTCTGTATTTCTCTAAGGATATAACTTATCTACGTTAATGCCTGAATTCCTTTTTATTAGCTTTTCACGTACCTATTACCACCCCCGCCTTAACTAACGTTGACCACAGTTACTATGATACAATTTATTACGTAGTATCCAAATTATGTGATGTACCTATGTATGAAATTTTACATTTCAATATTTTATTGCCCAACAAAACTGTTTTCATAGTTTGTCTGTGGGTACACCGTGCGTAAAACTTTAACAAACTATATAATAGTTCAGTATAGGTGTACACTTACACAGTATTCAAACGGCTAAGTAAGAATTGTTTAAGATTTTACAAACATTTTTTTATAGTTTTTCCCTAATATCGGCTGGCAAGCTGTTGAGAAGATAAGGTATTCTTTTTTCTAGCGTTCTATCAACATAGTAATTATTTACTCTGGACACTATGTATTTACCTGCTGATATTAATCTAGAAATCATTATAAATTTATCATCTTAAATTCTGTAGTTATGTATCACAATAGAAAAATCCATCTAGAATACCTATTTAGTAACACAGGTCTTGTCTACAATATAATGTAGTTATGTATGTAGCATGTAAATATGTATGTATGCATACAAAAAAGAAAACACGAATTCCTTAAAGATTTATATAAATCAACTTTTACATCAAACAAATCTCAAGCGTGACATTACCAAACTCCGACAGTTCACAAAAACCACACCAGAGTGAACTTTTCCGCCGAACCCATTGTTTGCAGCCCACTCAAACAAAACATGATTGATTGATAACGAAAGTGAAAAATAATCAAAAATGACTCATTTCTACGGTCTGTTGAGGGATGGCAACACAAAATAGCTTTTAGATTAAAAGCCGGCCAGATGAACGGAACCGAGATAGGTGCCCCTGAGGATTGGATAGCCTCAAATGTTTCAAGGGTCTGTCAAAAATTTATGTATCATGAATAACCTACATAATAATACTGATGCATAATAACAGGGCAAAAGTAATATTTTTATTATTCTAATAGTGTGTCGTGATACTAAAGATTACCTGCTAACTACTCCAGTTAAATGAGACTGCGATTATGATAATAATATTTTCACACATATACACAGCTCCATCTAGTTCCAAATTGACCAATTATATATTCTTGTGTTATGGGTACTTGGCACGGATATACTACTTAGATACTTTTTTCGTAAATACATACTTATTATGGATTAATTACACCCACACACAAAGATTTGTCTTGGGTGGGAATCGAACCCACGATATTCGGCATAGAAGTCCTGGGTCAATAATCACTGCACCACCAGTCCAGTCACCATTATACCACCATTATTGTATTAAAAAAAATATCGTAATTCGGATGATAAAAAGTCATTGAATATTATTATTATGTTTGTCTTTTTTTTATCTCGGAGCTTTTTGCTTTATTATTATTAAAGTACCTATTATTATTATTATTAAAGTATATATTACCTTTGGCCCCTGTTTACTATAATTATTTATTTTTTGAGTAAGTACGTAATAGATTTTTCATTTTCCGGAAAAAAAATCGACCCGACCAGGCTTTAGAAGTCTAATCTCAATGTAGTTGTTGGACATATCAAAATCATTTTCTAACGCTTCTTAATTTCTAACATATTGAACAAGTCTTTCGCACAACGCACACAATAAATAAATGAAACGATCTTCACCGACCTTCGCGATATAAATAAACTACAGCAAGCTATTTACATTAAAATATACATTACAATAACCCCATGAATTAATCATATCATACATGTTTACGCAACCTAATATCCCAAAAGGGCAATTCTGTATACTTAGAATTTATTCCGACTTATTATTTGCGTTGAACAAACCGCTATGATCAAATATTGGTGCATCCCCCTAATGGGGAGACGTGGCACAGATGGTCCACTTATATTACCAACTTCACGCCAGGGGAAGTTTAAGAGTAAATCGGTAATCAATATCGTAGGTCCAACTTTAGCTCAAAGACCGGGAAAACGGGAAAATTGGTTATTTTTCCGTTGGACTGAACCCATCATCACTATTTCAACACCTTACTCCTAACTGTTGTCAGTAATAGTGAGTTTGGACCAGATCAACGTCATCTGTCAAGTATGACAGATGACATCGCAGAGCTGTTCGACTGAATGAATATTGTCTATGTATAGTTTTATGATTATGTATGTTCTTTGTCTGTATTAACTGTAACCTTTTAAATTAATATAACGCTGGACCCCGTGCGAGTTAGACGTCCGCTGGTGAACCTGTAGACCAAATTACAAGAGCCAAGTAGAGCGGTCGTGTGCGTGGCTTTTATCTTTGTTTTACTTACTGAATCCCCTAGGAACCCATAAGGGCTGAGTCACCTTCGTCCGTGGGTGTACCACTTTTATTTGAATCCCCACACGTGGCCCCCGGGTGGTGCAAATCAGGTGACAATAAAATGGTGGTAGGCTACGGCCGTGGTTAGTGAACATTCACCAGACAAAGCCGCTCCGTCAAGCATTGCCATGTTTCGGTGCGATATCTGGTGACACCATGCAAGAGAGTGTGTCGGACTATAGTTTCTAACCAAAATTATGGAGGCTCATCCTACTGCCATTTTCTGTCTTAAAGTAGACTACATTATTGCTTAACATCAGGCAAGTTGTAGTCACGCGCAAGCCTATTTCAGATTGAGAAAAAGGATTAGTAAGCATTAATTTAGGTACCTATCTATGAAATTTTACAATCTGTTGAGTCTAAACAATGTCGAACTGTAAGCCGCATCTCTTCCGTTTTGAAATTCATTTCATCATTCATTCGGAGCGTGTGCACAAATCTCTGGCGAAGTTAGATGCACAGCTGCGTCAAACAAGGCGATATCCATTTCTGTACAAACTGCTTGTTTTGCCTGTCCCATAAAGATATTACTGGAGCGCTGTGCAGATTTTATCCTTACCATTCTTTTATTCACCTATTTAAGTACAGTATAGTTATTTTAGTAATTATAAAATCACAGGGTTCTTTTATAAACCCCACCGCAATCCCGCCACTGCAACTCCTGTAATCTGCAAGGATCGACAACGACTCCGTAAAGGGACTTGGGATTTGAACCCGGCCAAGTGTTGAGACACCTAAAACTGTCTAGAATAACGCACGATTTTAATCCGAAAGTTAATAGAATGATTTGGAAAGTAAGATTATCCACTTTTCTCCAGGCAAAGCGGGAGACAACACTAAGCACCACGGAGAAAGTAATCTAAGGAAGCCTATTGGAGCTAGTTCCAGTAATAATTATGGTGAAATCGTATGAACGCACAGAAATTCAGTTTCAATTGCCAGTTTTAAATATAGCTTTAAAAGTTGTCCAACTTCAACCGTCTTGTCTAGTAAACTGGCCCTAAGCAGGTACGTAGCTTACCAATTCTTGTGGCATCATTTATCCTCCTGGACAACCACAAATCGTAGTTACTAAAATATCTATTAATCATTGCGAACAAATAGAATATGAATGAACATGTCGCCGAGGCATAACTAATGGAAAATTAATTGTGCGTTTTTGTCTACACATTGAATAAATTTTCTTGGGGAGAAACATCATTAAGTAATTTCGTCCTTTTTTTTAATTCTGGCATTGGCTTGCGTTTGACTACAATTTGGCTGAGGTTAAGCAATGATATTCGAAGGGACAAGCCCACTCTATAAACCGATTCACTCGTGATTACGAATGATTTTTGGTACGAAGGTGGCAATGGAATGAGGCTCATATGGAGCTTTATTCCACTGCCACCTTCTTATTAACCATAAAGGAGCAACAATTTTGACCCACCCTCATAAATCGTGTCACCAGACATCGCACCGGAACCCGGCAAAGCCGCGTGGCCAAAACCTAGCACCAGTTATTACCAGTTATTACAACTTTAATGTCACCTAATTTGCACCACCCGGGGACTACGTGTGGGGATTTAAATAAAAGGTGCACTCCCACGGACGATAGTGACACAGCCCGCAAAATTGCCTCGATGCATTATTGATTAATAGGTATCTATTATCCTGTATCTTGTAGTACCCAAAGGCACAGAAAAAGGACAATATCCCCTCCATCCCATTTGCAAAGTCTCACTAATCACCAATCACTAAAAGATCAAATACATTGAATAAATTCCAATATCGGCATACCTAACCGTTGTTGATCCACACATTATTCAGACATATTAGTATGCAGATAAGCTAATTAGTATTCTAATCTCCCAAACTGCCGTGTAAAGTCTTCCTTAGCTACATATTCAACTAATTTGTATGACTTTAGCAAACTGCGAACATTAGTAAACATAAAACGAAAAGGCGTAATAATGTTTGGTTATGTATGCCTGTTTGATGCCTCGTTTATTTTTAACTAGCCGCACCTATTACGGTTATCGCGCAACCATCAACTTCTTTTTTTTGCAGTCGGATTAAAACTGTCATATGTCGTTCCCCGGATCTTTAACTATCTCCATACCAAATTTCATCTAAATCAATTGAGTAGTTTTAGCTCGAAAGCGCGACAGACAGAGTTACTTTCGCATTTATAATATTAGTAAATTTCAATTATTTTGGTGGTTAGATAATCAAGTCTTCTTTCTTCCATGGATATACATACTTCGTTAAATATAATTAGGTGATCAGAAAGTGAATGTCGCAAAAACACTATACGGAAGTGCTTTAACTAATATAGATTACTAGCTTTCCGACAGCGGCTTCGCCCGCGTGTATGTCGGTTATTGCGCCAAAACATTACCTTCTTTTTGCGCAGTCGGATAAAAACTATCCTATGTCCAATACCTAATTTCATCCAAATCGGTTCTGTAGTTTAAGCGGGAAAACGTAACAGACAGACAGAGTTATTTTCGCATTTATAATATTAGTAAGGATGGTCAGATTTTTAGCAATTTTTATTATTCCACAGAACAGGTATCTAAAAGTAGTACCAGCATAGATGCTGGCACTTGTTAAGATTGGCTGTCCTAGTCAGGTAAAGTTAAGTATTGTTGAGTTAATCGTTGGAGAGTTTAGTTTTCGAATTGCAAATTACTGATTATGACTAAATTTATTCGCAATATGTAGCTTGACATGAAATTAGGTATCTTATTTAATAAAAGAACTATCAAATTCGGCGAACCCATAACGTAGCGATCATCACATACACCCCTTTTTTCATGCATATCGATGGGACATTATCTTTGTTAATTAGTACCTCACAAATATTCCTCAATAATATTCAGTGATAACAAACAATATTTGGATACGAGTAGAAACGGAGGCCTTTTTGTAAGTTCAAATTTGGTTCGCACACACCACCTGCTAAACCAACCGCCCTCATAGACATTGTCCCCTGACATAGCAATAACAATCACAGACAAGCACCCTGAGTGACATTGACGTCTTATGAGTTTGGCAACTTCCAATCTGAATGCTATCACAAGAAAGTGACTGTAGTGACATCTGTCTGTCTAGGCAACAGCTTGCTATGTTGAGCTATAGTTAACGCACTCTGACAAATACATGAATTTTCCAAATACAGTAGAGTTCTAGAGATAAACGTGGTCAAAGAAATAAAATTTTTCACTTTATTACATTAAAATGCTGTGTTTTTTGAGATCCGAGATTCCCACGCTAACTCCGTTCACCTTAATTGCGCTGCAGTAATTACAACGTAATACAATTACAGTACAGATTGGCGCTCATCTCAGCTCTAATAAACTAGGTCTGAACCATCTCTTGAATAATTATTTGTTAATGAATCGTTTACGTCCATGGTATCCTTCAAACAGGATCAATAGGCTACTAACCATTGTAATAAAATAGTCACGCCTGTATTACCCATGTAGGCAGAAGTGAAATCAAATTGACCTGCTCCAATACAAAACCGAATCGAAAATGATGGCACTACAATGAAGAAATCTAAGAAGTACCTTTTGACGTTTCACTGTTTTCTATTAAATTAGCTTTATAGAGGCATAATTCACACTATTTTTATTAGCTTTCCTGTAAAATAATTGAATTATGAAGCTATTTTTATTTTAACATAACATAAACAATTTTCATACAAAAAATAAAATTCTAAATGTACTAGGTTTAGAACTGTCAAACGGTACTTCTTAGATTTGATGGACTTTAATAGTTCTCCCTTACTCGAACATAATGCTATCTTTAGTCACACACGTCGGTACTACACAAAATAAATTATAACTACTCTGTTTAAATACGTATTCAGCATTAGTTTTTAAACAGTCTAGGAAACTACGAAATCTGCTACGAGTATTTATAAGTGCATTTAGCACTTGAATAGCCTTTTAAATAGGTCATGCCTTGCTTATTTATTTAATATATCGGTGAGCTCAAAGGGCCGGGATCACCAGATTCACCTCATTACCAATGCATCTCGATGGGACAGAATATAACAGCACAGAAAGATAATCAATATCTCTGCCAATGATAACAGCACCTAATCACAAATATTCACAAAATGTTTTAATGGAATGGATTCCTTTTTGGAGTAGGCAAATTCGGTTTGCACACACCACGTGCTCACTCAACCAACCATATAGACATTCTTCTTCTTATGTTAATTATGGCCTCTGCAGACATTGTTCCGCAATTTTGCCAATGTCAAGTTTAAATAAGTATACAAGCTTTAAAAAGATTAGTAGTAAAGAACTAATAAAACTTCAGCGGTCTTGTACGGTCATTACATTAAAACTCATTAAATTAGTAGATATACAAGCTTTTGAAAGATTAGTAGCAAAAAAACTAAAAAACTGCGACGTTCTAAGACGCCATTTTTTTACCCTCTTAGACATTATCCCCTGATGTAATAATGACAATCACAGACAAGCAATCAGAGTGACGTTGACGTCACTACAAGTACAAGCCGTAATTTTAGATTCGTTTTTTTATTAGCGCTTGTTCTACCTAAACAATTAACCTACATATATAATATTCAATAGAGGTGTGGTTAGTAATAGAATCATTGATGCCCCATAATACAGAATTAACGCAGCAATTAATATTTACAGTAGCAATGATTGATGTCCTCTAATTGCGAACTGTTTGCGTCATCATCAAACATTCATTGATTGCGAATGACAAGTGACATTATCATTTATTCAACTACAAAATGTTCGTAGTACTTAAAATTTTCAACGGACTATAAAATGGAAGAGTGTAATCCCCCATTGGATTGTGAATTAGGGTGTCTGAATTTAGTTAGTTCAATTTGGGCTAGAGTCCGACTGTCATACGAGTATACTAGGTGTACTACCTTTCCGCTCGCGGCTTCGCAAACGTGACTTACATTTTATATCATGCGCAGCAGTGGAATAGCCTATCACACTTCAACCTTCTTTAGTGTCCCACGGCTGGGCACGGGTCTTCTCTCAACTATATTATGAGTTAAGAGAGTTTAGGCCTTAATACACACACGCTGGCCAAGTGCGGGTTGGTGGATGTCACATATCCTCGAATGATTAGTTCTTAGACATGCCGGTTTCCTCACGATGTTTTCTTTTACTGATATTGAGCAGCGGAGATGAAACAATTCACACAAAGATGTATGGGCACGACCAGGATTCGAACCCGCGACCTTATTTTTCTAAGGTGAGGCCCGTACCCCTGCGCCACTGCTGCTCTCATATATGTATAAATAGCCTATAGCTTTCATTAATAAATGGATTAACAGTACAAGACGTTTTTAAATGAGACTAGCAGTCCCTGAGATTAGTCCATTCAACCAAACAAACTCTTTAGTTTTATACTTTGGTATAACTTTGCAGTGTTATATTTTTGTCTAAAAAGGTTCATTTAGAAATCATCCCTTTAAAAAATTTTGGTCAGCTTTCTTGTGTGGGAGAGCTGGGTCAGATTAAAAGGCATTTTTAATTATTTAAATTTCAGCATTTTTAGCCAGAGAACAGTTAACCGCCCGAGAGGGGGGATGATTTTAATTTTCATATAATTTTGTTGTAAAGAAGTAAAAACATTTTCTTATTTCTGGAGTATAACGTATTGATATTTTTAAAGGGTTTAGGTTCGGTATGTTTTGTTTAATAATCTCGTTTAAATTGACCTTTCACTATAAACAAGGCACGTGTTTACTATGAGGTAACCCAAAATCTAAGGACACAAAGGGTAGGTAATTCCCTTTGTGGGTATCTCGCCTCGTTGCTTCATTTAGGTCAAAGGATAATCGAGGATAGAACGACATAAAGTAGCTATCTAAATTGTACTTTATGTAGGTAATTACAATTACCTAAGTATATCAAAGCCAAAGATCAAATGAATGAACTTTACTCAAGTTAGCGTTAGGAAATCTTAGAAACCAATTAACTTGGAATAACAATTTTATTAGACAGGAAAATTGGCTACACATTAGGCTCTACAGGTATAAAGAAGGAGTAAAATTTCGGTACAACAAGAGGCCAACTTATACTGAAAAATATCTGAGAGCCATTGCTAGAAAACCTGCTTTCAAATAAAAACCGCATCTAAATGATTCATAAGTTTCATAGCTCCTGTGCACAGACACACCGACACAACACATTTATCTAGTAGGTATCCCTGTTTTTGCTTCCGCAGTTAAAAACGAAATACTTTAAGTAATACCTTTTATTTAAAGTTCGTATTTAATCATTCTCGACAGTTTACATAAAATATAATAAAATAATAAACTAATCCTAAAATTCTATCTTAAAAACTAGATAAGGCGTCATAAAATTCTTCCGAATCCTTTCGAAGGCCTTTGGGGGAATGTGCCCAGAAGGCTGGCAGCATTGCCACATTTTATGACAATGCTAATTCTTTGACCAAGATTTAGGCCAGCCCTCTGGTCACGTGAAGAGTATATTAAGCGCCTAGAAATTTCTTTTACTTAGCATGGGCGCTCGGGCCCCACGGTCCAAGCGTTTCAACCCCAAACGGCTCAAATATAATTTTTACATAGTTGACTATATTTGCGCTGTTTAGCGGTCTCTGCATTAGCAGCAGCAGCGCGCGCAGACATGCTAATATATACTAGGAAAGTGAGACAGGGCCAGGGTGTCGACGCAAGTGGCGTCCCACACCTTTGATAAAAAATATCGTTGTATAATATTACATAACTAGCTTTCCGCCCGCGGCTTCGCCCGCGTGTATGTCGGTTAATGCGCCAAAACATTACCTTCTTTTTGCGCAGTCGGATAAAAACTATCCTTTCTCGGGTCTCAAACTACCTCCATACCTAATTTCATCCAAATCGGTTCAGTAGTTTTTGCGTGAAAGCGTAACAAACAAACTTACATTCGCATTTATAATATTAATAAGTATAGATACTTTAGAAAATCATAATATATGATATACCTAAACAGGTTCATGTACTTTTATGTTATTTTAAACACGTGTATGTGCAATAAATAAATGAATAAAATTAAAATAATCACATTCGATAAATAATTCGTTTCAGTACATTACATTGCAGATGCTATTATTAATAACATTTTTAATTTGACATTGTGATTTTAATTAAAAAAATAAACTATTAAAACAATTCAGTCACACACGAGTTCTTTCAATAACAATTACTTTAACTACAATGTATTATATAATATTTTTAGTTCATTTATTAAATGTCGTATTAGTTTTAGGTCGGTCTTTGATGGATCCATTTCAGTGTTACCAAAATTATGATAACAGTGCAAAGTACGTTACTAAAAGTGTTGTTGTAAAGAGATATGATAGAAATACTGTGGATGGTGCTATGTTAATAGATGTTAAAGCGCGTTAGTAATTTTAGAAGTAGTTATTTTATTTTATTTTATTATGGTCTACCAACAGTTATATGCACTAAAATTATGTATTTAGACAATACTGCAGCGGTGGTGCAGCGGTACGGGCCTCGCCTTAGAAAAATAAGGTCGCGGGTTCTAATCCGGCATGTCTAAGAACTAATCATTCGAGGACATGTGACATCCACACAGGCCTAAACTTTCTGAACTCATAAGATAGTTGAGAGAAGACCCGTGTCCAGCAGTAGGACACTAAAAAGGGTTGAAGAGTGAAGTGTGAGACAATACTGTAGAACCAATTACAGGTTAACATTACATGTGATGTATTACAATAAGTAAGTACAATAATAAAAGAAAAAGTTACTGTTCTACAAAATTTAATTTAATATAAGAGGTGTAAACCCAGACAAACCAGCCAGAGGTATACATCGGCGACGATATTGAAGAGATAGTATTTTCTTATGTAAGAACTTTTTTCAGATTTCCACCCGTCGGCCCTGGTAAGTAGGCAGGTACCGATAGGGTATTGTGTTAAATGCAATTATTAGGTATCACTAGGTTTCGCTGGTTATTTTTCTTATCATAACTTAGGTAATTTAACATCCAAGTGTAGATAGGTATATGCCGCAGTCTGCATATATAGCTTCCTACTGCAACTTTATTAGTTGATCTGTATGGTTAGGTTAAGTTAGGTTACTGCAATAATGCATTAAGTATTTGTTATAACATTATTTTTAGCAATAGTATAGACTTAGTAGGTACTAGGAGGTCAGCAAACTTTATGGAGTTAACGTAGGGTTGTTATGCGACGCGAGAGGCGACACGGCGACGCGACGCCGCGGCGCGTCCCCGTGACGCATCCAACACCTACTTTCAATGGCTTTCCGAGTTCCATAACCTCTGGTTTGATTATAGATTGCTTTTGATAATATATTGTATAGGTACTAAAGAACTTTTCTGGTTTCATTGTCAATTCAAGATTTTTCAAATCCAGTTTAGAATACAAATTTTCTATTAGAAACGCTGTTACCTACGGAAAGATACAAATATAAATTCATACCTGAACAGGTAAATAATTTCAAATGTTTGTTTACACGAATTTACAGAGAACTTATTTGATTTTCTTTTTGTCGGTGGTTCAATTATAAATACACTTTTGTAGAAATCGTCTGTGACTTTTGAAATCATTATGGTGAAAAGTAAAGTGAAGGTAGCTCTTCAATAAGCTTCTCTTATTAGTTACAAGTTGTTAATACGAATTAGTTAAAATAACGAATAATCAAAATAAATAACAGTAAATTATTATAACTGTCCTATCCGTTTGAACGACCAATAAAAATTTGAAAAAAGACTGACAGGTTCAAGAAGGTATTCATAATTATTTTTCGTATTGACGAACTCGAACGACTAGGGATACACAAGTGCTTCGCAACACTTGTATATCGACGCTTAAAAAACACTAAAGACACTGTACAAAATTTTACAGAACGCAGCTTTTTTATTTCTCCTGAAAATTTACTTCCTCTACACTTACGAGATTTTTTTGTAAGGCGTCGCTATGAAATTAGCACTAGGCACTTATATCAACAACTATGGATATGTATGTAGCTATAAATAGTGATTTATAGGTATAACGACGATCAAATATCGCACGAACTGATTTGTATGCCATGTTGCTCACATGGCTCCCGCTGCAATGTTGAACATTTTTATTAAAATTTATATCACACCCTGCACGATACCTATACGTAGGTATACCTGTACGTATCTAAATATGTTTTGATTATCACCTACATAAAACAGAAACGAGGAAATAAAAGGTGTAGCTTGCATGTAGTTAGATATATTTGTATTGAGTAGAAGTTATAGCATATTTAAGTAATTTACGTATTTTCTAAAAATCGAAACCCACAGCAATTATGCTGTGGATGCTGTGACCGTTTGGTAGACATTAGTCTACCAAACAAATGAACAAACATACTCAAATACTTTTCTACAAACAAAGTGGTTACTTCAGCAGCGGTAACTGCCTCGCCTTTGAAATATAAGGTCGCGAGTTCGATCCCCGGTCGTGACCAAACATCTTTGCAGAGCTCGTTTCATCGCCGCTGCTCATTATTGATGAACGAAAACATCATGAGGAAACCGGCGACCGCACTAACCAGCATGTGTGGATTGAGGCCTAAATTCTCTCAACTCGTAAGATAAGACAAAACCCGTGCCCAGCAGTAGGACGCTCAAAAAGAAACGGTTGAAGTGATTATGTTTTTATTTCTCCCGAAATTTTATTCAATGGATTGTTCCCGCTAATAAATTTCAATTTGAAGAGGCTACCAAATAACCACGATAACTTTTATCGGATGCGAGACATTTGGAGTACCTGAGTATTAATTAATTCCTATTAGGTTTTTAGAAAAAATGCTTCGTATCAGTATTCTTTAATGTTTTACTCTCGACTCTGCTAACATTGAGAATCTTGAAGGCTGTCTAAAATTAGTTAGAGCTTAACTTCCTATAAACAAGTTTTGAGACAAGAAAGTGCCTTGAAACAGGGTGTTAAGTAGTTCACGTCTAACGTACCTACCTAAGTATGCTATGCAAACTTTATAACTTTGAACTGTAAGTTTTGGCTTATGTAGCACTTTGTGATTATGAGGTATACATACTGCACTGTTTTTCGCAGGATCAGTATGTTTACTTGTTGATTACGTGTAGTTCCAGCAGCCGTAACAAAGTAAAAAAATAAATAGTATTGTCTTAGATTTACGCGAATATCACACAATGAAATAAAACTACTTTATAACGGATTTTATCTCGGTTTATTTAAGATTTTAGATCCCGACGTTTCAAAGTCTTTTCAGACTTCATGTACACGGGTGGACTGAGGTATTTGACGTCCAAAAATATTAATCACTATTATTCCTGACTACCTCCAAACATTAATATTTAAGTTGCGTTCCGATTTAAGCAAACTGAGCTTACAGTGTCTTGAATTCTGAGTTGATTTTGCTTCGGTTTTGGTACAAGTAAATTAAGCACTGGGTCCCAAGCTGGTGGTATATTCCAACCATTTTCTTGGTTACAATTAAATTGCAAAGCCATTGAAATTAAAAAACATCCTAATTTGTTAAACCGTTGTTTGGAAATCTGCGTCGAGTCTTTACGTCACCCCTACCATAATGCTTAACTCTCTAGCCAGTGCGTCCTACCTGTATGACCTGAGGTGTCGACACGCACCGTGCGGCTGGTACACCAATTTAAAGTTACTCAAGCATGCTATGGAACATGGAACGTGCTATTCTTGGCATTTCTTTGAAGAATAAAATCTGCAACAATATCCGAAAAGCAAGCTGAAGTAGCCTGGCCATATCTGTCGAAGAACTGATAACCGCTAGGGTAAGCGAGTTCTTGAGAGTGGAGACCACGTCTTGGCAAACGTAGTGTTAGACGCCCTTTAGCTAGGTGGAGTGATAATCTGCGAAAGATAGCTGGCAGTGGCTGGACAAGCCGAAAGGTGAAATTGCGCCTATTGGGACATATCTAGCAGTGGGCTGCAACAGGACACTGATTTACCATATTAAAAATTACCTGTTAGTACAGATTTGCCGCTGCAATTAAACGTTCCACGATATTTCGAAGTTTGCTTAAATATTAATTACCTGGCTGCCATTTCCACAATACAACGTTTGAGTTTGGCATGTAATTACTCTAAGTTAGTTAGCACTCACGCCTACATTAGCAAAAGGTGCAAGCAGACGTGATTACCACCTATATTTTGCTATGGTAAGGTCCCATAAAAAAGTAGCATCATTCCACTTTCGACTAAGACTAATTCCTATAAAGATCTTTTCAAGTCTGTTTCATTTCCACCCCGTTTAGTTTCCCACTGCTGCATACGGGTATTTTCTCAAATATCTTACGAGTTGAGAGAGTTCAGGCCACACACGCTGGGCAAACAGAGGTTAATGGTTTAGCGTTATTACCGAAAGCTGCGCGAGCGGAGCCGCGGTAGAAAAGCTAGTAATTTAAAAACATGAAATAATGTACTTATACTACGAACGTATGTTTGTAGTGAAAATAAATATTACAATATCATAGTTTTTATCCGTTGCTAAAGCTTCAGTTACGTCAATTTGATGGGTTGCAGATTTAGTGAAAAACATAGACGGTAAATATATCAAAAAAGTTACATAGCTCTAAATTTCCGTGACCCTCTCACTCCAAACTTGAGCCCTCAGACAGGGTGTTACATATGTAGTTACTTACGTAAACGAGTATAAATTGCAATGGCGGCCCGCAAATGCACCGAACCACCCATAACAGCCTCTGATGAGGCAATAAACGGCACACGACTGAAAAAATAAAAGCATTTCGTGATTGTCCGCTAGGGGGCGAGACTCACCACCCATTGATATATAGCATCTCTGGCCATTTAATTGCGGATTTCCGAACTAGATTTCAATTAGAACTTCATTTTGAACTCTACGACTTTGTAATAAAGCAGCCTTTTTAAAACGTAATATTTAAGTCTCATGTCTGGGTTTGCTCCGGTAGTAAAAATCTCATTTGGTAATTTTCATGTGCTAAGTTGATTGAAATAATAATGAACAATGTAACAAGCTTACTCATCTACTAATCTTCATCTAGGTAGTACTGAATTTCGAACTAATACTTTTAAAGGCCTATGCCTACACGCGAGGTATGGTAGGTAGTAGGCACTTTACCATCAGCATTAACAGCCTGTTTTGGTCCACCGCTGGACATAGTTCTCTCCCAAAGCACGCCACTGAGCACGATCCATGGCTAGTCTCATCCAGCTCTTACCAGCGACATCGCAGAGATCGTCACTTCACATAGTCTGAGTGACAGTCACCCTACACTGAATCCTATGATGAAAAAATTCTTTTAGAAAAATGTAAAAGCCAGGAAGCCTTAAAATTGTTTCTTATTACCCGCGTGCAATGGAAGTATTATTAGGTAAGACGTCGGCTGCATAGCTGTAATTTAGAGCCACAGTCTCAATTCAATTACACGAGAGATATGATCTTCTAAGAAATAAACTGAAACCTGTTAGACGCCAAGCATATGCCTGTTATATAAGATGAAAACTTGAAGCCGAACTCTAAGCAAATCTTGACAGAATTAGAGGCAGTTTGGCAAAGGAGATTATAGTGTCTTACAATATACCTACGCCACATACCTAGGTGCCGACATGAAACTTGAAATAATATAATGAAGCAAGTTACCGTTTTATGAATCATGAATAGTTGTTGCCTTATTTCTAGGAACAAATAATAGAATTGTAGAAAGAAAAAGGTTTAATATATTCTTATTTCTATGGAAATCTTCAGATGAAAAATAATATAGGAATGTATGTATAAATTCTCGGTTCTTATTTTGAGGGTCTATTTATTTCGTCCTTTGAGTCCTTTTTCTTATTATCTTTTTTCTGATTAAATTCGTGCGGGATCCACATACGGGACAGTATCAGGTGTTCCGAGACGTAGCCGGGTTTCAAAACCTGGCTTACAGGAGAGGAAGATTGTTGGTGGTGGATAATAATAATAATATCCTGGGAGATTAACATATACGGTCATCTGATCCTAAACTAAGCAGAGCTTAAATTGAATAAAATCCAGATAACTGATAATATACTACATTTTTTTTGTCAATACTTTAAAATAGATAATTAGGTACATCCAAATTTAAGACAAACAGACATGTTCAGCACACAAATGTCTGTATTGACGGGGTAGTGGCGTGGTCGGTAAGATGCTTGCTTTTCACGCCGCAGGTCGTGGGTTCGACTCCCACCCAAGTCAAACATTTGTGTAATGGACATGTCTGTTTGTCTTGAGTCTGGGTGTATGTATAAATATTTAAGTATGTATTTACAAAAGAAAAGCATTATAATTAGTATATTACTATTATTATGTTTCTATAGTAAGTATAAGCTCTGCTTAGTTTGCGATCAGATGACCGTGTATGTCATTGTACCTCTTTAATATTATTATTATTGCAGTCACGCCACCGGTCCGTCAAAATAAATATCCATTTTGGGATTGATTGAATTATTCGAAATCTACTTACATGTAAAACATCTAAAGCACGTAAGTTACGTTAGTAAAGATCAAAATTATTTCACTAATGAAGACTATACCTCCCAGCATCACAGAGATTATAAAATAAGTTAAAATAATATTTTAAACCAGAAGGATTCATTTGTATGCTCATAGCGGTTTAACAAATCAACAATTGGAATGAGCATTGTCTATTCAAGTCGGGTCCAGCCAACCCTTCCTACTTTCAGTTCATTTCTTCCTCAAGTTGTGATTTTATCCCCTTTGTGGAAATGCAATAAAGGATCAATAGACAACTTTTTAATAAAATTGTCGTTTATTTTATTTAAAAACTTTGCCTGTAGTTGCAATACTTTCATAATGAATGGTTTCCAATAAAGTTTTTTAGTAATGTATTGTATTGAATGGACATTTTTCTAAGACTCAAGATTTTTTACCCTAAATTATTTAAAAAAGAAGCAAAAAGATTTATATTTTTAATTATTAACTTTAATTTTTATATAAACAAGCGTTTATATAAAAATTAAAGTTTGCATAGTTCCGACATTATTAGATAGAAAGCGGTAGGTACTCTTCTAGAAAAAAATATATTTCAACAGACAACAATAAAGATAAATAAAAATTCATACAAAATTCATATTTGAATTAAGCTCGCCTGTGTACATTGTTGTTTTTAACCGACTTCAAAAAGAAGGAGGTTCTCAATTCGACTGTATGTTTTTTTATGTTTGTTACCTAATATCTTTGTTACACGTGAACCGATTTCTATGATTCTTTTTTTGTTGGTAAGTAAATGCTTTCGTGTGGTCCCATTTAAATTTGATCAAGATCTGACCAGTAGTTATTGAGCTATATCGAAAGAAGCGTCATTGTTTACGCTAAGCGCGCAGCCTTCCAAAATTATTAGTGCAATTGCCCTAAACGCATAATTCTAGGTACCTACAATTGAAGTCGGTTTTGTGTTGTTGTTGCAAAAAGAATTATCTATTTATAATTGTATATGTAAGTGTTTTGTGTACAATAAAGAATAAGAATAAGAATAAGATGGGGATTATTCAAAATAAATTTATTTGAATCTGATGTCCCAAAGACACCTCACGCGTTATGTTTACTTATCCTTACCATTATATTCAATCGCCCGTATTATTACGTCTTTTAAGCTCATTATAGCTAAAATAGGTTTATAACTCGTATGTCTTTGTCGTCTTGACATTTATACTAGTAAGAAAGAGACAAAGTTCATTTTAACTAAAGAGGCTTATAACATTTTTATGTAAAAGACCGCATATCTTTTATTAAAAAAAATGAACGTTTATTCGCAAAAATAAATCCTTTTTAATCAACTGCACTAAAATTGGTTTTAGAGGACACAAAAGGCAGTCAAATCCCTCAAAAATAACAGTAGGCAATATTCGGTCAATACAAAAAGGCCATCAAAAGGTAGCTTTTTGCAGCAACGAACCCGTTTCCCGATTAATTATGAAGGATAGACTACTGCGTTTCAACCCTCGCGGGTGACGTCAGTTGCGTTTGTGACAAACCGTTTTAACATGTCATTTCAATTAATATTCAGCAGTTGTATGACTTCTTAATTTAGATTTGGTTGTGATGAATTATAGTTATCAGGGAATTCGGTAGTTAACATAATATTAATAGTCCAGTACTAAGTATGAATAGTACATAGTTACTTGGGGTAAAACATTGAGGTTTAACGTAAACGCAGGATTAATTAAAGGTGACTATGAAAAAGAAAACTCAGATTGAAATTGTATATATGTATGAGTCACGAGGTGACTGGTAATAAATGGAAAATACGTAAAACTACGTGGTAGGGTTCATGATTACAACAAATCACTTTCCCAAATAAACTTTTTGGAACATTTTTTTAATGAAGAAATTGATTCCGACGATAATAGACTGTAGAGTACAGAGAGACGAGACAAGGTGATGCGCTGTGGTGGGGTTCGTGGAGATTTTAAAAGGAGTGTTTTTGAGGAAGTCGTTTGTAGTCATAAGCACTCTTACATGGTACCTAAATTATTTTACACTAATTACCATTCACCCGATACAAAAAGCACAGATAATATAACACTGACAAAAACACAGATAATATACAAAAAGCAAAGATTTTACAATGTAAGTACATTTTTTAAAATAAAAGTACTTACCTAATTATGAAACTCATTTTCTAAATAGGACCCTGTTGTATGAAACAAACAAATCTCGCTAAACGGAAACTTGCCCACAAAAGGTAATAATGAAACTCCTTTGCTATCACAAAAGCGGGCGAACAAAATACTAAATTAGCTGATAAATAACCCTCTAGTGGGCAAAATTAAGTGCAGCGAAACATATTAGAGCGCTGGCATCATTCTGGTAGAGCCAGTGAATGCAACTTTGTTTGTACTTAGCAAACATAAAGGAAATAGGGTGCTCTTTTCATAGAACATTCGAAATCTGTCGCGGAGCGTGGAGTTTTGATAACTCTAAAATCTCAAGATTACGATACCAGATATTCAAAAGAAATAATGTCTCAGATTGTCTAACCCCCTTACTAATACACGATGTATGGTGGTTATAACTATTTATATTTTGTCTTTTTCTCCTGTATGTCAATTTTAATTATTCTGACAGAGACAAAAGATAGATCAGCTGTTTACACTATACATCGTTTATTAATAAGGGGCCTAGTGTTAAGTCAAAATCTTTATAGAAAATTATAAAAGTGACTGATTGAGTGGGCAACGCTTAACCTGATGCAGGTGTTCTGACAGCAACATATAAATAAATAACAAAAAATTATCCATTTCGGTGTAGTCGTTCGAAAGTTAGCGCTTAGCAACACATTCTTATTTACATTAAATTACTAGTCTTTCGTCTAGTAGTTCGTCTGCGTAGTCCCCGTTGCACTGCGTGGTAATTTTGAAACATTCTTTCTTGGGTCTCATACCGAACCCATTAAATTTGGAGTCAACCCAATGGTTTGGGCTGTACGTTAATATATGAGTCATTGTCTTTTTTAACATAATATTTATATAAATATAAATATAGTAACACTAGTATTTAATACAAAAATTGTTGAGGTTGTATATTATTTGAATATAACAACCTCAATTTCAAAACGAAACAGAATGTTTGTTAGACTCCGGAATTATGAACAGGATTTAATTTTTCCGTTCCAGTGACTTGCTACACGAAAGTTCTATTATAAGAGTTCCCGTGGGCCCGAATTATATGAGAGAGCTGTTTCGAAATTCACCAAAATTAACATAAAATGCTAATGCCTCACTTCATGCTATTTGTTTTGCACGTTTTATTCTGGTTTGTTTCTTTTTATGATGTGTTGTTTCTATGATATATGTCCACTCGTAAAAATAACTTAATAGCGGTTTTAAGTTGGTAGGTATTATGATGAACTTAAATAAAATAATTTGACTGAAGTTATTTAACGGAAAAACCTTTACAGGCCTAAGTACATTCACAATAAACCTATTATTTCCCGTTTAGATTACAGATAGAGATCAATTACAGGCGTCAATTGTTTACTTATGGAAACCAAAATCTTTTGTGATGGCAAAGTTGGCTTATACTAAGTTACCTACAATAAAATTAGCATTCCAAGAAAACACAATATAAAAGTACCGTACATGTTAATTCAAAATTTTATCCAAATCCGTGATCTGTTTTAGGTGTAAGAATAACAAATCCATTCACCCTTACAAACTAACGCATTTATAATATTAGGGACAAAATAACTAGAAAAAACAGTTCATATGTATGTTACAGAGATAACTAAACCTACCGTGGCTAGATGCAGTTATTTTTCCAAATTAATGTCCGCCCTTCATGATCCCTAAAACAATGTGTCTATTAGGGTGTTCAAGTAAAATAAACGGAGAGGAGTGCAAATTAAATAAGAGCTTTCTTCGCAATGAATCATTTCGGCTCTCAAATCTCGATACCCACCCCTCGTGAAACTGAGATTGGCGCGATGACCAAATTTACTTAGACACGAGGACTGCACTACGTTTGGTACAGACGAAAGCAATTTCGATATTGCTTTGTCATTTAATCGAATTATAGTATAGTTTGTAACGTTCGGAAGGCAACATTGCACAAATGTATCGATGTCAAAGTTATGTCCATACATCGTGACTACTTTTGGCAATTTCTGACTACGTTTTAACCATAAGGATTACATAAGTAACTCAATCAACCTGTGAAAATGGATTTAGTTATAAAGTAGGTTATGAACTTATGATTCCTTAACCCAAAACGACGGAGATTTCATCCATTTTTGAGCAATTACGCACTTTTAACTAGTGCTGGAGTCTTGACCTCTCGGCGACCACAATAGCAACTAAGACTGGCCAAGTGCGTTAAGAGCCATAACACAGTGTCGTCTGGTCGCCGATGACTATAACTTTCTATAGTGTAAATAACTGTTTACGCACTCGGCAACGGCTCTCTGCCAATGTTTTGTTTGCCATAAGACCCAAGTAACTCCAGCAACCAGCCTTCAGTTCATAATGGGCTTGACATTTATCTGTTTAAAATTATAGGAGATTTTGGTTGCCGTCGACCAAGTCCTCGGTGATTAGTCGACATTGCAACAAACATTCAAAAATGACTGCCACACTAAAATCGGTCACTAGCAGTCTACCTATATCAAAATTTGCTAATCGATTTACAATCGATTTTATTTACGGTCAATAGTAAATTAATTAACTTAAATAACTGTGGTGCTAACGTTATTATAAGTACTATGTCCGAATAAAGCTAGATTATAGTTACAATTTCATGGCATAACCTTTTTGAACGCAACTGTACACACACGAGGGCTTTGTAAACATAGCAGATGAATCATAAAAGCGCACAATAGTTTACGAGTATGACCAATTTTATTAGTAGATAGATACACACTTGGTGTTTATTTCTAGGTAGATATATAGTAGTAATTTTGGAATACTCTATGTTAGGCTTTTCATATGAGAAACTGTGGAGAGGATGGATTATACGATTAACGAAAGGTATATACACGGCGGAGGTGAGCTAATGAAAGAAGGAAATGCTAGGATAGGACGCCCTAGGAGGACATTCGCTAATCTCATCAGTGATGTCCTCCAAAAGGAACAGGTGCGTAGCACTCACAATCGCCGTGCATGTATGACTAGATTTATGAACATTAGTGAGGCTAAGGTAGTGTGTTTAGATCGTAGCAAGTGGCGCTCTAGAGTTTCTGCCCACCCCATAGGAAAAAAGGGTGATTGTATGTTCTAGAACTAGTAAATTAGGTAGGCGTAGATCAAGTAATAATTTACCCCTTATAGAGGAACCTTAAGTTGAGAATAGTTAAAACATGTACCTACGGGCCTTTTCATCTTTACGACACTGAAATTCCATGACAGTTTTAAAACATAACTAGTAATAATAATATTCTAGGAAATTAACACACATGGTCATCTGATCCCAAACTAAGCAGATCTTGTGCTATGGAAGCCAGATAACTGATCTACAATACATTTTAATATTTTTCTCTTTTTCTCTTTTTTAAATACATATTTATTTCGCATCATCCCTAGAGCCCTGTGCAGTAAGTAAGCCATGGTAATGCCACAACGTCACTGAAAGTAAAGGGTTCCTGTAACTTAATTCCAATAAAACTGAAAACGTGCGACGAATTGGAATCTGAGATGTTAAGCGAAGGATCTATTCTTTTGGTAAGCTAGCGTTTACAACCCTTTGTCTAAAACCCTTCATCCTTTTGATAAACGGTCCTGAAGTCGGTGGGATTATTTTATACTTGTCAGTCTGGCATCCGTGGGTATTGTACGAAACATTTTATACATTGTAACATTCGTCTAACAATATCTACAGGGAAACTTTTTAACTACTGCTGAAACTTTGAGTAAATAAACTACAACAAATTTTGATAAACATGTATTTTTTATATGTAAAAAAATTGGTTGCCTGTAAAGTCGGTATACGGGCGAAAGTTTTACGTGACAACGACTTTGAGTGGTAAAATAATTTTAATGTGAATATTCATTCGTATAGTAGGAAGAAGGATGAAATAATAGTAACAATTTAAAACATTTATTTATACAAAGAATTATATTTAAAACATTAATTTATACAAAGAATCTCGCTCTTAGGCGGGCTAACTGTGCTCGAGTGGAAGGGACGCGTGCCTTTCACTTTTTATGTCTGTCTCTCTCGCTCTTAGGCGGGCTAACCATGCCCGAGTGGAAGGGACGCGTGCCTCTCACTCGCTCTCATTGTGAGCGCATAACGTGAGCGGAGCGTAACGCAGTTTCTTGAAGTGTCACCCGGCAAACCAATTTATAAGACGTTGTCACGTCAAAAGTGTTATTGACTGGCGAAACTTGAACAATTTTAACTTTTCCTACACCTACATTGACCTACAGGTAAAACAATATAATTGTGTAAAATATTTCTATATTTATAATGTAAAAGACACATATTTGACAGATTTTACAGGGTTTTAAAGTCTTTTTATCCCTCACTACTTTGTTCAATAATAATAGAAACAAAAAATACACATGGTGTTTTATTAGGTAATGTTCATAATGCAAGCACTGCGATTTTAAAACTGCCAGCTTCATACAATATTCACATCGCGCACTGCGAAATAACAACAAAAAAAGAAAAACAAAAAATGCAGCACATTTTTGAAAACGAATGTAGGTACGTTGATAGTCGCTCAGCCCTGTAGGGATAGTAATGAAATGCTACTGAACGTGTCCCCTCCCTAAGATGCGAGAGTAGAATACTGATACACGAATACTTTGTGCCACGAGTGTAAGCAGACATTTTAGAATATATGACAGTACAGCATTTTGATAATCTGAAGCAATTTTTCCAACATTCTAGCCAAATACGAGTGCACAGCAGATGAAAGAGTCTGATCTAAGATAGACGATTGTTTAACAGAAACTATGTTGATGCGGGTCCATAGTCAAAATTAATGCCGAATGCTTTTAAGAACTGTCATGAAATATTGTAAACGTTAGACTGCCTTAACTTGAAATAGTTATGTTTAGACTTTTAAACTTTCGTGATGCATTATTAATATTTATATTTATCATAACGGGCAATTAACGCGCTCACCTTTATTTTGGCTTTACGTTTCGACACGGGTTGCACCGGTCGTGGTCGTGGTGCAGACTGATCCAGCAAAAGAGCTCCGTTGATGACGGTGGCCGTAGAACAACACACTGGAATTGACTCGACCTCGCTATTTGAAGATCGAAAATTCGGACATAGTGAGTGTAGTATGTAGACTCCCTAACAATTGTTAAATTATATAACAAGGGAGTATAAGTAGATGTTATGTAGCTAAGATCGCTCTAAAATAAAGTAATTGCAGAAATAAAATTCACTTTTAATCTACTGAACATAGAAGTATAAATACTAAATCGGAAGAAATAGTAATTGCAGTAAAATTTGCGACTTGTTACAGAATAACTTTGCTTTGAAAGTAATCTAAATATATAAAAGAAGAAACTGACTGACTGACTGACTGACATATCAACGCAGAGCCCAAACCGCTGGGTCTGGAGACTCCAAAGGAGAGGTCAAAAGTGGGATAGTATTTTGAACACCAATGTGATATACCTCATTGGAAAGCTTATTTAATATGCTATTAGAATTTAACTAAACACGAATTTTAGGAGCACCCATTTTTGTAAAGATATAAAATATGTAACAGAAAAACAAAACGCACATTACCTTAAATTATTCATTTCCTAAGCAGTATAAATATTGCATCATGTCAATAATTGCATTGTATTAAAGTACTTTTTTCTTGTAATATTATTTTAGCTGCAGTTTAATGTAATTATGACGAAAAATATTAATTATCTTATTAGTGTAATAACAAAACGCGAGGAAAAAAAGATTATTACGGGAAACGTCATGATGTCATTGTCATTGATCAGTTTGATTGACAGCATTCTAAATAATTTTAATTTTTTTGGTTGCTCAATTGTCATTTGGCCGGGGTTGCCAATTGCAATAATCATAAATATTGCATTAAGGTTTCTTATTTTCAGTTTCAATTAAAAAAAAACGGGGGGTGTAAAATTATTTTAAATGCACCAAAAAATTTAAATAATTATGCTCTATTAACATATGTAACTCAGATTGCTGTTCAAATTTACAATTATTTTAATCCCAGGCTCTATACATTTTTTGAACGTCTCCTTATGGCACATAGGTTCCTTATGGGGTCTAGGGGTGCACTAAGAAAGGATTTTTCAAAACTCACCCTTTAAGGGGTGAAACGGGGTTCCAAAGTTTGTATGGAGAAACAAGATTAGTGAGATCAATTTCGCGGGCAAAGCCGCGGGCGGGAGCTAGTAGAAACATAAACCTACCTTGTTTATGGTACCCAGCGAACTCTATCTTATTTCTATAAACAGTACACATAGAAAAACTGGACATTGCCTCAGAAATAAAGTAGGTGCAATAAAGAAAATGACAAACGGAAAATGTATTTTCACTATCCCTACTTTGCAGCAAGTGTTGGTAGTGGTTGGATTTAAAATAACAGCAAAAAGTTTTCACTATAGCTTTCTCGCTGCGACACTTCCTAAGAATTTGTCGCGAATATACCGTGGCACTAGCACTTGGTATTTCGATTTGGAATTTCCTCTAGAGTACCTACATTTGTACATACTAGGTATGTAGCGAGAATTGCACACAGTCGCATGACAATATTCGAAAGCGTTCTTGTGAATATATATTAGTTACAAAATAGTGTATAAATTATTTTATTCCCATATAATTGTGAATCATATAGTAAGAGTAGTAGGTACAAGCTTTTCAGAAAAAAATTATAATATTAAATTGTCGAGAATCGAACCTCGACTCTCGCCATACATCATAAGCCGCGCGCCTACTACCGCTGAGTCTACGGCGGCACGGCGGCTACGGCGGGGCGCGGGCTGCGGGACGGACGCGCGGCGCACACGCATTCGAAAACTACTTCGCCTTGGACCACACCGCTCCGTACTTACGTGACGTTTTCTTTACTATAGTTAATCTAATAAATCAGCGACTTATAAAAATACAGTCCACTTTCATTCCTGACCACCTGGAACCACTACAATTTGGTCCATCTTCGCGATTAACTGTATTTCGGAAGCTAAGCTGAGTGCGGGAGGACTTTGGACCGCCTTTGTTCGAGAAGCGCCTGCGACGTAAGCGGCCGCTCGGACGACGAAGGACTTTGAAGGATAACGAAGAAACGAAGGAGAAATATAGTGGTTGGATAAGACGTTGTTGTGAGTTCGTTCCATTTTCCTTATTACTCCTACTTATCTCTTTTCTGCATATTTCCTTTCTTTCGTTCTTCATTCCTCACTTCAAATAGCCAGTTTGAACTATACATACGCTTATTTTAGACATACATCTTCCAAATATTAAACCTTAAATTTAAATCATCTACTTACAAATCATATTTTACATAAATTAGTAAACGCCGTGACTTGCAAAATCATCGCTTGCATTGTATGTGGCGCAAACCGGCTTAGCTACCCAACTACCTACATACGCGCACGGTGATCGAACGGCTAGCTAATTCTTTGTTCTTTAAATCATCGTAACATAATTATTTCTTTTATTTTAACTTGTCTTATAAGTTTGAATACGTATTGCTGTTTTTTCGCAACTTACATTTAATTTCTTTTGGTATTCGACCATCTATCATAATTTTCAAATACCTTCTATAACTATGGCCGATACTCTTAAAAAATTTATAAAGCAAAGATCTTGATTAAAATCAAAGCTTACTTCATTTGGTAAATATTTAGCTATCCTTAAAAGCTGTAAAAGTCTGAGCGAACTGCAAATCACTGAATTAGAGTGCCGTCTGTCTAAAATCGAAACAATAAATAGTGATTTTGATGCTTTACAGGACGAGATCGAGATGCTTTGTGACTCCTCCTCTGACGACCCTGCTACCGAGCGAGAGCAATTTGAGAACGAGTATTTCGCGCTGGTAGCTAGCGCGCGCTGCTTACTCGCGTCAAATAAACACCGTGAGGGTTCTATGGCAAGATCCACCGACGATGCATCAGGTGAGGGTTTCAAGACGAGTAATGTCAGACTGCCTAAAATCGATTTACCCCATTTTAGCGGCAACTATCAGCATTGGCTCGAATTTAGGGATGTTTTTACGTCTATTGTTCACAACAATAAAACAATAGATAATATTAATAAATTCCATTACCTACGCGCTTCGCTTCAAGGAAGTGCAGCTTTAATTATTAAACATATCGACTTTTCAAGTGACAATTATATAATAGCGTGGGACTTGTTACGAGAGCGGTACGATAACAATCGTTTACTTGTCAACAACCACGTTCAAGCCTTATTTAATATTAATGTTTTACAGAAAGAATCTTGCAAATCTTTACGTTATCTTATTGATACAACTACAAAAAACTTACGAGCACTTACTACATTAAAACAGCCTACACAACACTGGGATACCTTAATTATTTTTATGATGTCTTCTAAATTAGATAATGTAACTTTACGTCATTGGGAAGAACATAGAAATGGATTAAATGATAGTCCAACTTTAGATGTATTTATCACCTTTCTAAGAAACCGCGCTGATTTACTGGAAAGTTTAGAAGACCATCATAACCTTAACAATAATAATTCAACTTATCCAACTACCTTAAACGATAAATTTAAACCTAAAAATTTTAATGAAAATAATAAATTGTACTCTTTACAGTGTCCTATGTGTGATCAATCTTATGCCTTATTTACTTGCGAGTCTTTTAGAGCTCTTTCAGTCGAATCTCGCATAGAAAAAGCAAAACAATACAAAGTATGTTTAAACTGCCTACGTTCTGGCCATACGAGTAACAAATGTCCTTTATCTCATTGTAAATACTGCAAATACAAACATAATACCTTGTTACATCTTGAACGTACCTATCCAAGTACATCAAAACCTAACACCGAAGCTATCGTCCTAACTAGTGACGTCAATACGGACACTACTGCGTCTCGTATATTTCTATCCACAGCGGTCGTGCGAGTGATTGACGGCCACGGCAACGAACACAACGCGAGAGTACTGCTGGACAACGGGAGCGCGGTAAACCTGATATCGCAAAACTACTGCGATGAGTTACAAATACCGCGACGCAGCGTTATCACGAAAGTAAATGGTTTTAATAATTATATATCTACTAGCACACAGTCTTGCAATATCAAAATCAAGTCACTTTGCAGTGATTATACAGTTGACATTAATTGTACGGTTTTTCCAAGTATTACTCCACCCATACCTTCGTCTTACATAGACGTTAGTAATTTACGATTTCCACTTGGCCTTACATTAGCCGATCCATTCTACAATACGCCTTCAAACATAGATATTCTTTTAAATGCAGATATTTTTTGGGATATTCTAGGCAAGGAGTCGATTGAGTTAGGAAAAAATAAGCCTATACTGCGCGAATCTAAACTGGGTTGGTTAGTCACTAGGCATATTATGTTGACGACACCTTCCTCTTATAATTATTGTTTATTTTCTAATGGCGATTCTAATCCCGATCTATCACGTTTCTGGGAACTAGACACGATTGATTCTCAACATTCTATGTCATTAGAGGAGACGGCGTGTGAGAACAGTTTTTCACTTAATACTTATCGTAATAACGAAGGTTATTTTGTTGTGAAAATGCCTCTAAAACGAGATCCTAGCGTATTAGGCGATTCGTTTCAATTAGCTAAAACCCGTTTCTTCTTATTAGAGCGTAAATTCAAACGAGATCCAATTTTTAAAGATATGTATTTAAATTTTATGCGTGACTACGAATCCACAAGTCACATGACTGAAAATAAAACTCTTTTGTCTGAGGATAATGCACAAACAGCATTTTATTTACCTCATCACGGAGTTATTCGCGAGTCTAGCACGACCACAAAACTACGTACCGTATTTGATGGTTCAGCGGTCACTACAACAGGCGTCTCATTGAATGACTTACAAATGGTCGGGCCAACCATTCAAGACGACCTCTTATCAATAATTATACGCTTTAGGCAACATAAATATGTCGTATCGGGAGACATCGAAAAATTTTATAGATCAATTAAAATTTGTCCAAGTCAACGATCTTTACAACAAATAGTTTTTCGATATGACAGTTCAGAACCTTTGAAAACTTATACGTTAAATACAGTCACATACGGCACAGCTTCAGCGCCGTACTTAGCTACAAAGTGTTTGTCAAGTTTAGCTTCTACTGTAAATGATAATGACGTCAAAAATGCCATTATTCATGATTTTTATATTGATGATTTTTTAAGCGGTAATTCAACAATTGAATCTACAGTTAACTTATGCAAAGGTGTGATTTCAACTTTATCAACTGCTAAATTTAATATTAGAAAATGGCAGTCAAATAACACTGACATTTTAAAGGCCATTTCTAGTTCTGATTCACCTGCCATTCATAACTTTACAGATCCCAAATTAGGTGTATCTAAAACCTTAGGTTTAAGGTGGCAACCAGAATCAGATACCTTATCCTTTTCTATAAATATTGATAACACTAAAAAGATTACAAAACGGTATATATTATCCACTATCAGTCAAATTTTTGACCCCTTGGGACTAGTCGGCCCATGCATATTAGAGGCCAAAATCATTATGCAAAGACTATGGAAAAATAAACTTTCTTGGGATCAAGAATTACCTAAGGAAATAAGAGACATGTGGGTTTTGTTCTCTAATAAATTACCACATCTTAACACCTTAAAAATACCACGTTGGGTAATCAGTAATGACTGTACCAGAATTGAAATTCACATTTTTACAGACGCTTCGTTAAATGGTTATAGTTCATGCTTATACATTAGGTCCTTTGACAGTTTAGGTAACGTTCACGTACAGCTAGTTGCGTCAAAAAATAGAGTCGCTCCTATAAAAACAGTTACCATTCCACGTCTGGAATTGTGTGGTGCTCTATTAGGTACCAGACTGTATGTCAAAGTTAAATCTGCGCTTACAATACCTATTAATAAATGCTATTTTTGGTGTGATTCAACCATAGTCTTAGGGTGGTTGTCATCTCAGTCTAGTCAATATAAACATTTTGTCAAAAATCGGGTAAACGAGATCCAAACAAAAACAGTCGGTCAAGAGTGGAACTACGTACCTTCAAAATTAAATCCTGCTGACTTAGGTTCCAGAGGCTTATCAGCAGACCAACTAGCCAATTCAGACTTATGGTGGCATGGGCCTGACTTTTTAAAGTTAGACGAGTCTCTCTGGCCTAAATCACCAAACGTTTATCGAAATGGTCCGACAGAGTGTGAGGAAAGCATGTGTCTATCTATAGATATGAATAAAAATATTAATCAAAATAATAATATAATTTCAGAGCTTATACAAAAATATTCAAGCTATCAAAAATTGCAAAGAATCGTTGCTTACGTACTAAGATTTATTAATAATTCAAAAAATAAAAATCGACTTACACATAATTTGTCTACGTCAGAATTACAAACTTCTCATAATGTCATTATTCGTCAAGCTCAGTCTGAGATGTTTCCCACTGAATATAGCATGTTAAAGGCTGGCAAGGCTTTACCATGCAAACATAGATTGCTATCCTTGTCACCGTTCATAGATAAAAATCATATGATTCGTGTAGGTGGCAGGTTAGATAACTCACCCTACAGTTACAATGTAAAGCATCCTATATTAATCTGCAGTAAACATCATATAACAAAACTAATTTTTCACATGTATCATATTAAATTATTACACGCAGGACCTCAATTGTTGTTGTCAAATGTGCGTCAAACGTATTGGCCATTAAAGGGTAGAAATTTATCCAAATCTACAGTAAATAAATGTTTAACTTGCTTTAGATATAAAAGTCAAACCATTCAACCTATTATGGGCCAACTTCCATTAAACAGAACTAATTTAGAATTTCCCTTTTTGCACTGCAGTGTTGATTACGCAGGGCCAGTGCTGATCGCTGACCGCAAGGGTCGAGGCTGCAGGCTCTTGAAATCCTATCTGTGTATTTTCGTGTGTTTTTCTGTTAAAGCCGTTCATCTGGAGATTGTTACAGAGCTTTCTAAGGAAGCTTACATAGCTGCCTTGAACCGGTTTATTGCTCGCAGAGGGAAGCCACAAAGCATCACTTCTGATAACGGCACTAATTTCGTTGGCGCATGCAACGAGTTGCATAAATTTCTAACTGAGTCTAACATTCAATACAACATGGCACAAGAAGGTATAGATTTTAAATTTAGTCCTCCTTATAGCCCACACTTTAATGGAATGGCAGAAGCAGCTGTCCGCTCCACTAAACATCACCTTAGGCGACTGTTACAATCGGTTCACTTCACTTACGAGGAGATGGCGACATGTCTAGCTCAAATTGAGGCTATTTTAAACTCTCGGCCACTCACTCACCTATCAACTGATCCTCTAGATTTCACTGCACTTACTCCTTCACATTTCTTAATAGGACGACCACTCACGTCAAATCCATGTCCACATGTTCTTGAACGAGACATAACGAGCCTTGATCGCTACAAGAGAGTCGAATACATCAGGCAACATTTTTGGGCACGATTCAGAAACGAGTACATCTCTACCTTACAACAAAAAACTAAATGGCTCTCATCTTCAAACAATGAACTCAAGCCGAACGATTTGGTCCTCATACGGGACAAAACTCTTCCGCCATTGCTATGGTCTTTGGGAAGAATAATTAAAATTTACCCTGGCATCGACGGGCTTACACGCGTCGCAGATGTGAAGACTAAAAAAGGAATTATTCGGAGAGCCTATAATAATATTTGCCCTCTTCCAGCTGACGACTCTTAACTTCTCATCCTGGGCGGGAATATGTCGAGAATCGAACCTCGACTCTCGCCATACATCATAAGCCGCGCGCCTACTACCGCTGAGTCTACGGCGGCACGGCGGCTACGGCGGGGCGCGGGCTGCGGGACGGACGCGCGGCGCACACGCATTCGAAAACTACTTCGCCTTGGACCACCGCTCCGTACTTACGTGACGTTTTCTTTACTATAGTTAATCTAATAAATCAGCGACTTATAAAAATACAGTCCACTTTCATTCCTGACCACCTGGAACCACTACAAAATAAAATTAAATACTTACACAATATTTGTACTTTTATTTTCCGCATACAAAAGCGTGATATCATAAAATAACTCCATGAAAAGGGTTGACGTTACAATTTATACCCACTACGTCTGCTCTTAGCCGTTGGTTTAAGAATGGACCGCTCCAATTATGAAATATATTCTCTAAATTTTACACAACAAAGTAAAATGTTTCTGACGTTCTCTGAACCTAGTTTTTTAATAATACATAAATTTATTTCTTACCCGCGGCTTGGCAAGCGTGGGTTTAGGTTGAAAAGTAGCCTATGCGCTATTCCAGACTAAAATCTATCCCTGTGTCAGACTTCATCAAACCTACAGTAGTTTTTGCAAGAAAGAGTAACAAACATCGATCCACACATACGATCTACACACATCAAAGGATCATTTCATTTCATCCACACGGCTAAACAAACTTCGAACTTTTAATATTAGGATACCCATTATGTCTTCTGCTGGGGTCTTCTGATAGCCGTTTGTTTACGGATAGACCGAGCCAATTATGAAATATTCTATCATGCTCTTAGTTTTACACAACAAAGTAATAAAACTAAACAAAATGAAAATACCTGTTGAAATATTCTTAGACACCTAGTATCTTACAAATACCACATTTAATATAATACCTACTATCAAATACTAAATGCGAAAGTTTGTAGGCATAGATGTGTGGAAGTTTGTTACTCATTCACGCAAAACTTCTGGACGGAATTAAAAGAAATTTGGAAAATAAATCGATTAGACTGTGAACTAACACAGGATTTTTATTTTAACACGACGCGGGATAAGCCGCGAGCACAAACTAGTCTATACTGATATTATAAAACTGCAGAGTTTGGTATAACGCGCTAACGTCAGGGAGTTTCTGACCCAATTTGAAAAATTCGTGCACTGTTAGATAGCCTATATTTTAAGGAAGGTTATAAGTAGACCACTTTTGTATTCCACATTATCATCATCAGACTAGCTCCACGGCTGGACATAGGCCTTTCCTAAACCACGCCACTGAGCATGCTTCGCGGCTCTTCTCATCTAGTTCTTGCCGGCCGCCATGTACCGTGTACAAGTCGTGGTCACCATGCGTGGTGACCACGACTTGGTTTACCCCAGCGGTTATCGGTTCTGCGAGGGATATGACCAGCCCACTGCCACTTCAGCTTACTAATCCGGTGGGTTATGTCAATTATATTAGTTCATTAACTTCATTGCGTATTTGATCCTTTAAAGAGACTCCGAGCAAGACCCTTTCCTCGCTGAGTGACTTTAAATTTATGGACCAGTCCTACCGTGAGAGACCACGTTTCGGCTTCGTATGTAGTAACGGGTAGGACGCACTGGTTAAAGACTTTTGTCTTTAGATTTTATGGAGTTGACGACGTGAAGACTCTATGTAATTTCCCGTATGCTGCCCAACCCAGCTGTTTTCTTCTATTAACCTTCCCACAGCAGAGCATTTTAAAAATGCAGTTAGTAGTAGCCGCTGCAGAAAAGCTATTAGTGAAATATAAGTAATTGCTATAGGTACCTAAATTTGTTATTAGCTAAAATTTATATAATAATTTTGATTTGTTTTGTATTTCATACTCTAAATTATCTCTTTGCGACTAGTAGCTATTGAGTTTGACTAATGTTGGATCATTAGAAGTTAGTAGTGTACCATTTAATCGATAAACAAGTTTCAAGACGTGTGCAGTCAGGTGTTCACTTAGATAAAAGTTGTGACAAGCAGTGTCTAGCACAGATGACTAAGTATACAGTCCAGTTACAAGTTAAAAAGGTAGTTCTGAAGTTGTAGTAGTTAATATTGAAATAAAACTACTTTATAACGGATTTTATCGCGGTTTATTTTAGATTTTAGATCCCGACGTTTCAAAGTCTTTTCAGACTTCATGTTTACGGGTGGACTGAGATATTTGACGTCCAAAAATATTAATCACAATTATTAATGACTACCTTCAAACATAAATATTTAAGTTGCGTTCCGATTTAAGCAAACTGAGCTCTTGTAGTAGTTAGATAGGAAAAGTAATAAAGGAGACTATTTTTATGTAGACTCGCGTCTCAAAAAGGTAAAAAGAATTTCATTTCATTGTAATGTTTTGAAATCACATACAGCATAGCTGGACGTGATCTACTGCTTAAAAACGATTATTAATTCGTCGATGTTTGGGGTCATGATTGTGTGGAAAAATCGATTATCAAAAGAAATGATCGTATTCAGAAAATGAATCGTTTCATCAATTTTTTTTTACAAAATAAAATAATGCATTTCTTCAAGACTGATAAACTTCAAGGAATTTAATATGAAATTCCAAGAGTTTTTTATATAAAAGTCCTTTCTTTTGAAGTAACATAAATATAAAGAGCAGCGGTAGTACAGGAGCACCGGTGAAGCTGGAGCTGTGGTGGCGCAGCGGTATCGGCCTCGAAATTTAAGGTCGCGCCGGTTCGAATTCCGGTCACGCCCAGACATAATTGTGTGAACTTTTTTATTGCCGCTGCTCTATATCGTTAAAAAATATCGTGAGGAAACCGGCATGTCTAAGAATTAATCATTCCAGGACAAGTGACATCCACAAACCCGCACTTGTTCAGCCTGCCCGGATTAAGGCCTAGACACTCTAAGCTCGTAAAATAGTTAAGAAAGGACCCGTGTCCAGCTGTGGGACACTAAAAAGGGTTAAAGCTAGAAACATAAATTTTAAATTCAATATTTATCACTATTTAGAAGACAATGGTGATTCAGTAGATATACTATCATAAATCTACAAAGGCATTTCTGTTTAGCAGTATAAAGCATTCCAAAGGGCTGTTTAGTTAAATTAATCAAATGTCTCAGTACAAAACTTCACTGATATTAAACTTGCGGGAGAAACACAGAACAAATTCGGAAACTCGTGGCAACTCCAATTACGCGTTTTAGATAAGAGCTAAAATTAATTAGTAAAAACGAATCGGCAATAAATTTTGTGAAATAAGATGTTTGAATCTGAGTTATAAATTTTCTCTATTTACACCATACTTTACAGCTATACCTACGTGTCTTATGCGGCGTATATTGCTTAAGAAAATTAACACAGAACTGGTATTGTTCATGTATCTCAGCATCGAGGTACATGAACAGTTTGTATGCATAAACAGTTCATCTTATGTGTTTGCGTAGAGTACGTGTGCATTTATAACACTTCAACTTTTACATGTGTGCTGCTCACGGTTAACTCCTTGCCCACAGTAACTGGCAGAAACAATTTAGTATTAGAAGTTGCGTATGACACGTTCCGTGTTAAATGCTCTAAGGTATCACGGTTTCACAAAAAAAAATAAGCGCAGTCGTTTTCATCACTTCAACCCTATTTAGTGTCTCACAGTGACTGTTAGGCACGGGTCTTCTTTCAACTATCTTACGAGTTGAGTCGATTTCGAGCTAAAATAATTTCGTAATATACTTAGAATATTTCAGTAGTATCTGAAAGATTGGAATTGTGCCTGATGAACGGCAACAGACGGGTGAGTCTATTGCCGTTCATCAGGGACCATCTATCATATTACGTATGGGACCAAAACATAACCGGCGAAAAGTACATGATATTTAGGTACCTCTGCTTATATCTTCAAATAATATTGATGCTATATTTGTTTTATGACAAAAGTACTTAATAGTCACTAATCTACTTGAAAGTATTTTTAATTACCCACAGTTAATAATAGAGATGACGAGAAGGTATGAAAAATCGTATTTTAATCAGTCCATCAGTAAGATTATAAAAGAAATGTTAGACACGTATTTTTTGCTTTATCATTGAAATGTAACAATTTTAAGATCATCTTCCTCTTGGTCGTATCCTCATGTTAGAGGGATGTGATTGTGGTGTTCTCCAGCTTTCTCTGTCTTTCGCCATTCGGATAGATTTGCAAAGTGGACCTATATTTTAAATTTATTTATCTGACGGACAAAACAAAAAATGTCTTCATCCCTATTACCTACGTAGTAAGAAAAGGCAAGTTAAAAAGGAAATAAATGCAGTCTTACGATGACGGCAATATTACAAAATTAGCATTTAAACCACTTAAAACAGTCGCGTAAGATCCGCCATAAAACGTAATATGAAGCAATCTTTTCATTGTGAATTCTGATCTTACATACATCTTCTAATAATGAAATAAGGTAAAATGAAGAGTAAACAACACCCACACACAACCAATCATACACCATCGGCCCAATTCTATACTTACTGTGTGAAAAGCACCACAAAAGCAATCAAATAGTAATATTGTTAATAATGTTGTAATATTGTTGTTATGTTTCCCGATAGCTATAATCTAGTGGTCTTCAAGTCAAGAGTGAATCGGTATTTACTGGGTAAGCGCGTTGCTTCACATCAGGCAAGTTGTGGTCAAGCGCAAGCCTATTTTAGATTTAAAAAAAAATTGTTAAAAAATAGTAACTTGCCGAATCACAGTCTCTTAAAATACAACAAAGACAAACAAATATAAGACTGAGACATAATATTGGGCAGTATTTGTTTTAACAATGGAGTCAATATGTTTTTTTATAGAACTAAATTTTAATTTTGATCCCCGTCATTTTAGTACTCTTAAAAGTTTATCAGAATATTGTAATTAGGTACCCTTTTGTCATGGTCTTATTTTTGGTCTTTGTATTTTTACAAAAATAAATTCTCTTTTGTCGTCAATGGTTTTTCTTCTGACATCTGTGTTCTATAAGATGAATCAATGACTCATCGGCCTTTCCAGCGATGACAATGCCCGACAGCTGATTCACTACGAGAAATCTCGTAGAATAATAATAAGGTATCATATTACTTCCAAGGGAGGGATGTCATTCGAAGCTGTTAATGTAATTATGGGCCTTTGTGTTCTTGAAACAAAAATACATTCTTCTAATGGTTTAGGTACCTATACAAATTTAATTGGTTAAATATTACTAGATATATAATGCGATTTAGTATTGCTAAAATTTACTATAACCACTTCCACTACTTCAACCATTTTTAGTGTCCCACTGCTGGGGACGGGTCTTAGAGAGTTTAGGCCTTAATCCACACACGCTGGCCAAGTGTGGGTTGGTGGATGTCACATGTCCTCGAATGATTAGTTCTTAGACATGCCGGTTTCCTCATGATGTTTTCCTTCACCGATATTGAGCAGCGGCGATGAAACAGTTCACACAATTATGTGTGGGCATGACTGGGATTCGAACCCGCGACCTTATATTTCTAAGGCGAGGCCCTTACCAACGCGCCACCGCTGCTTACAATAACCAATCCTAACTATTAAACAAAAACTATACATATTTATACAACTAGAATCTTCAGTGAACTAATTTAGTTTCACACAACCACTTGCAGTGATCATAATGTACCAGAACATAAGATTTGTGGACCTCAATACTAAACATCGAAGGAAAACTGTTTTATCACGACTTTTATTGTGAATATGATTTAGTAGCAAACGATTTAGGGGCACAACGTCCGCCATTTTCGATTTTACGCCTCGGTTGGTACAACTTCACGAGTAATGTAATTTTTGGAAAATATAATATTTATTCTTGAAAAATTACATCCTGAGATTTAGGTGTTTACTTTTATTTAGTATATATTTATCTTTGGAAATTATTAAATATAAACTAAGGTACAATTTCACTAAGTTTTGGACTTACAATTTATTTAAGTAAGAAGGTAAGTCAAAATTTAAAGAAATGGCAAATATTTTTTTTTGAATCAAACTACCTACCACCACACGTCCGCCCCTCTCGTAAGCCAGTATAACGCGTGAATAGGCTTGGGTGTAAAATCTGGTCAAGTTTAGTGAAACTTAAATTATATTAGATTACATTATTTTTATCAAAAAAAGAATATATTCTTGCTAAGTAAGTAATTCAGTGTTTGTGGAAACCTTTCCTTCCTAGTAAAAAAAGGGGTTCTCAAATCGTCAACACAAACGTCTGTCGGGTCCGATAGACAAGCTCTGTATTATAGCTTGGGATCAGATAACAGTGTGCGTTTAAAAATAAAACGAATTATTAAAAAAAAACAAAATCAAAATATGCTTTATTTTCCTTTGTTTGCACTTTGTTTTGTTCAAAGATTACCAGGATCACGTTATGTAGTAGGTAGTATGTACAAAGTTCTTACCATTCTAACGTATCAACAGTTATGAATCTAAAACAACCCTTGCAATATTCCACCACACTCTTCATTTTTACGGTCAACAAAACACCAGAACAATATAAAACGCAACTTAGTCACTAAAATGAAGTAAGTAACATAAACATTTTGAACATAGCAATAGAAATGTACATTTCTGCTACAACGAGGCCAAATACTGTGTATCATACCGAAACGTAACAAGAATTGCTGTAAACATAAAATTTGAAGATATTGTGATGAAAGGAATTCGTATCTTTAAATATTTCGAAGTACAATTCTGTAATGAATTATTTTGATTTGATTCGAGTATTCCCCAAGCTCAGAAAATCAAGGTCTATATTTATTAAAATTATTTCTCTTTTGGCCATGATAATAATAATAATCATAATTAGTGTTGAAATGACTTTGTAGTGTCAGGTAAGTAACTGTTAAGTTTCATTGAATATATTTTTTTACATATTGACAAACTTTATCAGTCAAAATCAATTCTTCTTTTCAAGAAGTTGTCACAATGCCTAGTTGGTAACACACGTGACCAGAAGGCTGGTTTTTATGTCGGGCAAAGGATCAATGTTGCCATCCAACGCGGCAATGTTCGTGCCTCTAAGAACTCATCATTCATGGACATTAAAATTTGACATCCACCAACCCGCACTTGGCCAGCGTGTGTGGATTAAGACCTAACTCACTGAACTCGTAAGATGCAAACATGACACCAAAAAAAGAAGTGGAAGTCAATCGGTTTGGTCAAAGTTCTTGTCAGTTGTATTTATTGCTTTGTTGCAGGAAAAATTCCAACTTTTTTTCTACATTGCCTGAAACACATATTTTGGGATCACGCGTTTTCATATAAAATACACATTTATTTTATACTCCGCAATAGACAACATAAAGATAAAATTCACAAACAAGTATGTCTTACCTCAAATTCCCTTCATGAATTCTTTATATTCCAAAAGCCAGGTTAGTAAACCGGGGTGTGAGCTTCGCTTTACTGTTCCCTTAGCACCCATTTTTGGAAGCTAGGGATCAACATTAAATAAAAATGGCGTATGTATGTATCTATCTTAGTAGTCATCTTACTGTTATACTGCTTAAATTGCAAGATTGTTAGGATGTAACTGCTGAACAAATTTTGTTGTTTAATCTTTTAGAAGCGAACTTTCTGACCAGTGTGCAATTTTTTTTGTTGGTTCTGTATCAGTAATAGAACACATTTCCGTTTATTGTTCAATACCTAGTTTTAACTTTTCATTTTATTTAAAATCAGCAAATTGTGAACGATCTATTCGTAATAAGATCAAATAAAAGCGCGTGGCGTTAAATAAAATAATATTTTCACTCACAGACAGCGCCATCTAGTCCCAAGTTTTTAAACTAAAATAGAATTGGATGATAAAAAACGATAAATTTTAAACTCCCAACTAGGAAAACTACTTAATTACATTTTTTTTAATATGTACTTGAATAGATATAATAAATAATGTTTGGTTTAATTAAATGGTTAACAAATTAGGTACACTTATGTACATCTAAGTTCACTAAAATCAAATAGAATTCACTCGCTTGAACTCTTGAAAACATCTAAAACCTCGAATCTCAAACATCGTTTCTACTCCGTACAATATTGAACCCGCTTTCGTGAAGAATTCTCGTAAATTCATTTGTTTTCGTTAACAAGTTTATAGCCCATGCTTGACCCGCCATCCAACACATTCAATGTTTACCGTGTACATCTCGGTCCCATAAGTTTCGTCCCTAATAACGTACTAAGCAGAGCCAAGCTGTGTCCGAGGTGAACGACCTCTCTTGGGACACCTGCTGATGCTATTGACAACAAAAGGGATGTTTCTTTTATTTCCCATTTCGACGGTATTATTTCGGGTCGGTACTTACGTTCAGATTAGGAAGATACTTACTTAATTCTAGGTACTCGCACCCTTAAATGCCTGAATTAACCGAACCTTAATCCGAATATACGCTAGTAATAATTTTTTTTGTTAGGTTGTATTATAATAATTAAGTTAAATATTTAAATATATTAAAAAAAAAACTGTTTACCTGTCTTACATATCTTACCCGACGTTTTAAAGAAAAAAAGAAACAACTGAAAATAAGTCTGAAAAGACTTTGAAAGTAATTGAAACATCGGGATCTAAAATAAACCGCGATAGAATCCGTTATAAAGTAGTTTTATTTCAATGTTAGAATTTAGTTTTATCTAATTAGTATTTTATTAATTTAAATTTAAATAGAAAAAAGAATTATTAGGAACTATTACAGGTATGAATCAAACTTTACCCTTAACTAGTTCGGTGGATAGGTGTCAGCCTTTTGTGGCATGTTCAATACTCGAACACTAAGTGTCGAGATTAGGCGACATTCAACCAACACTCGAAGACTAATGTTCAGTACCTTGTTGACACAAGTCTCTAGGCTCTCTAGGACACTCGTAATTCAACAATGATTATTCAGCATCATCATTTCCAAAACTCAAATAGATAAATTCCTACTTTCCTACAAATATTATGAATGCAAAAGTAACTGTCTGTCTGTTACGCTTTCACGCCTAAACTACTGAAACGATTTGGATGAAATTTGTTGTTGAGATACTTTAAATCCGGAAAAAGTTAAAGGATAGATTTTATACAACTGCAAAAGAGGGTAGGTAATCGTTTAGCGCGATAGCCTTAAGATCGCGGGCGGAAAGCAAGTAGTTTCATATAAAAAGCTTAAATAAGGCATAGCAATAACTATCATCTGTAGGTACATATTTTAAATAAAAAAAACTGTTGAATAAAAAAAAAAGCAAACATTGACGCATAAATGAACAGGTGCTGTATTAGGTGTGTGTAAAGCGATTATGATTCCGTTGATTTTTTTTACTGATGACCTAACTCAATTAGCTGAAAGGGCCTCTATTATTTCACCGGATTTTTTCGGTGAGCCATCCGAGGACAGTCGAACTGACCAAGTACTGTGGCAACTGCCATGAGGGCTCCCCATGTGGGGACGAACCTCGGCTCAGGACGTTGCCGGACACTCTAGTTTTAGGGGATCGGGGGCATGATTCCGTTGAAAGAAAGGGATGTGAATATAGGTACACATTGTACAGGTAACCGCATCCCATTCTGTCAACGGAATCATAATCGCTTGAAACACTCAAAATATGGCAGCTGATTGTATTTAAACCAAGCTAAGAACATATCAAATATAATTAGGTACTTACTAAATAATTGCTCAAAAAAACCTCCTTACCAGTCACCCTGGACAGAATGTAGATGTCTAGAGGTAATCAGACAAGGCAGCTAGTATTCTTGTGTTAAAGCACAGTTATGTATGTACTACGTACCTACATCAAAACAAAGGATCAGATCGGTCATCCCCAAGGGTTAGATGTCATCAGCACATCCCTACCTTCCCTTAACAAATACCTTATTTGTACACTCGAATACTTTTGTTTTATACACCTACCTGTTTAGAAAGCCGTAAAACAAACAATGTTGATGTTTTATTACCTTTTTAGGTGGCAACATTCTTAGGTATATTGTCATGAATGTTATATTCATGAAATAAGTAATTTAGAAGAACAATGTTTCATAATTCAAGTATACTGGAGACGGCGAAATTAGGCAAATGCCTGACTCAATTTTTTGTTTGCATAGAGGTACCACAATGTTTCTATAATAAGAAGCGTATAAGACACAGAAATTTAGGCGATATGAATAGAATAGTTTAATTTTAAATAAAGAAATCAAAATTAATAAAATAATAATTAAATTAAATAATTATTATTTAAATGAAAAATTACGGAAATGAAGGTGAGCCCCCAAAGTCAGTCACTCCTCAAATAGTACTTAGACAGTGGAATTACGTTTACTGAGCAATGTCCATGTTTGACACTGATGGGTCACACTTATTTGTTTTTTATTCATCTTTTTAACTGTTTTCATTTGTTTTTTTTCTCTTTTCATCTGTATTTTTTTATCATTTGATTCTGTGTGTCGTGTCTCTGTCAAATAAATGTTTTTCTTTCTTCTCTTTCTTTCTAATTGTAAACCTCCTCCTTTATTTGAGTCGGAAAAAACATTGACCAATCATTAAACAATATCACTTATAATCACTACACTATATAACCAAAGTCAATCATCAATTTTGATAATGAATTTGGAAGTCACGCAGCTGAAATCCGCCGGCGACTGAGATAATTAATTAATTGACAGTACCGAGGGTGGGCAGGGGTTAGTTGGGTCACTGCGATCTGCTATTATTAGACGAAGTTTGCTTTTGCGATCGGCCCACGTGACGCACTCAAAATGTTACGTAAATTTTGGGCTTTAATTAACTTAGATAATATAGTCGTTCTATTAGATAACCTATACACAAAATGTATTTTATGAGCTATGAACTACGAATAAATTTAAAAATTTATTTGTTTCATCATTGCTTAAACAACTTACAACTTAAACTACAAATGTTGGTCAAGCGCAAGCCAATCTAAAATCGAAACCGAAATCGAAAACCTAGATTGAAGATAAGAAAATCTTCAATCTAGGTTTTCAATCGACTTCAAAAGGAGGACGTTTCTCAATTCGACTATAAGTATAGTACTCGACAATTCCGCCAATATTGACCGCTTATTATTTATTTATTTAATAAAAGAAAGATACAATTAGAAACACTTACAAAAAAATATTAATTATTTAATGTTTTAAATTTTGAGCATACTTTTTTTGCCTACTGTACTAAAAATGTGAAGTTGTTGCGCATTTTCATCCAAGACGTTGAATTTCAATTCCTATTCTTATTTGAACGCATAGAAGCCTTAATGATCGCTGATAAACCGGTTTGCACCGTACAATAAAAGATGGTTTAGATGTTGGTTCTCTTAATATTTTCCCCTTAATTTCCCCCTAACATTATGCACCAAATTTACTAAACAAGCAAACTTAATAAAAACATCGCTTAAGATAATCGCAATAAAAAGAAAACAATAAATTACCTTAATAAAAACGACGCTATGCAAGCTATTAAAGGGAAAGAAAGAAAAATGTCTAAAAGACATCGATGACAATTTCTTATGATGTCTAAGGGGGGTTACAAATCATACCATTGTCTAACACAACCCCTCATGGGGTAAGATTTTTCCACACCATAAAATTAAATATCGTGTTTCAAATCGTGTAACGTTATTACAGTTTCCAACATTAATATTTTTTAAAGATTTTTTTAATATCGGTTTTTTATTGTAAAATAGGCTTACGTTTGACAACAACTTGTCTGTTAAGCAATTATGTCTTCTACGGTGGAACGCGTTTACCCAATAAATATCTATTCACTCATGATATGAATTTGATTAGGTATATGGAGAGGTATTTTTTAATTCTAGTAATATTATTGTTTGCACTTCTTGCATGTTTATAGATCGTACCTATAAATAATCCCCTGAACAATGATTCTCAAATAAAATTATATGACGGCAAAAACAACAAAATAGTATGGTACCTACCTAGACATAAATGAAATTTAATTATAATTATAATATATATTTATATAAAACTACCTTAAGTCGGATTTTATCGTGGTTTATTTTAGATTTTAAATACTATGAAATTACTATACCTAATTATTTAAAATCGTCTGTATATTGTCACTAAACTTCCGCGATTTCACTTCATCTGCCAATTATCTACGCTTCTAAAGCAAATGTAATACAGAAAATAAAAGCAAAAAAAAACATATTTTACCTTATTTTTATACAAAATGGAACGTTTAGCTAGCAAATAAGCAACTGTCAGTGTTCCATTTTAGGTACTTTCCATTTCCGTACCCAAAACTCCTGAACAATTACTAAGAGCACTGACACACGCCGCCGTAAGCAGACGATTTCCATTAGGCGAACTGGCGAACACTATGGGTTAGACATTAATAACTTTGTCTACCTGTACCATAAGTGCTTACATGCGTTTTAGTGCAAGACAGGTTTGCAAACTTCTCTCAGTTCACACAGTGTTACGGTAAAATGGTTGGTTATTTAGTAAGTTTAGTAGTAAATGCACAATGCACACATGTCTCGCTTCATCTGAAATAGTTGCCACAATATAGCACTTAGTTCAGTAACACCAAATAGAAACTTTTTTTACGCGGAGTAGAACAACGGCTGTGAAAGAAATAAAAATACCTATGTGCTTAAAAAATGGTAACAATTTATGATCGACTAGCTTTTCGCCCGTGCGTAAGTCGGTTATCGCGCAAAACCACTAACCTCTTTTAGCGCAGTCAGATAAAAACTATCCTATATCCCTTTTCCGGGTCTCAAACTATCTCCTAGACAAATTTCATTCAAATCGGCTCGTTAGTTTTGGCGTGAAAGCGCGACCGACTTTTATATGATGATTTTTTAACCGACTTCCAAAATAACGAGGTCTCTGAATTCGACCGTACCTAAGTATGCTTTTTTATAAATTTTACTTAAAATTTAGACTTCAAATTATATCAAATACTTATTAAATATTTGTGATTATCGAAATTATTATACGATTTACTTTATGCTAAATAAATTTATTTTTAGTTTTCTATGAAGTCGCTTTTTAATTCACATTTTTGTACAAACTTATTCTACTGTTTACAAAACTTTCTCGCGACCTAAGCACGTAAGGTAGTACAATAAAACATTTTCTCCCTCGGTCCTCAGCTGTGGCTTAACTGAGAGTGAATAAGACCATTTGCGTACCCAAACATTCCCTATTACAACACCTAACCTAAGTTACGTAGAGCAACCTAAAGCGTGTTTATTATCCTTGCCTAATTACTGTTTCACGTGTTATTGGGATGTTTACAACAATGTTTGAGGCATGTTGTAATGGAGATGGTTATAAGCAGTACCCCAATTCTCGCAATTTTGATTTTTATCTAGAACTCTCTCGAACTTCTCGAGAAAATTAATTTTCATCTCAGAATGTCACGTTAAAGATAAATCTACCATTCAAAGCTCGACATGCAACGAGTAGTCTTTATCAATTGACGTAATATTTTAATTTGATTTTATTAGTTTTTAATCGACCTATGTCGAATTCGAGATCATTTCATAAAACGCGAGAATAGGGATCTAGGTAAATACCCCGTATATTCTCATCGAAGGCCTTCTTACTATTAATTGGCAGCGGTGATGCAGCGGTATCGTCTTCGCCTATGAAATATAAAGTGAAAGGATCGATCCCCGGTCGTGCCCAGACTTCTTTGTGTAAATTTTTCCGCCTCTTACTTGCACTTATGCCTATAGGTATATTTGGGGACGTTGGTTCGAATCCCAAAAAGACTGTTAAGACTTTTCTAATTTCTCAGTACTAGACCCTCAGAAATTTTGTTACCCCTGTGCCTCGGAGAGCACGTAAAGTGACCGGTCGTGCTCCCATTCTTTTACCAGGGGTGTCGATCGATCCGTCCCACTGAACTCTGAGAAAAAAAAGATTCTTTTGGGTAAGTTCTTCTTCCCTTCACTCTCAGAGCCACCACAATCCTGCTACTGTCCTTTACAGGAGAAGCAGTGGCGGGATTAACAGCAGCGCCGCGAAGAGACTCGGGACTTGAACTCGGCCAAGTCCTTGGACACCTTAACTTGCGTGGATCCAGCTAGAATTGGAAAGATAATAGGAGGAGTTAGAAAGTTAGAGTGAAGGGAATGGAGAGTGCATTTGTGCTTGCACACATACTTCACTTCAACCCTTTAAAGTGTCCCACTGCTGGGCACGGGTCTTCTCTCATCTAGCTTATGAGTTGAGAGAGTTTAGGCCTTAATCCACACACGCTGACCAAGTGCGGGTTGGTAGATGTCACATATCCTCGAATGATTACTTCTTAGACATGCCGGTTTCCTCACGAAGCTTTCCTTCACTCACGAACTGCAGCGATGAGATAATTCACACAAAGATGTATGAGCACGACGGGGAATCGAACCTGCGACCTTATACTTCTAAGGCGAGGCCCGTACCGCTACCAAACAGCTGCTCACATTTGTGCACTATTATCTCTTGCGGACTTGGCTAGTCGGCTCAGCCTTGGCCGCTCCCGTAGCCGGAATTCGGCTTAGAGTAGTATTTATTTAATACTTCAGAACCGAATACGACCCCTACCACCGTTACTCAGTATAGACTTGGAATGCTGCCTTTTAAATAGTGGGTACCTTCCTAAATAAAATAATCCTTAAATTCCTCGCGAGATTTATAGCTCTCAGAGGCATTACCTGTTTTAAATTCTAACAATTTTAACGCTGAAATGGTCCGGAGTGGCAGATTTTTGGTTGAAATTATTATTTTTCACTTCATTAGCCCGTAACTTTATACTTTCTTTGTGATTTAGAATTATCTGCTTATTCAGTGTTGAGTAGATAAAATACCTACATCATTATGATTTTTGATAATAGCTACGTTTTAATGTAAATGATGCGATAACTATTAAAAATTAATAATATCATTTATTATCACAAAATTGTTTTTAAATGTTTAATTTATCAAAGGAAAAAGCAATACATTTTATTATAAAACTTTTTTTAGAGAGACCTAGATAAGATGCTTCTGAATCACTTCAGCTTTAAGGCTATATTAAAATCGGTCCCTTCATTGATGCGCTACGGTGCCGCAAAGGAGACGTTCAAAAAATGTATAGAGCCTGGGATTAAAATAATTGTAAATTTGAACAGCAATCTGAGTTACATATGTTAATAGAGCATAATTAATTAAATTTTTTGGTGTATTTAAAATAATTTTACACCCCCCCGTTTTTTTTTAAATTGAAATTGAAAATATGAATGCTTAATGCAATATTATGATTATTGCAATTGGCAACCCAATGGCCAAATGACAGTTGAGCAACCAAAAAAATTAAAATTATTTAGAACGCTGTCAATTAGGTTCTCTTAGTAGTCTGTGCTGTCAATCAAACTGATCAATGACAATGACATCATGACGTTTCCCGTAATTATATTTTTTTCCACGCGTTTTGTTATTACACTAATAAGATAACAAATATTTTTCGTCATAATTACATTAAATTGCAGCTAGAATAATATTACAAGAGAAAAGTACTGTAATAAAATGCAATTATTAACGTGATTACAATATTTATACTGCTTAGGAAACAGATAATTAAAGGTAATGTGCGTTTTGTTTTTCTATTACATTTTTTAGATTTTTACAAAAATGGGTGCTCCTAAAATTCGTGTTTAGTTAAATTCTAACAGCTTATTAAATAAGCTTTCTAATGAGGTATATCACATTGGTGTTCAAAATTCTATCCCACTTTTGACCTCTCCTTTATACACAGATACACACGTCTAACAAAAAACACCCCTCTATTTTATGGGCGGTAAAAATCGCTCTAATTGTAACAATTGCGTGCAGTTCCGTCTAGTTGATAATGTAATATTAATTGATAAAACAAATGAAAATAGTAAAAGAAATTCCACTATAGTTTTACTACCTTTCCACTCGCGGATTAGTCCGCGTAACCTACATTTTGTATCGTGTCCAGCAGTGAAATAAAAATAGCTTATACCCTTCCTTAATAAATGGACTATCTAATAGTACAATAATTTTTTAAAATCGTATTTGCAGTCCCTGATATTAGCGCGTGCAACCAAACAAACTCTTCAGCTTTATAATATTAGTAAAGATTTCAAAAGCAAGACCATAACAATTCCTAAGGGTGTTAAATTAAATAATGTATAAACTTTTGTAGCGGGGATCTTGGGTCAACTTATGCGTTAAGCAAATGCCGATCGTAAAACTTTATTATGTGCCAAATAAAGGGGTGGTGACTTTTACATTTTATTTGCACCTCTGACTACGTTGGTTATATTTGTAAGGTTGTAAAAACAAACTGTCCCTATTTAGTTTGGGTTCCGTATCTCATTTTAAATTGTGTTTAAAATGTTTAAGCCTTTACGTGGGTTATTTACTTAAATACCTAATTCCTTTTTATTACTTCCATATATGTGACATATTCCTCTACCTAAATGGTAACTTAAAAACTGAAGAACACGTAGCATGGTCGGTGGATACTTGCTTTTTACGAAGCAGGTCGTAGTTTCGACATTGTTTTTTTATTCTGCTTGCCTGATGTTAAGCATGATGCAGTCCTCGATTGAATGCGCCAGCCCAGTATACCGATTTACTATTGATTACAAATGCTTTTCGGTGAGAAGGTGGCAGTGGAATGAGACTCTCTATGGTTAAAAAACTTAAGGAGCAACTATTCCGACCCGCTGAACCGACAATAGGCAGGTTTCCTAGTAAAAAGTGTTTGATTTGAGCAAAAGTAAGATGTCGAGTGCCGGTCATAATTTCTCCACGTAGCGACTATAAAAGCTTTTGAGTCTCAACTACTTTACCTTCATGTAATTCAATTTGAGTAAAATACGTAGAAAATTGCCTTTTTGCTAAATACCCGAGAAACTTCGTACGTGAGCCCCTCAAACTACATCCCAAAGGGCTCTGCGTTCTTTACTCTACTCGCATTTTCCTCCAAAATGTTGGTACATGTTTTATTAGCCACTCTACTATAAGAGCATGTGGATCTTGCGTAGAAAAGATTCTTGATATTACCTAATGTTCCAGATTTACATAATTTATTTACAAGTATATTTAGGAGCGCTACGAAAATTTATTTAAGCTTTTGAGTTGTTTTATTTCGTAGTAGTGTTGTATTATTTTATTTTGTATCTGAATATAAGTAATACAACTACCTACCAATGCTAAACAATCTGTAGAATTATTTTCATCTTTTTAAAATTTTTACCTAAGTATGTAGAAATTATTATACTGTTTTTAGGTGGAAAAAAAGCATGCTTTAGTGGTTTGTTCATATGGAGAGGGAGATGATAGACTATTGATGAAAGGTATACTTATACACGGGGAAGGGGAATGGAAACGTTGGGAAAGGACGCCCTAGGAGGACATTCGCTAATCTCATCGGTGATGTCCTTCAAAAGGGACAGGTGTGTAGCACTCACAATCGCCGTGCATGTATGGCCAGATGTATGAAATAAAACTACTTTTTAACGGATTTTATCGCGGTTTATTTTATATTTTAGATCCCGACGTTTCAAAGTCTTTTCAGACTTCATGTTCACGGGTGGACTGAGGTATTTGACGTCAAAAAATATTAATCACAATTATTACTGACTATCTCCAAACATTAATATTTAAGTTGCGTTCTGATTCAGATGTATGAACATAAGTGAGGCTAAGGAAGTATGTTTTGATCGTAGCAAGCGGCGCTTTATAGTCTCTGCCCATCCCCATGGGAAAAAGGCGTAATTGTATGCATGTATACTGTTTTTACCGTTTAAAGTGACCCTTAATGCCGTACCTCGAAAGGTAAATAAATAAAATTTATTTATTTATATTAATTTGGTCACAAATTCAGGTACAAAAAAGGGACTTCAATCTGTCTATCTGACTTCTCTTAGAGTTAATGTTAAACTATAACTATCTATTATCTGGATAAACATTACTTGCTTACATAATTACTAATTTGCTTCGATAGACCGATTAAGTTCAAATTTAGTATTCATATGTAGATTCGTGACCCAACGACAGACGTAGTACACTTTTTCGATAAGAAAATTTGAAAACAAATGCTATAGAAAACTCGAAAGCTGCACAGTTATTGTTGCAATAGTAAGAATATTTTTTGTGTCGGGATTTATCATAAAATCAAAGCTTTGGTACAAGAGGCCTGTTGGCGTTGTGTTCAGTAACCCTGACTACTAAGCCCGAGGTCGTGGGTTTGTTTCCAAATTGTTGACAAATCATTGTGTGATGAGTATGATTGTTTGTTCTGTGTCTGGGCGTAATTTATCTATAATTATCCAAAAAAATAAACTTAAATTTTAATAAATAATTAATGAAATAAAAAATTTCTACTTATTTTTTGAATTAAGAAATAAAAATGTTTTAAGTAGTAGGTACCTTTATGAGTTCCTGGTACCTATAACTAAGCACCTAAATAATTGCTTAATTTAGGACTGGATGGCATTGTCTGCATAACTTTATTAATGACAAATATCATATCACTTTATGTGACTTAAAAATGCTAAGGAAGTGTATTCAGATGCAAGTGGTATTTTATAATCTCTGTCTACCCTCTTCGGAAAAGGCGTAATTGTGAGTGTATCGGGAGGGTTGAATATTTTCACTAAAATTGTCATTAACAAGCCATGACGTCAGACCGGTCTATGTATTTACAACCTCAACTAATTGGGTATCAAATCATATTGTCCGGGTATACCCCATGTCAAAGGCCTGTTATGACGACATTAAGCGGAATTACAATTAGATACGGATTTACTATTAACCACATTTCATTGTCATGTTATAAAATCTAAAGGGTTTACAAAATTGAGAACCGTAAACTTGGGTATGTTACAAGGTTTGTAAATACCTTTTTGAAATTAACTTTTGTTTTGCTAACGTAATGTTATAGGATTGGAATACAATAATAATTGGAGTAGAATTATCGACATCGGGGCAGAATAATATCTATAATATTTAATAAAAATTGGCTTCCGCCCGTGACTTTGCGAGTGTCGGAAGATTTTCTTAAGTTTTAAATTTTGTTTTAAACTTTAAGATCATGAAAAATCCAAACTAAAAGCAGCATCGCTTAACGAACAAGAATCCTACTATAATATTATAAATGTGAAAGTAAGTGTGTGTGTGTATGTGTGAAGGTTTGTTACGGCGTATCTCCATAACCGCTCAACCGATTTTATTGAAATTTGAAACGTAGGTAGTGTATACCCTAGAATCGGACATAGGCTAATAATATTTTCAAAAATCATCCCTTAAGAGGGTTAAATAGAGGGGTGAAGTTTATTTGCAACAAAATTCGTTACACATAAACCTTAAGACAAATCATGAGATACGGGTTTTTTATTTTTCCATAATTACCCTCATGAGGTGTGGAAAATGAGTTTTATTGGTAAAAATTAAAATTTCTCTGGATCTGTATAGTCTCAAGTCCGATTCACTCCAAATTTGGCACACATATACCTTAAAAGAAATCATGAAACACGTGTTTTTTATTTTTCCAAAACTACCCCCAGTAAAGCGTAAAATGAGCTTTTTTGGAAAAATTTAATATTCCAGAACTGTTTAGTCTGTTGTCCGATTCACTTCAAATTCGGTACAAATAAAGCTTAAAACAAATAACGAAACACGTGTTTTTTATTTTTCCATTTATTTTTTATTTTTAACCTAATACTATGCGGGCGAAGCCTAAGAAATTATTCTGAGTGGGATTTTCTTCGAAGTTGATATCAATACTCTTTCGTGATCTTGATTTAAATTACTCTATATTTTGACACTATGACATGTTTGATAACTCAATGCGATGAATAGAATTCGAAATTTAAATTTTATGAATGAAAAACTTACAATAATTATGGTCTAAGAGCCGTAGTATTTATTAAGAAACCCCTATATATTTATGAATATGCCGGGGGCTTGTCGATTTCAAAATGTTGCTTACACGCCTACACTACTGAACTAATTTTGTATGGTGATAGTTTGAGACCCGGGAAAGGATAGTTTTATCCGACTGCAAAAAAAGAGATGAATGGTTTAGCGAGATAATTTACATCCGCGGGCAAGCCGCGGGCGGGAAACTAGTGTTTAATAAAAAAATAAAAACGCAATAAATTAAATTGGTAACAGAACTCAGCTACATTTTTTTTTAAATAATTTTGACGTAGGGATCCATTCAAAAAAAATAAAGTTTATGGACGAAAATAACAATTCGAACAACAAAAGAAGACGTAACCTTAAATGTCGTAACTCATCCAGCAGATATTACCTAACATAAAATACAAATATAATAGGTATACAAAAACTTTACCCTTTTAACTGGTGAAAATACTTTTGTATATTTCGCTAGCCTAGTCGCTATTAGTACTAAAATATGAACTATTTCATAAAATAGTTCATATTTTTTTATTTATTTGGATAACCATCTGCTAAAACTGTTAGGACACAAGATAAATATCAGTGAGCTAATTACAGGTTATCATGAGTAGCAATTGATAGAAATAAAAACCAATAAAATGTAAGAAAGAGATTTTTTGCCACGCGATGCGTTGCAGCCCACCCTAAACTGCGTTAGCTTTACAACAATTACAGCAATTTAACATTCTAGGTCACAAAATTATTATTCAAACTTAACTTCGGTTTAACAAATACACAATCAAACATCTGTTGATAGCAATATTCCAGTATTAGGTTAGATTTTGTTTGTATAAACGATTCGGTCAATTGCTTGACCATCTGCGTCAGTGTGACAGGGGTGAAAGTAATGTCAGGTTTCAATTGTAGCGCAATAGGATTTTTCCGTAAATTAATTTATATGGATAGTACCTACATAATCAGTCTGAAGTTGGCTACAGTATCTGCTATACCAGGGTTTCTTAAACTTTTGACTCCACGAACCCTGGTTATAGTTTGCTGATGACAACTAACTTCCAATAAAATGGGTTCCTGTGCCTCGAATCAGTTTGAGAATTACTGTCTTATACTAAACAAAATAAACACAGTTTGACCTTATTTTTTAATTATTGCAAAACATCCATACTAATATTATAAATGCGAAAGTCTGTCTGTCTGTCTGTCTATCTGTCTGTCTGTCTGTCTGTCTGTTACGCTTTCACGGCCAAACCGCTGGACCGATTTTCATGAAATTTTGTAGGGATATAGTTTAAAACTATGGTTCAAACATAGGCTACTTTTTTCTTTAAAAATCAACCCCTAAATGTCTATCATAGGGATTGAAGGTTTTAATTACTTTACACATTCACAGCCAAACTGCGGGACCGATATAGATGAAATATTGTAGGTATGTAGCATAAAATCATGGTTCAGACATAGGCTACTTTTTTTTTTCAAAAATCGACCCCTAAATGTTTGTCATAGGGGTGGAAGGTTTTAATTACTTTACACTTTCACCGCCAAACTGCGGGACCGATATAGATGAAATTTTGTAAGGATATAGTTTAAAATTATGGTTCAAACATAGGCTACTTTTTTCTTTAAAAATCAACCCCTAAATGTCTATCATAGGGTTTGAAGGTTTTTATTACTTTACACTTTCACAGCCAAACTGTGGTACCGATATAGATGAAATTTTGTAGGGATATAGTTTAAAACCATGGTTCAAACATAGGCTACTTTTTTCTTTAAAAATCAACCCCTAAATGTCTATCATAGGGTTTGAAGGTTTTTATTACTTTACACTTTCACAGCCAAACTGTGGTACCGATATAGATGAAATTTTGTAGGGATATAGTTTAAAACCATGGTTCAAAAATAGGCTACTTTTTTTTCAAAAATCGACCCCTAAATGTCTGTCATAGGGGTTGAAGGTTTTTATGACTTTACACTTTCACAGTCAAACTGCGGGACCGATATGAATGAAATTTTGTAGGGATATAGTTTAAAACCATGGTTCAAACATAGGCTACTTTTTTTTTCAAAAATCAACCCATAAACGTCTGACATGGAGGTTGAAATTTTTTATTATTTTCATGATTAAAAATACCGTACGGGGTATCGTTGGTAGTGGAGTTTTATAAGGTTTTACAATAATTCGGGGAAAGTACGGGGTGCATCACAAAAAAATGTAAAATAAAACTTCTTAGAAAAAATGACCGCGTTATAAAATTTAAAAATTAGTTTCTTTACATCAGTTATTTGAAGTTGGTGCTAATTCGGTAGATTAGACGGTAGTTGGGACAAACGTAAATATTTGTAGGATAGGGTATTGTGTCAGTTAAACGTCAATTGACCCTTATTTTACGTATGGGACTTAAAACATAGCCGACAAAATGTGGGTGATACTCTTCTCTGCCTTCATCTTCAGTTGATACAGTAATGAGCGCCATGTTAATAATAACCAATGAAGATAAATAAATCAAGTTGAGTTTTTAACCTCCACAAAAAGGGATATAATAAGTTTGACACGTATATCTATGTATATGTGTACAAATTGAGAGGGTTTTTTTTGCTGATGACCTAACCCAATCGGCCGGAAGGGCCTCTATTGGTTCACCAGACTTTTTCGGTGAGCCGTCCGAGGACGGCCGAACCGATAAATTGAGAGAATACTCAGCTGCTTAAGTAGAAAGATTTTTCAATGATTTTTTTTCGAATTATTTAAATTATGTTGATTTGTTTTTGTTTTTCATTTACAATGCTACTCTGTACGCAGAACTTAATTTGAATGAAAGAAAGCTAAAATAAAACGTTCATCAATGCTTTAGTTTGAGGAACGATGCGTGAAATGACTAACTTCATAGTGGAAAGGTTGGCGGTTTGCTTTGATGGTTTCCCTAAGGTATCGATATATTCTGTCTAAGTTTACAAAACAAAGCACGATTAGTGGATATCCACAAAGTTTCTGACCTAATTACCAATCATCTCAGTATGATATACGGATTTCACTCTATCAGTTTCTGGAGGACGGTCCTATCCACCCGGTATACAGTGTGGAGTATAGTTTTGAGTAGAATTTCTTAAGTATTCACAAACGTTCGGGAGAAGTAAAAAAAAAATAAAAAAGTTTATTATTTTTATATAAAACGGGTTCCTCGGGGACGTTACCTATAGGGGATAACCCTAATTGGTTTCCGAAATTCCTAACAAAGTTTGGTGAACTAAAGATTTTATCAAAACTTAATGGTACAAAAATAATTTTCCAAAATGGAGTTCGACGTCTTCGATTAAAAGAATCAAACATGATCTGATTTAAGCCCAATAAAAAATATGATAAAGGGTTCATAAAGATCTGTAACTTGGCTAATTTTTATCCTAACACCACGCGGGCGAAGCCGCGGGCGGAAGCTAGTTATCTATAAAAATAAAAATTCAGAAGTACGTTCCTCTTTGAAGGAGTCGCTAAAACGCCTAGTTGACAACTGACCTCATCAGAAATCTTTTTTCTATTTCGGGGAGAGTCTCATCATTGCTATACAACGCAAAAATGCTGCTAGCCTTCTGGGTACATTCCCGAAAGATAACGATGCGAAGAAATCTTTTTGAGGCAAATAGGTAGTTTACGGTAGATATTAGTTTAGTTTTTCATTTAGGTTAATATTAAGATTGTTATTCTGTTAGCTCAATTTTCATTTCATTCGTATTATCTTTATGTTGTCAATAGATTATATACAATTAATTCACACAAGGTATTGTTACTGTGCGTTTGCACTGCATAACAAAACATGATACAAGCATAGTCTTATCTCTTTCTACTCATCTCTAAACGATAGAGATAGATAGTGTTTGCAACGTGTTTTCTTGTGCAGTAGAAACCAGCGGTTACATAATTTAATTCCTGTATAATGTTTAGATTAATGAGGGCTATAGTTACCCTTATCATTTAGTTACATTGGAATATTGTGCCACCGCCTGTGCACTGTTGATAAACGCTTGGTCACTGAATTTGATCGTTACACACACGAAAATTATACGGGTATGCCAAATGTTCATCGGGTTAGATTTGATTTTATGGATTGATTGGCTTAAATTGATAAACTATAACGAAATTTTATCATTCTTATAAATGATCCTTCTTATAATCGAATCGTATGCTGAATCTAGCTGAACCATTTTTTGTTTTTTCTTCTTTAAGACACTTTGAAATCATGTCACTTCTACCTTTTTAGTGTGCCACTGCTGGGCACGGATCTTCACTTAACTATTTTCCTAGTTAGAGAGTTTAGGCCTTAATCCACACACGCTGACCTAGTGCGAGTTGGTGGATGTCACATGTCCTCAAATGTTGAAATCTTAAGACAGTAACGAAACATAAATAAACTGTTATCTCTTCTAATTTTACTTCCTACCCTTTACCTATCTTACTAACTGACAATTCCAACCTTTACACTGGCAAAATTGTGGTAGCCTTCAAAAACAGGCCAAAAATAAAAATTGAAACTTATGTCGTGCGCCATTTATAACCACAGATCATCAAAATTCAAAAAAAACCACCGGGTGGTTAGCTGATCTGTATTTATAACTAAGGGCGTATGACAGTGTCAAGATTAAGAAGACGTCCTAAGGCCCTATTTCCACTAAGCGACAAGTCGCGGGAGACCGTAGCCGTTATCGGATAAATTTGTAGACTGTGTGCGTGACTGGACGTCTGCGACTGTAGTCTCTACCAACAAGCTCAATTTCAAAATGGATGGCGGCAACTCCAGTCACGGATTTTTTTGCAGTCGCGGCGACCGACTGCTCAGTTGCCACCACGTCAAAAGAAATATGACTATATAAATAAATAGGAATCGCGTAAGGCCACGCGCCCGCGACTAGACGCTTAGTTAAAATTAGGTCTTAAACGCCATTATTTTGAACCGACAACAGCCTATTTGAAAGCTTAGCTTAGCTTAGCTTCTCAATAAACAACCTTTTAACGATCTATTGCTTAACATCGACGTACTTTGTTTTGAAGCACAAACTCATCATGGTCAACCACGGAAGAAAGAAAACTTGTTACATCGTCAACATTAGGAGCTGTAGCTACTACCTTATTTTCACTTTAAATAACTCGAAATTTGCATAATCTCTCCCTTTAATTGTATTTCAATTAACAAACACGTAGCTTCATACATAAGTATCTACATATCAGTTTAACATGCCAAAATACGTACATACGGCTTAACTAGAGCAAATTCTGATCAAGATGCATCATCACGGATAGGGGTTGTAAGGTTTTGGACATTTTGGACCCAAACACCGGTGTCAATTAGGGTAACTGCATAATCCCTAGCCCCCTGTTTGTCCAAGGGTTAGCCAGAACAAACAATACTTCGATTAAATTAATATGTGTGTTCGAACTCGATCCTGCGATAATATTCCTATAGCATGCAAATGGGTTTACATTGTACCTTTGGGATTAAATAATAACTTTATTTTTTGCTGTTCATTTTAAATTAGATTATTAAATCTGATGTATTTTATTACGTAGGTATGACTCGTTAAGTTTCATTTGTAGCTAACAGCAAGTCTAATCTAGACCTTTCTTTGGAATAATAAAGTTAAATGAAGTTTGTCCTAAAAAGGACGGAGATTTTTATTAATACGACTAAAATTCTTTACGTACGAAAATACTTTAATTGAATATTAAGTATGTAGGTACCTAGTTATTAAAAAATAAATCACGCCATCCCTTTTCGTGTTCCAATTCCTCTCAATTCTCTCAACTATCTTACGAGTTGAGAGAATTGAGAGATAAGAAAAAATAAATGTGCTTAACGAAATGTTTTTAAATGTAATTTTTAAAATAAAAAACCGGTCAAGTGCGAGTCGGACTCGCGCACCGAGGGTTCCGTACAAACCTGCAAGGTTTACAAACTTCGTTCATTACGACAATCGAGTCATAACTATGGTATTTTTATTGCAAAATGAAATTCATAACATTACAATGGGGAAAGATGGAGGAGCATAAATTTAAGACAAAGATCTCTTTATCGTTTAAGTAATCCTTTATTTTATATTAACACATATCATTTATCTATAATATAACTGAAACACTTATACTAGCCTTGCAGCAGACTTGCGAAAGTTCTTTTATGAAAGTTATTTAGTTACTAAGTTTTTTAGTCACTATTAGGTTTTAATTCCCTTGCGTGTAGTTGCGAGTTTCAAAATATGCGGTATCAATGGTTGTACTTTTGCGTTTTGCGTTTTTGCGTTGACTTAGAATTTTTTTTTTTTCACGGGTTAAAGGCAATTAGATCTAAGTATTTGATATGAATTTCAACTTGATAGCTCTACGCGTTCATGAGGAAAAAAGTAATAAGTTTATATTTATTAAAAAATATATATTTTGTAATGTAACTAAAAATTTAAGGTTTTCGGAATTTTTCCTTTATGTGTGCTATAAAACGTTGCTTCATGCCAAATTTCAAGATTCTAGGTCGACTGGAAGTACCCTTTAGGTTTTGATTCCCTTGCGAGTACTTGCGAGTTTCAAAATATGCAGCTTAAATTGCTGTTTCTTTTGATTGCGTTGACATAGAAGTTTGATTTTGTTACAGCTTAAAGGTATTATAGACCTGAGTATTTGGTATGAATTTCAATTTAATACCTCTACGCGTTTATGAGGAAATGGGTAGTAAGTTTAAAATTATTAAAAAAATATATATTATGTGATGTTACTAAAAATTTATGGTTTTCGTAATTTTTCCTTTATCTATGCTATAAGACGTTGCTTCGTACCAAATTTCAAGATTCTGAGTTCACGGGAAGCACCCTGTAAGTTTTGATTCCCTTGCAAGTGTCGAAAATTTGCGGCATAAACGGCTGTATCTTTTGATTGCGTTGGCTTAGAAGTTTGATTTTTTCACAGCTTCAAGGGACAGTAGACCTGAGTAATTGATTCAGCTTCATACCTCCACGCGTTCCTGAGAAAAAGGGTCTTGACAGACGGACGGACAGACGGACAACAAAGTGATCCTATAAGGGTTCCGTTTTTTCCTTTTGAGGTACGGAACCCTAAAAAGTATAAATATAAATATTGTCAGTTAATTCTACTAACATTAGAAATGCGAAAGTTTGGATGTGTCTAGGTGTGGACGTGTGGATGGATGTTTGTTTGTTACTCTTTCACGCAAAAATTACTGGACAGCTTTGGATACAATTTGGCAGAGAGAAAAATTAAAGTCTGGAAGAGTACATAGGCTACTATTTATCGTAACACTATGCGGGCAAAGCAGCAGACGGAAGCTAGTTAATTAATAAAATTAAAAAATATTATTCTTATTCTTATTCTTTATTGTACACAAAACACTTACACATACAATTATAAATAGGAAACAACAATGTACACAGGCGAGCTTAATTCAATTATGAATTTTCTACCAGCAAACCTCTAAAAGAGAAAACTTGTGGAAAGGGTAGAAGTGCACAACAAAAAAAATAATAATAATAAACTTTAAATACATACATATACCTACATACTAACATTACATACTATGTACTTAGATATATTATACAATATATACAAAATAAATATTTACTAATGATTTGTCTGCCTATCAGTTAAAAAAAAAAAAAAAAAAAATTAACCTTCCTTTTACTAAACCTAGTGCAAAGGTGCAAGTTATTTTGAAAAATCATATCAATTAAACTATTTCTCAGGACTAGATACGTAGGTAAACGCCTAAATATGTTTTAGTCATAAGGAAGACAAAGGGATTGTAGGAGATTTGTGGTTTCCCGCAATCTGACCGCATTCCGACCGTTTACGTAAGAGGTACTAATAAAAAGCTTTTAGAATATTCAAGGTTCAGTCCACATCAGACGTTTGCTGTATTACATACCTTTATTCTTAAAGTCACTAAGGTTGCTCTACAAAAATCGAAATATTAGAAAAGCAATTTTTATATTTTTGGGTATATAATAAAATTCATTATGTTAAAAGTATTTTTATTAGATATTATTTATATTTAGTATATGATAGAAATTTCTCTATCTGTAAACAAGAGCGTCTAGACGGAGACTAGACGATCCCCTCCGGAAACACACATGCCAATTATGAAATGCTGCAATAACTCAACAGGCGGAGTAAAAAGTATAATCCCCTTTGAGTGATGAGTATACAGGGTTATTTTGACGTACCTACTTAGATATTATGCCCTATTTAAATTAATATATGTGTAAGTACTTGTAGGTAGGTATTCACTGAACATATAGAAATAATCAAAACACCAGGTTTTGATATATTTACAAACATATATTTATATTAAGCACCATTTGTGACATTTAAAATTCCAACAACCTACATTGAAAACAATATTACCCAATAAGCTACAGTAGTAGTAAATTAACAGTAGGTAGCAGTTATTTAGAAAAGTTTATAAGTTATCGCAGCAAATATTTGTGGTAAAAAGTTAAAAAGCAGAGTTGAGTAAGTAATTTCCATAAAACTTTTCTTTTAGGCCACTGCAATAATGTCAAAATTTCTTTTAATATTGTTTGTTGTTCCCAAAACTTACCTCCCTCCCGTTCCGTCACCCTCTAACTAAACTTAGACACTGATGGATAACGCATTGGAGCGTCAATAAAATCAATATGCACCAAATTGATAGAGCACGTTCAGACAAAGATAATTATTGACTATACTATTATCCAGAGGTCCCCAAAGTGTAGCTAAACACCCCAGGCTAAAGAGCAAATAAAGGAGTTGTAGCATGCCGTTATGTTTTTTTGTTAGATAGATAGGTACTTAAATATGTACCATCTCTACGTATCATCCTCATTAGGTTGTTTTAATTATTTCACAGTAACAGATGTCTTCTGCTCGCCACTGCGCGAGAAATGGTGAATGACGTTTGGGGGCTAAGTCACCTTGATCCGTGGTCACCTTTAATTGAATCTCCACACGACAACATCGCACCGCCAAACAGCCTTGCCGTGTACCGGTGCGATGTCTGGTGACACTATTCAGATAGGATGGGTCGGAATTGTTTCTCCTTTAAGGTTTTTAACCATAAAATGGCTCACTCCACTACTACCTTTTCATTTGTATTCACGAGCGATTCGGTAATCTGGGCTGGCGCGTTCCATCGTAGACCACATCATTGCTTAACATCAGGCAAGTTGTAGTCAAGCGCAAGCTTATTTCATAATTAAAAAGAACTCTCATTCAACCAACTCTTACTTATTCTTCAACAGCTTGCAGAATGTAGATATGAGTATCCTACACTCAGGTCAACTATGTTTTATAATAATTAACTGCCTCGTTGGCGTACGGATAAATCTTTAGCCATCGAGGTAGTGATTCAAATCCCACGACGATGGATTATTTTTCAGAATTAGTTCGTACCTTCCTACCTAACCTAATATATTAAGCTTAGTTTCAGTAGCACTGGAACAAATTACTAAACTCAGTAATTGTGGGGGCAAACTAAAAAACTTTGACAAACCCTTTTCTAATCTTGACTGTTCGAACCTTGACAGGCCGTGATTGTATTAGCAACTAGTCCGGTTAATTAGTTACGATACATATTGGAATATAGAAGATACCCTTGGTCTGAGAGGTTATTGATGGATTGTGAAGCGGTGATTGGAAATTAATTAAGTGTCCATTACTTGTTATTGTAACGTACGTAAACACAAGGAATTCACCTAAATCAGCCTCGTACTTTTGTTTATTTATAGGTGTAGGAAGATAGAATGTTATTCACATTTCGCCTGTTATTTCAGCGCGTGTAAAATATACTTTTCACGCCTTTGACGGGCCGGTGGCGTGGTCGGTAAGATACTTGCTTTTCACGCCGCAGTTCGTAGGTTCGATTCCCACCCGAGACAAACACTAGTGATCACATTTGTGTCTGTGTCGAGTCTGGGTGTAAATATCTACTATATGTATATATTTATAAAAGAAAAGTATTATATGTATAGTACGAGTATATACCAGTTATCTGGTTTCCATCACACAAGCTCTGCTTAGCTTGGGACCAGATGACCGTATGTGTTAATGTCCCAGAATATTTATTTATTTTCACCTGAAGGTAGCAGAGCTGATTAGCAACCACGTTTCGCTTCCTGGATTTAGATCTTATACGCAATAGAGAGCGAGTAAGCCTATTGCGGTTCACGAGGCGTAACTTCGAGATGCTACTAAAATTTTTCTTGTAATATCACAAAGGTAATGCTTGCTAGGCTCGGAAGGACAGTAGGTACCTCGTGGTTTTTGCGAATATGCTTCCACTGCACCATCGTGGTTATTAAATCAAAATCGGAAATTGATACTAAACTGCACTTTATAAAATCCACAGGAACTAAACAATTATACTGGAATTAAGTAGTCTATCTGTATAATTACATAATTGTTCAAAAATTGGTTGCCTAATAATTACAGCCAAATTCCCGCCCTACATTAATCCCTCAATATCATGGCGAGTCATTAGGGTGGTCATATTATAGAGATTATCAAAATGAGCTGATACCTGTAATTGATCCGTTACTATTGTAAGGGTAGCCTTTAATTAAAAAGGGCATAACCATTAGAGTTTTTTAGCAATGACATTTTTTGAAATAACATGTATTATCAACATCTCCATCGATATCTGCATGATGGCATAGAACATACGAGTAGCTACTTGATGTGTAAATATCGCCCATATTTTGCTAGCGTTTAAGTCCTAATGCAAGCGAGCATATTACCACTCATCTGGCACAATTTCCAACTTAGAATAGTTAACACAGAGTAATAAGTAAGCACTGCTATTCAAACATTTTTCTAAGAATATTAGAAATGGCCTCTTGCTCTACATAAGATTCTAAACTGCAATTATTATTACGTACTATCTGCCCCAGCAAACTTCGTACCGCGTATTTCTCACTGTTCACCTTTCATAAAATTGATAAACCCCTAATATAGCTATTAAAAAATAGGGCTGGATGGTAAAGAGGTGATTTTTTAATACCACATCATAAAAAAAATTAAAAAATATCTTAAAAAAAAGGTGACGTGGACCATCTATATCACTTAGGCGTCTAAAAGTAGATTACGACCTATTCTCAAATTTACTGAATATAGATATAAAATTTCATAAAAATCGGTCAAGCCATTTCAGAATAATTTGGTTACAAGCACCGCAACTCGAGAATTTTATGTTTAAGAGAAGATTAAGCTTACTCTAACCACTGGCTGGACCAACGAGTTTTATATTTAAGCAGGTAGGTCCTTAGATATTTAGGTAATATTTTGTACCTATAGTTTAGTGCAGATTTTCGACAATGCTGAAGATTTGTTAACTCCATCCCTTAACCTAGGCTAGGCTGTATTTAGTAAGTAATCCGTATCATCTGCTACTTGGTAATTATTTGGAAGGGAACAGAATGAACTGCTCGTTGGGCGCGTGGCTGCTCTAATTGTTCCCTCCGACCAATATGGGCTTAACGTAGGGTGACTATTGAAGGGAATTGTCGATAGTAGCTCAGGAATAATCCGTGAAGGTACAATTTGATATTATTTTGTATGCAGTGTTTATTTTCATGCAATAAATTACGTTGGACTTTCAGTGGTTTCAGTGGTTCAACTTTTTAAGGCCGTGATTAGAGGTTTTACGTTCGTAGATACTTATTTTAAGTTCATAATATTACACGGAACGGGTCAGGAATCAACGCATTTTATTGTATGTTTTTAAGTCACAAAATAAAGGTTAATTTATGAGTACGTGTGTAAGTACCTATTCCTACACATGTTGAAATTTACTCTTGGGTGAAATATTTTTAAGAAATCACATTCACTAAAGAAACCAACTATTTTTTACAATGCCCAATGACAAAATCATTGATTTAAAATAAAATTACTTACAGATGTCATAACTGAAGTTCAAAATATATATTTTTTCGGTTTCTCTATTTTTTCAGATAGATACTTTTATTATTTTTATTATAGGTACATATTTTATTTCGATTTCTCGTAGTCTCATTAAATTAGGAATGCATGTTCCCCTACACGTCATTGGACAATAAATTATAGTAATGCAACCCAGGGAGTGTCATTGTGTCCTTGGTATAAACCGCAGCGATTGACTGGACGGCACCCTTCTACATCCATGAGTCCATGACGCATTGCTTTTGCCAAATAGTGCTGTTAACTCCGTCACGGTCAGTATCAAGTCGATATTTTCTGTAGCAATCAATACACTCGCTTTATATAAAATGTTATATATTAAATAAATATCTCCTGCATTTGTGAATCAATGGTAAGCACTGGGCCCTGATTCTCTCGATTTATTTACATTTTAAACGCTGTCGTTAAATTGAAAAAAAAAATCAAACAAAATAAAAAACCGCCACTTAAAATGTGAAAATTCTACTGTGATTCTATGAGGATTTCTTTAATTATCTTCAAATTTTTAAATGGATCCAGCTTAGAAAACTTTATCCATTGACGGAGTAGGTAATCAGCGGAAAAAAACGAACTTGCTCTTTTTTTTCAGAAGTCTGTTAAAAAGTAAAGACCAAAAAAAAGTATGTTCGTATTTTTCAGAAGGCAGAATATTGGTGCTGTGGTAACTCCTTGCTTCGAAGAGGACGTTCAGCTCAGACGTCGGTCTTGCATTCTATCTCTGGCTAGTTTTGTTGAATTACGCGTATTCGCATCCTATACTGGACTCTAAGAGTGAAGAAAATAGAGAGTCCACATGTGATTTGCGCAAGTTTGCACTATAATAACTTCTCCACCCGTAATTACCCAGCTAATGATTAGCCGCCGTAGTAGGAGCATGGCTTCAAGACATAATATTTACTAGAATAAGAGTTTTATACTTGTAGGTAAACTGCATTATTTTCCCTAAGTTCTAGCCTATTTTTTAAATTAGCACTACTGCATGTCACATCTCATAAACTACAGGAAGAGATAAAATTTTGAATAGATAATATGTTCTATTGCAGTCGCATCACAATATGCTACGAAATCCTTTGTGAAAATCTCTGTTGAACTCGACTAGTTTCCTATCAATAAAATATAATATAGTCAATAGTTTAATTATCATAGGTATATTTAGATACCTACTCAATCATGTTTTGTAAGTAAGTAGTCAATTTCGATCGATGATCCACATCACTACACTAATACATCCATAATAACCAATGTTGTACAACATTTGGGCTATTGTGCTCAAACTGTAAGCCCACAACCCCTCTAAAGATTACAATATAATAAAATAAGAATAGGGATTAAAAAGCGTAGCATTTGCACCAGTGCACTAACGAGGATAAATCACTTGTTTTGTCGACAAATTTTTTGGGCGTCCCTATTTAATAGGTCTATTTATAACGGAAATTATTATTAATCGTGCGTAAGCAAGTATTTTTGATTATCAAAATCAAGATATTTTCATGGCAATAGGTGAATCTATAAACTTCGTAACTATCTACCTTCCTTGCTATTTTATGTTTATTCCTTTGTAACTCCGTCATATCTAGACGGATTTCAACAATATATTTTTAAAGGTTTCTTCCGAAGTCGACCAATTTACATTAGTTGATATGTAAAAAATAGGTAATTTTATTAGGAACCTACTTAGTATTATCTAAAATAAACCGCGATAAAATACGTTAAAGAGTAGTTTTATTTCAAGGGGCCTACTTCTTAAAATGAGCCATTTAAATTAGTTTTTCTGTAAAAACTATTTTTTAACTCTTTTAACCTAGTTTAGATTTAACTTGATTTAATAGCTACTAACATTTTTTGCCTGTTCAAAAAATTGTCAGATAAATGTTTAATATATATTTTTTTGTTAGTAGTTTCTTACATTTAAGGTAATTTAACAATAAAAACATTTTTTTATTATTTTCATATATATTTATTTTCATATAAAAATGCGCTCTTAGTCTGTCACAACCAGCCCTCGATATAAAGCTGACAGACATTTTACGAAAACATTCGTTTAAGCTTACACAAAGAAGCAACGACTTTGCGCTATAATATGTAGGTATTAGGTACGTAATTATAATGAAGACAATTATAATTTCACTAATAATTAAGGTAAAGTATTTGTTCATGACTGTTAATTTGAATTTATTTAATTGTGTTTGTGTATTTGTTGCACAAAGTAGGTACCAGTCATTTTTAACGAACTTGGAATTCTAATATCGTTGCCTATAAATATTAGGTACTAAAATATTTAAAATTAGGAAATAAAAACATATTAAGTAATAACTGAGGTACATGATGTGTATATTACAAATATGTTACCTTCATCTGTAAGTAATAAAAGTTTAAAGTGCCAGCCGTTTCTAGAATTTACTAAAGTGACAAAACTTTAGTTTATAATATCTTTGAACTTAGATTTCATAATTCAACACATAATCTTAAACTAGTATAAGAATTAGCAAAATCTGAATACTTATTCTTACACAAACTAACAGGTATACATTACCTAACTAACGTTTTGTTTATAAAATTAAACATGACACTTATAAGTAGCTTAATGAGATAAGCGCAAAGCTTCATCTTAACTATAGGTCTCATGGCTTTGAAAAAGATTAAACTCTTTGTGACTTCTACGATATCTTCTAAACAGTTAATGAGATTAAAACATGAGACATTTGAAAAATAAATTGATTATATTTACAAACCTAACTATTATTTACAACTTACTTACTCAGCTTATAACAATAGGTTCATAGGTCTCAGTAAAATGCATAACTTATTTTAACTAACTTAAACTAAAATATTGTACAGAAAGTAAATAAAAGTGATTTTAAAATCATAATAGTAAAAGTAAAGATAGTGATGTTAGAATATGAAGTGATGAGCATTGAACAACTTAAAGTTGAAACAGATACAACAAAAAGTACATAAATTTATAAAAATATAAAGATTTCTTAATCTAAGACTGGAGGCGTTGATTGTGATAGCATAAAGATATTTCACACATGTATTGTTACAATAATACATTGTCTTCTATACATTAAACTATAATACCCTCATAAGATACATTTAGTTACACTAAAAGGCACATCATGTGCCTTTTGAAGCATTTTCATCAAAAGTACAAAAACTCATCGTAAAAAATGACGTATCAGAGATGTTATACAATTATACGTTTAGGAAAGATTATATTATAGTTATAGAGGTAGTAAAGTGTGATAATAAACAGGTAAGTAAAATATACATAGTAAAGCTCAATACTTAAGTAAACTTTTGGCAGTTTAAAATACTGGTCGCACTCACATTTACATAAGCAATATTCAATATCAATTTTACGTCAATCATCAACTTTATAAACATTTTCACCTTCATCAGTCTCCTTAGAGCCGAATAAAAGGTATTTAGACGGCTGAATTTTTCCCAATAATCGGTCCTCCACTTGTAGCGTACACCCTGTGCCCATCAAATTCAACTGAAGAATTTCTTTTAAAAGCATCTTCACTGGTATCTTTTAGAGGTTCTTTCTCATCCCTGTTACACAAAATTTTGTTAGATATTTTTATTTTAAGGAAATCACGTAGCATTATTTACAGCAAAACTACAATCTGAAGTTACATGAGAATTGTTGAAATAGTTACAACAGTATAATATCACTGTTGCTGACGACAAGTATCACAGTTTTTTATGAGCAGTTTTGCATTTGTCTTCAAATGATTAAACGATTATGACACTGTAACTTCAGACATGGTAATAAAATAACTACAAGATATGTATTTAATGAAATGAGGTAAGTAAATAAATTTATTGGTAAAATGATGAGAACGATTAAGCGAATACATGAATGGCTAGTTAGTACCTATAAAATAAAGAAGACATCACAATCACAATGCTAAAGTAAAAAGAACGGCATTTAGTAAAGAATAACAGATATGGCATGATTGTCTTACACTGGCGTGGTCGGGACATAGCTACACGTGGTTCATATGGCAGCATTGGAGAAATGGAGAAAATGATTACCGTTAGTTGGTTGTGCTGTGTTAGGTACAAATGTAATTCAATAATATACATAGGATATTGGTATATCAACAGATATTAGAAAAGTAAAACACATGATGGAAAAAAAACCAAACCAAAATTTTAAAATCAAATAATAAAAGAATATTGTCGTAAGAGATGTCCCATTTTAAGAGATCTTTAAGAGAAGTTTTAATTGCAAGACGGCACGTCTGCCTGCATGAACTTTTGAAATATACAGACAACTTTTACTTTTAAGTAGTACTACAATTACGAAGGTTATTAAAAAAAGCAGAACTGTACACTACTTCACAACTACAAATACACTTGAAAACTTTCAATCTAAAGCATTACCGTATTCTATTATATCTTCTGCAGCCATATACACAAGGCGAAACGCAAAGCATTTTCGAAAATATTTACACGTTACTTGGCCCAGTAAATAATTTCATACGTACGTCATACCAAACTTAAAAATAGAACGATTTTCTTTGAAACCATTACGAGTGCCGAACCGAGTCATCCGCACAAACAAAGCATGCAGGCAATCTCAAGGTTTCGTATGGCTATTGTGTATTGCCTTACGTTGGGGTCGGGACGAGCTTGACCGGTGGCGGCAGGGGCGCGGGGGAGGGCGGCGCGCGCGGCTTCGTGCTGCAATAAGGGAGCGGGAAGCGCCAACCGTACAGACTAGCGGGCAGAAACATCTCTCATCGACACTAACACTTATACGGAACAAAGGAAATAAAGGGATAGGCTTTGACACGTTAAACACAAATGAAGAGGAAAAGTAAAACATATTTGAAGTTCGAATATTAAATAACGGTTACGATGTCGATGATGTGCTATCTGATGATCTGTTTGATAAGGTTTAAAAGAATCAGGCAATAGTTAGTAGAATAAATACCTTCCAAGTTTTGCTTCATCATCGTTATGTTTTTTTCCTCGTTTTCCACACATAGTTGCGATGACTCCTTGCCTTCTGAAGCATAATAGGAGCAGATCCACAATAAAGAGACAGATAAATACTCCAGCTAAAGCAAGCCCGATGATTGCTCCACTCGAAAGAAGCTGTGGTGGCGCAAATCCTGAAGTTTTTACCCCTGGAATGAATAAATTGGTTCGATATAATTTTGCAAATAAAACTTAAAGAGCAGTAGAAAACGAATACCTGTGGCGAAAACAGAATGAAGCTAGTGAGGACGTAGCACTACATGGCAACTTTATCTACTGCTCTTTCTGGTTAGTGTATGCATCATGTCACAGAGGAGCGAAAGATGTTAGATGACATGAAAGTGATTATATTAAAATTAAATGTAACACCAACTAACGTGTACATTAAATAAAGAGTAAGGATTGTACACAGCAAAAGGGAATTCATTGCAATCAGCGTTTAGCTGATAAAAGGGAGTGCTTTCAAATCAAGAAACCGTGCACCCAATCACCAACTAGACTATTTTTAAGGATTTCAATTCATCTATTTCAGTAGAAAGCCCTCCTTAAGAATGAAATGGGGTTTGAATAGAAATGAAAGATGACGCAAGATAAAAAATAATGAAGATGCATGAATTGTGACTGTGTGTGAAATAACTAAATGATAACAACGATCATTATAAAAAGTAAGAAAAAAGTTGTCAAGATGCAAACATTCCGAATGATTTTCTTCACTGCAAAATAAATTTTCAAACCCCATGACAATATTTTTTTAAATTCTCTATAAGCGAAATCTGAATCTAATAAAAACTAGTAACAGTATTTTTCATGACAAGGTAAATAAATTACAAAACGACTAACGTAGATGGAAATATTATCCATCACCGAAAAAAATTCTAAACTGAACTTTAAATATCCTAAATACATAAAGATACACATATTTAAGCATCTATTCTTGAGGTAGAGAAAACTATAACTAAACCTGTAATAGGTTTAGTTTGGAAGTAAACATGAAAACTTTCATGAAACTGCCAATAGAAAATGGTATCATATGATTGGTTTTGGCAGTTTCACTGATGCATTTTTACACCAATCATGCAAATAAATGTAGTCTTAAAACGTACATATAAAAAACGCCTTCTAATAAGGCCTTTACGTAACGATTTCAAATTATATGAATGGAAATAGATGTATATTATAGTATTGATTTGGGGTTTATGTTTGGACCATGCTATTGGGGAAACGTGATTCATATCAGCATCAGGGTGTATACAAGGTCATGCAATATTATAATTAGTACATTCCATAGGAAACTATGCAGCAGGATTATTTACTATTAAAATATTATATTTAAAATTATATTTACCCAAATTTCAGTCAGGGCGACACATACACACTTGTGTAATGATCAACACTCATAAGGATACTAATTGGATTTCTTGATAAGCATCTTGACAGCTTTCTTTTAATTGGGAGGATTTTATGGTTATTATAATTAGTGAAATGTAATACATTTATAGGATGAGGGTTATTGCTAGTATGGATTTGGTTGTGGAATTTTAATCTTTAAATGGATGGAGTTGTGTCACCAGTACTTTTAATACCAGTTACTTAAAATCTGAGATTATTAATCTGATGCGATTCTTAAAAGGTTTACAACTTTATCCAATTTAGAAATATATACACAAAACTACAGAGCCATGATCGTTTCGAAAACTTTTATTATTTTTCACATTGGTCATTGTATTTCTCCTACAGGTCACAATACTCCTTGCGATTAAAGTAAAACTTTGAGCTAACTACGAATAATTCCCATTCAACAATCCAACAAAGTCCTTTCCTTCAGTTTCTTCCTAAACATAGATGGACGTTTCATTAACCCACCATTATTCTATATCAAAAGATAAAGAGTCTTCAAAAACTTAAGTTAGTCTTATTAATTTTAATACAGCGTCCTATGTGAAATCTTACGGATGCCATATTTTTTGGCAACTTTAGATAGGTACTTAATTATGGATTTATATTTTGGCAGTGTTAATTTATCAGCCGTTATTTATTTATTTATGATTATTAATTACTTCTATTAATTTTATAACCTAATTAACTGTAGTATATTAAAAAGTCATTCAAAAATCACTTCATAAATTGATTAAATCATATTTCATATTTATATTATTGATGATACACAATCAGAACCACTAATGTATGTATATTAAGTCGTTAAAATCATTTCATGATACTCTCCAAACATAAATAGAATTTTATTTATATACACACTAACAAATGGCTTTATCACAAGAAGTAATTCCCTAAATAACAACAGTCATCTTTGGACTTGCTTAATTTATATGTATTAATGTGAGTTGTATTATTAGAGTATCTGTTCACTTATATCACGTAGCGTACTATGATTATTGACGTTAATATTTCCATTATTATGTGAGCCCGTTTGAAATTACTTGGACATCCATTTGGGTTACCTAGAAAATATCATATTTTGATAAATATATAAAAAGATAGAAGCCAAAAATTATTTTACTACAAAATTACCAAAAATAAAGTAAACTATTTCAACTTACCACTGATAAATTAACACCAACATAATATAAAGTCGTAAGCATAATGAAACCTATAAATTAACTAAAACATAATCATATCGTAAGAAATCATAGAATTAACTAACATAGAATTATTTTAAATAATAATATGTACTTTAAATGCATGCCAAAATACAACAGCTTGAAACACAATTCTTAGATATCTATTTTCAATATTTTAAACTAATATTTGTACATTTAATGATTACTAGGCAAGATTTTACAATAAATCATTAGTAAAACAAATCACATAGGAATACAAAAAAAAATATTAAAACAAAACAAGCTAATGTCATTTAAGGACACTTAAATTGTTCAAAGAAAAGCAGAAAAGACTAATTTAAGTAAAACTACTAAACATAACAAGAATAAAGTAGAATGGAAGTTGCAAAATATATTACAAGAGCACACAAATAAATAGGCTTTCAAGGACACAAAAACACAAAACGTCACTTTCACTAAATAAAACACAAGACAAAAATCAGTACACCAAAAGATGTGGTAGTTGCTCTTGAACGCATGGGTTCTGAGGCCGTCAAAACCTCGTAAAAGCCGGCCCTTGCGGGGATGTCGTTATTTTCCTGATCATACTCACCGAGGGCAGTTTGGATGTAGAGGGAAGCAGGCTTAGAATACCCAAGCACATTGTGAGCGCGCACTTGCATCCTGTATCGCATATCTGGATGTAGTCCACGCACTTCGTAACTGATTGCCTCAAAAGATTTAAGTTCCTCAATTATGCATTCTGATTCAGCTCCTATGCGCCATTCGCCGTTTACTTTCTCCACCTAAATTGAATGAATACACATGTTATATATATTGAAACGGTTTAAAATATTTATTTTACTAAGAATAATTAGACAACTTACTGGGCAGTATCTGATCTCATACATGTCAATAGGTTCGCCATTATTAGCCGGTACCCGCCAACGTAGTTCATACCTATCTGCGTACTTTCCGTGAATTAATGATTGTTCACTTTCGTCTTCCCACCATTTAGGTTGTTCCGGTGGCGACCTAAAAGATTAAATATAAAATTATGAACTTGATTTTAGTCACCTATACATGGTAAGAGCGAATAAATATTTAGGGGCCTATACCGGTTCCATTAATTATTTACTAATAGAGATAAAATTGCCTGTAGCCCGAATAACATGCAATACGAGGCTAATAAAGGATAATCAAAACCCGATAAATACCTTTTAGGCATGGTAACTGTAATAGGGGCTCCCCAAGAGCCAGGTGCGACCTGATTGACTGCGGCAAATCGAAAATCATAGGAGAACATTGGTTTCAAATTTTCCACTATATACGGTGAATTGGCAGACCATGTTCGGTTTTGAGCGAGATTCCAATCAAAATTGCCATTTTCCTTGTATTGTGCCGTATAAGCTAATATTGGCGGGCCCATCTCTTCCGCAGGACCGACGATATTAAACGACACTGATGTCGCAGTTATTGTTTCCTGTCGAGCCTACAAAGTAAAACATCACGATAAATAATGTGTCTTTTATTGTATTGTAATAAATTACTGTTATTTTTGTATCTGATAGATCGACTTACTTGGAGGACCGGCCCAGGCGGGAAAGCTTCTCTAAATTGAATGATGTGCTCAGCTTCGCCAAGAGTATTAGTTGCAATACATTTGTACACACCGTACAATCCTCTGTCAGTTGGAGTTATAATGATGTAACTAGATGGCCCAGAGCCATAGATTCTTACTTGCGGAGTCTCCACAAGGTCAGCATCACGGAATCTTGAATACAAATAAATAATATTAATTCACATGCCAAATAGTTTAAAGTCATTATTTGATCTGCTAATTGATCTGAAAAGTTAACATTTTATTCTGTTATCGGGTTTACCTCCATTTGATTGTAGCGTTTGGAATACTTTCCGCAGTACAGCTTAAATTGGCAGGTCGGCCGTTCCAGCTCCAGATGGGAATTGTTGGCATGTGTTCGAAAGTAGGCTTGAATTGAACAGTTAAGTGTCCATTCTTTCTTGCTTCACCACCTAATATAACAATCAATAAAATAAACTAAAGCTACTTAAATACGTACATGTACATATTAAATTATTCATTTCACATTTACATTTGATTAAAAAATGGATTCGTGATTATTACCATCGTTTTCAGCAACACATTCGTACAAGCCATCATCAGTTCTGTTTAGTTTTGTTATAGTTATAACACCACTAGATTCCATTTGGTCACCAGTTGTTCGGGAACTCGTTTCAATTGTTATTCTAAAAGAAATAGGGATAATAGTTCAAACAACAATTCTTAAAAAAATAAATGTTACTCTTAAGTAAATGTTACTTGAAAAGTTTACCTGCCGTCGTCAGAAGGTCCATTTACAAATCTGTCAGAATTGCTTAGTTTACGGAAAGTAATTCTAGGAGCAGGTCTGCCAGTAGCTTTACATTCTAATCTACCTTCTTGTTTTTCGGGAGCAGTAGTATTATAAAGTTCGAATATCCTAGGTGGAACAAGCACTTCCACATCTATTTCAGTTTCATTCTGACCAGCCTCGTTTACAGCTGCACATATGTATTTACCATAGTCACTGGCTTCGACTCTATCAATTCTTAAAGTACCATCATTTTCGTTGACGCTGTACCGTGACGTACTAGCCAGATTCTAAAAATAACAATACAATACAATTTTATTATAAAAATTACAATAAGAAAAATCTGTGCCTGTGCCATGTAAGTACACTTATTCTCAATCTAAATTACCTCACGAGTTGAAGCTTTAATCCAGCTGTATTTCGGATGAGGCTTTCCTCTAGCTTTACAAGATATAGCAGCACTTTCGCCTTCTTTTATAACCACTCTGGGTTCGCGTTCTTCCATTTCAGGTGCAGTGTAAACCTTGAAAACAATTGTTATATTTACTTAAAGGAATAACAGAAAATCACAAACTATGTAGATCCGCCAAAAATTTTAGCTACACTTACTTGTAATTTGATAATCCTTTCAGCAAGTTCCCCAGTTTGTATAACTACAGCTCGACATGTGTATACTCCGTCATCACTTTCTTCAATATTTTTAATCATCAAACCATTGGCATGGATAACATATCGGTCACCAGTAGCGATCTATAATAATCATTCGAATCAAAAATCTGTTTCATTTGATTCTGGTTCTCATTAAAAATGAGTTAATTTTGTACTCACCGGATTCCCTTCTTTAAACCAATCGACTGATGGAGCAGGCTCAGCAGTGACTTCACACATTATTTTAAAATCTTTGCCCTTGGTAGCAAATTGATTTTCATTAGCGTTTGTCCAGGTAATAGCAACTGAAATTAGAAATAACGTTTTAGTCTTATAACGGATTTTAGCTTGGTTTATTTACAATTTTTCAACCCGACGTTTTGCATGCTTTACAGTTTCTATTTCTTTCTAAACCGCGATAAAATCGTTATTAGATTTAGACGTTTATATTACATAAATTTTGGTGCTGAGTCACTTTCATCCGTCGAAGTCAGGTGACAACAAACTTGTGTTAGGTTTTAGGCATGGTTAGTGACCACCCACCAGACAAAGCCGAGAAACTTTGCGGTGTTCCGATGAGACGTCTGGCGATACAGTTTTAAAAGAGTAAATCAGAATTGTTGCTCTTTTATTGTTATAAGCCTCATTTATATCTCATCGAAAATCATTCAAAATTACGAGTAAATCGGTTTTTGAACAGGCTCGTTCCATTATTGCTTAACATCAGACATGTGATCCAAACTATTTTAGAATTATTATCAAAAAGTCAATAGTTAGTTTTGTCTAATCATCATAATACTCACTGATAGTATCTAGAACGACGCTAGCACTAAGAGGCATATTAGTGTATGTAGCGACACAGGTGTAGTTTCCTGCCATAGCAGGAGTAATCGACGATATGTATAGGAGCTGTAACTGTTTCGCTGGCATCGGTTCCGTGTATATCTCTGGTCGAGTACCAGGCCTGTTAATATATAAGAAAGTATAATTTAACTTAAACCAAACCTTGGCATAAAAATTATTATTATAATTGCTGAAAAGCTTATTGCACTATTGGTCAATTCATTGGTTTCTTTTTGCTTTTTCAAAAGGATAGACTGTAAAGTATGATAAAAAAAATCGTTACTGTTGTGAATACTTGTATCGTTTTGATATAACAGAACGGGTATAATAACTTAATGCTGATTATAAATACTATTTAACGTGTAAAGTAAGATGTTTGAAAGTTAGAGGCTGTACTTACGAAGCTTCGTTAATGACCAGTCCTTTGGGGTCTTTCCATTGTGGTTGTGTCACAAGCGCTGGATCTGGGGCGTCTACTTGACACGTCAGTACCACTGACTTCCCAACTGCTACTGTCTGCTGCTTCTGGATGGGGAATATTCTCAGCGTTTGACCAGAACATCCTGTAGAAGAAAATACTAACATAAAGAATTTGAAGAGACCAAGATTAGACATATCTTTGAAAGATAGGGGCTGTTACACCAGTTGCCGATATAGTTCTAGATAATCTAGACAAAATTATTGTCACATTAATGGCAAATTTGGATTTCACTTGTATCTAGGAATATCTGATAAATAAAGAACTTAATTTTAAATGATAGATACCATTTTCTTAGATTTACGCGAATATCACACATTGAAATAAAACTACTTTATAACAGATTTTATCGTGGTATATTTTAGATCTCGACGTTTCAAAGTCTTTTCTAGTCCCAAGTCTAGGTCACGGGTGTACATCATGAACACATGGTGGACACATGAAGACTGAATAGACTTTAAAACGTCGGGATCTAAAATCTAAAATATATCATGAGCTGTACTGGGTAAGGTATTTCACACTAATTACCAGTCATCCTATTTACATATCTAGGTTAATGCCATTGAAAATACTAAAATTGATTTTAAAGAAATGCCATAAAATCAAAAGTTAAGCAAAATTAAAACCATGTCACTGCTTCTAGACATATTTATATTTATTAACCTTCCAGGGTAATAAGGATAAACAATGCCTGCCAAAATCTTGAATGTAAACAATATTTTCCGCAAAATAAACAGTGTCCTCAGATCTAAACCTTTGTAAAGTCAACCTCTCTTAAATTAAGTTCAGGTACCGCAAATTAATTGTGGGCGAGTTACGATGTCGTTTATAGGTTCCGAGATTGCAGTGACCGTTAGTTTCATAATTACTTGATAATCGATAAAGGTCTAAACGGCTTTCAAGCCATCTTGATAATGGTCAATGCTTGTTAAGACCTTTCAGAGTCTTACATGAACTAGATTAATACATAGTTCAAATAAATCACAATACTTACTTAAAAAAAAAGTTTGCCATTTTTAACTGTAAACGTGGTAATACATGTATTTTACTTTGTATCCTAAAAACACTTTTAACATCTATAACTGAGGAGTTATTTTGTTTATTTCTGCATTTTAGCCTACCTATCTTTATACCTATCTTTTGTGCTCATATTCGTGACCCGCGTTATCTTCGCCGAGAAGTGCCATCTCAAGCGCTGACGCTATTCAACCGACCACGTTGTATATTCACGCTACGCTGTATTAACACATACTTGAGAGATTATGAATTTTTAATAAATCGAGAAAAAAAATGCTAGTTGCGTTGATTACCTTCTTTAACTAAAGCTAATAGTGTTATATTGTACGTAGACGACAGGTCAAAACAATATGCGTTACCTGTTTATTCGTTTAAGTCAAAGTTGATTCGCTTTTAGAGTCGGTATACCCGCAAGCACTTGAGGTACCTACACACAAGTTGGGTGGCAAACAGACTATCATAGGCGAACGCTGCAAGTGACATCTTTGTTTACACAGCTACACTATCTACTTAGATTAAGTAGATAAGTCCATTTACTTAAATGGACTTAACATTCAATATTATTTTTTATATCTTAAACATCTAAAAGCAAACCAAACATAATGTTCTTACATTATTTTAAGCAAGTACTGGTTCACGAACTTAAGAATTTAGGAATTGAAATACGTTATTTCCAATCCTCTTAACTACTTATCCTCTTATCTATAAGATCTAGTGTTTGTAACCCAGCTGTGACTTCTTGTAAGAAGTCAATATAGCTGGACGCAAAAAGAAAAGGGATCTCGAAAGTTTCTTTCTGTGTTTAATTTTGACAAATGTGATACGTGTGGTAAATAATGTGTTGAAACAGTTTTTGTTAGAACAGTTAAAGATTCCTATATATTTTATGTCTCTATTTTTAGAAAGAATGAAGAGGTCACCGATCGTCGTCAGAATGTATACAAAAGTAGTTGTCATGGTACATATGTTAAATAATAATAATTAATACTAATAAAATTACGAAAGTAACTTTTTCTGTCAATTGTGAAAATAACCAATTATTATTTTAAAACGGATTTTGACAACTCCCAGACAATAATTGTTTTTTTTTTTCATTTAGAAGGGGTCGTACCTACTCGTACTGTTGCTGTTACCTTTAGGGCGCAATTAAACTTGGCTGTTAGCTTGTATTCAATAGCCTATGGAATTTGGACAAACGACTGTGTAACTAAATGAAGTCAAGAGACTAGTTTTCGTTTTAGGCTAACGATCAAGTGCTTATGCCTTCGGATGCTCGAATTCGAGTGACGTTTTCGTGCACCCAAATACGGTATAACAAATAAGTGTATATGCGCCCAACCGCGTAGTAGTTGAAACAGTTTTTAAATTCAATGCAACTTGATTTTTTTATACAACACGACTGTTGGCAAAATAAGCAGTATAAATATGTTCACTCATGTTTCAAAAATATATATATTTCCCAAGATGTACAACATAGTTGACCTAGAAATCTTATTTTTATCACCCACATTTGTTTCTATCAGTAATATGATGATTATAAAGAACTCCACTATTTAAACAATGAAACATTCAAACCTTGTAGACGCCATGCACATATTTTATTACAAGACTCAGTGAACATTCACAATTAAAGCAATTAATAATTTTACGTATGATTATTTAAACAATAAATTATTAATAAGCGTAACAACTCAATTATGCGGTACAATAGTCATATTTTCTGAGTAACATTTTATCACATTTATTGTACGCACGCCTAACGGAGGTATAAAAGGAATTATAGGAGTTATAATAGTTAAAATAGGTTAAGTCGTTTGTCTTTGTCTGTCACCTTGACATTTATACTAGTATGAAAGAGATGAATTTAATTTTAACTAAAGAGGCTTATAATTTTTTTATGAATAAGACCGTTTGTGTTTATGTTTACATTTACTCTCTCCAGATAGAGCTAAGAACATCCCCCGGTACGCTAAGAAGACTGAAATGTTATCATTGCAAACACATTTTTTTACCAACCTTAATTTTGATCGAGTTTCATTGTTATTCACTAAACATTATTAATTATATGATATTTCTTTAAAGGCAACTCTTGAATAATTATTCATACAGATTTTATTTCTTTATAACACCTAATAAATACGGTTTTAATCGTATTTAAGTTTGTAATCTTTAACATCGATAATATCATTATGGTAAGTATATTTATGGTTATTAAACTTATACAGAAAACTACAAGACTTGCGTTCATTGTTACAATAGTTTTGGTAAGCAACCCACGTCCAGTCCCTTTGTTTTACCTTCGATATACCGGCTTGCATTTCATGAAATACATGTTGTGTACCTATATTAAATGGTTTTATTTAGCTTGCCCTGTTTATTTGCTGCTGTTCTAGATGGGTCAAATCTAGTGACTGAAAATTTACCCCCTTTCAAGTGAACGATTGATCTAAAATTTTGCACGCACCCTTAAATCCGGTGACAGTACAAAAATACGTATTCAGCATTCTTATAAATCCAAAATGGCCGCCGCCATAAGATTACGGGTCACTGATTTTTTTGCAAACCTTTCTATATGTATCAATATCAAATGTGAGGTCACCCAAACTTGTCCAGCGTGTATGGATTAAGGCTTAAACTCTCTCAACTCGTAAGATAGTTGAGAGGAGACCCATACCCAGGTGTGGGACAGTAAAAACACTTGTAGTGATGTAAACAGGTTAGTCACCCAGAATAAGTTATACTACTTATTCAAAGTAAGTTCCAGTCATTAGAAAAGTTTTCTCTTCTGCTGGTTTCAGTAGTAGTAGGCCTGTTTTATACAGCTCTCTTGAGTAAATTCATGCATTAACTACCGATCTATTGTCAGCACCGCATCAATATTATTCTAAAAACTATTCCAAATTAAAATAAACCCTATGCAATAAAAAATAAGTTACAAAACTTTATGCAGATTGAGGAGGGTATAGTATCAAATCCCAAGAGAAAATCGAGTTGCCAGGGTTATTACGTGCATATTCTCTACACTATGTTCTTACTAGATAACTTTTTGTATATTCAGGAAAATCTCATGTAAAGCGGTTTTATTTTAATATTCTATTGAGGCTTTATTTTCTAGTAAGGCTTTTCGATAAGTAGGTGCTTAAGTGGTATTGACGTTTTATCTTTCATGATTTGAGTAGATAGGAGCAATTGAATTAGTTATCTTATCCCTACTGAGTTAAAACACAACCAAGTTAAAGTTATACATGTCTATCAGCATTCCTGTACCAGCTCAGCCCGCTGTATGTCGTTCATCGCGCAAAAAAATACCTCACTTAGGCTTGTTCAGCAAAAAAAACTTCGCGTGTTTCTCCTCAAAGTCAAACAAACATACAATATTTCAGATAAATCAATTTAGAAGTAAAGTATACTGAGAGTAAGATACACAAAGTATTTTCTTGAATTTACCCGAAATCACACATTGAAATAAAACTACTCCATAATGAATTTTATCGCGGTTTAGTTTTGATTTTTATATCCCAACGATTTAATTTAAAAAAAATTCTTTGTATACTACTTTTATTTCGAAGACACAAGAGTTACTTTAGTCCGTGGAGGTAATATTAGTATCTTGCAAAACTTGCAGTTATAATGAGATACCTAGATATATTGCAGAAGATACGAAAAGAAAATGTTTTATTCACAACGTTCCTTCATAAGTGCGAGACGTATACTAAAATACTACACCATTACATTAAAATAACAACAACCACATTATTCTTTGCTCCCTTGAGTCGCATTTCGAAATAACTGCAGGAAATACCTGTATGGTTGCAGAAACACCACATCAAAAGCTTACCATGAATTTTACAGTCGTACCTTTAAGGCATCGGTGAATTTCATCAACTAACTAAAAGAGGGGACTCAGAGAGGGACCAAGTGAAATAAGCGAGCGGAGGATTAAAGGGTTTGTGGAGAATTTGTGTGCCATAACAACAGCGCGTCCCCAAGCGGTTTAGTATTACCAATTATTCTCGCTTAATTCATAACAAGCTGGTTGAATAAGTATTTTGTTCTAGTAATATTATTGATAAAATGTTTTAGAAGTCTCCAAACATAGTCCAATATGAAAAAAATATTGTTCAATAAATATGCATCGATTAGTGTAGGTAATATTATACAAAATATGTATTATTATAATAAAAAACAGTCTAGATTAATAGTGTGAAAGTTAACAAATAAGTAAGTAATTTTCATGAAATTGTAGCTAAATCAAACTCCTTGAACCGTGAATTTAAGAACTCACAAAGTTTCACTCATGTCCGTCCCAATCCGACCTCTGATTTTTACAATAATAGGCAAACAGAAGCCCGGAGAAGTGAAACGAACCGTCACAGTTTCAGGTCCAACGGAATCGTCCCCTGGTTCCCCCTGGAAATCAACTTCTAGACTCGAGTTCACAATTTGAAAACAAAAGACAACCTACGTACAAACATTGTGGGGTATTGTGATTAATTGCTAAGGCATTATTTCCTAATTAAGCTCACCTTCCCCTTTCTATAAATACGTCGCTAAAGGGATCGTCTGCGAACTTGAAACAAATACAAATGGGTAGACTTCAACTGAGAAAATCGGAAAATCTGCTGAATTAACGCTGAACACAAATTAGGGGGGTGAAAACGAGTTATATCATCGTACTTATATAGAAATAGTCGACTTATTACAACCAGAAAATTTTGCTGACATCAAATTCAAATATAATACCAACACTTAAAATATCTTGTGAATTTATTACGCCTACATAGGTCAATGTAATAACAATTTCCTTATTCCATTTGAATTATGACAAACGGATTAATCATAGGATATTAGAGGTTGTAACTCAATTATAGGGCCGCTTGAGTAAAATATGTATAGCTCCACAATTCGACAAGTGAGTTCACCCCATTTGACATGTGACTCCACCCAATGAAAAGTATAGGTAATTGACGGAAATGAGATAAATTACTCTTGCGGATTGTTAAAGGAAAAAGGGACTGTCCGAAGACACCCTTGTTTGTGACTCATGTAGCTAAACATTTGATGAAAGCTGACATCAAACGGAACCCAAAAGTTCGATGACGCACCGACCAAGTTATTGCTATATTCGAAAGGAAAATAAAACCGAACACTTTTAGTTATTTCAACTAATTTATTGTTGCTTTTAAGAGCAGCTTCCTTGTTTTATTAACATTAGTACCTTTTACATTGTAACGAGTAGGAATACTTCCAGGTAGACGCAGGTGATCCAGTCCTTAAGATTACCATTAACGGCCCTATTTTACTAGGGAAAGCCTTACAACAGTAACAATAAATTTTCATCGTTAAAGCCTTACTGAATTCGGAATGTATCCGAATCCCCAGCGCCTGCCGTCATTTTCAGTTTAGCGAGCGCTTCGCCAGAAAAGTATAAAAAGGATCTTTAAAATATGCCTAACAGTGGGGGCGTAACGAAGTGTTGCCCACTTAAAACAATAGCTAAATAGGAGGGTTGGATGCTACCACCTTTGCCACGCTTCCCATACTTAAAACTGTGGAGTACACTCAATATGTGCTGAATTCAACGAATTTTTATGGGGAATTTTCGGACTCCCTTATTGCGTTAGATATTTATGGCATCCCTTGGGTTTAATAGAATTTAAAATTTATCAAAATACCAAACAATTTTACATGTCACTTGTAAGTAATTTATGATACGTGCAAATTTTACATTTATTTATCAAAATAACCAAATTCTGGAGCTAACCAATATTTGCCAAAGACCAAACATTTATAACTAAGAAAAACTAGAAAATTGAGCTGGTTTCACCCCAGTTTCCCCTTTGTAGAACATTAATTACTGGTTTGTGCCTGCTAGGCCCCTTGAAGCCTGCCTCTCATTTTATAGCCCGCAAACAAACCGACATCGTTCACCCTGCATTTGTTTATTACCTCTTGCAAGTTCTCATCTTGTCTTAATTGACTTATTGAAAAGTTTAAAATACTTTTCATTGAATGCGAATGAACGGATAACGGTTGTGGAAATGAAAAATCTTTGAAGTTTTAAATAAATAGCTGGATAAATATTTAATGAGTACTGAGACGTTGAATAGAGTAATGAAAAATATTTTTATGAAACTTTCCTTCTACAAAAAAGCAGCAATATAAAAACTACGTTGTTAAAAAATTCCCATCTTGGTAATAGGAAAACTACCATTAAATTGATGCTAGATTTCAACATGAACTCTAACCAGAAGTAGGTATACTTGTTAAAAACCAAATATACCTACCTACTTAACTAAACAGACAACTAGATTACCTTATATTCTATGACCCCAAAAAAGAAACTTGACCCACAGAATAATAAATATCATCTAACATAACTTTAAACGAATACTAGAACTTTTATTTAATATCGATGATGCAACAACGCCTACGGCGGTATCCAACTGGTCTCCTACGCAGATTGTTACGTCCAATTCATTGTTATATCAGCCGACAGTTGTTACCGGTCGGACTGGTCGAGCAATGTACTTTCTTATTTATACACATCTATGTTACATTGTATGACGTAACATAATACACATTATTTAGAGGTCAAGATCAAGAGTAAAACATAAGTACCTACAGTAAAACACGTTAAAGGTTGGATTGAATTTTTAGGTCGCATCTAAGATAAGCACAGCTAATTTAAGCAGTGCTTCGGCCTCGACTTTGAAATATAAGTACACGGATTCAATCTCCAGTCAATTCACGATCTTTGTGTGAATTTTTTATATCAACATCGGTGAAGGAAAATATTTTGAGGCAACCGGCATGTCTAAGAAATAATTATTCGAGGACATGCGATATCCACCAACCCGCACTTGGCCAGAATGTGTGGTTTAAAGTTAACTCTCTCAACTCTTAAGACAGTTGAGAAGACCCGTGACCAGCAGTGGGACAGTACTTCTCACTTCATGTATATAAATGAAAATGAATCGCCAATTTATGTTGAAGTTGTATCACCGAGATGACGAGACTGGAATTATAGCTTGATGTGTAGCCGTGTATACCTACAAACAAGCTGAAATAAACTCTTGTGTAATCTTGTTGTTGAAAATGCTATCCACTAAGCTGACACGCTTTAGAATTTAGTTTTACCTCAAACCTACAACTTATCACATATTTTGCTTCAAAATTTTGTCTAAAAACTTTGCTTTAGGGCATGATCAAATTAAGTCAATAACTGAAAATTCTATCCCAGAGTTTTCAAAGAGAAATTCCAGTAGAAGAATGTCAATTCTCTTTGAAGCAATTCTCGATTTAATTCATTTGTGGCCGATCGGTTGGTATAGATAATGTTAGATACTTCACTTGGGATCAAACGGTGTATTGTTAAGAAACAAATGTCGATGCGGTTAGTGGGTAGGTTTTAATAGATTTTATTCAAAGCTTTTGTTTACCTTTAAATGAGTTGGGTAATCTTTCCCAAATTGAATAGCTAGGAAAAATTCTATACTTTTGTCAATAAATAACCAATAAATCAACAGTAAAAAAAGCAAAAGTACTAAATAGATGTTATGGATTTTTGTTACCTACTCAAGCACGCTAGACTGGCTAGAGATAAATTTATCTTTGCGTTTAGGTACAGTCTGGGATAACACGTAAACTCTGGGTTCTTCTCATGAATTTCTCTGGATTCGTCTCAAGATTTTCTAGATGTGTTCCCGGAAGACGATGCTGAAGAATTTCTCGTCGCTTCAGTTTAAGTTACTATATTTGTTACATAAGTTATGAGATTTCTATTTCGTTATATAAGTTCTTTATCAGTTTGAAATAAATAATAAAATTAAGATAATAAATAAAAAAGAATAAAATAATTTTATTGGAAAACGCTACATAAAATCGTTTCATTTCTTTTGTGCCGTGCAGTGAAAGATGTGGAAAATACTGAGAAACACTGAAACTCAATAGTTTTTCATTTTTAAATTAATAACTTATATCTATTATGTTTTGTTTAGTGTGTTGCATTAGAGCGATCTCAATCCACCAGTTTTTATCAGTTACAGTCTTACATTTTATACTTAGCCTAACATAACATTATTTTATTGCTATTTTAAATTTATCATATACGTTACCCCTTAAAAGAGTAAGTCGATACGGAAGTACATACTACAAGACCATTCTAATTTCTAGTATTTAAACTCAATTATTTTTATTTCACTGTTTCATAAATGAAAGCCAATAACATTTTTCAATGCCCAAAATTTATAAAATCTGACAAATATAGTTCATTGTATCCCATCAATAACTCCGGCACGTCGCGTCGCCACCGATTTGTATTCCACACCTCTGCCGACCATCCGTCTGGCCAGATTAATTATCTACAACCCTCCTATGTTTGCCAATAAGGTCTAACTTCACCAACTTTTAATCGAAAGTTTAATTACTGCACACTGGCTTTACTCTAACAAAATTCTGTGTTAAAATTAAAACACCTGATTTGAAGTTTGAAGGCTTGTCTTTAAGTCCCCTGGGTTTTCATTATAAATCTTTGACAACACACAATTTGTTTTCACCGTGATACGCCTTCCCGATTATTCAGAACATGCCATGACACGTAAATCTCAATAAACAAAGTTTAAACAGTAATTTAAACTTTGTAGTAGGTACATGAGAAATGATGAACAAGTTTTCAACATTTTAATGAAGTCTTATCTCGGTGTCACTTCTGTTTATTGGTTTATTGTGAAATAAGACAGAAAAAATATTTTTATAAACCCGAAGGATGACTATGAATGGAAATTATGTCATTAGGAAGAGTCGCAAACACCTAGTTGAAGAAATCTTACAAAATGTAAAAAATCTATCTAAAAATGTACTGAAAATATGAATATATTATTAATAATACGAAAATAACACTATGATACACATTATGAATAAGTAACAGACGTAATACTTTTTGCCCCAACTTGTAAGTACCCATTTTTGCCAAATAACTGTTCTTATAGTTACAAAAATAAAACCTGTTACAGAATAAGATACACGCAAAATATTTTAGAGAAACTCATTTATTATATCGTAATAGTCGTTCTTCCAGCAGTAAGGGATTTGCGAGAAAATTATATTAACAAATGCTGCACGCTTCAAGACACTAAGCTTTTAGCATAGATGGTTATACAGTAATAAATTTGCAAAATGTAGGATTAATTATTCGTAAAGCATAACTACCACATAAAATTTATGCTCACTTAAAATTTTACATGTGTAAAACATTCGGAACGATACTAAATAGTGCTAAAGATAATATAACAGGACATAACAAAAAGAAGTATAGGGACCCGCGTAAAAGAACACATAGCTGATGTTAAACATCAACGCTCGACGAAATCTGCAGTGTGTGAACATACTCAAAAAGGCCCCAACCATTACTTGAGATTTGATAAAACACAGGTCCTTGTCAAAGAAAAGCGGTTCCTACCAAGAATGATCCGCGAAGCTATTGAAATTAAAAAACATCCTAATTTTAACAGAGAAAATGGTTGGAATATACCACCAGCTTGGGACCCAGTGCTTAATTTACTTGTACCAAAACCCATGCAAAATCAACTCAGAATTCAAGACACTGTGAGCTCAGTTTGCTTAAATCGGAACGCAACTTAAATATTAATGTTTGAAGGTAGTCAGTAATAACTGTGATTAATATTTTTGGACGTCAAATATCTCAGTCCACCCGTGAACATGAAGTCTGAAGAGACTTTGAAACGTCGGGATCTAAAATCTAAAATAAACCGCGATAAAATCCGTTAAAAAGTAGTTTTATTTCAAGGACATAACAAGTTAAAAAAACTAACATGAGGGTCAGATAGGTGACAGATACAAAGGAAAACTACAAGTGGAATCAATCAAACAAGTGACCAATTTTATTGTAAAAAAATAAACAAGTCGAGAGTTGAAAGTTTTTTCAGGATGTAAAAAATACCTAACACCCTTTGTTTCGAATAACCTAATAAAAATTTCTATGACGCGTCCAGCGTAGCAGTCGCAGTATCAGGAAATTGAAATTGTGAAACTCAAAACTGGTGTGGAATGTTTCGGAAATATTCAATACAAACATGTGAGAATTGGAAAGAAGAAAATTGCACAGAATACAGAACTGACAATGTTTTGTGAAATTAAAAATCCAACATCCTAAACACAGTCTCTTCAGAAAATTAGTATAAATCATAAAACCATTAAAAGGAAAGTAACTAGAAATGAAATATGAAAGAATCATGCTTCATTTAATTTCTCCTTTCGTACTGCAACAAATTTTAAAAAAATACAAATATTGTTGTTGCTTTCTTAGAACATAAACAGAAGAAAACTTCGAAGTATGCAATGAATATTTTATCTGTACTAGTTTATGGGTTACGAATCAAATTATACTCCAATTTCCTAGATACCCAAAGGGCAGTATGAAAGAAAAGTCAAGTAGGGTTCCACTAACGTCTCCAACGGCACCTATGCAGGGAAATGGCGAACCCTTATAATTTTCCAATTATATTTCCCGTCCAATTTTCCGCGGTGTCGCTTAGGGCACTCGTCAAATGCAGCCCTGCTTTACTCCCCCATAGACAGGATCTATTTATTATACCGCGGAAGTCAGGTGAACATCAATTTATGACTTAGTTTTTAAAATTGATCAAACATTGGCAAAAGCTGGTAATAGTTTCACCGCTCAAAGGTTGTTGATATTATGTGAATAAATATTGGCGAGTGTATAGTTTTACCGTATTTTTTGTAACAGACCAAAACTAACATAGACTTTTTTAAACTCCAGCACACGAAAAACTAGACGATAAAATGGCAGTAGTGATTTATTAGTTGAAAAATTAAATCTGTTTACAGTATACGACGGGCCGGTGGCGTGGTCGGTAAGATACTTGCTTTTCACGCCGCAGGTCGTGGGTAAGATTCCCACCCGAGACAAACATTTGTGTAATGAACATGTCTGTATCGAGTCTGGGTGTAAATATCTATTATAAGTATATATTTACAAAAGAAAAGTATTTTATGTATAGTATATACTAGTTATCTGGTTTCCAAACACAAGCTCTGCTTAGCTTGGAACTAGATGATCGTGTGCGTTAATGTCCCAGAATATTTATTTTATTTTATTTTATTTACCGAATAAATTTTTAACACAATTAGGAATCCTGTTGGGCGCTACACAAGAATTTTAAGTTTGATATTACAGAATACTAGAAATAAGTTGATTTAAGTCCTAGGAGAGAAGAGGATGTCTTTATTATTTCATAAATTTTCTGTATTGAAACCATAGACATTGTCAGTCATATTAAAGTACTAAAACAATAAAAGGACATCACAACTGTGTTAACAACTACATTAACTCGAGCGTTAACTGGTGAAACAGGGGTGGTGAAAACGCTAATTTTAGCGTATCAGTGTTGCAAACTGTTTACGCATACATTTCAACGTCGAAGGGATAAATTCAAGTGGAAAGATTATTGAAGCCTGCTGTGTTTGTTTATGTCAGTTTGTTGAAAGAACTGCGCTACGTTTGTGGATTCTGAAAATAGGAAACAAGCTGCAGTGACATTCCAGGAATAATAAATGTTGTATGTAACATTCAACAAAATGAAATACAACATGTTAGAGGTCTGTTCAAACGCAATCCCTTTGCATGCTGAAGTGGTTTTATAATCAGTTTATAAATCCATACCGAAACAATTTCATTACATACCTATATACCTAAATAGGTACTCTGTGAACTCACAATGTTTAAGAATACTTCGAAAACATACAATATCTATTAACCCGCACTTCGTAAGCGAGTTCAGATTAAAATCTAAACTCATAAATTTTAGGTTGATTGAGTGAAGTGCAAGTAGGAGTAAAGTATAGTTACTACTACATTACTAGTATTCTGAATAGTAAAGGTACATATGGTATTTTCTTAGACTTACGCGAATATCACACATTGAAATAAAACTACGTTGTAATGGATTTTATCGCGGTATATATTAGACTAGCTTCCGCCCGCGGCTTCGCCCGCGAAATTGATCTGACTAATCTTGTTTCTTCTTTTATATATTTAGAAGATAACCTGAATGAGTCACCTTCGTCCGTGGGAGTGCACCTTTTATCTTTTGTCTTTTTTTTAATTTTTTGTCTACTAAACCGTAAAAGTAGCGTAACCTTTAAACAAACATAGTCATACCTCCTCAAAAGTGTAAGTAGAGGTAAATTTCATGTTTCACCGGGCAGGCATACTAAGGTCCTGTACTAAAAACGGTACACACATTTTTTTAGCAGCGTCATAAATTGGAAAGGAATGTTTTTAAAATTAACATTTCGCATAGTACGAAGCATTAATTTTGACTCTCAAACAGCTTACGTCGAGTTACTGAAATGTTGGTTTAATAAATAGTTAACTGCATATTAATATTCGTTTGAACTTAGAGCAAAATTAGTTTTGAAGTCGAGTTCTGTTTCTGTTTTCCGACATCTTGCGTAATGTATGTTAAACATTAAGTTTAGTTGATAACATAGTTTCGTTGGAAATAAGCATCATAAGTTCCACACCACACATCTTTGTGTCAAATATTTTCATCTCCGCTGCTCAATATCGGTGAAGGAAAATATCTAAGTACTAACCATTCGAGGACATGTGGCATCCCATCAACCCGCACTTGGCCAGCGTGTGTGGATTAAGGCCTAACCTATTTCAACTCGTAAGATAGTTGATAGAAGACCCGTGCTCAGCAGTGGGATACTAAAAAGGGTGGAAGTGAAGCATCATAACTAGTGAATGAAAATGAATGGTGAATGAATGAATAAATGATGTGAATGGTGAATGAATGAATAATGTGAAAGGTGAATGAATGAATGATGCTGGCAAAGTTGTTGGTGGATGTCACATGTCCTCCAATAATTATTTCTTTAATCACGATATTTTCCATCATAGGTATTCAGCAGTGGCAATGAAACAATTCACGCAAAGTTGTGTGGGGACGACCGGGTATCGAACCTGCGACCTTATATTTTAAAAGAGTGATCGATACCACTACGCTGCAGCTGCTTTTGTCAGTTCAGTTGTTTTATTTATATCGTGCTAGCGAAATGTTCATAAATCATGGCCTTACATTTGAATTTCTCAATAAATGTCTCTGGATATCTAGTTTAATTTCAAGTAGTCAAGAAGAAATAGTGTGCGTGTGAACTAGCTCGACGGGGTTCTACATTGCACAAACGTTAGTAAAAACGACACAACTGGTCGCATAATTTAAATAATTTTGATTGGTCGAGGGTTCACTGTGATTGGCCGAGAGACGTCTTATGTTCATTTTACGCCAATCCTGTCACGCTATTAAGGCTATACAATCGATATTTTTTAATAGTTATTAAATCTCACCCCGCAGGTCAGCAGATCGGTCGGCACGCTGGACCTATTACCCTAGGTATCATTAAGTGCCAATCTATTCATCAAATCTTATTAATATACATTAATAATATCCGCAACACCTATTATTATAGGTATAAAATGATTCAACAATCAGTTATCGTTTGCGGGGCATGAGAACGGTCCATTTCCAATTTCTCATACGTCAAATTAAAAAATCAACGCGTCACGATCTTGATTCATAGACATAGACATAGACATAGACATAGACATAATATTTATTTGTAAAACATAGGTGAGAGTACATAAAGGTGTTAGGTAAACATTTAAATGGGCGCTATGTTTTGCCGTGAAGGCGTACAAATATTAAATTAAATACAAAAGAAAATAAAAACAAATCAAATAAACTATAAAAAAACAGAACGTGATTAAATAATAGTATTAGGAACTTAAAACAACATTTTTTAGCAAAAAAAAAAAAAATCTAAAATTAAAACTATTAATTACGTAACTAACAACAATTACAACATAAAAATACAACTTTCTTTGCACAACCAATATTAAAGTGAATCCTTAACCAATATTAAAGTGATTCGGCTAGTGAAGTGATCAATCTAATCAAGATACGGAAATAGTCAATTGAGATGTTTTTTTTAGTACTTAACATCGAACTCACACCTGTACATCCAAAAGGTGTAAGCAGAGGTGAATATAAACCACATAATGCCAGGCTAGTGACGTTTACCGAGCACAGTTGACGGGCCAGTGGCGTGGTCAGTAAGATACTGCTTGTCACACCGCATATCGTGGGTTCGATTCCCACCCGACAGACATTTGTGTGATGAACATGTCTGTTTCTTTCGAGTCTGGGTGTAATTATCAATTTAAAGTAGGTATAATATATTTATAAAAGAAAAGTAATATATACGTATAGCATATCAGTTATCACCAGATAACTGATATGCTATACGTATATATTACTTTGTTGTATATATTACTTTACATATATTATTAATTGTGTTATGGATACCAATCCATAACACAATTTCCCGCTTAGGATTGTTCATGTGTGTTAACGTCCCGGAATATTATTATTAATCCTGAACTTTGAATTGCCACTAAAATTTTTCTTTTTTAAAAATCGAATCTGAGAGTTCACCAAATCACAAAACAACCATAATTTACTTGTTTTTTTTACTTTATGTAGTAACTTATAACTGTTTTATTCATAAAAATCTTACAAGCTTATATAACTTGTAAGATTTTTATGATAAAAACAGATTTTACCTTTATTTTACTAGTGTAAATTTCAAAATTACAAAGTCAAACTAATTATTATAAACCTATTTTAGCTTATAAGACGTTTATGAATAGGAGGATATGCTACGTATTTAAGCAATTTCCACAAAATATTTAACTTTCAAATACGATATCAATCAAATTATTTCCAAGAAAATAACCGAAAGCTATTAGAAAGTCGAAACCGTTACTTTCAGAATCATTTCAAAATCAAAGACGTTTCACAATTCTATAGCCCTATTAATTTATTTCATTCTATATTTCACATGGAAATGAGTTTCAAAGTAGATATAATACCCGTAATAAGCTTTTCTCATAACGGTATTCATCTTACCGAAATCCTCTTATTGGAATTAATACTGTTCCAAGGAAGGTTGAAAATTTGTTTTCATACAAAACCTATACTGAAAATAAAAACGTTACAATATTCTGAGAATACGAGTATTTCTTTATTCGTAATATTAAAAACATTTTCAAAAATACCAAATTCATAAAGTTTGAAAATAATAATGACGGTCCGGTGGCGTGGTCGGTAAGATACTTGCTTTTCACGCCGCAGGTCGTGGGTTCGATTTCCACTCGAGACAAAAATTAATGATGAACATTTGTATTTGTGTCGAGTCTGGGTGTAAATATTTATTTTAAGTATATATTTACAAAAGAAAAGTATTTTATGTATAGTATATACCAGTTATCTGGTTTCCATGACACAAGCTCTGCTTAGCTTGGGAGTTTGGGATCAGATGACCGTGTGTGTTAATGTCCCAGAATATTTATATTTATATATTTATTTAATACCAACTGACTTCGTTGTGAAATATACTTAAAATCTTTATATGCTACTAAATCGGGAACCTACCATAAGACGCCTGAAGAGCCTATGGACGCTTTTTCGACTTTTTAAATATCGACGGTATTGGCTTCTTACTCACAACTAAGAAAAACCACTAACTATAAATAATAGTAGCCTTAATCTATAAGTTCATTTATACATTTATCATATCTTAAAGTATCCCACTTTAATGTCATCAAAAGTAAGCCTGAACTAACTTATGAAATTATATGTCTACTTAAAAACATAGTTAATACCAATAAAATATTCTTTAATTTAGTCTTTGTTTCATAAAGCTAGTTCTGGTACTTCTGAAGATATTGAAGACTTTCTAACAGACCCAGATTTTCTATGCGGTCCTGTGTATTAGCCTAATACACAGTTATATTGAGTTAGCAAATAATACAATAACGATTTGCTAACTTAATATAACATTATACTTTACTTTCTGTTTAATTAAAAAACCAAGAACAATATAAAATCGTTTTCTTTGTGTCGAGTCTTGTTTCGATCAGAAAGAGATAAAAGCACTCATTAGCAAGCTCAGAGAGTCTTCTCAATGAATTCTAATAAAGTTAATCGCTACAGAAACTCACCCCTCTTTTAATTTGTGAAAATCTAAAGAAAAAGTCCAGTACCTATCTTTATTGCTTCTAAAAGTGGGTGGGCAGTCCAAATCTATGCTTTATATTGTACCCTTAGGCTATAGTTCAATATTATCTAATTAAAAAATATTTAATACTCCCATACAAAAAAGTATAAGTGATAAAACGTTAGGTATTAAATTTTGTATGACGATTATTAATTATGTAGAGCAGCCAAAGGCTCTTTTATTCTAGTGTGGGATGAATAAATCAGGCTGTTTACCCACCATCACCGAGATTAAAGAGAATGGACGGTAGACAAAAGCGGTGTGTACGTTTCTCGTACTTCGCACGGCCATTTCATATTTTTATTCAAAATCAATGCAGAAATGCGCGGTCCCGCTGACGCATAACGTATGTCAAACCGTTTTTTATAGGGAAAAATCAAACGAAACGCCTAAAATAAACGAGCCTTTAAAATAAAACAATAATTTATTTGACGATATCTGTTTGTTTCAATTTGTGATGTAAGTATCACATAAATATTAAATATAATATAAATAAACAAGGCTTATAAAGGTTGGTACTCCAAGCAATATTAATAAAACCCGAATGTTTTAGTAATAAATAATACACAGAAAAATAAGTTTTCGTTTTATCCGCCAGTTTTAGACTTTTCCCGACCTTTGGGTAATCTCTAATCATCTGAAACATCTTTTACAAATTCTCTTTCATTCTACGAAAAATGTTGCCTCAGTAATAATAAATGTTACTTTAAGTTGTACTTTGATAAAAAGGAATCGCTTATTTTGTTTGTTCTTACCTATTAATCTTAAGTAGTTCATATTTGGCTGGGAAGTTGACGACCTCGGTAGTCGAGCGGTGTAAGCCGTCCGATTGGGTTATACTGTGCCCGAGAGGTCGCGGGTTCGATTCCCGCCGACAATACTTATATAACAACAATCATGACAATCGTTACATGTAGTCAGAAGCCAATATAATTTGACACCTGGTCTAACCATCTCGGCTACTGATTCCCTATGGGTTTCGAGGTCTGATGGCAGTCGCTCATATAATTCTGGTAGCTAGCCGCATCAGGTTAGACTGGGAGCCGACCCCAACAGAAATGGGAAAAAGGCAAGGGAAATGATGATGATTTGGCTGGGAAGTTGTGTTATGTTAGGTTTGCTGGTAGTAAACTCATGTTTGAGTAAAAGCTCGCCTGTGTAGTACAGTGTACTTAAACAGTTGTTTACACATGTATTGTTTCCTATTTATTATTTTTTTGTGAATGTTTCTGTGCAGAATAAAGAATTATAAGTTTTTATATATAAGTAAGGGAAATCCCCCCTTAATCTATGAAATCTCTAATCTATAAAATGTGGAAACAGCATGATGGGGATGAAATCTGTGCGGAGGAACTTTAAATGCTGACTCACTAGAATGGACTGGTACTCTTATTTCTCTTTGTTCAGACTATCGTCATATGTAGCCTTCTCTAGTATGTATAGGTATTTATACAGTTTTGTTTATTCAAAGTTCAGTACCGTAACCAAGCAAGTCTTGTCACGTTTCTAAATAACGAAGCGTCGAGACGAGACATAGGGTGGAGCCGCTCTATGTCGGAAAACTTTGCGCCCCATGCTGATAGTAATAATATAAATCTTAGTCTATTTAACCTGCTCGACCGCCTTTCGATAGCTAACCGAAACAGTCCGGTAAACCAATAAAGGCCCTTCTGGATACTTGTGTAATGTTCAAAAAAACCTTTAACTCATTAGGATCTGTTAAATATTGAGGATTAAAAAGTGTGGTGTAGGTAAAGGTCGAGATTCGGAAAGGTTAAATAAAAATTGAACAGAAAACATTATTAAAAAAAAGTTTAATGCACGAAGTTAAAAAACTAAAGATAACAAAAACGACAATTTGACAATTTTGTCAAAGGTTTATACATACAGGGATTACTATTCAAAAATAATGGTTATTCGTTACAAACGTTTTCACATACTTACGTTTTCGTAAAGCGATTTAAGGAATACTTAATCACATAGGACTTAGGTACATATGATTATAAACCTCAGCCAGCATTAAGTAAATAGCGTTCAATTTAGATATAGACTAAAAATGTAAAATATTATGATTGATGACGAATATTTCTGGGCCGGCGACAATAGGTATGTCGAAATAGTAAGTGCCTATTTCAATATATACTGTTTACGAACGATTCGCTAAAAACGGGTCAATACTTAATTTCTGTCATTGTTTTCAATATCAAAATCAAAAAGATGTTGTTGTTTGAAATTATCACATAACGTAAAGATGTTTTTTTTTCATAGACGATATATATCTTACTTTTACTACTTTAGTTGTAAAATCTTTTGGTTTATTTGAATTTTTGCTATTTCTTTTGGGGATGCAATCTTTTTAACATTCAGGTCGGCACGTCCCTTATCCCTTCGCATCGGTATCATTTCACCACCACTGCCTTTGAGCCCCTTTCCATTATTAACTGAATAATACGAGCGTTTAAAATATTTAAAATACCATTTGAAGGCTTTTGAAGACTTTCAACTAAAAATCTCAGGACAACTATAGGTGGGCGTGAATTATCGGGTAAGAAGACGGTATTCCAATAAAATAACTACGGCAAATATCACTTCACCCCGATCTCTCGATAGCACAATCATTAATTCTACTACACAATTACAGATCGCTAAGATTACATTGGATTAAAGCGTAACGTCCACCGAGCACGTGTTTGCGTGCGCACTTCCCGACGATGCCACCGTCCAACACAAAGTGTCAGCCTTTCTAAGATGGCCGCTTCACCCGTGCTCGGTGTTCATTCGTTCATTCAAACATTTATATTTTGTGAAAAACTGTAATGGTTAGAAATCTGTATTATTATGTTTCGTGTTAATTTTCCTGTTCTAAGTAAATAAGTAAAAGTTATTGTTAAAAGTGACATCAACTTGATCTTGACGTGATTTCTAGATCACCTTTTATAGTCTAAAGGTCAATGATAGATAAAAAATAAATTACTTAAATGTACTCTGCTAATAAATTGGCAATCTCAGGAGAGTAGCTGGCATGGACTGGATGAGAGAAAATAGCCGCGGATCTGCTCTTTGGGGTTATATGTCTAGCAGTGGACTAAACTACTGACTATGTAATGTTAATGATGAACTTACATGTGTACCTAATAACAAAATAGTCGCTACGTCTGTAATCATAAAATAAAAGTTATTTTTTTTTAAATTCTGTATAATTCTGTATGGCCAAAAGACCGCCTACTTGAACACCCTCCTTACATCGATTACCCATGACTACGCTATGTGTAGAGCCATAGTTACTTGCCAATAATTGGATAAATATTTTTCGTATCTACCTTACAAACATTTTATGTACCAAGTAAGTATTAAACACGTAGACCGTTTTTGTGTATTAATTGTAAAAATAGCCTAAGACACGGCCCCGATACTGGCGCTTTAGACATTTATCTCTAATCGACATTTGTCGAACAAAAATTGAGATTTGTTTTGTTTTTCAACGACATTCGCCATTTTTATCGCCATTTTTGTTAAACAAATGTCTATTAGAGATAAATTTCCAAAGCGCCAGAATCAGGCCCAGTTCTTTGTGTTTATAAGTGTACAGCTCAACAGCTTGCGATCATAAGTATTGTACTTATGATAGGATTAATTAAACTTGTAAGCTATGCAAGTTATAAGTTATTAAACCATAACAATGTTTTAAATAAATTTATAAACACTGTTAATAATATTCAAGTAGTTACTATGCATGAAGGTACGTATGAGAATATCCTCTCACGCACTATTAACATTATAAATTCAATGCAATTGTGAGCATGCACAGGAAAGGTAATCTCATGTAATGTATTAGGTTGTTAGGCAGGGTAAACTGTACATAGTGCACATAGTCGTGTGATCGTGATGTACGGGTGTGTCAGTCCCCTGAGCGCACCATATGTTCGGAAGACAGGTCTCAACTACCTCAGGTGCACGATGCGACGGTTCGCTTAATTTGTCAAGACAGATCACTCAAACAGTGAAACACGTTAATAAATACTAACATTTCTCGTAATTTCGCCTGGCAATATAAGCGGCCTTAAGATCAAAATAAATTGTGTTCTGATTTTATGTTACAAATTCTAGAAGATTACCAATTTTATTTTCCCATGATTTCATTTAAAAAAAAATTGAATATTATAAATCTTTTTATTCTGAAGTTTTATTAAAAAAATTAAAACAATATATTAACGACGTCGACAATTTTTTTTGAGTAGTTTAAGTTAGGCATTAATTAGTTTAGTTCATTTTGGTTAGTGTTGGGATTGTTATTCAATTAGATCTTTTTTCTGGTCCAATGGTATCGTTTTGTTGTAATAAATTTATTCTGCAATATTATTATTGTCTTCTTATCAAGCAAACAACATACCACACTCAATGATTTTAATGATTTTACCCACATGTAGACACTTATATGATACTAGCTTTCCGACAGCGGCTTCGCCCGCGTGTATGTCGGTTATCGCGCCAAAACGTTACCTTCTTTTTGCGCAGTCGGATAAAAACTATCCTATGTCCTTTCTCGGGTCTCAAACTACCTCCATACCCAATTTTCTCCAAATCGGTTTAGTAGTTTAGGCGTGAAAGCGTAACAGACAGACAGAGTTACTTTCGCATTTATAATATTAGTAGGGATAATTCGACCACAATCTTTACAGTTTACTATAAAGTTTGTTTATTGTTACTATTACCACAGTCTACAGAACTTACAATAAGGTTTTGTAACTCGTACCCCAATTCTAAGAAATATACGACGCTAGGAAAAGTTCGTAAACGAAAAAGTTTCGAGTTGGGACCGAAGTCTGAAGATTTACTTCGGCTCACTTTGCATTGATAGCTAAATAAGTACTTACCTATTGCACTCTACTTTTATTTTCTTAACAAAACAATAATAAAAACCAAGAATAAAGTTAAGAATTTAAGGGTTATCTTTTTAATAGCTAGACAAACTTTATCTAGCAAATAATTTTAACATTTTGTCAATGTATAGAAAGTCTATTAAAACGGCAAAAATTAAAATATCAAATGTCTGATACATTAATTATTATTGGCTCTAAGGCGAGCAAAACCCTCCACCTCTGTAGAGGAAACTGATATAACCAAAGCATTTATTATCCTCATGTTAATCCACTTTGATTTTCTACGAAGAAACACACCCCTTCAGGTTTAAAAGCGTGTTACTTGTTGTGTACGAAAGCCAATTAATTAATCAAACAATTGAGATTTGCTCATTGTTCCAGATGAGTAGAAACTCAATCGAGTCGAATATGAACTAAGCACTTTAGGGTACTTGCAAACACTGAACAGTTAAAATAAAACTATTTCATAACGGACCTTATCGCAGTTTATTTTAGATTTTAATTCCCGACTCTTCAAAGTCTTTTAAGACTTCATGGTCACTGGTGGACTGACCCACACGCCACATGGGTGGGTGACTCAATCCACAGTCCAAATGTGAGATATTTGCGTAAATTTATAAAAATACTACTGAGAAGTTATTTTTCATTACATATTTCATACACAAAAGTTATGTACCCAAGTATCTATAAAAAGTTTGTTTAGAGATTTATTGTACTTGCATATTACAAAAATGCATAAACCTCGGTATTATTTATGTGGGTAAGTAGTGGTAAAGTTCAAACTTATTTAAAAAATAGTACCTGCAATAATAAACATATTTATTGTAAGACTCTACAATATTAACAAAATTCTTAAAATAAATGTCAACAGCAAATATCCTTACGTTCCCACGGCATCTGCGACTCGTCAAATCTTGACGCACCTGTTTCCTTTGGGACCGCAAAATATTGGCTGACAAGCTCCAGTTGGCGGGAATTGAGTCACAATCACAACTGGCTCAAATGTTTTTTTCTGTTTCTTCCACTTAAAATAACTTCGTTGTCATAAGAAATGTTTTCAATACAGTATGTAATGATTTTGACTTAACAAATACCTCTATTAATAAAGATGCCTACTCCTGTTGATGTATACTTTTGTAATTACCTAAAAACAATCTTATCTAAATATATTTTAGTTGATTTAAGTCATTGGCGTGGTCGGTAAGATACTTGCTTTTCACGCCGCAGGTCGTGGGTTCGATTCCCACCCGAGACAAACATTTGTTTAAATATGTCTGTTTGTCTTGTGTCTGGGTGTCATTATCTATATATATTATATAAGTATATATTTACAAAAGAAAAGTATTATATGTATAGTATATACCAGTTATCTGGTTTCCATAACACAAGCTCTGCTTAGCTTGGGACCAGATGACCGTGTGTGTTATGTCCCAGAGTATTTATTTATTTATTTATTTTATTCTAGGTAGACTTATTTTAGGTATACCGCTGGGTTCAAGTTACCTGGCTTAGGTTTCCAACCGACTTCAAAATGAAGGATGTTCTCAATTCTACTGTATGTTTTTTCTATATGTACGTAACGCGATAACTCCGCCAATTATTATCGATCGATTTTAACAATTCCTTCGTTTCAGAGGGTATATTTTCCAGGTAGTCTATTTAAATTTTATCAAAAGCAGTTAAGCGGGTTTTGAGTTATTGTTAAAATATCAAAATCGGTTCTTATTTTTTTAAAAAGCTATCAAGTTAATAACTTTACGTAAATAGATGTAAGTATATGTAACATGTTACAACATTAATTACGGTATTAGTACCTATTAGATTATCTGTGCCAAAAATAAAGAAAAAGAACGTAAAAATAACCTGAACCGCCTTATTCAGAAACAAGGTTTAGGCAAAGCTTAGCAGAGCAACGGCCATTTGTCCACAGGCTTGTTTTAAACGTATCGCACTGCTAATCCAGATTTATGAGCGTTTTGCTAACCCTGCTAAAAGTACAGAAGGTACTGCCTATAATTTATTGACATTATTTTACTACAGAGTATATTAAAATCATTATTTATACGTAACATTTATGCATGTAACAAGTTGAGAAATAAGACGATTCTAATTTAGGCAAATCTTCATTAAGGGGCGTATTGGACCTAAAAGCAGCCACAAATGTGGGTAAAATTCATTATACCTTCGGGTAATGCCGCCTGTTTTAAGCGCGGAGGAGCGCTGTAATATGTAAAAGACAAAGAACAAAGAAAAAAAACATTGACAAAGACTTTTGCGTCAAGTCCGTCTAAGACAGTTACGTCATTTCTGTCTTGGTAATCCAGTGATAAGTGTCGTCGCTGAATAACCGCGAGGTCAAGGATTCGATTTGAAAAAAAAAACTTTTTAATAAACTTAGAGAATCTTAGTTTAGCTCGAAGTTTGTTGCTCAAAGTTTTGGGACCCAAACATAGCCGGCAAAAAATTGGTGATATTTACCTCTGCCTACACCTTCGGGTAAAAGAGGCGTGACGCAATGTTATGATGTGAACGGAGAAAATAATTAAAGCACTTAGTCACTGTTAAAAACAGGACATACGCAATAAGCTCCTATTTGTAATAAGGGTAACGCGTTGACATAATCCGTGAAATCTTACTTAATATGGCGACACTTCTAGGGATGGTGTCATAATATTTGCGGAAGTACTTACCCGGGAAAGACGAGAGTAATCGCTTACTCTGACGTAATATCACGAAGTGTAAGCTCGTGATTCCGGGGTGGTTTAATACTCGAAGTTGCTAAGTAAATGCGAATTCCTTATTTCGTGTACATAACCCACGTATTCATAAACGTGTTATAAGCTCATTATAGCATAAATAGGTTTATAATTTGTTTGTCTTTGTCTGTCATCTTGAGATTTATACTGGTAAGAAAGAGACAAAGTCCATTTTAACTAAATAGCCTTTTATGATTTTTATGCATAAGACCGCTACGGTCTTCTGTCTTCTTGACTAATTTTGTTATACCTTAATGTATCTGTCATGACATGATTGACAGTTGTTCAAGTACTAATTGTATAAATTATACAATTTATGGTACACAGCTTACACTAACACAGTTGCTGACGTTTCAATCACGTCTCAAAATTGAAATAAAACTATTTTCTAGCGGATTTTATCGCGGTTTATTTTAGATTTTACATCCCGACGTTTCAAAGTCTTAGTTTTTGAACATTTTATCGGAACGCAAGTTATATAATAGAATGTTTGTAAGTAGTCTGTATTATTAATTGTGATTTATAAATCGAACGTCAAATACTCAGTCCCCCCGTGATCATAGTGTCTAAAAAGACTTTGAAACGTAACGTTAAATTTCATAACCCGAATAAAAAAAAATTACCGATAAAGTCCTTTATGAAATAGTTTTATTTCACTAGGTGACATTCGCGTAAATTTAGGAAAATACTATGTCTGATAAGTATTTAAAGCGTTATAGCTATAATATAGCGTTTTCCTAAGTGATGTCCTAGTGGTACTTATCTTTAACTTTCTTACATTGATGGAGACTGGAATTTGTTACCTGAAAAAAAAAGGAATAGGTATAATAAATATTTCATTTAAAAACATAACATAGCATTGCTTGAAGTTTGGGAGCAATTCCAAACTCCGAGCTACAACTAAGATTCTCTAAAAACCTATATTGAAAAGTGTTTTTGCTCGGACTGGGAATCCAACCCGGGGCCTCGCGGTTACTAAGCGAAGATGTTTATTACTGGACAACCGAGGCAGATATTTAATAACAATTTGAATATATTGCATTAACATACATTTTTCTGCCTTATTATGAAACTAATGCTGAATTGAATTGTTGTTGAAAATTCGGGTTTCAAGGAAGCAGCCAAAAGATGGCTAACCACACCCCTATATCCACATTTGAGTGTCTTGTCTACAAAGTTATAAGGTCCATTTTCTAATAGAGTTGTAACTGCTATAGGTAAGCTGAACAGCCGTTCTGAGTAATGGGAGCCGTCCGGAGGCTTTGCAAACATTGGTGCCTCTTACACGTCCATATTAAATCACGGGCTTTGTCTTAGATGGCTGCTCCGTGAGGAGAACCGTGATTTTCTGAATAAAGAATTCCTTTGTATGGACTACATGCAATAAAGCAGAGAATTTCTTAGGATATTGCAATAAAATGCATACAATGTTCAATGAACACTATTTTAGAAGCTCCTTAACTATTGACACGCGACAAAATCTATTGAAAAGTAATCAAATAAAATCTTTAGATTAAACAATAACGTGATTATAATCATTAACTAATATTATAATACGTAAGTTAGTATGTATGGATGTGACAGATGTCGACAATTATCCCTCTTTCACACAAAACCTTCTGAAAGGATGTGAATGAAATTTGGCTCAGATATAGAACAGCACACAAGCTTTTTAACCTAATACCACGCAGGCGAAATTGCGAGCGGTAGCTAGTAAAACATAATAAGATTTGATTTGACTCAACACTCGTCGCGTTTGAAAACGTTAATTTCGCGTTTGAGTAATTAACATGTTTGCACCTCTGCACCTTAATTAGTTGTCATGTAGTTTAAATAATATGTGCGAAACGACTTAAAGGAAATTTCTTAGGTTATATACATATTAAATAAAATTATGCCATTATTATAAAAAAAAAATTATATGGAGAGAGAAACTAAAATTAATAGAAAATAATTTTCAGTTAAACTTTCGGTTTTAATGAAAGACTAATTCAGTGTTTTGAAATTTATAATGTTATTAACCAAAAAGTAAATAGCTTAGTTAGAAAATACACGAGACTAAAGAGTACATTATTACTGAAAGTTATAAGTAAACACACTTCATTCAGTATTTCGAAAATTTAAGGCAAACTGAACACCAGTTTATTTAATAAAAGCACCTAAAATTCGCAAAGAAAACTAGTTTCTATTTCAATTTCTGAATGAAGGTAATTAAGAGGAAAATTGTTTTGTTTTATCTGAATATATTAGATATGACCTTATTATGAAACTAAATTCAAACATAGGTGTAACTGTCTATTATCAGTACGTAATTACAAAAAAAAAGTCGTATTATGAAGTATATGATCAGTTATCTGGTTTCCTTATTAAGCTATGCTTAGTTTGTAAATAGATGACCGTATGTTGGCTTCCCACAATATTATTAGTAACACAGCGTAGGTGAGTGGAAATGCAGGAGCGAACGTCCTAGGACATTCGCTGATCTAATCAGTTATATCTCTCGAAGAAGTCAGACTAGTGCTTACATCCCTTTTAGTCTATTAAAATTTTATTAAATCATTTAGGGTACATACTACTCAAAGATCATAGTAGTACACAGATAAAGTGTAGTTTTCTATTGAGTATTGTATTAAAATTTGCAATACAATACTCAAAAGAAAATTCATTCTAATTCATAGATATTTAAAATAATTAATTCCTTAATTAAAACGTTTCGGTGATTACATTTAGGTACCTAAAATCGAAAATATTAATCATAATGACCAGCACGGTTTAAAGGATAAAAGGGCTTAGATAATGTCGGCACGTCGCGTTATAATAAATTCAAATAAAGTTAATTAAGTTGTACAACGGCTTTTCCCTTCCCTAAAAAGAAAAAGGTTATTCCTTAGTTCAGAGTGTCATTAGATAGGGTAGAAGAGATAAGGTAAAAGGTAGGTACTACAGACCTAACTAGGTGAAATTAAATGGAAATTACATTTAAATAATCAAATTAGCGAAATAATGCGTACTATTCAACACTCAACACAACAGCAGACTGCTGTAACCAAATGGAAAAAGAAATATTTTTTTTTATTTTTCATTTACATTTCTTTGTCCATTTGGTTATAGCAAACTTTTTTTATTTTTTTTTGTTCGGCGTTATGCAGGCGCTTGACTACAACTTGCCTGAGGTTAAGCAATGACGTAGTCTACGATGGAACGCGCCAGCCTAGTATACCGATTCACTCGTGAATACGAATGATTATTATTTATGATTAAAAACCTTAAAGAAAAACAATTCCGACCAACTCTCTCTGCATGGTGTGACTAGACATCGCACCGGAATACGGCAAGGCCGCTTGGCGGTGCGGCTCTGTCTGGTGGGTGGTCACTAAGCACGGCCGAAGCCTACCACCAGTTGATTGTCACCTGATTTGCACCACCCAGACTGTTGTTGAGTGGTTGTAAAGGGCGGCCAACTATTCCATGACAAATGCCAAGATCGAATTGTCAAAAAGGCAAAATAGTGCGATCCAGATATAACTGTAATTTTCAACAACGGATTTTTTTAATTAATGACATTATAGTAGTATTTTGAACCAATTTCAACCCCTGACGATAATGAGGGGTGTTATAAATATGACGTATATATCTATAGGTATGGACGAAAGAACGAACGAACTGATTTTGATGTCATATTTATTTAAAAGCTGAAGTAATCGAGATGGGTCTTCGTTATGAAACATTGAATATTTTTGAAAGGGTTGAAATATATTTTTTTAATTTAACTGAAATGCGGTGCAATTATAAAGCGGTTTTGACTGATACGTTATGATAAGCTTTTCATTTATTTACAGTTCGTTTCATTTGAATTAATTAAATGGTAAACATATTTTTAACCGACCTCAAAGCACACGCAATGATGTTTGTAATGACATGCTTTATGTGATTAATTACCTGTGGGGCGGGATAGTCTGCCAAGTAACTAAATTTATAAGTAGCGTTTGTTTAACACCTTTTTGTTATGTTCGTTCGACACAATATCATTCCGTAAAAAACTGAACTACCCTTAAGTAAAACCACAAACGAAAGGGCTTGTAACTCAATCTGGTCTTTATACGGCTTCTTAAACAAAAAGAGGATATTTTTTGCGCTATAATTTTCGTTAAGAGCATGTGTGAAAGAGAGGAATAAAAATTGTGATTAAGTGTGAAAGAGATAGAGATACAAGTAATGCAGTCTTCTAATGATAACGGGTGCACCTGCGTGGTATTCGGTCCAAAATTATGGGTAATACAAAGCGGATGCTGCCGAGCGGGAAGATATTAAATAAAATGGCGCATGGATGGCGGTAATGATTTAATTTTTGTTCGTTGTTTTCTTTGTTACAGCAAAGATATTTTTAACCGACTTCTAAAAGGAGGAGGTTATCAATTCAACTGTATGTTTTTTTATGTTTGTTACCTCAGAACTTTTGAATGGGTGAACCGATTTTGATAATTTTTTTTTAATTGAAAGCTGATGCCTCCCGTGTGGTCCCATTTCAGTTTGGTTTAGTTCTGAGAATGGCATCCACGAAGTCGGTTTTTTTTGTTAATATTTTAACTTAATATTATTGTTCATTCCGACGACACCTAGAAGCAAGAACTTCAAGACTAGGGCAAGTTATTGATTGCTAATTTTATAAAATTTGAGTTCAATTAGTACCCTAATGTGGATCAAGTACCAATATTACAAATCTGTATCCATACCTCAGGACCCAAAGGGTGTAACTACCATTTTAGCTATATTGATTTTTAAAAGCAGCCCAATTTACATTTTTCTTTTCTATCGATCTGTCCATTTTAACTCCTCTAATTCGCCAAAAAGGGTATTTACAACCCAATTTCTATAGAAGTTTAATTAAAAACAAAAATTTTCAGTGGACGGGGTGGTGGCGTGGTCGGTAAGATACTTGCTTTTAACGCCGCAGGTCGTGGGTTCAATTCCCACCCGAGACAAACATTTGTTTAAATATGTCTGTTTGTCCTGTGTCTGGGTGTAATTATCTATATTTAAGTATATATTTACAAAAGAAAAGTATTTTAAGTAGTTATTACCAGTTATCTGGTTTCCATAGTACAAGCTCTGCTTAGTTTGGGATCAGATGACCGTGTGTGTTAATGTCCCACTGTATTATTATATTATAGAATTGATGCCTACACGTTTTTGAAGTCGGTTACAAAAAAAATGAAAAACAAACTTAATGAATTTTACTAAAACCATAGCCAATATTAACTATCTATGGTTAACGGTGATAACATCAAAATTAATTTAAAGTAAATTTTGTCCTAACTACGGTTTGTAAGAGGATTACGGTACTGTGTTATTATTATTATTATATTATTATTATTATCATATTATTATCATATTATTTTGCTTCAATCAAGACGTTGCGTGAATTGGCCTACAGAGTTGGTGTCTAGTGGAGTGTGTGTCGTTTTCGTTCATTTTTAATTTCATACTCCAGCGATACACTGCGAATAGCCTTTGTTAGAAGCACATTAAGATTATTATGTCTACATTTATGGATAAGTACTAACATGTGTGACCACGCTCCCAATGAGCTTGACCCATTGATGAGTAAGTATTGAATGTAATAGATACAAACCACACTTGTCTCATCTTACAATTAGCAGACACAGAAACTAAATACGAGTAACCTTTGCTATTGAAACTGTTCATTATTATCTTATATAGCCTTTAAATAGCATATTATAGAGTAATTTTATTTAAATTTCATTCAACAGTGAAATTTAGATAATTTAATGGCAATACCATTCCGGTCGTGCTTACTATTATCTAGCTTTTAGTATGTTTTGAGGATTTTTTTAATACTGTAAATGTTCTTAAGTTTTTAATACCCAAGCAAAATCCAAACAAAAACAATCATTAATAAATAATTGTAAATAACAAGTTGAAACGTCAAAAATCTCAGTTCCCCCGTGACCATGAAGTTCGAAAAGACTCGAGATTTTATATCATGTTTCATAATATAAAATCAAAATTAACCAAGATAAAATCCGTTAAAGTACTTTTCATTTAATAATAATAATTGTTGGGTTATGTAAATTAATCGTGTATTATACACGTGTGATTAACATCTAAACGCGAGTTTCCTTGAAATCATGACTTGTTATTTTTCTTCTATAATAATAGCCAAACAATAAACTTCAACCCTTTTTAGTGTCCCACTGATGGGCACGGGTCTTGTCTCACATATCTCATAAGTTGAGAGAGTTTAGGCCGTAATCCACACACGCTAGCCAAGTGCGGGTTGGTGGATGTCACATGTCCTCTAATGATTAGTTCTTAGACATGTCGGTTTCCTCACGATGTTTTCCTTCACTGATATTGAGCAGCGGTGATGAAACAATTCACACAGAGATGTGTGGGCACGACCAGGATTCGAACCCGTGACCTTATTTTTCTAATGCGAGGCCCGTACCGCTGCGCCACTGCTGCTCAATGGCTGGCTAAAAGCCAAGCAATAAAACTTCCTAAAACTCAATTTATGATACTTACAGTATTTGTTTTCAGCTAATTACCGGCGACAAGGACTTAATTTGCTTACAACTTTGTTCGAAACAGTGTAAAGCCCAAAATTTAAGCAAACCAGGGCTGAACAAACTCCGCAGAAACCGTGAGACTTGAATGGTGTGAACGCGTACAAAATGTTTACTTTTCCTTTGTGAATCTAGTTTACTGTGGCACAAGTATAAACGCCAAGCGAGTAGAGTAACAAAATTTCGTTTGTTTATTCTTTGACTTTGTTGTATTTTATATATAATATATTATATATATAAAGACTAGTATGACGGGCCGGTGGCGTGATCGGTAAGATACTTGCTTTTCACGCCGCAGGTCGTGGGTTCGATTCCCACCCGAGACAAACGTTAGTGATGAACATTTGTGTTTGTGTCGAGTCTGGGTGTAAATATCTATTATAAGTATATATTTACAAAAGAAAAGTATTATATGTATAGTACTAGTTTTCCGCCCGCGGCTTCGCCCGCGGATGTTGGTTATCGCGCTAGACCATTAATCCCTTTTTTCGCAGTCCGAAAAACTATCCTTTCCCGGGTCTCGAATAATCTCCATACAAAATTAGTTCAGTAGTGTAGGAGTGTAAGCAACATTTTGAAATCGTCAAGCGCCCATAGGTATATCCATAAATCAATAGGCGTTTCTTAAAAATACTACGGCTCTTAGACCATACTTATAAGAAATGAAATTTAAATTTCGAATTCTATTCGTAGCATTGAGTTATCAAACATGTCATTGTGTCAAAATAAAAAGTAATTTAGATCAAAATTACGAAGGAGTATTGATATCAACTTTGAAGAAAATCACCCTCAGAATAATTTCTCAGGCTTTGCCCGCTTAGTATTAGGATGAAAATAAAAAAAATTGAAAAAATAAAAAACACGTGTTTCATTATTTGTTTTGAGCTTTATTTATACCAAATTTGAAGGAAATCGGACCAAGGACTAAACAGTTATGGAATATTTAATTTTTCCAAATAAACTCATTTAGCACCCCCACTGGGGGTAGTTTTGGAAAAATAAAAAACACGTGTTTTATGATTTCTTTTAAGGTACATGTGTGCCGAATTTGGAGTGAATCGGACTTGAGACTATACAGATCCAGAGAAACTTTAATTTTTACCAATAAAACTCATTATCCACACTTCGTATGGGTAATTATGGAAAAATAAAAAACCCGTATCTCATTATTTCTCTTAAGATTTATGTGTACCGAATTTTAAATGAATAGGACCAAGGAATAAAAAGTTGCATACAAACTTCACCCCTCTATTTAACCCTCTTAGGGGATGATTTTTTAAAATATTGTTAGCCTATGTCCGATTCTAGGGTATACACTATCTACATTTCAAATTTCAATAAAATCGGTTGAGCGGTTATGATGATACGCGGTAACAAACCTTCACACACACACACACACTTACTTTCGCATTTATAATATTAGTAAGAAGATAAGATAAGATAAGATAAGATAAGATAAGATAAGATATACCAGTTATCTGGTTTCCATAACACAAGCTCTGCTTAGCTTGGGACCAGATGACCGTGTGTGTTAATGTCCCAGAATATTTATTTATATTTATTTAGTAGTAATTAGCTACAGATCAAGCTATAGATTTCCACTATAAGCTGATCTCGCATTGTAAAGGATTTCCAGATAAGGAGAGGCCAGCTTATAGTGGATTATTATACCTTGATGTGTAGCCGTGTGTAGCTTAACGGGGTTAGTCTCATATAAATAACTAATCGCCAGTTGCTGGTATGTGTCGGATAGCTTATTCACAACTTTTATCTCTTTCTAATATTATGTCAAGCGACAAAAATAAAACTAAATAAACTAAATAAAAATAAATAAATAGGGCTTTTAAACACAAAACATTTCTACAACCCGAATGGATTTGTCCTAGGAGGCCTAAAATATTAGCCCTATAGTACGTACAAAGGCATATAAAGAAATTTAAGGTTCTGACACCGACAACATATCTATAGACACCGCATAGCTGGCCTCCGCACTCGCCTAACTTATATCGTAGCGCTATATTTGAAAAATCCTTTCTTAGTGCACCCTTAGACCTAAATTTGGAGTCTTTAGACCCACCGGTTTGAGCTGTGCGTTGATATATCAAAAGTTTCTTCTTTTAATTTAAAGATTCTGGTCATTACGGGAAGGCCTTCCACTTTTAATGTAAAATATATGGATGGAGACCTGCTTGTTCGATGATTGATTGTATTTTTTACTTTTACCATCGTATTTACAAACGTCTTATAATTCGTTTGTCTTTGTCTGTCATCTTAACATTAATACTAGTAAGAAAGAGACAAAGTCAATTTTTACTTAAGAGTATTATAAGATTTTTATGAATGTTAAACTATAGCGGAATTTATTAGATGCGTTCAGAAATCATCTATCTATTACCGTCAAAATGTTGATATAAGAAAATACGTGGCGTAAGCTGACGATTCGGAATCTTCTGCTTCTAAGTAAATTCAGTATTATGATTGCTGTTATAATTTAAATATATTCATAAGCATATAGTGAAATTATTACTTTTATAGCAATATTTACTCAACAATGGCTGATGAAGAATACTCAACGCTACCTCTTCACAAATCGCTCTAAACTTACATATTTGGCAAGACAAACGGTGAGTCGTTCTTAAGGACTTTTACCGTTATTGTTATTCTAGACTACTGGATGCCGGGAATATGGATTTCAAATGCATTTTCTACTGTTTGATATTTACAAGGGATTTTAAAGTAATTCCTACTTCAGCGGAGTCTGTGTTTGCTAGTTCAAGTGGACTTCAAACTAACTCAATTCTTTGCAAGACTGTGCCGGATTTTGTCTGTGATTCAGTGTTTTGGTGCAAGAATGTAGAATAATTCAAACATGTCAGAGCCCTTACAAGGAAGCCAATCCACTTCAGTTTTCGTTCAATAGGGACATTTTTTGTTTTGTCCGTCATATAGAGAAATTAAAAATATTGGACACTTTTTTTCTTTGACTTTGGGTGAAGATTACGGCGATAAGTTCAAGCGAAATCTCGAATGACGTCACGCCTAGGTAAGTTTTATACAGAGACGTTGCCCAAATGTTACTAACGGACTAATTGAAATACGATTTTTCATACCTTGTCTTCACCCCTATTACTGCAACATGAAGGTTTAAAAACGATAAAGTGCAAACCAGATTTATATCTTATCAAATAAGGCTGTTAGATCTGCACTCCTCACTTCACTACTTTCAACCTTTTTTTGTGTCCCACTGCTGAGAATGGCTCTTACAAGTATCTTACAAGTTGATCTTAATCCACACACGTTGGTCAAATACTAGCTGCTGGATGTCACATGTCCTCAAATGATTAGTTGCTAGACATACCTATTGCATCAGGGTCGATAAAAAAATCCACACAAAGATCTTGCTTCTCAACATTTCATTGTTCTGGTTCAATAAGATGTAGGTTTACCATTTAATTTCCTTGCTAGTACCAAAATTATTTGTCTCATGAGGTATTTTTCTTCATTTACAGAAACCTTAAAATAAATTATTAAGTGGGTTATGTACTAGAATGTCCTACTTAACAAGTTAGGCATTACGCTAACCTCAAACCTTTTTCATCTATACTAATATTATAAAGCTGTAGAGTTTGTTTGTTTGTTTGTTTGAACGCGCTAATCTCAGAAACTACTGGTCCGATTTGCAAAATTCTTGCACTGTTAGATAGCCCATTTGTTGAGGAAGGCTATAGGCTACTTTTTGTCCCACTGCTGGGCATGATATTTAGTTCACGCGGGCGTAGCCGCGGCGGTAAGCTAGTAATAGCTAAATTTTACGTTTACGCTCCATGCTTCTTACCAATATTATCCACTACCATCCTAACTCCACAGGTTCTATATTCATGTTTATTAGTTAAATATCAAAAATTCTAAAAGAATAGGCGATTAAAAGATAATTTACCGTTCGTATAGACTTTTGTGGAGATGGGCCTTAACAGTAGTATTACTGTTATGAGTATCCATCAAACTGTATAGTCATGCTTACAGTAACGCTTCATTAAACTGTCTTACTACTTACAACCATCGATTATCGAGTTAATCGACGTCGAATTTATCGATTATTTATGAACTTTGCTGATGATTTGCTATTGTTAAAAGTTCTACTATGTTTCTTACATTGCCCTTAGGTACAGTTCAGACGTTGTAAACAAAAAGTAAGTAAAATGAGATGTGTAAACAAATCAGAATTAGTGGGAATGAAACATCATTGCCACTAATTGTGATATGCATGCCATTTTTGTACATTGTAGTAATCGTAGCATGGAGGATAAGGCATCAATCTCTGGTGCCGTGTGGTCGGTTGAATTGGATTGTCGTTCGAGATATTCATATGACATTCAGTAAGCGCTGTAGGTAAGTATATTAATAGTATTAAAGTATAGTGTTATACAAGACCACGGTCAATATTTTTAAAATAGTTGAAGGAAGACCCGTGTTTGCCGTTGTCGTGGTCATTAATTGCTAATGAATAAAGTAGTAGTTTCTAGAACATACGTTTCTAGTACACACCTCAAACTTATGAACGAGATATGCATCAAGTTGGGACTCGTTATTCATAAAACCATCACACACAACAGTAATCTCACCGTTAAAGAACATAAAAGTATAATCAAAACTCGAAATTAGCTGACAAGTTACATCGCTACAGTGAATCCCTAATCAAACATAATCCAGTTAAAACTTTTCCAATAAGCGAGCCCCGGTGCATTGCTTCACCGACATCGTAAAATGTCGAATGACTCACGGATTAAAATGTATCTCCTTTAGTTAGGGGAACTCACGTATATTTATTTGACTTTCCGGTATCTTGTATGTGCGTATATCAGATATAATCTCGCAGTTTTATTATTTCGGAGAAATTAGGGTTCTTTTACTAAAATCTTTTATCAACTAATAAACCATCGAACACCAAGCATCTTAATCTGTTTACCAAATTAACATTATAAAAAGACTAGTGATAATATTAAAGGCGAAGAAAACTCATCAAATAAGAATAAGCGACAATAAAACAGCACTAGTTTTTTTTTCATTATGCTAATAAACAGTAAAGCTGCCATCATATTAGATACACAAGATGTAACAAAATTAGAGATTATTCCAATTATTAGAACACCGAAACCTAATTCTCCGCGACGTCAAGAAACGCACCATTTAACTAATAAGATAAATCTTCTTTCGGGGTAGATTTTTACCCCAGCCAAGTGAACAAGTAATCTTTCAATCTTTTAATGACATAAGTTTGGAAAGGCCGCGATGATTGTCGATTTTTCGGTTGGAGAATACTATAAAAACTCCGTTTGCGGGGCACAATAAATTAAGTTACTTAAGAAAGTGTAGATTATCTGAAATATGGTTTGGAACTAAGCCACATGGACAAAAAGAACTTCAACAAGAGGAAAATTATTTAGGGAGCTACTGAGAAGATGATACCGTGATAATATTAACAGACAAAATTATGAAAAAGAATGTAAAATAAAACTAGAAACATTCATTGAAATGCAAATGGAAATTTACGACTTACAGCTCAGCAGTGCAGCGAAAGTAAAGCATAATATTAATCAAGATACAACTGTAGATGGGTATCATCAGTCACATACAGCACCCCAAACAATGAGTGCAATGGAATGTAAACGATCAAAAATGTAATTCATTTCCTTGTATCGGGTGATTCATGAACGAAAAAATAATGTAAATCTCTTTACAGTTAAGGTAACTATGTTTTTAGAGAAGCATTTTTGTGAATGAGAGTAAAGTGCATTTATTTGGCTAAATGTTTTTTTGTTGTACATCATTCATCTTATTTGGTTGTTTCCTTAGCTTTTACTAAAGTGAATATAAATTCTTTGCGTTCATAAACTAGTATGTTCCCATTATTAGAGGCAGTAGAGACGTGCGAGTCACTGACATTCAATTTCTTTAGGTCGTCTCACGCCCCATACTGCGCACTGCTACGTGACTTCTGTTCGCTGCTCAGAAAATCTTATACAAAACTATTGAAACCTTATTAACGAAAATCGTTGCGTTTTTCTTTTTTTTGCAGCTATTATATAGCTATAAGATTCAGTTATAAATAAGTACAGTCGCCTATTAGCTCAAAAACTTTTACATTAATAGGAGTTAAGAAAAACAATGCATACATGCATTTTTGAACACATAATATGTAAGTACGAATTTGCAATTGCCTAAGAGTTTCAATCTTGGGATCAATAGTGATTTCCATTTAATAAATGAGGGGGCACAAAATCATTTTAGGAAAAGCCGTCTACGCCCGAAGCCATTGAGTTACCCTATTATTCCAAGATAGGGGATAGCACTTAGCGACATTAGTTTATTGTTATTTTTTAAATGTTAAGTCGACTTGAAAATAAAAAAGAGCTTGAAAAAGATATAAGTAATATGACTTGTTTTATATTAGATGGTGCCCATCTTATTAATTTTGTTAGTTTTGAGTTACACTGAAATAAATTACTTTACTACGTAATCTAATTTACAAATAAACATTTATTTCAATATGACGGATATGGTTTTTCGGGACCGAAACTAATGTTTTCCATATCATTCTGTATAAATTAAACAACTATTGATGTCATGAATCGCATACATTTCTCATTTACATCAGACTAAACAACGGATATAACCACAAACAAAGACAGTAAATAAATTAATGATGATGCCAGTCTGAAGGGTTTAGTATCGCAATTGAAACTTCCGTTAGCCATTCATCATCCAATGTTTGAAGTACATGACGTATCATTGAGACAATCGCAAATTCACATATAATGTTATTAAGATAATTCAGTAATTATTTTAATTGTTTACCTAAATTACCATGCAGATATTTACCGTTTAATTGTTTGCGTAAAGCGTTGTTCGCTAACCATGCTAAAATCCTCATTATTTAAACAGAAGTGAAAGTTTTGCGGATAAAGAGCAAAGCTATACGCCTGTTTATCTGTATTTACAATGAGGAATTCGCTCCGGACACGTTTGCAGTACGCTCAATAGGAACACTTAACTTCTAAACTGTTTAACAGTTAGCTAAGGAGAAAATAGATGAAGTTGGACAAACAGCAATAAACGCGAATAAGAATTAGTAGATGACCCTAAAATGTAATTTATTAAAGTAGAACAATGTCTGTCTGTACGAATGGCAGTCATTGTATCATTAATGTTGAAAAATTAATGAAAGTGTGCAAAGCGTGAATACAATATTACATATTGTGTTGTATGTTATTTTGTAATGAGTAATGAATGCTGAGGATTAAGATAGTGTTGAGTGGTGTATCGCGGGTACAGCTGTTGTTTCGGAGCCTGTTTAAATCCTATTCGCTTTATTGTTATGTATGTACATACTTATTGTCTTTACTTGTGTGTATTATAAATACTTACTCAAGGATAATGTCACAAATTCTACGCCTGATTTACCAGTTGTTTCGTCTATAATCATTTGTACTCATTCAATTTCATTTTCGACATCTTTTTGTACTGAAAAAATTAGTTAGTTATATTCATGCGTACATACGTACCTAAATACTAATGCGAAACAAAATTTAATTAAAAATCAAGTGTTCTCTATTAATGACTCTATAGAAGATATGGAAGTCTTGCGTTACCTATGGGAATAAATAAAATTTCCCCTTACTTTCAATCGTGATCGACTGTCATAAATTCCATGGCAAAAATCGTGCGTTCAATTATTTAACTACGGTGATTTTCTCTGTAATTTTTAGATGAGAGACTTTCATAGCGGGATTCACTTATTCATAATAAGTTATCTGTCAGTCACTTGTCATATGTATATTACACCAAATACACTATCATTATCTGGTGTCTATTTTGTTGTACTTTTTTAACACTCAACAATCTAATAAACGATGAGCTATATAGTCGAGCGGTGTAAGCCGTCCGATTAGGATATAATGTGCCCTGGGGGCCGCGGATTCGATTATTTGTGTAACAACAAAGATTTGTTTCGGTGCCTGGTTGGTTGACGAACTAATCTCCGTGCCTCGGAGAGTACGTTAAGAAGTCAGTCTCGGTTGTCATCCAAAAACATTCTATGGCAATCGTTAATGGTAGTCGGAAGCCTAATGGAATCTGCTACTAACTATTTCGGCTACTGGTTGCTTACGGGTTTCGAGATTTAGTAGCTAGGAGCTGCAGATTAGACTGGGAGCCAACACCAATAAAAATGGTAAAAAGGCAAGTGAAATTATGGTGATGTGATTCAACTATCTAATAAATGAACTTATGGTAAATAAGAACTAGGCAATTACATATTTACAAATTTGGATTCTATATAATATACTTACTAAAATATCTTGTTAAAGCCATCTTTGATTTTAGATCAAAAGATAACAGTAAAGATGTTTATAACAATAATTTTCATCGGTTCCAAAACACGTTCTCTATAAGGCAATCACGCACGGCTCATTTATAATTGGCTATCCATCCGCCAAACAAACTATGATTTAAGTAGCTCGTAAAATAGTTAATACTTTGACCTAATAAAAGATCTTAAAAGAACTTATAGCAAATAAGTTGTCCTACAAAAAGAGCTATAAAGAAAAAATTTAATGCTGTGTGACTGTAAACAATGACTGATTCTCTAAACAGACGCCATGTATTTGCCCATATCTGGCCATAGCATTGCATAGCTGAGCCCTCCGCTTGCCTAACTTAAGTCTTAACACTACGTATATTGTCCGCCCACAAGCTCGTTTTGTTTGTTTCATTCTAATTACATTACAATTTTATACAATATTTCATGATAATGGCGTTTAATAGGTATCTAGTCGGTGCTTATAACTAACCCGCAACGAAAAAGGTAGGTTAAAAAACTTTTTTTTATAATTTTTTCATTTCTATATTTAAAACAGCATTGTCTGATATATAAAATAGTGCAGATTACACGATGTTCAGTAAACAGTAATTTTATTTGTACAGCGCACTAGGTTTAAATTGAGAATGAAAAGCAATTTGGTTTTCAGTTATTTAACAAAGAGACTACATACAAAACAAAATCAAACGCTTGCTTTTCACGCTCCTGGGCGTGGGTTCGATTCATTCAGTCATCCAGGATAGACTTGTCTAAATTCTAAGTGTCAATTATCGGATATAAAGGTGAACGCAAACATGGACTGCACTGCACGCGGCTCAGTCACCGCATTCGAATTCTTTACAATGTGAAATTCTATAAAACCTGACACACTTACCTGCGCCCGCAGTCACCGCAGTATCTGAACAAAGCTACGAGTATTATTGCGGCGACACTGTTCGGCGAGTGCGTTGGGGACAAGTCTGCATGCAACTTTAGTATGTATTTACGAAAAAAGTCGTATTATTTAGTTATCAGTCATATGGTTTCAATAGTATCCTCAAGCTCTGATTGATTTGGAATCAGATGGCTGTGTGTGATATTATTTCAATACCAAGGACGTGTTATACTTTGTATGTAATGGCGCCAAGCTACAGAACAGAATTAGTTAAACCGCAAAAATAGAACAAAGTTTTCCACAACCCAACTATGCGTAAACATTTCTATTTAAATTGCAAGTTCAATGGCTTCATAAACAAGGACTCATACATGTATATTTTTTCAATGAAACATTGCGAAACAATATTTACCGACTTTAAAGAGGTTATATTTGGATGTCTATAGTTCATTTATATGATTCTTCAGGCATATTTCCGTCATATATAAACGGATTTACGTTTGTTTGAAATAGATTTACTTATTCCAAATTGTCACATTAGGTGACAGGTAGTCACATACAACTTATTACACATCTAAAGATTCGCTGAAGTAAAATTTCACAAAAACAATCCCCAAATAGATTCTCATCCCAGATGCTTTAATAAGTTTCATGAATAAGGTGATGTATCTTTGTATTATAGCGATGTTGAATTTCTAACAGATTTTTTATTTTAAGTGACTTCAATAAAGGAGGAGGTTTTATGTTCAACTCTATGTATTTTGCATGTTATCTGGAATTCTTTCATATTCATTTAAAACAACTAACATTGTCCACAGGTCAGATCCGATCACATCAACGAATTTATCGGAAACATTTATAACGTATTTTAAATAAAACGTTGTATTTCAGTTCGATAATAATCGAAGTCATCAATAACACAAAGAGGATCGTTACTTCGTGAAGCAATTGACAACAAAAACATTTTAACTGCCTCCAAACTCCGGACAGAATCTTAATGTATGTCAATCTAAATTTCAATGGAGCTGAAATAGGGATGTCAGAACCGACGAAGACGGATACTTGATTAGTCTTTAATAAATGATTTTAATTCAACCTTATATTGTATATTTTTGAAAAAAAAGTTACTTTCCCCAAATTATTTCCAGTCTTAACATAATTGAGAGAAAACCCGTGACCAATAGTAGACCGTATTAAAATACTATCAGAAAAATTTCGACCATCTCGAAAAACATGAATAAGTTTGTGTAGATACGCTGGCTAATAGGCTGTAGCTGAAAGGTTTTTAATGAATAAAAAAACACCACAACAGACTAAAAGCTTTGGAAAAAACAAATAGTCGTTTTCCATCAATCAACCCGTGTTGCTCGACCAACCGAACTGCAAATCGTTCTCAGCCTTTTCGAAACAAACCTGCTGCCTTACTCTTGGCTCTCGATGCTATTTCAAATTTGGAATAAGTTCTGAGAATTTGTTAATTGGCACACTTAAATGCTCCACCATGCATGAAAATCAAATATAATTTAATTTTAAGAGGGTCGCAATATATATAATATAATATATAATAATTAACACACACGGTCATCTGATCCCAAATAAATAAATAAACAGCAGCCACGAAAAGCAATATACCTAATGGGTTATAGTTTGTGATTGGAATCGTTATATTAATTTATAAGATAATGATTGAAATTGTATTGAAAAGAGTAGGAGCAAAAAAAATAAGAATATTAATATAAACAACACAAAATCGAAGAGGAAGGATGATGGGTTATCTCATACGACATGACATCTATATGACATCCTCGATGGAAAGATAGAAGGAAAACATGAAAAAAATGCCAACGATAAGCTAAATGAATCAATTAAAAGAAAAGGTTGGTGTCATGTCGTATAAGAAAGTGAAAGAGGTTGCTCAAGATCGAACCAGGAACCAGAGCCTATATAAGCTACAGCGACTCATGCTTAAATTAGAAAAAGAACAGAGATATAATTTTAAATATCAAAGATTTTTTTTTGTGTTATGTATTTAGTTTGGGATCTTGAGCATGCCAGTGAAACTCTTATTTTGCTGTTTCACCGTTTTGTTCGATGGAGTTTAACTGAAATGTTTTGTGGAAGAACTTAAATAAAAAGTGATGTCACAGTGCAACTCTGGTGGAAGCTTCGGCAAAGCAGATGCACACATCAAAGTGTCTAGGGAACAGTACATTCGAGAATCGCTGCAATTGAGGTTTTCAAAAGAGTTACTGCAATTCCAGTAATACTCTAAAACGTGATCTTTTGGTACTTTGTTTTTGTTTTTAACCCCAGACGCAAAAGCAAGGGTTATTATAAGTTTGACGAGATGGCGTGTGTGTGCGTGTGTCTGTCTATGGCCACGTGGCTCCCGAACGAATGAACCGATTTTGATTGTCTTTTTAGTTAAAAATAATTAAAGGTCGGGTTATTAATTTTTTATATTAGAGTTTTATGATGTGAGTACTTAGTTGAAAGTTGTCCGCCTGGTTCGTTTAGTACCTATTAAGTTTTTTTGGATCATTAATCTAATAAACTAAGGCTAAATATACTCCGATTAAATATTATAAACTATTTAAGAACTATCCTTATCTAATGGGAAATTATATTAAGACGAGTTAGTAACGATGGTACTGAGCACTCTGTAGATAGGAACTAAACGATCGAATAGCTTTTCAATAACAAAAGCGAACGACATCTTCCCCACAATAGGCGCTCCGCACAAATCGTTTGACAAAGGCACTCGGAAGCCACTCGATATACGCCACTAATAAAAACCGGATACCCGGATACCACAAAACCGACCAAGCCCTACTCTTTTACATCCGCTTCATCACTTGGCAATCATAAATTTTTAAATTCAATCAGTTTTCTGGATTTCATATTTTATTTCAGGGCACACATTTTTTTATAGATGCTTACTAGTTACTGTCAATATTATGTTTCAGAACCTTCAGCATGTTTCAAATAAAGTTCCGGCGTTATTTAATTTCCCCTGTCAATTCCAACAATTTAATAAATTCACGTTGAAATATTGGCAGTTATTTGATCTGAGAGCGAACGTAACCAAAATGAGTTTTATTATATAAAAATCTAAATAAATAAACGAAGAAACTGACTGACTGACTGACATATCAACGCACAGCCTAAACTGCTGCGTCTAGAGACACTAAATTTGGCACATAGGTTCCTTAAGAGGTCTAGGAGAGTACTAGAAAAGGATTATTCAAAACTCACCCCACTAAAGGCGTGAAACGAGGATCACGCGGGTAGAGCCGCGGGCGGAAGCTTATGAATTGATAAAAAAAAATTATATTATATAACATAATACAGTGCTTGAATAATTTAAAAGTCTAGGCAGAGTTGAAAACGATTAGGTTAGACAAACGTAATAGAATAAAATCCTTCTTTGACAGTCGGGTAAATGAAACAAATAAAGTAAAAGATTTTATTGTAACATTGAAATCCAGTTATTATTTAGTTATTATGAAAATATTATTCTAATAAATTTCTTATTACAAGTTTAACATTACTTAGCGTCACGCCTGTATTACCCGAAGGTATAGGCAGACATGAATATCACCCACTTTTCGCTTGCTATGTTTAGGTCCCATACGAAATGGTGGACGAGCTTATTGCAGTTCATCGGGTACAATTCCAAACATCGAGCTTCAAATAAGATTTTCTAAGTATATTAGAAGAGTCTATTTGTTCGATCCGGGACCTCGCGAACACGCTGACCACTTGACCACGATAGCAGTTTTAACTAAAGTTTATTATAAAAATAAAACTATTTTATAACGGATTTTATCGTGGTTTATTTTAGATCAAAATTTTATTAATAATTATTTTGTTTTAATAATAATTTTGGACGTCAAATACCTCATACCCATGACCATGAAGTCTGAAAAGACTTTGCAACGTCGGGATCTAAAATCTAAAATAAACCGCGATAAAATCCGATATAAAATAGTTTTATTTCAATGTGTGATATTCACGTAAATTTAAGAATATACTAAAGTTTATTATTTTACTGTACTGATATTTTAACCAAACCACTCACTTCCAAAATTCGATCACCCACTAAGGAAGTATAAGATCTTCAAACACACACAATAGTAAGTCGATATGTCCTGAGGTTACCCACCCCCTATAGAAAACAAATTGACATTTCAATAGTGCCCGCTGTACCCCGGGCTTATTTGCAATTCAAAGACATGTGCCAAGTTAGAAGTAGGTACGTTTGAAAAGGATCTGATTTCCTCATATAGGTTTCGACAACTTAGCACAATTTGGTCGACTAAGAATACACAAATAAAGCAAATGTGTAGTAGGTAGGTACATACATTACATTTTTTTAATTTTTTTTTACCGGTTTAGTAAGCTGAAGTGGCAGTGGGCCGGTCATATCTGCCGCCGAACTGACAACCGCTGAAGTACGAGTAATCGAGTTCTCGAGTGGAGACCACGAATTGGCAGACATAGCGTAGGATTCCCTTAGACTAGGTGGAGTGACGATCTCAGTAAGAACTGGCAGTAAGAACTGCTGGTAAGAACTGAGGCCGGTAAGAACTGGATGAGAAAAGCCGCGGATCGTGCTCAGTGGCGTACTTTAATAATTCATTAATTTAAGTAAGTTTACCTCATTAGGCATACCTACGAATTTTTTGATAAGAGACAACATTATGATACAGCTAAATACTTAATTGTTAAAATGTATTAGTTTTATTTGAATAATGTTAATTGTTGGTTAAAAAAACAAAATTATTAAATCTAGGTGTACTACCTACTTAGTAATTATTATGCAGAAGCTTTAAAAATCCTGAGCAAATTGGAAATTATTTTACAGGGCTCCCAGTAATAGTATTTCTCACAAAAGAAGGAACTTGAAAAAAAGAGTAAAAGTAATCATCTAGATTTTAATCAGGTTTTAAGACAGTACAACTTTACATTGCGGTGAAATTTGCCTAAAATTATAATTATATTGTAGCAACTTTTCACTGCCTGAAAACACAAAATAAAAATAATAATAAAACGACGTTTTCTCAAAATAAAACCTAGGCTAGATCTAGGCTAGATCGATTGAACGCCCCTTAAAATCGTTGGAACCGTTTCCGAGATTCGGATTATACTCGTATATACCTACACGACAAGAATTACTCGTTTAAAGGTAGGTAAGTATTAAAAATATAACGACTTTTATTTTTATCAATTTTTTATTTTAACATTAATTTGACACTTACGCTCTTGTTAAGTACCTATAAACCTCAAAAATTCTGGGATCTATTGTAATTGGTCTCTATCTATACCAAGTTCAGGGAAGTAATTTAGTTAGAATTGTATTCACAGTTATTACCCACATAAATAAAGAAATAAACTTGGCTAAGTAAAATGCATTATCAAGTTCCCTAACCCCAATGACTCAGGGTCCCCGCGGAGAAGACGCGCCCCCTACCAGGAAACTCAACGACACACACTTTTATAAAGCAGAACTACATTTTATTACGGTTTCCTTTACAAAACTTATATAATGGCGTGTCTTTTGGTGTATTCGAAAATTGATTTTTTTTCTGTGGCAAAAAGAAGTGCGAATTTTAAATTGCTTCGGCAATTTTAAATTTGGAATATATACTTAGTTGTTGTGACTGCCTGCAATCAACTTTATAATAAATTGAAAAGTGTTAAATCTAATAATAGTAATCGATGGAACCTTTCAAGTGAACACGAAGCTATTTACGTTTTAAGTAAAAAGTTTTTATATAAAATTATAGTGTTGAAAGTTGACGATGACGACCATTAAATTATAATTTAACTGAATTATTAATATATTGTTCTCTTCTGATTCCATTACCGATAGTGATAGCATGAAACTTTCGATTGGTTAGATATTAGATTGTTCTTCGAGTTTAAAGTTCCCATGTTTCAAACTGGGTTCATTTGACTGACGTAGGTACTAAGCGTAATCATCTGGTGGCGTTCACTCGTAAAAGGCAATATTTCTTTCAAAGCGACGACAATGTGAAAGTGTGGCTTTAAATATTAAGAGCATTACGTCACACTCTTTTTGTCGGCGCTTATGAGAAATGGACTCATTTCAGATTGCTCGTAATATAAAATGAAATTGATGAATCTTTTGTTTGAGAAGGGAATTAGATTTGGAATTAGGAGAAGTGTTATAATAAATATTTTAGTGCATAACTTGTTAATCATTTTCATAAATAGTTATAACCCGCGCCTGACCGCTGTCATTTATAGATAGTAGATTTAAAAAAAAAAATCCGATTTTAAAAGTATGAAGTAGTTTTTATTTTGTTTAGGAACTAAATAGTCACGTCATGAGTCAGCATATTTGCGTTAATAGGACAGCCAAACTGGCCAACTTCGGCAATATTGCACCTCCTTACTATTATCTGATTTTGGATTAAAACCTCCTTCGTTTAATACTTAAGTTTAAAAAAATGTTTTTACATTTTAAACGTAACAGACTCAACACGTGTTCATTGTTATTTAGAAACATAACCAACATGGAGTAATTGGATTTAATTGGATATTACGAAATCGTACATCTGCGCGGTAAGTCTTAAGTAATTCTCATGTTACATGTGTCCGTCACATTAGTAACAAAAAACAATAAAAAGTTGTTATAATGTACAAAGTAATAATTCGGTCATATAAAAACGTGCAACATATGACACGTTACATATTCAGCCTGCGGTTTCACCCTTGTATAAGTATTGGGATTAAAAGTAGGCTATGAGCGAATTCACACTATAATCTAACTCTGCGTGAAATTTAGTCTTATTTTATCCAGTACTTTTTACGTCAAAGAGTACCAATATCCACACAATAAAATCCATACATACAAACTTTTCCGTTTATAATATTAATAATAAGTGAAAAGGAAATGTTGTATTAGAAACCATAGATTGTTTAATATTTTACAGTAACAGAAATATTAGAAGAACTTATAATATCGGAACGCAACTTAAATATTAATGTTTGAAGGTAGTCAGTAATAATTGTGATTAATATTTTTGGACGTCAAATATCTCAGTCCACCCGTGAACATGAAGTCTGAAAAGACTTTGAAACGTCGGGTTCTAAAATATAAAATAAACCGCGATAAAATCCGTTAAAAAGTAGTTTTATTTCAATGTGTGATATTCGCGTAAATCTAAGACAATACTAACTTATAATAAAATAAATAATAGTATTCATGAAAAGAAATAACGACAAAACATAGACATTACCCGAAGGTGTAGGCAGAGGTGAATATTAACCACTGTTCGCCGGTTATATTTAGGTTCTATACGTAATAAGGGGCGAGCCTAATGCCGTTCATTGGGCTAAGATTCTCTAATACATTAGAAAAGTATTTTTGTTCGACCCGGGGATCGACATGGGCCTTCGCGGTTAAACTTAACACTAGACCACCGAGGCAGTAAGACAGAATGTTTTTTTTAAGACTTTTAAGTTGACAAACTAGAATACGATCTGCCTGATAGTAAGCTGTCAACGTAGCCAAAGAACGCTTGCAACACCAGAGACACTGCTCGGGGACTCTCTAGATATCGACGCGCAAATGTTGAAGTTAGATAAAGATATAGGCATATTAATCTAAGAGAATCAAAAAAGGTACCATGTCAACACAGCTGCTATTAAAAACGAAAAACAGGAAATAAATTAATTAGTTCCAATTATTATTAAATAGTGAACTCTATACAAATAATAAATTTTTATTAATTGGCACTCCAATAAAATCCAGAACAACACAAAACTGCTTGAACAAGGGAACAACCATTCCTATTTCATTCATTCATTCAATGAGTTCTGTTTGTGAAGAATATCAACAAGTCTTTGTTCATTCTGACGTAATAGAACGCCGAAATTAGAAAATAGAACAAACGAATGACTCTTTGTTCAATAAAAAAACGTTACAGGGTTCCAATTTCGAAAAGATTTAAATAATAGAACATCGTAAGTGCCATAACTATGGTAAACTATGTTTGTGAATTGGGGGAGTACAAATTAAATTTTATGACCCGTCAAAAAAGGTCCTTTGTCTTAGTTCTTTTGGTTATTGCCGAATGCTGCCATAAAATTATATTGACTCGTATTTCATAAGTGTTCGTTATTTTTATTTACTCCCGTTTTGTGGTTTTCAGAGTAACTTTGGTAGAAGTAGTAAAAATTGGATAAAATTGCTTGGAGTACGTGTGTGAAACCGTATTTTATGCCTTTATTTAGCGGACTACCAAACAAAAGTTGTATTTTTTTCACGCGTCTAAGTATCTTGTATGTAAGTTTGTATTTTTTTTATTAGGTACCTTGTATCTTTATACAATGGGTGAATTATTATAACAGTTAAGGTCTCATTAGGTTTTACTTATTACGACAGTTTAGGTCTCGTTAGATTTTTCTGATGTACCCAAGTGTTTATAGAAAAAAAATTGGCGCTAAATGACTTTAAGTTTTGTATTTTTTTCCGCTTTCCGGTGTTTTTTTGATAAGATAATAAATGACGAATTGTGAGTAAAACCTTTGCCTACCTTTTGGGTACTTATGCGTTTATTAATAGGTAGGCATTCATTAATACTTAGAAAAATACAAACAACATTAAACACCGTGTACCAAAGGTTTATTACAGTAAACAAAAGTGAGTTTTCAATTTGTACGAAGTAAAAATAAGGATCATCAAGAGTACAGTAATTTCCCGCACGCTAGATACTTGTAACGACAAATTTATTGCTTCTATTTATAGCAGAGTTCTAAACTTGAGGTTATCGTGAGTGTACCAGGCTTTACGAGTTCTGCGATAACTTGGCTCATTCACAAAACCAGCGAGAGAGGCACTTCAAGCGATTTTTTTGTTCATTGAGTGTATCGTTTAATAGTGTAAAAAAACAAGTGAACGCGAGCGGGCAATGAACTGCAAAATCGCTAGTCTCACCGCTCGACGCTGAGTTTCGTGGCTGTGCGGTTAACACAAATTTGTAGATTGTGTACAGCAGAGCCGTTGTTAAGCTAATCTTAATTGTTACTACTAAAGAAAACCAAAGCTACATACCAATGCCAAACTGAGTCAGTGGTCCAATTGTAGCCGTGTTCTCGGTTCGATTCCCGGATTGAACAAAGACATTTTTTAACATACTTTGAGTATCTTAATTGCAACTCGAAGTTTGGTTTTGTGCCCGATGAACGTCAATACATGTCTCCCCTTATTACGTAGTCGGTAAAAAGTGGGTAATATTCGCCTCTGCCTACACCTTTGGGTAATACAGGCATGATGCTATGTTATATTTTGATTTGGTTTTGGCAAATCCAGAGAACTTTCACTCAGTGGAATCTTTCGTGCTTCCCTCAAACTAATGCATTGATACATGGTATATTTAAGCTATCTTTCATTTAATTCGAGATAAGATCTAAAAAAACTGGTCGAAAATGATTCTAATTAAGTACCTGACTGCACTCTCCCAGTTTGTGGAGGGCCCCCTTCCACCCTGTATATTGCCACAGACAATATAATAATACACTAAATATTACCTAGATTATCTACTTAGTTTACTTGCCACTTAAACATTACTCGACGTCGTACTGTAGTACATCATACCTGCAACAAATAGAAAATAAAAGTTATGTATGTATACAGTTATAAAAAAAACATTGTACATAATATCTAGGTCACCTTGCAGTGTAAACAGATGAAAGCTAATTTAATTTAATTCGTAATAAGCTTCATAAAATAATAAAAGTTATGATTTAATTTCACGATTACAATCTATTTATATTTAGAATAATAGCAACTAGATTTCTATGAAAATTAATTAACATTTGTATAGGTAGAAATACGTCCACAGCAGTTAATTTTGAGTTAAGAAACAGAAAAAAGTAAAATTAAAGGTACTAAGTACCAAATATTACAAGTTTATGAACAAATCTAAGTATAAACTGAAGAATATTGGGTACTTACGAGTTCAAATCGTTGAACTAATTTTTCATTTTCAATTAAGACCAGCAGTAATAATAAAGAATAATACATAAATAAATAGGTTCGAAAATAAAGTTATGATGATAACGTGTTGTCATTAAGTACCTATGAAAATCTATAAATTTATTTATTTGGGAAATAAACAAAATAAATTAATAAGAATATTTTTTATGCAAATAAATTGGTTTTTGAGGTGAATGACATTTACACAAAATACGATACTTAATTTATTTGACAGGTCCAAAATGCTTTTTCACTTCTACTAGGCACGGCTCTCTCAACTATCTTAAAAGTTAAGAGTTTAGGCCAAAATTCAAACACGCTGGTCAAGTGCGGGTTAAAGACTGTTTTTCTGTTTTTTAGAATGGCCTGGTGGTGAAGTGGTAAGAGAACTTGACTGCTAAACCAAAAGTCGTGGATTCGATTCCCACCCAGGACAAATTGTGTAATCAGCACGATTGTTTGTTCTGTGTCTGGGTGTAATCCTATCCTATCCTATCCTATCCTACTAATATTATAAATGCGAAAGTAAGTGTGTGTGTGTGTGTGTGTGAAGGTTTGTTACCACGTATCTCCATAACCGCTCAACCAATGTTAATGAAGTTTGAAACGTAGGTAGTATATACCCTAGAATAGGACATAGGCTAATAATATTTCCAAAAATCATCCCCTAATAGGGTTAAATAGAGGGGTGAAGTTTGTATGCAACTTTTTACTCCTTGGTCCTATTAATTTAAAATTCGGTACACATAAACCTTATTTGGTTTTTTATTTTTCCATAATTACCCCCATGGGGTGTGAAAAATGAGTTTTAATGGTAAAAATTAAAGTTTCTCTGGATCTGCATAGTCTCAAGTCCGATTTACTCCAAATTCGGCACACATAAACCCTAAAAGAAATCATGAAACACGTGTTTTTTATTTTTCCAAAACTACCCCCAGGAAGAGTGTAAAATGAGTTTTTTTGGAAATACTAAATATTGCAGAACTGTTTAGTCCTTGGTCCGATTCACTTCAAATTGGGTATACATGAAGCTTAAAACAAATAATGAGACACGTGTTTTTTATTTTTCCATTTTTTTTTATTTTTACCCTAATACTACGCGGGAGAAGCCTGCGAAATTATTCTGAGTGCGATTTTCTTCGAAGTTGATATCAATACTCTTTCGTGCTTTTGATTTAAATTAATCTTTATTTTGACACAATGACATGTTTGAATGCGATGATTAGAATTCGAAATTTAAATTTTATTTCTTCTTATAGGTATGGTCTAAGAGCCGTAGTATTTTTTAAGAAACACCTATTGATTTATGGATATACCTATGGGGGCTTGCCGATTTCAAAATGTTGCTTACACTCCTACACTACTGAACTAATTTTGTATGGAGATAGTTAGAGACCCGCTAAAGTATAGTTTTATCCGACTGCGAAAAAAGGGATTAATGGTCTAGCGCGATAACCGACATCCGCGGGCGAAGCAGCGGGCGGAAAACTAGTTTATTTATAATAATATGTATGTAACCAGCAAATACATATAATTGCTTAATTTGGGACTAGATGGCGCTGTGTGTATGTGTGAAAATTTAGTTACATAGAAATAAATTGTTTGTAAGTAAAAATATTTAGAAGCTGGAGGTAAAACACATACACGCAAAAAGAATTTTACTAAGTTTTTTTTACAAAGTACGTAGGTATACAGAGTCCATCCACATCCTACCGATTTGCAGAGTTTTATTGCGATAGACGACTGTCGATAAGTCCTCCCCAAGCCCGCCTCATCCAATTACTTACAGTACGAGTGCGTGAGGCTTCGTTATCTAAATTTCATCTAAAGAAGTCAGAATCAAGCTGCCCTTTGATACAATCGCGAAACATTGCAATTCTATTTTATATCGACACATAACCAAGATAAGTGATGCTCAGATGCAATCTATACGATTGTGTTGACTATACATAATAGAAAATGGACTTTTGTTCTGATTGTGTACAATACAAGTGGATAGCGAATGTAGTTTTCACTTCACTTGTATATCATTGTTGTCAATGATGTGCGAAGTCTACACACAGGCTACGCATACGAAAGTTTCTGTGCTATGAGCATACCAATAAAAAAGAAAGGCATGAAAAATATAGCCAGAGTGTCAGAGTTAAATGTAAAAAGATTGAAACTAAAATGCATGCTAGATTTTATCCCCGCAAGCAGTAAACTCTACAACCAAGTAAATAGATAACTAGCCACGTAGGAAGTATTTTCTCTTGATTATGAACAAACGGATAAATTTCTGACTATTCTGAAGTGACATTGTACCCTATCCTCACCTTTTCCTACACACGCTGTTAAAGTTCACGCATCTACACTTTCACCCACACGAATCCACACACATGGATCATTAGCTCTAGCATTTTTTATTAAAACGATTGCTTATTTTTCACTTTGTTCTATAAAATAAAATCAGATTGGTATTTGTATAATAAACTAAAAATATAATCAACTAGGTGAAACCAGTTAATCGAAGTTAGCGTCAAGTTTCAAGGGACCCCTGGTTTTCAATTTTCCACTTGATTTATCTATAGACGTTACATAAGGTAAGGGGTGTGAGGGTCCTTATTTGAAGAACGAATGTAAGTAAACGATAAAAATGATTTCTGATAGACTCTCAAGTTGGTTTTGTGTGGAAACCAGTTTTTTGTGACCTAAGTGTGATTCTAAAGTAATAGGTAAGTACTTATCATGACTATACAAAATACATATAGAAACGGGATAAATATTAAGTCAGTCTAATGTGTTATTCTATAATTTTCGAAACACTTTTCTTCTTCGAAAAAGTCAATTTAATACCAAAGACCGTTGTTGTCGATCCTTAATTCCAAATTTGGAAATATTTAAATTTTAAATAAAAAGTTAAAGTAAAGTGACAATTATTAGTACTTACCTATACCATACTAAACTGTCAAGAGTGCCTTGATCTACTCACGCTGGTCAAGTGGAGGTTGTTGGATGTCATACGTTCTTGAATGAGTAATTCTCAGAGATCAGAGATGTGTAGTTTAACAGCCGACTAAGGTTCCAACCTGCGACCTATATTTCAAATATAGCTGTATCGCTCCGACATCGCTGCTAGGGAATTCTCAAATTCATTCATAAAATTACAATACTACAGTATAAAACCTGTAGTCTAATTCACGTAATTAAATAAGTTCACTTACAGTGCAGTTGCAGTTAAGTTTCGATCAAAACAGCCTTTTTCGTACTCTCGTAATTTTGACAACCGCTGTCAGATACGCTCGCGTCATGTTTGCGTCACACGAGCGCTTTATCCTAGATATGACAGCTGAATACCATTTTGCACTAAGACGTAAACTCAATTGCAACTGCACCGCAGCTTGATCGGCGCGTCAAGAAATTAAGTGCGTTAGGGCAAAGGTCAAAACTGCGGATAGGTTACCTAATTACGAGCTTCATTTACTAATAGTATCTGATAGCTAAGTGGAATTAATCAATTAGTTATGCATTAATAATATTAAAAACGGTTCTAAATATAAAATCAAAGCCGAAAATTGTAAATTGATAATTATCCTACCAGGAAACATTTGTCAAACGAAATACTGAATTAATTAAATCCAATCAATTCAGTTTTGCGGTTTCTGTTGATGACAGTCATGTCCAATTACTTTAGCCATTTTCAAATAAATCCTTACAAGTGTTTAACTAATAAATTACACGTATAAAACCAAATTAGAAATTATTTAGGAAAGAAAAATAACGGGGCCTATCTACCACCTATTTAATGGAAATTAGGTAAATATGCAGTAATTCAGTTAATAATCATAATATCCTGAGACATTTCACCTCAAACTAAGCAGAGCTTGTATAATGGAAACCAAAGAACTGATAATATACTAAATATTAGACTGGGGACATCCACAGCTGAACATAGGCCTCCCCTTTAGAACGCCACACCGATCGGTTGCCGGCCGTTAGCATTCAATTCCCGCAATTTTAGTAATGTCATCAGTCCATCTTGTGGCCGTCTGGCCGACGCTGAGTATCTCTATCTAGTCTGTGGCGACGACCATTGCGTGGTCTCCACTCGAGAACCTTTATACCCCAGCAGTTATCGGTTCTACAAGCGATGTAGCCTGGCCACTGCCACTTCAACTTGCCCACTTTGACCGCTACGTCAGTGACTTTAGTTCTTCTTTAGTTTATACTACATACAATACTTTTCTTTTATAATACATACTTAATATAGATTTGGAATAAACAATTATGAATTTATCGGAGGATAAAGGGCATTAAACTAGGTATATTTTTATTTCCTATTGTGAAAACGTTTTAACGGATTAATCCAGCCATAGCCGATTCGAACTGATTCACTTAGAGCTGAATGTTTTGTTGTAATCGGATTGTAAGGCATTACTTAAATACTACGTAACATGTAGATAGATAACAAGATTAAATATTTACTGAATGCCTCGATCTAGCTAAGAAGAACTATCTCCATCACTTTAATTTTTAAAGTAACAATACTCCATTAAAATCGATCCATTCATAATAACAATCATATGTTTATTTTATTTCCACAATTTTTTCTAAAAATTAGTAATAAATGAGGGATCTGAAATCTAAACTAACCCAAGGCCTGTGCTATAGAACTCCAGGCCCCACATCAACTTCTGTGAATTTTTTCGACATCTACGAATATCGAGTAGGTATGAAATTGTACACCTGGTCGATATTTGTAGTTGTATCGCTGTTCGATATTCATGTAAGTCGTTATGATACCAAAAACTTGGACACAGATATACAAACATGCGAACTTATAACACTTTGGTAAAAAGACTCCTCAGACTACCTCAATACAATTTAAGAAAATTGTTACATATCGCATCGGGACCATTGCTCATCACAAGATTTATGGCATAACATATTTCCGCCCGCGACTTCATCCGTGCGATACCTTTACTGAAAGCATCCCAAAGAAACGTATCTGCTATCCATATCGAGGGGTGAAAGGCTATTTGATTTAAGCGACATTTTTTCAACTTTACAGGAGAGGCATTCAAAGTTTGAAATTTTCGAAAAAAATTCATAAAAAAAGAACGACACCAGCTATCTGAACGAGATAAACTTTATTGAAATTCATTTGAAAACCTCTAGTTGTTTATGATAATACCAAATAAAACAGACCTTTAATTACAAAAATAAATGTCGCTTAATACAAATAGTCTTAAGCCTCTATTTATCAGAGAAAGGAAAAAAGATTTAAGTGACTTCACAACTACAATTGACTACAAGAAAAAAAACTTAAGCGACTCTGCAGTATATTTTCGGAGTAAGCCAAAAAGCATGAAGTGGCGCAGCCTAAAATTAATAGTAGCAAGCTATTTATCTTAACTGCCAATTAAGATTAAAACGACTGGTAGGTTAATTTACTTATGTGCCATATAATATTGGAAATGCAGCGTTTGATGTTACACTTTTTTTACATCTAATATTATCAATGGCTGTTGAAACAACCTGAATATATCGCCATCACCGCAAATCTCAGGTGCTTATGTAAAATAAGTAAATAAACCCACACACAACATAAGTTAAAAGTATTTATTTAGGATTATAATTAAGTTTAACTATCTAAGTCTTAATCAACAACATCAGTTAAAGTATTACTCCCTAACATAAAAATATTTAAAACGTTTTTAAGTTATATTCTGCTTTTTCATTTGACAAGAACTGACAGTGAAAAAGTGACAAACTAGAAAATAGATTTTAAATATTTTTATGACTAAGATTAATATTATTTAGTTTTACAACCAAGTAAAATCAGTCTCAATGTAGGAACATCAACTAATACTTAATAAATAATTATTATAACTTCTAGTACAAACAACAAAATTGTTATTAATTATAAAACACAGCCAATGCTTGATAATAATCACAATTTGTAATAATATAAAAAGTAATTAATAGTCTTCTTCAACTGCATCCTCTACATCTGTATCCAGTAGAACGTCTTTGGAATTACAGTGTTGTAGATATAAGTATTCTATATGAAATATCTTGGGTATAACTCCAGTGTCGCACAATTTCTTTAGATCCGTATATTTAGCTCTGATAATCGGCAAACTTGAATTATATCTACGGTTGATAGCTTTAGGTTTAGCTAAAATTTGTATAATCTCTTCCGGCGCATTATCTTTCATTGAAAATTTTACTTTCATCTGATTTATATAAAATTTCTTAAATGTTGCTGTACGGATTTTACTAATCTTACCTACAAGGATCCCCTTAAAATATTTTTCAGACATATCATTAAAATTTAAGAAATCTTCGTGCGTTAGATTTTCAACATTATAAGGTGCCGGTTCCTTCCTTGCTAGCTGGCTTATTGTAGCTCTTTGCGAAGGACCCCATACAGTAATATTTCTTACGGATTGTTCGATCGTAGAGTGTATACTGTCTACCGACATTTCCATGTGACCAGGGAGAAGGTAATTCACCGACCCTCTCCATCATTTATGAAATGTATGTAAAAATATACGAATCTAAAGAAATTGTGCGACACTGGAGTTATACCCAAGATATTTCATATAGAATACTTATATCTAGAACACTGTAATTCCAAAGACGTTCTACTGGATACAGATTATGTAGAGGATGCAGTTGAAGAAGACGATTAATTACTTTTTATATTATTACAAATTGTGATTATTATCAAGCATTGGCTGTGTTTTATAATTAATAACAATTTTGTTGTTTGTACTAGAAGTTATAATAATTATTTATTAAGTATTAGTTGATGTTCCTACATTGAGACTGATTTTACTTGGTTGTAAAACTAAATAATATTAATCTTAGTCATAAAAATATTTAAAATCTATTTTCTAGTTTGTCACTTTTTCACTGTCAGTTCTTGTCAAATGCAAAAGCAGAATATAACTTAAAAACGTTTTAAGTATTTTTATGTTAGAGGGTAATACTTTAACTGATGTTGTTGATTAAGACTTAGATAGTTAAACTTAATTATAATCCTAAATAAATACTTTTAACTTATGTTGTGTGTGTGTTTATTTACTTATTTTACATAAGCACCTGAGATTTGCGGTGATGGCGATATATTCAGGTTGTTTCAACAGCCATTGATAATATTAGATGTAAAAAAAGTGTAACATCAAACGTTGCATTTCCAATATTATATGGCACATAAGTAAATTAGCCTACCAGTCATTTTGTTACTTCATTTTACCGTCTGCATGAAGCGACATGCGTTTTCAAAAAAAAATACTATTAATATGTTTCAACGAACATGCAACATATCTGAAACATAAAGACTATTTGTTGTAAGTAGCACACTGGGTAAAAACTAGATGCAGCTCAAAGAGCATAAGTGACACTTCATGTCATATTTGGGTGACAGACAAATGATTTAAGCGACATCACGACGTGTAAATGAAGTAAGTCAAAATGCTTTAAGTTACATCTTAATAAAAATTTGAAACAGGAAAAACACTTTAACCGTCAATGAATCACTTAACTGAGAACTGGTAACTGGTTTATGTCTAGGTTATTTATATCATTGTATGGTGCAAGTACAGTTCTGAAAAAATTGTGCAAAATCGACGTCGGTTAAAACACTGCTACTAGGTAAACCCCCCAAAAATAGGGTTGTTTCAAACGCCAAAAAAGTGCTCCGATTTTAATGAAACCGACTTCATTCGACGGAGAAAAATTTGCTGATTCCGAATATGTATATAACTCAATATCGTCCAAGATGTCGCTTAAACCAAATAGCCTTTCAACCCTCGATATGTATTACAAATGAAATGTAGGTAGTACCTATAGGTCAGCCATCAGCTATCAGCTATCTGGATTCTATAGTGTCAGCTTTGCTTAGTTTGGGATCAGATGATAATGTCCCATTTATGTATATAACGAGAAAAAACAAATCTGTGTATACATCCAGGTGATAAACTGCAATAGGGCTAAATTCGAATCCATCTTGCTGTAATATTGGAAAATCTATTAATCTATCCTCCTATCATTCATTCATATCCTAACAAACTTTATTACTAAACTAGCGACCCGCCCCAGCTTCGCACGGGTGCAATGTGTTATACTTAAAAACCTTGCTCTGGAATCATACTTATTAAAAAAAAACCGTATCAAAATCCGTTGCGTAGTTTTAAAGATATAAGCATACTTAAGGACATAGGGACAGAAAAAGCGACTTTGTTTTACTATGTAGTGAAATGAGTCTGGTTGTAATTATCTTTAAGTATGTATTTACAAAAGAAAAGTATCATAATAATATGTAATATATTATCAGTTATCTGGTTTCCATACTTCAAGTTCTGCTTTGTTTGGGATCAGATGGCCGTGTGTGTTAATGTAATGTACCACATCATTTTATTACTTCAGAAACAGTTATCTTATGCGTAACAATTACGTGACGAATCTCCAAATTCCCAGTGATCTAAGACGCCAATTTTGTTGAATCAATCTGCTTTCCATTCAGTTGCATAATCGCAAATGTACGCTATTCCTTAAACTCTCCCTAGTTTGAGACCCTTACTGAATTTGCTATTCATTTGTGGCATTACATTAGGCGTATTGTTAGAAAATGAGACGTTGAAAGAAAATACAAATGGCAGCTTTTATTTAGCTTCCTTAATCCCATGTTACAAAACTGCTAAGCGCCTTTATGGGAAGGTAATTAAATGGTTCGAATGCGATTTGAATAATTCATTACAGAATTGATTTACAGGCGTAACAACATAAGAAATTGTATCATTACTGGTTAAAGGTCTCTTTTCTCTTTTATGGGGATCTTAAGAGTTACAATTAATGAAAGATCACTCGAACCTAGGGGTTCAAGAGGAGACCCGTGCTGAACAGTGGGACCAAAAAGTTAAGTCGGGGTCGGGAGATGTCACATGTCCTCGAATGATTAGTTCTTAGACATGCCAGTTTCCTCACGATGTTTTCCTTCACCGATATTGAGCCGCGGCGATGTAACAATTCACACAAAGATGTATGGGCGCGACTGGGAATCGAACCCGCGACCTTATATTTCTAAGGCGAGGCCCGTACTGCTGCGTTACCGCTGCTCACAAGTAACTTACTTCATAATTAACTCAAAAATAGGTTTGCGGTTGATACTAATTGCATAATACAAAATTTAACTAAATAAAGTAGATAAAATAATGTTTTAAGTGCAGTGAACGAATGCGTGGTCAATAGCAAAGTGTTTTGATATGGGACCAATTTGAATATTAACTTAATACATCGAATAACTTTCAAGTTTTAAGCGTTAATAAAATTCCATAGTTAATAACGAACATGCGAACTTCATCGGGGTTTTAATTAATTTTTATACCTACCATAAACAACCACAAAACGTAGTAGGTACTTAAAATTAACGTTTGCGTTACGTTACGTTTTGCGGTTTGCTGTTTGACTAAAATAATTAACTTTTGATAAAGCCAAGCTAAATTCTGAAATAATTTTAATGAGGTTAAATATGGGACCCTTTTAATAAAGTAAGTAGGTACCCAATTAAGCAAAACGGTTTTCGTGAAATCCAGCAATGGAAAATGTCCCGTTTAGGAAAATTTACCAAAACATTGAAAGTTATCAATAACAGCTAATAGGTGATGGTCACTTCAGCGCACATTTTCTGGTACTGCTTACATTTTCAGGTTATGATACGTAAGAACCTCTTATTTATAAATTATTCTAATCCTGAGGTTAAATATTACGATATATTTAACTATGTGCCAAAACACGCACATGACAGAACCATTCGTATTGCGACGAGATGCCTGATGAAACCATAAAAGAAGGTAGCAAGGTTCTGCATGGCTGTTTCTACTCTGCTGCGACCAATTTACAATTAGCCCTATTAATGAATACACGTGTATCATTTCCGTCGTCATTGTCACTGACAAGGCCCCTTGACAGAGTGACATTGCGAAGAAGTTTTGACATAAGATTGTCACGTGACTTTTTGAAGGTGAATGTCATTTCGCTATGAAATTTGTGAGGGGACCAGTTCTACTTGGTTGTGTTCTGCTTTAACCAATCCTATTAGCTCTATTACTAACTACACTACTTCCTCTTCATAGTGACTGATAACCAAGTGAAATAAAGGAAAAACGTACTGTCAGTTAGGTACAAAACACAGTCAACTCAGTCTATCAATCAATTTGATACAAATAACCGTAACAAAATAACATATTTACCGTAACGTGCGGTAGAACCGGTGTAAAACCCAACCCTCTGCACCCCTAATAAATTTTGATAGAGTATTGCTATTCGCGGCTTACTGTTTCTCGTCCGGAAAATATAATAAGCGGGTTATAAAATTTGCATATAGATCACTGTGTCCGGGTACTCTCTCCCTTTGTTACCTACATATATTGATATTTACACACATTTCTTATGAGGATTGTAAATACTGTCACAGGCGGCTTCCTGCTTATTTGCATTTAATATATTTTGCATGTTATTAAAACGGTGAATACTAATTGGTTCTGAGTTTGTAATGCATAAAGATTTGTTTGTTTAAAGATAAATAATTACTGTAGGTTTGTATCGAACAAACCCACACAAGTTGCCTGAATGTATTAAGCACAATGTATGAGTAAGTACTAATAAAGAAGTTGATTCCTCGTTTGTCCAGTGGCAAATAGTTTCAAATCCCGGGTAAAGCAAAACACGATTTTAATACCTATTTCCTCAAAGTGGGGAATGCACTACAACCCTTTTTAATGTCCCACAGCTGGACACGGATCTTCTCTTAACTATCTTATGAGTTGAGAGAGTTTAAACCGTAATCTACACACGCTGGCCAATTGCAAAGTGGGGAATTGTGTCCAATAAATGATAATAGGCACGAACCCTATTAAGAAAATATAAGCCATATTCACCTCTGCCCACACTTTCCTATAATATAGGCGTGAGCGTTATAGTATGTGGCAGTAAATATGTTTGCTTGCTATAAATAAAATTCTACCACGAACCAGCACAATGTTTTTGCTTATAACTTGAATTTATTTTCACATATTTTACAGAGAATCTTTGTGAACATTTCTGTCGAAAAATATTAATAATATCAGAAATGTTAAGAGGCTTTTCCGAAAACCGTGCAAAGCATAATCTTCAAGAAATAACTGGCGCCCTATGTTCGGGAATAATGTCGAATAACGTTTCTAATAAACCTGTTATAGATAACATCTTTGACACATACATCAAGCTCATCAGAATTCTGCACACACAAGTAAAAGAGTACTGGGGAATGTCAGGAAAGAAACAGGAAGACCTCCTACGGAAAACAACCGCTACCGTGACCACCCAAGAAGATTTGAATACCTATGATGTTATATTTTTTTGTTGTAATCCCATCAGAATGGGAAGAGTCATTATATAGCCTAATATGCGGTAAATTAAAGAGTATTAAGACGTCAACATTGAAAATAGTTTTAAAAACGAAGCGACAAAGGTGGGCGAGATTATAATAAAAGTTACAGGGATAATAGAAAGTAGATGTGAATTTCAATTATAAAGTGATGGTGTAGAATGAAGTGGTTATTTGAACGTAATAAAGTGTGACGTCGGTGTTTTCGTGTTTTGTATACCTAGATCTTTTTTGTTTTAAACGTACACTATCTTACCTGTTACTATTATTTAATTTATTTTATTTTACCGGTGTCGGCTTTAGAAATTTAAGGTCACGGTTTTAATCCCCGCTGTACCCAATCATCTTTGTGTGAACTGTTTCATCGCCACTGGTCAAAATCGGAAAAAGAATGCATCGTAAGGAATATAAGAACTAGGTAATCATTCGAGGACATGTGACATCCACCAACTCGCGCTTGGTCAGCGTGTGCGGATGAAAGCCAACTTGTAGATAATATAGTTGAGAGAGACCCGTGCCCAGCAATGGGACACTAGAGAGGGTTGAAGTGAACCATTTGAAATAGGAAAAATAAATGCAATTACAAGATTAAAGTAACTTTTAACTGAACTGATACCCATCTAAAATATACTGAAACGACGGTTACTGGCTATATTTGTTAGTAGTTGTTAACTACAGAATCGTATTAATATTATCCTGTAAAGATAAGGAAGATAGATAGATAGATTTGGGAGCTGAGTCACCTTCGTCTTTGGGTGTAACCTTTAATTTGAATCCCCACACGTGGTCCCCAGGTGGTGCAAATCAGGTGACGATCATCTGGTGGTATGCTTCGGCCGTAGTTAGTGACCACCCATCAGACAAAGACGAACCGCCAAGCGGCCTTGCCGTGTTCCGGTGCGATGTCTGGTGGCACCATGCAGAGAGGGTGGGTCGGAATTGTTGCTCCTTTGAGGTTTCCAACCATATGGAGGCTCATTCTTCTGCCACTGCTACCTTCTCATGGATAATCATTCGTAATCACGAATGAATTGGTATACTGGGCTGGCAAGTTCCATCGTAGACTACATCATCATCAGGCAAGTAGTTGTAGTCAAACGCTAACTTATCGAAGAATTAAAATAACAATACAGTACATTTAAATTCTGTGTTACCCTTTATGAATTGACTATCTGTATCTACATTTTTATCGATACGTTCTTTAGCCTCGGGTGCTAAAGCCTCAATAAAATTATATCTATATACGATTACAGTTCAAAAAAATTCTACTAAACACATAATAGAATTCCATTCACAGTTATCGGTAAACCAAATGAAGTGACCAGTAAAGCGATCGCGCGTAAAGTTCGCATTGCATTGAAATAGGATTTGGGAGATGCAATTTCCTCAATTCCAACAAAGGTTGGTCCTTTGTCAGTCGACATTGTAACTCGAATCACGTATGCTCCACTATTTTGACGGGTACACAGACTATTCGGATTTACCTGCCAAAATGTCGGTACCTAGTTAAGCTTAATTATCTGCTGTATCAGTAATTAGTCAGGCTCTATCTCTTAATTAAGGCGTATATTCGCCAAAAAATTCTAAGGTTGATGGACTTAAAATTAAAGTTACCTACCTAGTCGTAAAAACAAATTTGTTATCTAAGTATATGAAAATCAAACACCTCTTTCGTTACGTTGTAACTTGACACAGAATAATGGTTGTTGTAAAGAAAACCTTTAAAAAATGTACTCACTGGATGTATCAAAATGGATTAGAACGGGCGGTAAGTAGGTATCTAATCGTGGATAATTTAAACCAGTGTATTTTCCTGAAACCTATATTCTATAAATTAAACCTATATTTTATATTTTTTTATGAACCTCGTGTGTGCGTAATTATTTTTACACAGCCTAAATAAAACACTCTTTGATATAAAAGATGCCTTTGAAAATCCTGTTAATAAAATACCATGCAGCATTAAATATCAAAAGCTCGTGTTCGAAACTCGGCCGCATTTAATCGATCTCGTGTCAAAATCTTAAAAGCGTGATGTAAAGAAAATAATCCTAATAAATTGACAACAACATTAGATAAACTGCAACAAAGGAGGCTTAATCACTTTTAAAACAAAAGACTTAACTTTCTAACTGACTTCGATAAATCCAGTTATCTAGATGAACGCGAACTTTGGTTCAAAGCCACCCTTTCATTATTTCAAAGGATTTGATCGAGACGAATAGATTTTTAGAGAAAGTGTAATTGTAACACTATTTTAGTGAAAGGTCTTTTTATCTTAAATCTTTAGTTATTAGAGTAAGTTACAACTTATAACTATCGATCGCTTTTACTAGTTTTGGGTGTAACATAATACCTCCGCATTATTATAGCTGTAGAGGTTGTAATGATTGTTGATAACAATAGCAGTTCTTGGTAACGAGTTATTTTATCGCAACGAATAGCGAATTATTGAAAATCAATTTATCGCGCTGTCCTGCAATCCTGCGAATAAATGCAGTTAGCAGTCCAAGCGGTGCAGATTTATTTACAGTTGTGGCATGTGCGTATGTTACGTACAAGTAGGTATTTCCAATAACAAGTAGTTCTAATTTACAAATCAAAAACTGCTTATTTATTAGTTCTAATGACATTTAAACACATAATTTAAATACTTATATATTTGTAATCTCCTTTTAAAACACTTCATTTTGATTCCCAACCTCATAGGTTTAGCTAAAAAAAAATAGTAACGACCTATAATTTAACGTAAAAATTAGCATTTTTACAATCTTTTTTAGGAACACTTGCGTTTTTGAGACAAATCTAATGATTTAATATTTGTTTCAATCCATTCAGCTGTTTGGGACATCGGAATGTTGTATTAAAGCAACTTACAAACACATATACAAAAGCTATGCGCGAAAAACATAACAGTTACTTAACAGTCGTGTGAAAAGTATACCTACAGGATATAGGGAAGTTAAACTATTGACTATTGACCGAATCTCAGTATAGGTAATAAGTAATTCTGGCACCAGAAACTTACCTTTAATATTTTTTATTTTGCCTCGTTTATTTAATGTATCGAGTTTATCGACAGACCTCAGCATAATTATGCGCATACATCAAAACTTTTGACAATCTGCCCGCATAGGGGACAAAGAATCGCTATCAATCTTCTAAAAACCCTTGTTTATTCTGCAGTTTTGTTTCACTTCACTGACTATGAATAATTTTAAAGTGTTATGTTTGAAAACAGTATCTAGTTTAGTGTGGGTAATACGGAAGACTGTTATTAATATTTTTATAACTGTTACAAAACGTTATTGGTACCTACTCTAATACCCAACGAAGGAGAATTGTTATTGGATAGAAAGTTTTAACAATGACTTCTGGTCAACCCAATTTAGCATGGTTTAAAATCTCAGATTCATAAAAGACATGAAATTTGATTTTTATTACGCATATAGGTAGTAGGTATTTATTTATTGCACGACCAATACTTAGATGATATGGGAATTGTATTCAAAAAGTTACGGTAAAATAAACCTTAGTGTAATAAAAAATCTTGGAAACATATTTTTTTTTCTTCTAATGTATGTGTTTTCTGCTCCTTCTAGCTCTTGATGTCTTAGGTAATTAACTGAATTAAATTATATTATAGAAATCTGAGAGCAGCGGTGGCGCAGGGTATCGGCCTCGTCTTTTAAATATAAGGTTACAGGTTCGATCCCCCATCGTACCCGTCGTACACATCTTTTTTTTATTCATCCATAGGTTGGCGCTTGACTACAACTTGCCTGATGTTAAGCAATGATGTAGTCTACGTTGAAACGCGCCAGCCCAGTATACCGTTGCACTCGTGATTACGAATGATTATCGGTGAGAAGGTCACCAGCATCGCACTGGAACACGGCAAGGCCGCTTGGCGGTGCGGCTTTGTCTGGTGGGTGGTCACTAACCACGGCCGAAGCCTATAACCAGTTGCTTGACACCTGGTTTGCACCACCCGGGGACCACGTGTGGGGATTCAATTAAAGGTCTACACCCACGGACGAAAGTGACTTTGTGTGAATTGTTTCATCGCTGATGCAAAACAACGGTGTAGGAAACCGGCATGCCTAAGAACTAATTATTCGAGGAAATGTGACATTCACCAACCTGCACTTGGCAAGCATGTGTGAATAAAGGCCACTCTCACAAGTCGTAAGATATTTGAGAGGAGACCCGTGGCCAGCAGTGGCACACAAAAAAGGGCTTAAGTGTTATAAGCGATTTATATTGTTATTTTTTTTAAAACCCTTTAAAGTAAAGTATACTTATAACAAGAGCTGTTTATACTAATAATTTTTCACTAGTAAGTGCTTACAACATAAAGCTTCAACAAGTGCAACAAAAATTCGTGCTAAGAAAAAGTCAAAGGTCTTTGTTCTCAGCAGCCAAAACAAACGCTGTTTGGGCATTTGTTACAATAACAAACATTAAGGAGAGCTCTGTAGGGAACGGGCAAAAACGTGCCTAATCGAAGTGAATTCGAAATAAAACCTCCATCAACCGATGCGGACGTGTCAAGTTCCTTCGAATAAGGATTAAGAGCTTATTGTTAACTTAATTCGCGGAACTTACCTGTTCAACAACTCGAGTTGTGAATGCGTGATTTATGATATCATTTCTTTCGCCAAGTAGGTACTAAAAATGTTTTAACTTATAACCTTTTCCGTTGCTGAAGTCCACAAATTGCAGCCAGATGTTGGTGAATTGTGAATTTAAATTGGGGGTAAAGTTTGTATGCTATGTTTTATTTTTACTGCCTCTGGTACAGTAGTAAGAGTTTTGGCTTATTAACCGCTATTCTGAGTCCCGTGTCAAACAAAAAGACGTTTTTAATATAAATGTATCTTAAGAGCAGCTCGAAGTTGAGATTGTACCTTAGGTATGAACGGTAACAAACTCGCCCCATATTAAGAATGGACTCTAAATGAAGTACCATGGTACTGGCCACTGGGCCGACATATAACTTGGCAATCCGTCTTGACTGCGTAGGAGTAGAATTTCATAAACGTGTACATGTCTATGAAATATTACTTATTCTATAGTACTCTACGTGCGCAAACATTTCCAACTTCGCCCATTTTTACCAAGTCACATGCCGCATACTATAAATACTAGGTTCATTATTATTCGCCTTTTCTAACACCTACACCTTCGGCAATACGAGTGAGCACTATGTTGTTAAATTTTGATTAAGCAATCACGATGTCGACAACGTTATCTAATGCCCATACAGTTGTTATCATAAATAATAGTCTAGAAATCGCATGTTTACCCGCATACGAGGTATAACAAAATAAAACGAAAAAATTGTTTTGATCTGTCCTGAACAGAACGGTTCCGATCCACATAAAGGAATGTTTGTCAAGGGGTCGCTAATTGTGTAAACAACACGAAAGGCATGTGGCAACTATTTGAGGAGTCCAATAAACCTTTGTACTGCCTAATGCTCGGCTTCGTTATATCGTGTCCTATAATTTTCATGATGTTGGCCTTTATTCTCTCTAACTAAAACGGAATGTCTTTGTTTAGAATTGTTTCATTTTCAATTAAAAATTAAAAAATAATCTTTAGAAGCATTTAAGCAAGTGCTTGTTAAACTAGAAGACAAGAACATATTTACATGAATAATAACTTGCAAAAATACTACCACCAAAATGTCATCATTAATAACACAAGTGGGAGTAAACGAGTGTCTAATTTTGCCTAGACGCTAGGCTACGCAAAAAATACTTATACCAACTTAGAGGTAAAGAAAAATTATAATAGTTTTAAAATTATACATTCAGATCCCGACCACATGTTTAGCATTCAAGAGTCAAGTGAGCCACAAAATTATTACCACATGTCGAAACGGCTTTTGCAAAAAGTTATCTAACATTCAAGTGCCACACGTTCAAAAGGCAAAGATAAAAGATTTAAAAATAAGCAAGATTCTACTCCTCTTGTGTTATACAGAAGCCAGCACACTTTCATAGCTGCAAAAACTAACCTAATTTAATATTTAAGACGCTGCCACTAGATCAGGATTGTCTTTTGTTTAGAAAAAAAATTCTAAAAATTGGTTTAAGCTCCAATGTTAAACCATTTTCTAACCTAGCAATAATAACTACCAATGCTGCAAATAAACATCTGTTTATACAGAGGACATCACCAGCAATTTCTGTAACAGTAGAAAATTAGAAAAAACAAAAGAAGTAAAGAGATATAATTTATCAAAGACTTTAAACAATGAAACTTATTTGAAACAACTGCAACAATAAGTATAAGTGTAGTAGGTACATTAACTGCTACAAACTTAACTGGTGTTAAGTAATAAATTGAATATGAGCCCAGCCGTTTCTACGCGTTCAAAGTGGCATGAAACGGCGAGTTTGATGACAGACGTCGCCACAGGGTGGTCTAGTTCCCGACAATCATGCACCACGTATGGTATTTAAAACGCCACAAAGCGATATTTCTAACAAGGAATACTGAAGTATTTAAACTGACAGGGTAAATGCCTCGTTACAACATTACAGACTCGATATAGTAGAGTAATTGAATATTCGTTCGAGTATCAAGTAGAAAATTCTAGAAATATGTAGGTGAAAAAAGTGAAAAAAGCAAGAAAGATAAGCACCGAAATTAATGTATCCATCCCAGATCTCAGTTATACTTTCGAGAGGTAAAAGTAGATCAGTTAAAATCACAAGCTATTTTAATAAAAACGTTTGTAAGGATGGAAACAAAGTAGATGCTTGTGACTGCAAATATAAAAGACCATTAAGCCTTCGAATATCTTTATTCTGGGTCACTAAAAAAACCATTTAGTAAGCATTATTTTCAATCCAAAAACTTGTAAGTTCGATTGTCCTAACAATGTAGATGACAGATAATAATAAATTCTTAGCCGTTTTTTTGACTGGCTCGGCAACGCTCGCAGAAAATTTTATTGTGCATAAGTGCAAAAACATAGCTGCACTCTCTAATTTCTTCACTCCCATGGACTGGTGGGACGGATTAACCGATACGCCCGGTAAAAGTGTTGGCGTAGGTCCTTTGCATGCTCTCCGAGGTATAGGGGTATCTCACACACGGCCAAGTTCCTTTTCGGTCTGACATCGAATTTGAACCCGCTAACCTAGAGGAAAGACTAACATGCTAAGCCACCGAAGGAGTAAGTCAGACTAATAAATACCTTACAGTACACCTGCTGTTTCTTTTAATTGGTGAATAAAATTGCAATATCCCAATTTGCAATAAATAATTCCTTGACACCTATTAATACATAAATGTACGGCAATATTAACCCGCAAATGGCACATATAAATCTAGAAGTGAACTCGCGAGTCGGGCCCAGAGCACCAGAGGTGGGAACCAATAAATTGTAACTCAGGTAAGTGCTATCAACACTCACAGCACTCCACAAACGTTAAAGTTAACTTTTGGTTAGAATTTCGAATCTGCTCAACGAAATTCGGTAACGTTTTTCACTAAAATTGCTTTCCTGGTTTGACTTTAGATAAAAGTGAAGGAATACTAATGAATATTACTGCGACAACGCGCAATCTCTTCTCAGCGATGCCACATGAAATTAGTAGATTTTCAGACGCTAAAGGATTTTGTAATATTTAGTGCCAAACTAACTCTGTCTTTAACTTTTCACAACCCATTTGACCACTTTCGACAAATCTGGAATGAAGATAGTGTGGACATGGTGGTAGAGACCCTCCAGTGTAAACGGAAGATCTTCCGGCCGAGCTAGGTGTAATGTGATGCAGGATGCTCGACGACCGCGGTGCCCTCTTCTTGTCGGGATGTTGATATTTTTTTTTTATTCTGCTATGGGCTACAACTGACTACAACTTGCCTGATGTTAAACAATGATGTAGGTAGTCTACGCTGGAACGCGCCTGCTCTATACCATCAGGTAAAATTTTAGCTTAAGCGGTTTAGGATTGCTATGTACTTTAAGTCCTTTTCTTCCATTCCTATTCTTTAATTTGTTTGAACCCCGGGATCGATCAAATGGTACTTTTTAATCGACTGCGCAAAAATCTGCGGTAAACGATTTACGCGCAGTGGCTGCAGGCGGAAATATGACAATAAATATTTAACAGAATACATTTTGTAACTTAAACACGCCCTTTGTTCTTTTGGAAATACCTTCAATACATTTATTATGTTTAGTTGTGTGTAAACAAATAAACTTGAGTGGGGTATTAATGGCCCGACAGCAATGAGTGATCCTTGCGGCACGTCTAATTTACAACTCTTGATCACAAACGCAGCACTATGACGTATTTATGTTCCAATAAATAATTTTAGCCGTATAAATATATTTGTTAGAGAGTCAGTTGTGACGACATAAATATGTAGCCGTAAAGTATAAGCCTTATACTTTCCTGTAACATGTGTGTTTATCTACGTAAGTATGAAGTACTATGAAACTTCTTTAATGAAATCAACTAAAAATGTAAAGACACCGCTAATGCAGAGATAAGTCTCACATACATTTCTCTAACTCTATACTTAATATATGAACTGCTAATCCTTACACCAAAACTCATGTAACCGCAGCTTTTGCTAGATTGGGGACACAAATCTATGAGAACATATTACTACTGCACATACACATTATTAATTGTAGGTACAGTAAATACATACATAGCACTCACACTTACCACCTTACCCGAAAATGAAGGCAGAGGTGATGTTTGCTGGATATGTTTGGGCCCTATACGTAATAGGGAACAAGGTCATTGCCGTACAACTAAGATTTTGTAAGGATATTAGAAGGCTTTTTGCTCAACCCGAGAATCGAACCCGGGACCCCGCGGATAATAACGAACACTCTAACCACTGAACCACCGAAGCAGTTATAATTATTAATAATTGTATTCTCATTAATATGGATGATTTATATTAAACCAGGATAGGTATATCCTTATAAACATTCAGTTCTGTATCTGTTTAAATGAATTAAGTTGTTTACCTATATTCCGTTTACCTAATGGATTGCAATCATGTGTATTTTAGTAACATGTTCCCTGCGGGTTGGCGTTGCTTCTCGCAAATCCGACTTGCTTGTACAGGAATCAGAATTCCAAACAACACATTCTCACATTGATCAGCTAAATTGTGAATAAACTGCATCATAAACTCAGATTTAGAACGTAAACACAAATAATGTCTTGATTGATAAATCAAAACTGAACGAATAATACAACTTTGTTTAATCAAACATGCATATTAAATTATATGTGAAAGCTTTTAAATAACACAATACACTATAGAAAAAAGTTAAGCCACAGCGATGGTTAACAAAAATTATTAATTGTTTGCTACATGACTAGGTTTATGAATTCAGAAAATAATAAACGTTCAATTTTGACGGATAGTTTGTTACCAATTTAAAACAAAACAAAATACGCTGTATAAAGAGTAAATGAATGAACTTCAGCCACATTTTCAATGCGTAGTTCGTTGAATAAAGTTAAGCGGTTCTCCTATTTGTGCCGACAACCCGACATAATGTATTATCTCGCTTCTAAAGTTTTAGCGAATCTACACTGTTCATTAAACCGGCGAATGAAGCAGAGTTTAATTTATACGCAAAGTACTATACAACTGTACGAAATAACATTACCGTTCTGAGATTTGTTTTTGTGTTTACAAAACTTTCCATCGTTCCACTTAGCCTCAGTTTAGGTTACATTATTTTCTCATTAAAGTTTGCCGTTATCAACACCCTAAAGCAGATTTGCAAAAAACTTACTTATTTTATAATAATACCTTAAAATATGTTCTTATTCAAAATTTAAACTACATGCAAACAAAATTTGTAGCTCATACATTCTTATTGTATTTGGTATACCTAGTGTATTGAAAAATTTCGTTACTAGTTAGTTATTGTTGGTCATTGTGTAGCAGTACTATCTGGACTTCACAATAATCTTAATGTGCGTCCATATTTTTGGTCTCAATTAAATTATCAATATAAAATGTAATAAACAAGCTAGTATTATATCTCAAATACAACTACCAAGCTAAGTTACATAATGAACTAGTCCCAAACTTAGGTTTACAAGCATGCAACTCACATTTAGATGTACTAACTAATATGGATGACGAGAATCACGATGAACCAATTGAAGCTACAACTAACATGTCCCTATCATAAACAACAGTTCTACCAAGTAATAAATTGAAGTTAAATTAGTTGCCTTTGGTCCACCAGACATGTGCCTCAAGACGCCAACTCCTAGATAACTATTAATAACTGTACGTTAGCAATTTACTCGTGTCTTACTGAGATTAGAAACTTAGATATTGCTGTGAACATCTATAATATCAAGAATAGATCCAATTTAGAACGCAATACGTATAGCGTAAGCTACTATAGTTTAATCTTTTACGCGTGTCAGATTATTTCAAAATGATACCAATTTCGAATGCGATTTGGATCGCGATTGGATTACTGTTTTGATTGTTAAAAATTTCTCTTTCACTTTCATTACTTCTTAAGAGTTCATGACGCAGTATAATCTTCATGCTCGTAAATTTTTTACGCACTTTTCCTAAAAGACGTAAAATCAAAAAGAATACAATAGTATTTACATTTATTTGCACATTTTCCTCTCAAGAACAGGTAATGATTTATGAATAGCGTACAAAGCGAGTGATACACCGAGTCAGTTACATTAGACCACATCAAAATAAAAAGGGACCGTATCAAAGGCAGTAAGGCGGCATCCCCATGGGTAAAAACCCGGGGACCTTTATTTATGGCTCGCGCCTTTGTTACACCGCTCGAGAAATATAAATACTTAGTTCCCGTAGAAATATCGAAGACGAAGCTTTTTGAGGGTGCAATATTGTAGAGAATTAATGATGTGGTCAGTATTTGAATTGGATTAGGGCGCCGATAGATGGGTGCAAAATGCTAAAAGGCTTAAGCGTGTTTGTACGGCTTAGCAAAACATAAAACGCCAAAGTGAACTCGGGTGAAGTGAATCAGAGGGGTTGGTAATGGACTTAGAGATTGCCCTCCGGCAGTAGTACGTGTTGTAGCTAGATCTACAGGTGATAAATATGCAAGGATTCAGTCTTTATTGAAACTACGATTAAAACAAATGAATCGTAAAGAAAGGTGTATTTTACGTGGAATATTTAATGTTTTAGAATGGTATCAGGCTCGGGATAATCTGATACAAACCGTAAAACAGAATTCTAATGCGAACCAATAAAAGTTTTATTGAGATCGCGTGTAGCGTGTTTCTTTGAAATCGTAAATATTATCCAAATAAGTCACATTCACATAGATTTAAAAGAAGAAACTCGTAACTCTATAATAAAATGTTATATTTTTCGTCGTTAACTTCGTGAAAGACAAAATTGAAAAATATACCAGTTGTGTGATGAAACTTTTCAAATCCTTAAGCTTAAACACGTAGACGACAGTACACTTGCAGAAATACTTTATTCTACAAGAAAATTCACACAAACTAAAATGTGTCCGATGAAACGCGATACGCGAGCAATTTGTCATGCCAAGTCTTAGGAAGTACCTATACGAGTCTCCATTCACTATTTGCAGTGAATCCGTCCCCAGCTCTTAGTAATCTATCTGAGGGATTTTCCATATACCTTACCGTCTTACTTTAGTTGCTATACATCACTTCACTTCAACCCTTTTTAGTGTCCCACTGCTGGGCACGGGGCTTCCCTCAACTATATTATGAGTTGAGAGAGTTTAGGCCGTAATCCACACACGCTGGCCAAGTGAGGGTTAGTGGATGTCACATGTACTCGAATGATTAGTTCTTAGACATGCCGGTTTCCTTACGATGTTTTCCTTAACCGATATTGAGCAGCGGAGGTGAAACAATTCACACAAAGATGTGGAGTGCACCAGGATTCGAACCCGCGCCTTATTTTACATAGGCGAAGCCCGTACCGCTGCGCCACCGCTGCTCATATTACCTGATATTATAAAATGTGATAAAACGGATCTGACGTAGTAGCTATGAGCCATTATAGACGCGATGATAGACATCCATGAATTAATAATCGCAATATCTTTTTATGAAAAATCCTACTGGTACTTTGACTGACTAGACTAACACGCCATTTTAGCTTCGTCAATCGAAAATAAGATATATGTATTTTTATTATGCCTTGCTAAAACGTTTTAGTCCAATCCTAGCACAATGTATATGAAATTGTCACAATTGGTAGTTCTATTCGCCTACACCAATTGTAAAGTACAATACATGTCTAGATGTTATTGACCTTTGTAGAGTACAAGGTAATCTGGTATACATATCGTACAACTAATATTATCTAAAATTAGTAATGCCTGACCTAAACCTGATGAAAACAAAATATTTTGACATCGAATAGAAGGAATTACAAAAAAAATCTAAAGTTACAAGACAAAATAAGCAAAGAGCTAGTTGATATAAATCCGTTAAGTTGCAAGTAAAAGTTAAAAGGGTTTATTTATGAAGCGCGCAGCAAATTCTCGATTGGCCGGGAGGAACGTATAGCCTTGGCATTCAAGACGCCGGTTGTGGATACTAAGTAACCTGTTCTGCAAATGTGATAGTAAAGTTAAGAATGACTTTGAAAATCGAGAGTCTAGTATGTGGGTATAGTTATACGAACACTTTCATTAACGATACTGATATTATTGATAGATCACCAAAATAGGTTCATTCAAAAGATTATTCAATGTTACGTAATAAATAATTACCTACAAATAAAAACACAAATAACAAGCAGAAAGGTATTTTGCTAAATGAATTGAAATGTCCTTAAGCAAAAAGCTACTAAATGACTTAGGATTTTTCTGAGATTCCTTAAGTTAAAGAAAGTGCGCAATGTAGAACTTTATCGTCTAAAACGCAGAATTTTATGACTGTAATCAAATGCGTACTTTTCGTACCACGCACGCTAAGTAACAGCATATTATTATAGCTACTACCAATAACTAAACGTATTGATACAACAAAAAAATGCTAAATAGTATCGGTTTTCGATATCATTACCTCTTAGTGATATGATCATTCTCAAGCATGACTTTTGCTACCAAATATTTGCAATCGACTTCTTCTTTACACCTTCCTTCAACTATAATGCTGGATAGCGTATTGTGCCTTTTGATAATTTCTAAAAACGGTTTTTTAACAAATTATGGCCATTAGATGCATAACTGAAACTAATCAATTTAAATACAATTTGAGCTAATGACAGTAAAATTATAATAAGCCGTGAATTTAAATAAGAAATAAAGGCATAACTGCTTGCGAAAAACCTCATTTCACACTTTATGTTCAAAAATAAGCAAACAATGTTGTTAGACACGATAATATTATTAGAACGGATTGTTGCCTTACTAATGTTGTAACATCCTTTCGTAATTTCCTTGATGTACAGCTAATACAGCCCTCTACTATATCTCTATGTGTATATAGAGATTTAGTAGAAAGCTATATTAGCAAAATAAATCCTAAAAGGCCTTTTATTTAATAAAAAAAAGGTTTTCGACTTCATTTTGTTCGTGCATAACTTCGTCATATGTGTAGGTAGATGAATTCATAATGTTTTCTTCTGCAACAGATTTATTTTGAAATGTTTTTTTGAAGCCGTGTTTTTTGTTGTTATATTTTTTATTTGCAAAACTTTCCTGAACAGTCTACATAAGTACCAGATTGTTTAATTTACTAGACTAGTAGAAGTCAGCTATAAAGTTAGTGTTACTTATAAATATCTCTCAAGTTACAACTATGGAAAGTATACCTAACATTGGACACACCACCTAGAGAAACTCCGCTAACATTTTGAGAAATGAGAAATTAATACAAAAACTTACCACTACAAAACGCCTTTTATCAAAGATTATGAAACTAAAGTTTCATAAAACAAATAAATAGAACTGAGATCTAGCTGGTTTGACTTCGATATTAAATTGCCTTTGGCCTTTGTGGCCTATGCACAGAATCATATACAGCTTAAGGCTCAAGAACTCAATAATAGCAGTCGAACGAAATGAGCCAATTGGTATAAAACTACTTTTTAACGGATTTTATCGCGGTTTATTTTAGATTTTAGATCCCGACGTTTCAAAGTCTTTTCAGACTTCATGTTCACGGGTGTTCATGAAGTCTGAAAAGACTTTGAAACGTCGGGATCTAAAATCTAAAATAAACCGCGATAAAATCCGTTAAAAAGTAGTTTTATTTCAATGTGTGATATTCGCGTAAATCTAAGACAATACTATGTGAGCCAATTGGTTTTTATAACACAAAAATATGAAATGGGTTGGTTGTTATATTATAAAAAAAAATAAACTACATACTTGATGAAAAGCGATAATGTAAGCGATATTTATATTATGGTGATTTATATTTGGTAATTAAGCTTTCGGTGGGAAAATGGAACTGGGAAGAATTTCCATAATGGTTAAGAACTTTCAATAAGCAACTTCTCCGTACCACTCTCTCAAGCAAAACTTCAGCTTGTAGGTATACGTTATAATTAGATATCATAATTTCCGAATAATATAGGCAATTATTAAACCAATGACGCATAAAATGGAACTTTTGTCGTAACCAGTATGTATGTACCCCAATTACATTAATCTCTTTAATTACAGGACGGTTCATTAAACTCAGACAATGGTGTTATATTACGAGTAAGCGGTTTCTTTAGAATATAAATCAGAAAATATGTGGAGAGTAAAATTTATATCGCATGTATTGCTATTAAAATAAACCTTAATTTTAATTAACTTAATTACCATTGCCGGAGACTCCACAAATTGGACATACCTGCAACAAAAATAGCGTAATTAATGAAATGGAGAGAGAATTAATGGATATAACAGTTTACTAATTTGTCAATGATTTAGTGGCAATACTTTTTGAGCAACTTATTTTTTTCCTTACAGTAATGCAGAGGCTTACAGTAGAGCAGAGGTGGTGCAGCGGTACGGGCCTTGCCTTAGAAATATGAGGTGGCAGGTTCGATTCCACACATTTTTGTGTGAATTGTTTCAACTCCTCCATATCGGTGAAAGAAACCGGAATATCTAAGAACTTATTAATCGACGACATGTGACATCCACCAACTCGCACTTGGCCAGCGTGTGTGGTTTAATGCCTAAACTCTCTCAACTCGTAAGACAGTTGAGAGAAGACCGGTGCCCAGCTGTGGTATACTAAAAAGGATCGAAGTGAATGCAGAAAGAAGTAAAAATTAATACTTGAAATCCTTACTAAAAGGTATTATCAATGCAAAAGTAACTCTGTCTGTCTGTATGTCACGCTATCACGCCAAAACTACAGAACCGATTTGGATTAAATTTGGTATGAAAATAGTTCGAGACCCAGGAAAGGACAGGATAATTTTTATCCGACTGCGCAAAACAGTTTAGCGTGTAACTAACATACGAGTGGACGGAGCCGCGGTCGGAAAGTTAATATAGGTACTTTTATATATTATTATGACCATTTCAATTAACAAAACAATATTAACATCCGAATTGACGGGCCGGTGGCGTGGTCGGGTCGGTAAGATGCTTGCTTTTCACGCCGCAAGTCGTGGGTTCGATTCCCACCCGAGACAAACATTTGTTTAAATATGTCTGTTTGTCATGTGTCTGGGTGTAATTATCTATATTTAAGTATATATTTATAAAAGAAAAGTATTTTGAGTAATTATTACCAGTTATCTGGTTTCCATAGTATAAGCTCTGCTTAGTTTGGGATCGATGACCGTGTGTGTTAATGTCCCACTGTATTATTATATTATAGAATTGATGCCTACACGTTTTTGAAGTCGGTTACAAAAAAAAATTAAAAACAAACTTAATGAATTTTACTAAAACCATAACCAATATTAACTATCTATGGTTAACGGTGATAACAGCAAAATTAGTTTAAAGTAAATTTTGTCCTAACTACGGTTTGTAAGAGGATTACAGTACTGTGTTCGTAATAATTTATTCAGGGTACCTATAATAATACCCTGATAAACCAAATACTTATCAAACTTTGTTGGTACAGTTATTAATTTTATCTAATGCTAGTGCTAGTGTACATAGTGGTATCGGCCTCGCCTTTGAATATAAAGTCACGGGGTTGATCCCCGATCGTTCCCACATAATAATAATATCTTTGTGTGAATTATTTGAGCCTCATTTCACTGCCACCTTCTCAACAAAAAACATTCGTATGAGTGAATCGGTACACAAGGCTAGTGCGTTCCATTGTAGACCACATCATTGCTTAACATCAAGCTAGTGGTCATCAAGCAACTAAAAAAAGATAGCATAGTTATTGCTGGTGGAAAAAATCCTATAGGTATTAATTTAATTCTGTCTGTGTCGCAAATTTAATGAAATTTCGTTAGATGAAGGGTTGAGTAAGGTGATAAATAGACCAAATGGTATATTCAGTAAAGTTATAAAACAATGAAGTACTTTGTTACCTAGCTAAGTATACACATACAACATACATATATGAGCCTAAGGGTGGACGCAGCAGCAGTCTCACCACGTACGCACTTCTGTGTCACTAGAGGATAGCAGAGGCCGTCGTCATAGCTAGCAAGCATTTTTGTAAACGCGTAATAAACACCCATTCATCCGACAATTCATCCTAAATTTATTAGTAGGTAGGACTATCCTTTGTAAATACCATCAGCTTAAAACGTTTAATTTATGTTTTAAAACGGTAATTAAATATTCTATTAACGTTTACAAATTAATCCATCCTTTAATTTCTAAACGAAACATTCGATACTAGGTAGTTTACCTTTAGCATCTTAACTAAGTATTTTATTTAAGTCCGTAAACATTAATTGCACCATTACCGTTAACAGTTTAAATAAATAAGTAATTAAATTAAAGAAAGGAGTGCTTAGATTGATTACAAACACTTAAAGAATAAAGGAAACGATATAAAACCAAATGAGTATTGGAAATAGCGTTTCACGTAATGTAGAACGTAATCAAGTGTGTCCCACTTTCAAAAGTAAAACAAAGATCTTAAAACACTAAACCTACTCCAAAATTTTAATGATTCGGAATAAACTTGTAGCAAACAAACAAAAAATCTTTTTTCAAATTCGTATACATTTACTGTTATGCCAGAACTTAAAAAATAAACATCCAATTTGTAAATTTTCTCCTTTAACGTCGCGTCAGTTAAAATGACTTTTTCATGGGTCTAAACCACACGCTTAACTTGTATGCGACAGTATCACCAGTTGCTGTCTCTTTCTTACTTTATGTCAAATGACAAAGACAAAACTTACTACTACACTTATCAGCATCTGGTGAAACTAGCCTAAAATATTGCCACTATACTTCGGTTTTTATAATTAATAATTTATTCATGAGAGTATTTATAAATAATACTCCTGCAAGGCAGGACTAATAGCAGCATGCAAGAAAAATCTACAAGGTTACCCATATTTAAGTAGAAATATAGATTTTTTCTAGGTATTCTGTGAAGCTATCATTGTAGATACAGACTAGAGCAGAGTTTAAAGTAATTTTTAGAAGAACATACTTAATAAAAGTTTACGTTTTATTAAAAAGAGTTTAATTTAATAAAATGTTATTGTTTGGTATTGTATTGACCAATCTTTCAATGCTCTTGATAATGTCACCCTACAGAGTCGCAGACGGAAGCTAGTCGTGTCATAAATTAATACAATAACACTTGATCAAACTTAACTGAACCCGCAACGTAACTGTTTAAACAACAGTTAAAACACCACCACTAACTCCAATTAACAAAACACACTGAGAATAATAAAATTTATGCCACTTAAGTTACAGAAGATGACTGATATAATTCTTTCCTGTTGATTTTAATTGTATTAATTTATGAGCATACTGGATGGTTACCAATTGATTGTTAAGTGGTCCTAAAATAGACAATACAAATATAGATGTGCATCTTAAAGTGTAAGTAATTGTAAATGTTGATATGCTGTTTAAAGATGATGTATTGTTATGTCTCATAGCTCAAATTTGTGGTACTATGGAAGAAAGAGCGGACAAAATATATATTTGTCATACTAAAGAAGTTTCTAATAAACGAAGACGTTCTATCAGTAATCTACCAACTGGTTCCGACCAAGTAAATGATGGACATTGCAACAATAATTTTTAGGAATCTGTTGTTTCCTACATTCAAACATTGTTTTTATTAGCACTGGTTTTATTTTTAAATCTTATTTAAAGAGTAAGTACTTACATAACAATGCATGACTACTAAACACACAGTAATGGCGGGAACCAAAGAGCGAGAGAGGTGAACGATTGATAGAGATGTAATCAGTAACACATTCAATACTGAACAATAATATAAGTTACATGTTTTATTTTTATAAATTTAATTCTGTATTTTTTATAAGATAATGATCTTCCTACATTTTTATGAAATGAAACCACAGAATAAAGTCGTAGTCAGTAGGTCCTAATCACCAATATTAATGTATTTGTGAAGGTAGATATATTTTTGTAGCAGCCAGAAGTTGTGTTTAATGAATAGAGATAGACCCCTTAGTATTAATGAGACCATAGTATTATTCACCTCTGGGATATACAGGGCTTGAGTGCTACATATAAAAGTCCTATTGCGTTCAATCCTTCTTGAAATTATAAATGAAAATGTTTGTGAATTTGGATTTCTAGCTCAGGTAAATTCAGATGAATTTTACTTTTGACGTGATAACGTCTTTAAAATTGTTTTAGTCGGGTGACATGTTCAGAAACTTGTGTCACACCAAAACCTCACGAGCGCGATCGCAGGTATAACGAGAGAGAGACGGACCGATCTCCCGTCTCATCTCGAGCGCTGCCAGTCATTCCGTGAAACTTGTCACGCGGAATCCTCGCGAGCGGAGGCTGGCATTGCGTTCGAGTGAGTGGACCGATCTTCCGTCTCTCTCACTTATATCACCAATAAGACGTTATCACGTAAACATCTCGATCGTAAACCTACTTTACAAACAACCAATTTTTTTTTTAATTAGGCAAACACTCATTTCTCATCCCGATATAAAAAACAAAACTGGCTTTAGTACACCATATAGAAAAACTCACGGATATCATCTAGTAATTAAATAAGATAGCTTTATTTCGTATTGTTTTTTTTTCGCGCAAATAGCTACATCTTGTTCGCTTTAAACTGAAAATGATTTTTGAGTACAAAATAAAACCAAGTGATTTGATAATCACTTGTTTTATATTGTTGCGAGTGTGTTCTTATTCAAGAGCGACACCGCTAGAATTATTAAGTAGGCCGCCACATTATAGAACCCACGAACCTTTTCTACGGGACTGCCGATCAGGGAGCAGTGCTCGAGAGGACCACGAGCTCCGGTCGGCGAGGTAATCCCAGCGCTGAAGCAGAGCGGGGCACATACAGTTTTTGTTTTATATTGCCCAATTACATTTTAAAATTTATATTACTACTACAGTTTCCAAATAATTTATTCCTTACTAACTGAGGATTAAACAGTTTAACTGGGTCATCAAATTTCCCCCAACTATACGCAATTTTGCGAACGTTTACTTCAGTTTATTGATATAAACTTCTATCGTAAATACTCATAACAGCTGGTGTAAAAGATCCGAGTTTACGAGGTGAAATATAGATAATTTCAGCAAGTAATATTATATGTTATTTTGATTCATATTTCATAGGTGGCGTAAAATGAACGTAAGTCTGTATAGTTAAGTAATACGCATATAAAATATCAAAAAATTTCTTGAAAATAAAATATGTACATGTAATAAAAGATAGCCACTGTAACTTTATTACCACTCAACGCACGTGCAGTGTTATACTCTGTTATACTCATAATGATGATGATGATAATTTGCTGCAACAAATTGCAAGTTTTTGGATTTTCCATGCTTTGCTTTTTATTTTCATTTTTTATGGTTTTTAAATAGTTAACGAGCTCATTTACCGTGATATTTAGTATTTGTTCCCCATGCTTACAAAAGTTTATTAAACCTCCATAGCCGAATGTCAATTTATTTTTTAAACCGACTAATTCAAACCACATAAACAAAAAATTCGATGGATATCAAAGTATGAAACCTTGTAAGTTTCTGATTATTCATCAGGTGCTATAGGAATACCCACAATTAAACAGCCATATTGTTAAAGTTACAAGAACTTTGTTAATTATGTCGACGACTTCCTACGTCGTAATTACTTGTCGATAATTTTCATCGTAATTATGTGATAACTTAAAACTTCCATAATTCTATGTATCGTTTTATCATTCTAATAAGCAGCACTAATTTTATTGTTAAACTGTTATTTGGAACGGTAAAATAATTTGTTATTTTAATTATAAATAAGTCTTAATCTTAGCGGGTTCTGAATTTGTCACTTCACGGCCTTGTGGCTTGTCAAAAGTACTTATATCTAACTGCGAATCATTTTCAGTGGCGTATTATAAGAATTCCTATATCCAGAAGTGGACTTAATCAGGCTGTCTATGATTATAGTTAAGTTTAAATTTTAGGTAGACCGAAAAAGTGTTTGAAGTTGTGAATTGTGCTTGATGAACGACAATAGACTGTCCTTAGCGAAATGTGAATAACGTTCTCATCTACCTATAGCTTCGGGTAATACAGGCCTGAGAGTTATGTTGTGTAAGTTAAATTTAGACAGGTTATAAGTTACAACTGATAAACTTTGGTTTCACAAAAACTATGTTGGAGAACTATTGAAAACTTTACATTATGCACTTCAACTTCTTCAAAGAAATGTAAACTATTTTATGAGATATCATGTTTTAAAGAAATCTTTGTGCAGACAAAAAGTGCAGCCACTTGACTGGTCTGCTGTCTCCGATTTTACAAAACGGCGCGCCTTGAGTAGTTCCTTAGGTCATAAAAAACAGTCAAGTTCAAAACAAACTTCTACTACAGTTCCGTACTGTCTAAACTTTTCTCTATACAACAGATTTATTGCTGTAGCGCGTTCTAAGATGTAGTTGATTTCAAAAATTCTTCTCTAAATACTACACAAATGTCCAATACCTACACAATAATTTTAGGTTAAAGTATTTTATATCTCAGAATCTATTGTCAGAGATGAGATAAGAAATTTACGTATAAAGTTACGGGATAAACTTTTGGAGTGCGGATCCCTAAAAACAAAGCACTTTGGACCACAGCCAGCCATCCCGCGCTTCAGATTCAACCTCATTGAAAAGAAACGTTTAAAGCTAAAGTAAGAGCACTTGAATTCATTTCATGAAAATGTTTAAATTTTGCCCCTTTGTCGGGTTCAGATTTGTTATAGTTTGAAACTAAAGCTCAGAATATTCGTTTCATTAAGGACAGTTACAAAATGCAAATAAAACCAACAAACATAATGCTTATACAATTAGAAATCTGTAAGTAGGTATTCATTTCTGATATAATAGTGATCTACCATTGCAATTAATGCAATTATTGAAGTTAACAGTCAAAGAAATTGAACCCTTATTTACGATCAACAGAGCTTTTGCTTTAATACTATCATCTGCCGTGACACAAGCAAGGTTTTTTAAGTTCCGCATCGCACCCACATTGTCGAGCAGTTTTTAGGTCGGCACGGTCGTTGAACGACCCCCGCGATCGAGAATTCTTTCACATGCGACCATCTTAACATTCTTATTGTGACCAACTCGGAAAGGTACCACGAAAAACGACATTCCTTATTGGAATATCCAGAGTTTGTTGATGTCGAATAAGTTTAATGTTCGACGAGACAACTGTAATTTACATTGAACATTTTTTTTAAACGCTTTAAATAACTTGAACGAGGCATGTGAAAAAAGATAGTAAAAAGAGAGAAGTTTAACAGAAATTTTAATTTCATTTTAAGCCAAGCTAAAGGTGTCCGAGGTAGACTGCTACTACGAGATACCTGAGCTTAAAATAGAAGTACAACTACATGGACAAAGACTGCTTTAACTAGCTGAATCCGAGCTGTTAAAATAATCCTCGCATATGAATTTTGCAAATGAGATAATGTTAACCATGTTAAAATTAACTAAGCATTTACGTCTGGTAGAGACAACCAAGGCTTTCTTTAACGGGATTTGCAGCGTGGCGCATGAAGCGTTGCATCTTAATGCTATCTCTAATTACAAACCGATTCCACATCTCAAGATGCTCTTGAAATTTGATCGCGATAAGTAATGTTACCCGAATAAATAAAGAACACTTTTATCGAATGAAATATGTTGGATAAGATTGATGAATTCCAGCGGATATCGGAGTTCTCGATTGAATATGGATTAATATACGAGGAAGCACAACAAAGAACCAAAGAAATTGATGCACATAATTCATGGGGTATATTGATAGGAGTCTAACACATTAGTAAATATGTCACAACGCAACAAGTGTTAACTGGTAGCGTTTATTGTTAATCTTACTACACATAATGAATTATAATTGTACAATAATGCAAATAGAAAGGTTTAGGAACTAGAAAGTAATGTGACAGTAATCAGTACGACAGATCGTAACTCATTGTATGCAGTAGAACGCCATATCTCAGATTCACATAAGTAAAATGTTGGAATGAAATCGTAAAGGGCGTAAGCACAAAAATTCGACTTTCTCGCTAGTACGATGGGCTGGAACAATAGCGATCGTTCCTGAGACTCGCAACACTCCTCACGCATGCTTTTGTTCGGAGCAATCTTTTGTTTTTCTTTGTGATACAATTTGGTGGTTGACTACTGTAGCTCTGAACTGAATACGTGCCAACATCAAGTAACTATAGCATCAGCATATTTCTATTTTCGATACTTACATCATTAAATTGCAATTGTAATAAACTTAAATTTTATGTGGACTCACGTCTCATATAATAGAAAGAATTTAATTTTAATTTTGTACCTAATTATTTAAATGTTTTGTATACATATTTGAAAATCACATAATCTACGATATATGTATAATCATAACCCTCATCATATCACTTACCTAAGTTTTATATCTGACTAGTATTCCGGCTCCATACGCACATTGTATATGTTATCGCGCTTAGTCATTAAACTTTTTTTAAAGTCTGATAAAAACTATCATATGTCCTCCCTCGGTTCTCAAATTATCTCCATACCAAATTCATCTATATCGGTTCAGTAGTTTCGGCATTAAAGCGCGACAGACAAACAGACAGACAGACAGACTTACGCGAAACATGCGAAACATTTATAATATTACCCAGTAAATTAGTAAGGATTAGGTAACAAGTAAAGTTTAAAATTAATACAACCGACACTGAATAATTATACACTATGAAGTATTTTTATAAAAATATCACAATAAAAACACGTCCATAGAGAGTAGTTGTATTTCAATTGTGTGTTATCAATCAGCATGGGAGAGCGCCTCCCTAGCATTTAACCCCAAGTCACCTCGCTAACAAAAGAATAAATAAGGCGGAAGGAGTATACAAAAACTTTGTAAAAACTTGAGCACGCGCCGAACAAGAACTCTGGAGTCGAGGGACCAGGTAACTTACAATGCAACCAGTTTTAAAACATTTTTTATGAGCCATAATATCTGGTTATTTGCCACTGGTTTACCACTGTTGAGATTTGTAAAGAAATTTATAAAACGTTTGAAATGATAATAATAATACAGAGGGACATTAACACACACGGTCATCTGATCCCAAACTAAGCATAATGCATAATCAAAACCTGGCATCGGTAGTTAAGATGTTTTAAGTCTGTATAATCATGTATTTAAACACTAGATTTAAACACTATAAGTGTTTAAATAGATTAAATCGATTTAATCGATCGAACGCGGTAGCTAAGGTTTATGCATATCTGCCAGATTTTTGTAGAGCCCTATATTACATCCCTATGCCACATCTACACGCCTTGAAATGAAATGAAATGAAATAAAATGAAAATTTCAGTAGTTAAAGGAGTTGACTAATTTTAATTAGGCAGTATTATAAAGATCGTCTTATAGGTACTAATAATTATTATGTAACTTATGTAGATATCTCTAAGCGTTTTGTTTTTCTCCCTACCTCAAACTTGTGAGGGTCAGCTTACGATTAAACCAGATGTGCCTAATTAGTTGAATTAGTGATGAGCGACTGACTTGCTATACACGGTGAGTTGAGTAACTAAATTACAAAGATCTACAAGACTAGTATTAGTGAAAAAGTGATGATATGTTTTTAATCATCACTCAATTGTCAAATTTTAAGGCGTGTTACTTAATATAGGTTAAAATTACTATTAATATTAGAATTTAAGAGAAAATAAAGTATTTTGTAGCGCGACGATGGTACGTAACGTTTAATAAATCTCGTGTAAAAATAATAAGCTAAAATCATAAGTTGTAATAGTATTTTTGATTGAATATTGTAATGCTTCCCGCCTAAATACGTATAATAGAAATAGACGGAGAGAAAGGGAAAGGGAGAGAGATTTATAACCACGGAAAAGTAAAAAGGACTCCAAAGTTATTTCTTTAGATACTGATTTCTTCAAATTCCTTTTCAAACTTCGTTTCAAAAAGTACTTTAGCAGTAGCAATTTAGTAATAACTAAGGGTTACTTAGTTACAAAAATTAAACTTATCATATCTGCAATCAAAAACCACCGATGCGTATGAAAGTAGCCCTTCGCTAATTCTCAAGCGCAAGGGCGGACGTTTCTGACAAATTGCATTTCTCTTGCTGTATCGTAATTATATTTTTGCTGACGATACCAACATACAGGAAGTCTGCTGGATTGGAACGATATGCTTTACCTGCTACTTGCCTACCTGCATATAAATGAAACGTACAATTATTTTTCGAAAACGTATATCACGTATTGTGTGTAGATTGGTTTAGAATGATGTAAGAACATTGCTAAATTTTAAAGTACTTACTTACTTTTTAAAGTACATACATTAAAATGCTCGTGAAATAAATAAAATTATACTAAAAGATAAAGTAGAACTTCTTCGTTCGTATTTAATTTAAGAATTACGCTCTTTTAAAAACAGAACAAGGCGGATTTTTAACACGCTTTTATTTAGACTAAATTGTAAATCGTTAATACTTTTTTTGGCCAAAACTATCGAGTTGGGTATCAAATTGAAGGGTTTTAAAAGGATAGCACGAAAATATATGTGTTTAAATGTCATCAGAAATATTGTAATTGAATTACATTTCAGCCGTGTTTTTGATTTTATAATCAAAGCTGTTTGTTCTTTTTCTACATCCACATGTGTATTAAATACGTCCTGTACATACAAATAGCAATTGAAGCTAAGAATAATAAAATGGCAACATTTAGATAGCATGTAAAGCCGGAATGCGGTCGTATTGCGTTAGTAATTGTACCAATTAACCAAATGCTCTTGTTGATTTATAAGTCTGGACCCATGTAGGTAGATTACTATAGATTTCAAGCCACAATTAGGTACTTACAGTGCCTTTTGTTTCTTAATCTAGCTCGAATGTACCTACTACTAATACAAATTTTTATGCTTATCAATAATTATGTATTACCTACATTAAAATAATAATAATATAATATAATATAGTGCCACATTAACACACACGGCCATTTGTTCCCAAACTAAGCTGAACTTGTACTATTGAAACCAGATAACTGGTAATTTACTACTTAAAACACTTTTATTTTGTAAATACATACTAAAATACAAATAATTACACCCAAACTCAAGACAAACAGACGTGTTCATCATATTATATAATATGTCTGACTTGGGTGGGAAACCCACGACCTGCGGCATGAAAAGCAAACATCTTACCGACCACGCCACCGGCCAGTCAATGCAAATTATTTCAGACTAACTAATAGGGTGGATCGAAAAAAAAAAGGGTAGAATTTGTAGCTTATAAAAAAAAAAAGGTTTTCAAAAAAAAAAAATTTTTTTCGCAACATTTAGAGATAGCCCACTCGTTTTTTAATAAAATAATGGATCAAATGAACTTATTCTAATTCTGGCTTTCAAAAAGACATTCCACACTGTGGAAATCAGAAGTCAAAAAAAATTGTTTCCTATTATTTTTGTAACTTTAGCGAAAAATAAAGAATTAAGCAGCCCTTTTTTCTGTATTGAAATAAAAGGTAAGTGAAAAAAAATCATATTCAATTATTTTTTCATGTTTTCCACGATTTTTGACAGAAAAAAAATTTTTTTGCTAGAATAAGTCCATTTGATCCATTATTTTATTAAAAAACGAGTGGGCTATCTCTAAATGTTGCGAAAAAAATTTTTTTTTTTTAAAAACGTTTTTTTTTTATAAGCTACAAATTCTACCCCCATGCTAAGAAAAAAAAAATTTTTTTTCGATCCACCCTACTAACTTACCCGCGAAACTTCGTCTGCTTTTGTCATAGTGAGATGTACTATAGCCTTACTCTTCCTCAATAAATGGGCTATCCAACACCAAAAGAATTATTCAATTTGAACGAGTAATTCCTGCCATTAACGCATTCAACAAACCAAACTTCTCAGCTTTGTAATGTATTTTTTTTAATTCAGTACAAGTTTATTCCTACCAATGTTTTTATTGTGTCTATACGTAAACACTTTTTTAAATTTTACTAGGCCCCCCTAATTAATTATAATCTTATAAAAGAGAATGCAAAGTGACTCTGAAACAAGATAAATATAATAACAAAAACGTACAATGCCAGTCACGACCTAGTTTGCCAATATCAGAGTATTTATAAAGTCGAATCGAATAAACCAACTGAATACTGAATTGGTAAATGTCTCAAAATTTCTCGTCAATTTTCAAGCGAACAAAGATTATAAATCGTTTGTTAGGAAGTTCTATAAGAAAATAAATCGAATCTTATTTTTAACATTATTATCGTTTGTTTAAGTGATTCAAGAATTTACTAGAATTTAAGTTTGTTTATTATGCCGCTTGCTTTATTGGGTACACGATACAAATTGTCGAAAAAGAGGGTAAATACCTAACTTTATGGATCATTAAAACGTTTTTTGTCGTTAAAGATCCGAGTAAAAAACTCGTAAAACATAATTTCTCATAATTTTCATTATAACAGAAATAGGTACAGGAAAGTTATTGCACTTTCTTCACCGTTATGCACTTTTACGATTTTTAATAATTACCTACTTAGTGGGTAAGTCTTTTATTTTACTTATTTTTAAATTAAACTTAAACGATAATTTTGTTATAGGTAGGTAGTAACGCACAAAAGTTAGATAACTACGCAGAAAAAATTTTTGACGCAATAGTTTAGGTTAGATATTAGTTTAGTTATTAATTGAGATTAATATTAAGATTTCTATTAGGATAGGTTCATTTATTTTCAATTGTATTATCTTTATACATAAGTATTTCAATAACTTATGAGGTTACATGAAATAATAAAATGGTCATCAAGTTATCAGACCATACAAATCGCTGCATTGCGACGACGCGGTGACGTAGCCAAACTAAAATTTCATCATGTTCACGCGAATTATGTGAGCACTAAATTAAATTAACCAGTCCGCAAAAAGGAAAGAAACGAATGAAAGAGCGGTTTAAGCATTTGACAGATATTTGAAACAAAAAAAAAGAACCAAGTCAAGGTAAAAAAAAAAATTGACGTCGTTATATAGACATCACTTTCCGAACAAAAAACAATCTTGGTTTAGACCTGACATTGAGTTTAGTTAGAAAGCATAAACAGCTGATTTTTAAGATTCCCACAGAACTCAACAACCATCAACAATTACAGCTGTATGCTGTCCAGCCCCTTAATGTATTACTTTAATCAACATACCACTTCCTATGAAGTTGGAAACCGTAATTGTCCCCTTTGTTTGTTCATCAGTAACACGATACGTCATGGGTCCCGCCGGATACGCGACACGTCAACGTCAATAAACGTTGCCTAAACCAGACGGGACTAATTAACGAATGACTCACTGCAAACTGTGAAATGGGATTGTTTGGAGGCTTCATCTCTGAAGGATGTTAGTTTTCCTGATTCGAAGATGTGTGATTGGTTTCACATCCTATGTACAAGGTCAATATTATCACACTGTTTGCATAAATTTAGTTGAAAACACTAAAACTGTTTCCTCATTTGTTAAAAAAAAAACTGTAATTTTGGTAAGGCGACCATAAATCGTCCTCTACTGTATATGCATTTCACTGAAGAGATTATAAGTAATTTTATTAATCTGTTCTATAGTGTGTCTGTTGCATTGCCGTTGCTCATATCAGTGAAGGAAAATATCTTAAAAGTGTGACTTAAAACTAAACATTCGAGGATATTGCGACATCCATCGTATCTTTCCGTACTATCGTGGTTTTCCAACTCTTAGGATTGTTGAAAATAGATCCGTAGTATTGTCTTAGATTTACGCGAATATAATAATAATATATATATATAGTCAGTAATAATTGTGATTAATATTTTTGGACGTCGAATATCTCAGTCCACCCGTGAACATGAAGTCTGAAAAGACTTTGAAACGTCGGGATCTAAAATCTAAAATAAACCGCGATAAAATCCGTTAAAAAGTAGTTTTATTTCAATAGATCCGTACCCAACATTGAGACATTGAATGGTTTTTGTTGACTTCTTCCCTATACAGTTCACTTCCAGCGTAAAATTTTCTATTAGCCCATAGCTTCCTAGACTAAACTTATATTACTTATTCTACTTAAAGTTAACACTACCTTTCCAAAACACAACTTCGCCCGGCAACTGTTAGTTTTATAGTGGTTTTATAGCTACTTATACACATTAGTCTTAGTAAGTTCCTGAAACTTCGCCAAGATGTTCTAAACTGTGGTACCTCGTTAAAACATCGTAAGTAACGTTGATGATATATGTATTTAACAGTTTCAGCTTACTTAAAATGACATAAAACTTTATGAGTGCTAATGAATCAAATTAATTTTATCTTCTCCGTTTAATGTGTCGTTTATGTATCTACATACTTGCAATCGATTTTAATGATTTATGTGTTCTCATAGGTCACAGTTCAATGAATTCGGATACATAATGTAATGAAATTTGAATCAAACTTATGGAAATGTACTTAAACAGTCACTAGGGGCTTTTCATCAGCTTGTGGCTGATCATCAGCTTGTGGCTGAGCATCAGCTTGTGCCGATAGCCAATAGTATATAATTATGTGAAACATCCTATTTCAGATTCCAATGTTATTAGAAATATTATTAGTAATTAAGGTGAAACATGGAAAGTAAACAGAATGACTCATTTTATCACAAGGTCAGATTAGAAGCAGAACAAAAAATATTAGGTAAGGTACCAACAAGATTCGCAAGTTCGCAAGCCTCGTTTTTTTTTCTATTCGTAACCAAGTAACAAAAGATAGTTGCACAACTCTTACTCAGGTGATTTCTACACTTGAGTCGTGATTTTTATCAAGCTGTAGTTTGTAATCAATTCATAGAGCAAAACTTATTAATTAACATAAACTATTGTTATGGATCTAGCGTTAAAATAAATTCTGTATCAGGACCTAATTTTATTTCTAAACATTTAACATCAGTTTTCTACCATCGTCACAGGTTTTAATGCATTTCTAGATATGAATTTGCCAAGAGAAGTTTTATAAATTGTACAAAAATTGAAATAGTCACTCAATCTACATGACTGTTATGTTGCAAAATTTATTACAGCTCAAATTAATTGTCTTTCAAGCAAAGATAATGAGAAGTGTCTTTTTGAGAATTCTATCTCATGATTTACGAATTGCAATCAATCGTATGCATCTTAAAAATAACTTGCATTCTAACTAAAACTAAGAATAGGTTTATTCTTTTCTATCGCATAATTATGAAATGAATAGACTTACATGAATAGATTTACATCATAACAGTCGCATTCCAAGTAGTTTGCTCACATTTTACATTTTATTTTTATTTTTCGAAAATAAAAACAAAATGTAACCTTACTGAAGTAAGCAACAAAGTGAAATTATGGAGCAGCGTTCGACTGCGATGATTCAGTACAGCGCTTGCGGTTTTATAGCTTTAAGCTCATGCAGATTTTTGCCATTTATATTTTTAAAGTGGCTTATACTTTGTTGAGTCAAAGCTGTTCAACTATCGATTGTTTGATTTTTATTATGTGAAACACCTTTGTCGAATTTTATAGCCTTGCCTTGATCACTTTTCCATGATCGTCAAATCAATTGCAGTATTTATATTATTTAATAATCAAACCTGGCTTAGGCCTCATGTGTTCATTAAAAAAATTCTCTCTTTCAATAAATTATTAAAGGTGCTATTAACACGCATTAAAAAAGGTTTTAGAACATTAATTTTAAGTTTCTTTATAAAAGTCCAAGCCAATATCTTCCATTATATACATAGCCCTAATTACTCTAATGTAAGCAACCCTCACAAAAGATGTGACGCGTAACTTTTTCCGAAATAATAAATTCATCGTAAAAGGGTCACAATGGGAAACGTTACGAGCAATTGAACACATTAATTTTAATACAAGACAAAGACAAGTGGCTTCATTTATACTTATAAATGTTGATAAGTGAGCACTCCTTATCGCCACAACAAAAATCTATTTATGCAATCTAAAAGCTTTTCCCTCTGAAGTGAGGTATCTTGCTAACAGCAAATTTTAAGGTTTGAAATGATACGAGAAAGAGTAACCGTTACCTACAAATTACTAAAGTAAGTTTAATAAAGAGATGACAACTGACGTGTTAATAATAAGCAGAATTTATGCGACCACACTCATAAAACTTCTTACATTTGTCATAAAACGCTAAGTTATAACCCTTTCATTTTGACCTAGTTGTATCGTTGTGGCAAGTTTCTTAAGAGCACTCAGAGAAACTTCTAGAGACCTGGTGGAAATGGGGGTCATTACCCGGACATTAAGGGTAAGCCGGGTTGAGTGGCTATCAGTTGGCCTAAAGCCAAAGTAACATGCATGACGTCAGTTGTATAGCCGACCAGCTCCATCTCCACCGATGTTGCTTATAAAATATGTTTAACGATTACCATTTGATTTGATGTATTACTATGGCGAATACATGATGATGGCAAAATTATGGCTTTGGGTGCGAATTGATGCTTAAGAATGTGATTTAGACTAATCAAGATAAGAACTTGTAGGAAATGGTGTCAAGAATATGACGTGTCGAGAAATACCAGGGCACACGTTTTGTACTTCGCTGTTGGGCCGTTTTTAAAGGAAACCATTATGAATACGCACAAATGATTTTCATCTCAGAAATTCTTTCAAAGGAAGTAATTTTATACCTTAACTTGAAGGTAAATACGACGTGAAATATTTAAGCATACTCCTGTAACCTTGAACTAATTTCCAGCTCAACGATCTTCAAACCTTTGAGTTTCATCTACCGTGCTTAATGTAGGCTTTTAAAGCAGCTTTATGCATTGAGCTGAATAAGATGTTTCTTATCAAATTTCAAAAGCTTTTAAAATTCGTTTTTTGTAAATCCTTGCAAAAAAAAATTGTATGCCTTGCTGAACTGATTTCTCGTTTATATCAGCTACTTAAATTATTACCACGTTTATCATAATTTTTTTCTCCTATCTTCTACGTTAAGGTAATAGGTAATCAATGTTTCTTCCTTATATTTGTTGGTAAGATATTTTATAAGGCAAATAGTAATAAGCAATCATGCAATGAATATATAGTTAACCTATCGCTTGATGCAACATTACGTCTATTAGTAGTTTAGAGTGCTAGAGCACTGACCATTGCAAACTAACTAACACAAACAAAGTGAAATGAGGAAACTCCTGGATCATTAGACAGTTGCAAATGCTACGATAGAACATGATTAGCCACTCTAATGACCGTAACTTTACTTATCAACATAATAACAAATGTGTTTGGATTCATACCCAAACTTTGGATAACACCTCTAATTATGTTATCCCTTTTGTAAAATAGAAACTGGGTCACCTATATAACTCTGTTGATTGGATATTGTACACACTTGTAATATTAGCATTAATGAACGACACACACTATTTGATTAAATAAAGATGAAGCTTTGGAAGTTCTATTTTCATTATAAAATAAAATTAATGCATGAACCTATATAAATATCTAAAGAAATCTTTAGTAGTATAGCAAAAATTACATGAATTGAAAAATAATGTGAAAATTTTTTAAAAATTTGAGATGACAAATGACGTACCGTAAACTAACCTTATACGACTAAAGTAACAGTTATAGTCCTAAATAAGTGCAAACCAATGTTCTAGTAGTGCTAAATAAAATTAGCTGATGGCTATGCAGCAATTGAATACAATTAAACGACCCTAGAGGTTATTGTGGTTTATAAAAACGTTGCTATTAGCTACGAAGGTTTTAACCTAATCTTTCTTTGTGGCTTAATCCAAAAAAAGGTATCTAATTGCGCAATTAGGAGCATCCCAAAGGATCCAATCTAAACCGCCGTATCTATATGCATGGGTGGTCCTCTTATACGCGGTCATCCAATTAATATAACGACGTCTTTTATGATGTACACTGAACAACAAATGACAGATAATGTTCTACGTTACTCATGAAAGAACAGTCACAAAAATTTAATATCAAAAGAATATCTTTCAAAGCCTTTCGTATCAAAATGAAGACGTTAACCACTCGTAGCAAAACACGGGCGTTTAATATCATAACATTAAGCTCTTCCTGTAGGTTAATGTCCTACCAATTGATACATCTTGTTTTATCACTTCACTTATGACCAGAAATAGCTACATAAAGATACACAGAGGATTATTATGAGCATTTGAAGATAATGTTAAAATGTACTTGAATATTCCAATTTAGTATTAAGAGTGATTAAATTTCGAAATGCTGCTCTCTTGCATTTGTTTTGTAAACATTCTGCGATCGCCAATTGTTATTGATTTACACTCATTTGATGAATTGAAACAAACAGTTAATATATTTGAACAAATATGTAGGTTGAAAAATATAGTTACGAGTATAAAAGAAGAATAAAGGTATACTTAGTTCTAATATTGAAATTATTAAATAAAGATTGAGCAGTGATGTTGCAGTGATATCAGCCTCGCTTTTGAAATATAAGGTCGGGGGTTCGATGCCTGGTCGTACATCTTTGTGTGAATTATTTTACCACCGCTGCTCAATACCGGTAAAGGAAAACATCGTGAGGAAATCGGCATATCTAAGAACAAGAAAACATAAGAACGTTCGAGGACCACTTCAACCCGCACTTGGCCAGTAGGCGTGGATTAAGACCTTAAAACTCTCTCAACTCGTAAGATAGTTGAGAGAAGACCTGTGCCTAGCTGTGGGACACCAAAAAAGGGTTGTAGCAAATAAAGTTTTATTAAACATATATTTAAATCCACAAAATTGTAGTCATATAAGCCCTCTTTGGTTCGTTAAGTGTTACCATGAAGCTCAAGAAAGAGCCTTTTAGCTAACGCATTTACAGTGTATGAATAAGTAGGTAACGACCACTACACAGTTAAAAGACGATTGCCACAGTAAAATCGTGCAAACGACAGCACATCATACGTATTAAGACGATAAACGTGCTAGCTAAAACCTCGTAAACGTCTTTCGAATGAAAGGCTTTCAGAATTCGAAATAAACGCAACATAGTTCTCATGCCTGTATTACCTGAAGATGTAGGCAGTGGAAAATACTACCCAAATTTTGTCAATTATGTTTAGGTGTGCTAAATAATGCAGGTTTCCTATTTAAAAGATATTACCTGATATTATGGGACCACAAATAGACAAATAGCGTGATGACAGCTCTGTATGCACATCCCAGGACCGTCGTAAAAACAAATGAAGAACGCCTCCGTGGTGTTTAGTAGGTAACCCAAACTCGTTTCAAGGAAACATTTCTTGGTAAACCGGCAGGAATGACTAAATACCCCGCTGCCACTGCCTTAAGATCCCATTCAATTCCCACATTCATATAGACCTTGCGGGCATGAAGCTATTCCGCCTACCACTAATTCAGTTCAAAAATATGGTTCAGATAACATTTTACGTACCAAATTATGTAATAATTTTTTTACAATGAATAAAATATTTGTAACACTAGAATAACGCTGAGTGAGACGAAGTAAGTTAATTAAAGGTGTACTATTGTTCGAAAACAAGGTGTGTAAATTGAGGCAACCGTACGATTTTAATAAAAGCTGACTATAACGGACGAAGTTTACTCAGATGTGTGATAGATAGAGACGATCGCGTGGAATCATTAACATTGTACAATTATACGGGTAACACAATGCTGGGAAACGGTTACAAGAATGAATTTCGCGTCTGTGGGAAGCAAAATGCAAATTATTGCATTTTATTTATACCTTAGCGTACGCCCCTTTTTCGCGTCTTCTTATATTGCTGACATTAAACAGATTACTTTATGAAAATAATCTGAGAATCTAGCCAGCAGCCAGAAAATAACAACTAGCAGAGTGTACAGAAGAGCAAGAGTTTTCAAGAGCTGTGGAGAGGCACTAGAAGAAGAAGACTACCTCCTAATCTAGGTGCGCATACAAACTATACATACACGCTATTTTATCTGAAGGCGGATAATTAGTTACTATAAAAAGGTATTTTCACAGAAAACTTATTTCAGTTACATGTAAATTTTGTAATAAAAAACATATCATACAGGTATAGCAAAATATTTTAAATAGGTAGATAATATGTGAGTACTTAAGAATATTATACGGAAAATTTCATTCAGTAACTTATTATGATCTTCTGAAGAATTTTAAAAGCCTAAAATTATGTTAAAATATACGTGAAGGTTACATTTTGTAGCTAACCTAACATCTTTACCGTTCGTAAAGCCTTTGTTGTGCGTAAAATTTTACATAAACCATTTGTCTTGTGTTGAGATAACAAAAAGAATTCCATTTATACACTTCACGTTGTACCTACCGTTATTGAATTTAAAAATACTGCATCGTGTCGTGGTCCATTGATTGAATGTTTTTTAATAAAAATCAATGTATTGTAGAATTTAATTTATATGTTTGGACAGTTTTATCTACATCTCAGATTTTTTCTTATTAAGTTCTTCGTTATTTCCATTTTAATTTAAATCAGTCTTTGTAGACTGTTTAATATTATTATAGTCCTCTCTACCTTCTGTACTTTGTTTGTTTTGATGTAAAACAGAGTATTCCCTGGACTGCAGATTTCTTGGACATTTACTTGGCCTTTTTTGTTACTAATTTCATATTTACATTATTCTTTAATTTTGACTTATGTTTCAATTCAAGTTATCTCAAACTTAGTAATGCTTACGTAGAATCATCTCATATTAGTTTTATGGCATAGCCGTCATCTAAGTGCACTTGAATTTAAATTACCAAGAAGAAGAGTTGCGTCCAAATAGGTACCCGAGTACACTTGGTTATGGTAGATTCTAGCTATTCTAGATGTTAATGTGGTTTTACTTTATTCATAATGTTAATACATAATCAAACATTTTTAGTTCATGAAACAAAATTATTGAAATGAAATGAAAACGAAACAAAATGAAAATATTCTTTAATTTTTTATAGACGTCGTCGAGTCTACATAAAAATAGTCCAATTTCTTTTCCTACCGTGCAGTGAATGACTGGCAACCACTGAAAAACACTGCCAAAAAACTCAGTAGGCTTTTTTCTTTTTAAATTAAGTACTTATATCTATTACATTTTGTTTATTTAGTGTGTTGAATTAGAGCGACTTTATTCAAGGCGTTTTTATCAGTTAGATAGTCTGAAATTTTATATTACGCTTTATTACATAACGTAGATTTTATAATTATTTTAAATTTGTTAATAGTCATTTTGCTAATGTTATTTAGAAGCTTATTATACTGTACAGTAAAAGAGTTACTGATTTTGTGGAGACGAGATGATGTGCAACAAGATCATTCTTATTTCTAGTAATACAAACTAGCTGATCCGGCGAATTGTGTACCGCATAAAATGGTACTTATTTTTTCTTTTAAACCTTCCTTAGACTTATACGAGAATTTTAAAACCTAAATCTCACAAAATTCACGATTGTTTAGACTAAGCAACTGTAATACGTTTTTATATGTAAGAGAAGATTTTTAGATTAGCCATCAAATTTCATTTCCAAAAATCTGTTCGGCCAGCTGCATGTGCAGCTAGCTTTAAAATAACAGCACGAATGAAAACCAAATTTTAGTAATCAAATAAATACGAAATTAATAACTATTCACTCATTCACTGGTAGGCACTGAAGTGTGTTAAATATATCCAAAAGTTAATGAATATATTATGAACCAGAACGTGTGCTCGTTTATCACTACAAATTAATATAATACAATTATGTATTTTACTGACCGTAACTTGTCGCTAATAAATAATATTTTATCGGAGCTGTTATAAATTATTGATGAACTATTGCTAAATTATGTGATGATACGTGTGTAGATGTTTTTAACTTTTTCGTCCATAGATGATATTATACCTAATTTTGCTGAACTGATTGTTTACATGGACTTGTTATCTATACGAAGATCCCGATTCTCGCGTTTTCGACATTTATCTCGAACTCGACATATGTCTAATGAAATGTAGTGCGTTAAGTAATAAATTTATCCTTAACGTGACTTTCTGAGAATATGAAAATTTGTATTACTATTAGAGCCAGGGTCTTCTCTTAACTCGTAAAATAGTTGAAAGAAGACCCGTACCCAACAGTAAGACACTAAAAAGAGTTGAAGTGAAGTAAAGCAAAGCTAAAGAAGGTGAATGCCATCTAATGAAATTAGTCAAATCAAAGATGACACGAAATAGTGATGTAAATTGATAAATTTACCGTAACAATATATTAAAAATAACTGAAGAATTATTATTTATCATTTAATTGCCACTTCAAGCAATCATTGTCTAGTTTCCATTCAAGTGAGTTTGGAGAAATTGAATCATTATTGCAACAATGGAAACCGAAGAGTTATTCATTCGTCACTGGCATAATATCTATTGTATCTATCACGACAGATCGATTCAGATTAATCCTCTTTATAGAACTGATTTGCTTAAAGCCAACCGTTATTTAAAAGCCTTGAATTCCAAGTTCCAATATCCAAAATCTGATCTCATTCAACAGTGCAGACGGTTTTTTAGTAACGAAAACTCTTGAAATTTAACTGTCTTAATGCCATTGACCGAATCTCGAATTGCATTATTTGTTATTTGGCATTCTATATTTATCTTGATACATTTTAATGGACTATTCAGGTGTTTGCAGATTGGAAATAGAGAGAGGAAATCCACGTATTTTTTACTGTGAAATTAGGTTGCGGTAACTGTTTTTTGTTGCGTTTTATTTACAGAAATAAATATGTTTACTTATGTGTCTTAAGAGTGTTCTTATTTAATTATATACAGAGCCTACGCCTGTATTACCTGAAGTTGTAGGTAGAGGTGAATATCAACTACATACATAAATAAGGGGAGCCGGGTGGGCCGTGCCCACCCCAGGATGTTAGGCTACCGATTGGAAATGTTAAAATACTGATGATACACGACTCTTTAGATTTATAGATCTTCAAAAAGTTGCAGACTCCCATGTGTATTTTTATTTATTTTTTATTGTAGTTTTAAAGTAATTTGGTAAATCTCGGTATTGTGTATCTATCTCGGTATTGTGTATAAAGACAATTGTTTTCTCACTATACTTTGTACAGTGCACATTGAGTAAAGACTACATCCGCGTCATCGCTTCGGCCATAGCATGTCAGGGGTCAGGCCCCCCCTGAAAAATAACCCTAGATACGCCAATGATCACCTACATTTCACCGGCTAATTGTATCCGGCGCATGGGACCACTACGTACGTGTGAACCTATCGATCACAATTCCCAACTTCGAGCTGAAATTAAGATTTTCTAAGTTAAACAGTATTAATATTTAATAGTATTATTGCAGTTTATTTGCTCGACTCGGGAATCGAACTTACCACTGAACCACTGAAGCAGTTGTAATTATAAATGAGCAAAAATCAGTTTGATTTTCTTTTATTCATACGATGTAGTTCAAATTGTTTCTCAGAGACTTCTCAAAGGGCACGATGCAAAAACTTGTATGTAGCAAGCAAAACGCAACCTCGTCAAGGTCTACGAACGCCCAGCCGTCATTCCGGTCCAACCGACACACTCTGTTTAGTACACATTGTGCGGGCAAACCCGTTGTCTTTCGTTTAATGTTAACCGAGCGTAATACAGAAGTTTAACGTGCAGTTTTCGTCTAAATTATTAGTTACTCAACTGTGCCAAAAGGAGGGCTATGTTTTTCGAGTGTAGTATGTATATTTCTTTGGCACGCTCTTGAGCCTAAACGGCTTGTCGCATCTTAGTTTGAAAGGTATTATTAGATCTTCTTAGTCGTAAGAGTGACACTGAGTAGGTAATCAAAATCATAAAAAAAAATGATTTTTCGCTCCAAATCAGTTCTCCATTCACTTATGTGGGCAGATGTTGACGCAGTCAGGTTATTGATTTTTTTAATATTTTTTCTTGTTTCATTAGCCAATTTACAAAAGTAAGTTATTTAACATAACTGCTGCTCACTAACCGTGATTAAAGAAGTCGTGAATTAACCAACGCATAATAAAATAACGAAAATGGAAATTCTTATTTACATAAAATGACCTATTTAAAATTTTTTTGGGAACAAAATTTAAAGGAAGACAGTAAAAGAGATTGTTTATCTGCATACTCGAATAGATTTATTAGCTAAATTAAACAAAAAAACAGGAACCCAGAAATATAGAGAATTGAAAGAATTAGCTAGCGAAAGGATATTACTTCACACCAACAAGAGATCATAGATCAAATAATAGGTCGTACTTATAACAGACCAACTTTACTTGGGTAACAGTCATTTGTGAGTCTTACAAGTGGCATATTAAATTAAAAAAATAGGTGACCGAAAATAATTTAAGCATAAATCATTACAGAAACAGAATTAACATAAACACATTATTACGTATCTCACTCTTGTCATAATCATAATCATTTATTTGTCAGAATATGGTTTAAATTAAATTGAAGTCTTAAGTTTCAAATAGGTCTCAGCATATTCTGCCGTAAACGGTGTGCAAAGTTGAGTAGGTTAATAGTGTGTGTCCGTGACATAATCTATCCAAATTAACATTAGTAGGTACACAAATAATAGTGTCTCGTCTACTTAAAAGAACTTCATCGTTTGAAAATACTCGTATCTTATGGCTATTATATCTGTAGCTGTAATTACAGCTTTCAAATAAGGTTATATATATGATAGATGGCAACCATGACTATGAGGCGAACCCACTGCAACTGCTTATAGGGAGACTGAAACCACCACTACCACCTTATCATGGTTATTCTAAGTACCAAATCTACTAAAGAGATAGAGTGTACCTAGGTCTAGGGATATTCTGTCTTTATATATCGTGGATGGGACTCGCATTGATTACGGTCTAGATCCTAGGCCGTAATTAACATACGCTGACCTATTAACAACTGGTACTGGGTTCGTTACCATTAGATACTGTTTCAAAATTCCGTACCCTTAATTATTTTATTTGTAACATCCTGTATGCATTCCTGTTGCATTAGTCAACTGCATCTTTACTTTTGTAACGTTAATTGTACAACGAGAGTTTTATTTCCATAAGCCCGTGCTGGTCATTTCAAACAATTTACGAAGTCATAACATTGCATTTGACATTTTTATGATCGTCGTATGTTTCGACTAAGTATTAAATTGGTTTGAAGTGGCGATGACATTATTGTATTGATAGTTGTCTATAAATTAAGTAATAATATTGTTTATATAAAGAAAGTTATGGTACGTCTCGAATTGTATTTTATCTTCAACATACGCTTATCATAGATGATTTAAAGTTACTGTAAGATAAAATTTTATAAGACAGGTATATATAGCTATTATCTTAGTAAAAGCCTCATATAATTGTCTTGACCTTCTATTGTTTAGTTAGATTGCGTACTCGTGGCAAAATAGTAAAAAAAAAACTAAAATGTCTCAAGTCAGAATTCCGATTGTCAAAGAAAACGCTGATTTACTGTTTTGTCTAATAAATCAACATTATTCAAGGTAAACAGTGAAACTACGATAGTACGGAGATGGCAAACCGTTGTTTCAGATGTTCTGTGCACAACCGATATAATCTTCTAATTGCCTCCAACAAGAAGCGGGGAGGATTGCCTAATCTATTTAACGTAACTATATTATAACTGAAGAGAAACTAACAATAAAACCAGCTAAAGTTTCCTAGTTAGAACCACGAGATGGCCAAGTTATTATGCTGTCAAAAGATGGGCCTAGGTGGACGCACTCACTGGTTTCGTAGCAGATTGATAAAAAATGGCGGGATGATCTAGATGCATTCGATACAGATCGGATTAGAATAAATGGAAGATGTTGTGCCATAGGCGCAGTATAATTTATGTAGTAAAGAATCTTATTTGATCAGTAAGTACCTAAATGTAAAAGCATTTGCGTTAGTGGTAAAAGTGCCTTACTTTTAAAAAACAGTCACGTCTTATTCAGCAAGAATTAGAAATAATAGCGATAAGTCAGTCAACTTAGTACTTTTTACAGATTTGCTTTAAATGCTTACAAAAACTATTCAACATCGTTACAAAAACTTAACTAATCCCTGTCTCACTGAGTATTAGATTGGCTCAGAAACCACCAGACCATTAAAACTTGAGAAAGAAAATTTTAAATTATGACATCAAAATTCGACACACTTCCGATCACGTCAAAGGGCAGCCATTCTACCATAAAAAGTAAAGTTGTATAAAAAAGATCACCAACTATAGTTGCACGACGATAAGTGGTTACCCGTACTGCATTGAATTATTTGCATAGAGACCTGCAAAAACAATTATGCATAAAGCGCAATATACATCAAAACTTTTGTCTTTTAGTTGGATGTAAAATCTAAACCTTAAACGTATTCAGAGATTAGAAAGCATGGCTTTCTGTAGTTGCTTCTTTTGCCCGAGTTACGCAAGTATGACTAATTTAAAGTATTTTAAAGTAAAGACAGAACTAATTGTTCAATTTCTCATTATTGGATGTTAACGGTTACAGAAAAGATGAAACGTTTGTCAATTGAACCATTAAATCAGGACCCAAAATATTCGCTACAATTGATTCTAGATTGATGATCTGATAGTCAACAAAATTAAGCTTTGAATTTGAAATTATACTGTTACACTATACAATAAATGTTAAATGAAATAATATTTATCTCTATTTATAAAATTACTTCAATTCAGCCAGTCTCTGTACAGTTTCCATTTTCAAGATATTACATAATCTCTACATTACATTTCATTAGGGCCAGTCTTAATAAAAAACTATACTCATTGGTCATTTATTAAGACTATTTAAGATACTCGTATAAAAAGTTTTGTAACAAGTACTTAAAGTAATCAACATAGGAACACAGTTCTCAAACTAAAAATTATGTAGGTACAAGTCGACATGAAAAGCCGGTCTACCCCAAGGCTGACTACTTACCTGCATAAGTTTATAGATACTTAAAATACGAAAGATAAATGGTGAACCACAATCACTACGTATATCTAATTGCGAAAATCCTCCAATGTCTATTTTCCTACATCCCGCTTGCCAACTGGTGACTCCGGTTTATCGAGTCAACACGAAAGTGATATTGCGATGCTTAGGGAAACGGAAACGCATATCCTGGAAAATGGAAGATAGAAATATCTAGGCCGAGGTTATCTTGAAACGTGAGATATTAGTTTAGACGAGAACTTCGTCGTCGTTCCTCTTACATAAAATTTAGCTACATCAAAAAAGATTTCGGTTTTTTAGATTTAGAGAGATTAGATTTTTTGTTTATTTTATTTTTTAGTTACTACACACGCTATCATTTTGAGAGAAAAAATATTAATAAAATACTTAGACCAGATAATTTTGATATTTGTATTTTATATAATATGTATAATTACTTCGTTTAAAGGTTTAAATAATAAAACCCATAAACTACCTGCCTTAGGTCGTTTAATTAACAAACAGATAATTAATTATTTCTAAGTAATTTTTTGCATTAGAATTGAGTTGTTATCTCGGATCAGGCCCGTTACTTCAAATTCGTCCCTGGTAGGGAAGCATCTGTTTGATTAGATAAACCTTATCGTTGATGACATAGCCCAATAACGTGCAGTCCGTTTGTAACGTAAACGTGTATTGTTTACTTAATGACCAACATATTCACACAAATTTATTGTAACATAAATACAACCTGTTAATTTTGTTTTATTTTTATAGTATAAAATTTTGCGATGATGTTTAAGTAAAAACTGACTTCATTGTAAATATAGTTTAAAAAATACACCACTGACTTAAAAAAATAATCTGTTCTGATATTACTAAACTGTCATTTCTTAAGTGAACGATCATTGGAAGTAAGAAAATTTTATGCGCTTGAGCAAGATTATGATGTCACGTAACGCCAAGCAATTTAAAGTATTAGTCTGAGTTCACATGTGATTCATCACAACGACCCACATCACGTATCCATACAGTTAGAAAAAAATATTATTTGCTTAATTTAATAGCAGTTGAACGTGCATTTTATGGTGACAATATTTTTAGAACGTGTTAATTTACCTTTTCTACAATATTCCGAAACATTTTGATTTTTCGAATCAAGAATTTATTGGAACTCAGTCAATGTTTAAACAATGTGCACAGACAAAGTAATACCAAGGAAGTCCCAAACCAGCTACAATATAATTTAACATCTATTGACAGAATTGAGACATAGATTGAGATATTTTTACTAATCAGTAACTAGACGAGATATTTATCGTATTTGCTTAGAGAGCAGAGGGTTATTCCAGTGTAGCTCATGATCATAATAAGTGAAACATCTCGTTAATATCTTTGTTTCTTATTGCATCCCGTAATCACAAGCAGTCATGACCGTGGAAAGTGACGCCAACATGCCATTATAGCGGTCTTGCAGCGTTAACAGGCTTAAATGGCTAAGGGTAATGACACGGCAGATGCTATGAATTCGTACTAAACGGACTAAAGATAACAGTTTCTGTAGTTCTATTGATGACACCTTTCAGTGGGTTCGTGTTGATATAGTTACCGTTAATAACCTTTGGAGTAAGTGTAGATGATATCTTCATTAGGTATTCCCATTCATGTAACACATACTAACTATAGCTTGCATTTCAGTGTTGGATGTAATGAAGGTTCTCACCACGTTATTCTATCGAAACGATCAAGCCAGGTTATTGATCTGAGGATCACGTCGACGTATTGCAATCTCGCTTCAATAATATTATTGAATTGAAAAACCTTATTCCCGTTCGTATATTCCGTTTCAAATTTGATATTTTTCCGATCCGGCTTTGACTTAATCTCTTTGGTTTATTTATGAGTTGACTGAGTGCGATGGAGGTAGGTAAAGTACTTAGTTCTGTGTTAATGTTTTAAAGCACTTAGTAGGATATATGCCATTTGTCACAATGCAGGGACGCTTAGGTTTTAACAATATGTCGTTACTACATTATTTTATACCATTTTACAGTAATTTGAAATAATGACGGACTGACAATTTGTTTCGGAAAATCGGACTTTCGTATTTGCCACCTGTCTCCTCAATGCATAACGGATTTCAACGGTTTTTGCACAACTAGGCTTGTCGCTAATCGGCACGTTCAAGTCGATCTGCCTCGTTTCTAATTGTTTTGTATTAAATCTAGGTGAACCTTAATTCTATTACTTTTTAAAATAAAATGAGAATAAAATAGATAATTAAATAAAATTAAAAATAATATAATACTTTAAACATTGCGTTGGTTAAAAATTTCTATAGGTCAAACAGAAAAAGGTTTCTTCTTATAAAACTGTACTCACAGAACATTCATTCAAAACATAACCTCAAACAGTATGAATCATTCATTCGATATGTTACCTACAATCAGAAAGAAACTTGTTATCAACTTTATCAACATTCACCACTATACTCATGTTCTGAAATCAGTTAATAATCAGTTTGAAGTCTTTAGCTATCCAATAAGACACTACAATCATAGTAAAATGTATAACAAAATGTTATGGTTGGATAATAACTTACCTGTTATTGTAGCGAACAGAACCATCAATGCCGCCACACCTGTCGCTCTCACTCGTTTAGACCTCATCTTGTCTCTTTTCAACACACTATAGATTGCGTCCTTATAAACAATAAAAAACAACAGACTTTAAACTTCTTAGTCGATCGTCTTTTGATTAATAAACAAAACCACTCGCGTTATTTCACTTTAAAAACGTTTGCTCTAGAGTCGATACTTAAATCACAAATTCCACAGAAAAATCATAGAAAATAATACTTATAAGTTCTTCCAATGTATCCACTCATGTCCATTTTAAGTCCGTACGAAGTAGGAATAAAATGTCTGGAATAGAGATGTAAAACTTGTTTCGTGTTTAGAACAACAGTGCAGTGCGAAAGTAGCGTACGTCCGTCCCCGACAAGCGCTCGGCACTACTACGACCGCGATGCCGGCGACACGGATGGCTGGCGGACGCGCTAGGAACCACAACCGCTTGTAATCGTATCGTATCGGCTGTGTTGTAAGCCTGCAAGCAGTGTAGAACATCGCAAGGATCAAAACTGGTTGCACTCAGTGTAGTAGGTTGAATTTGAATTTAACCGTCAAACGGCTAAACATTGGATATTATCTAATACTGAGTTTTATGCGTGCCATTACGGCTTTTATTGAATTTTTATTCATATTTAAAATATTATATAGTTATACGCGTATAACTTTATTTTTCTACAAAGTTGTATCTAATTAATAACTAAAAATTGTTAGTTTTGTGTTTAGTAAGTTTCTCGCTACTTGGACGGAAAGAGCGTCCAATGAAGATTTTCCCAATTTTGCTGGACAATAGTCTTCAAGTACCTGATACTCTAAATTTATATTAAAATTACTATCAGTGATTAGAGTGAGTACTATAAATAATATTCATATGTATTTTCAGAACTGAAAAATATTTTTGTTTCCAAAATTACGAAACTTCTAAACCTGTGCCAATTCGCCCTTTATAAGTACTATGTGCCTAACCGTGCATCCACACCGCAGTTACTGTTTGTTGAGCAACATTTTCAAATGTTACTGAGTAACACTTCATAGCAATAAACTTGAAGGCTTTTGAAAGATTTTAGGACTAAAAAATATCAAGATTAGCAGACAACTTTAGGTAGGCGTGAATAATCGGGTAAGAAGAAGGTATTTCAATAAAATAACTACGGCAAATATCACTTCACCCCAATCTCTCGATAGCACAATCATTAATTCTACCAGTTAATTACAGATCGTTAAGATGACATTGGATTAAAGCGTAACGTTCACCGAGCACGTTATTGCATCTGCACTTCCCGACGACACAACGGACCAACATACAGTGTCAGTCATTCTAATATGGCCGCTTCACCGTACTCGGTATTCATTCGTTCGTTCATATTGACATTTTCGAGTGACGGTTGACTTCAAAGACGGACGCGATGACAGTATAAAATGACAGCCGATGCATTGAGAAGCAGATGTGCCAACAAACTTATTGTTCATTGTTAGTAAATGTTGCCGTGTTAGTCAATGTTGCTCTAACAATCAATAACATTGTTAGATAATGTTACCTCTACAATGCGTCGATATAATATGTATGTCGTGCTCGATTGTTGTCGAAAGTTATTCTTCGTTATCTTTTGTTGAGCACTCAACAATTAGTAACAACTAGTCTCAAAACTTAGAGATTGTTATTTAATGTTACCTTGTTGCAAAATGTTGCTCAACAAAAAGTAACTGCGATGTGGATGCACCGTAAGGAAGAAGATATTATTAAGTCATATCTACTCTATCGTAAATATTCAGCATAAAATCTTTTTCAGCACCTGTGACTGATTAGGTATCGCGGCATGAATAATAAGTGTTGACGGTTTGGCCCTACGAACATTGCGGTGTCAATCTTTCTAGTCACGACCAAGTCTTGGTCGGTTCGATACATACATATAAAGTTATTTAATGCCAGCAACCAGCCTCAGCTTCACTCAAGTGCTATATTTACACAAAGCTTTGGATTTATAAAAACTGTATCAAAATCGAGTGATTAATTAAAATAAAACTACTTTATAATGGATTTTATCGCGGTATATTTTATATTTTAGATAACCCAAGCAAAATCAACTCAGAATTCAAGACACTGTGAGCTCAGTTTGCTTAAATCAGAACGCAACTTAAATAATATACCTAGTTTTTAGGCAGGCAGTAATAATGGTGATTAATATTTTTGGTTTTAAAATACCTCAGTCCACCCATGACCATGAAAAGATTTTGAGACATCGGGATCTAAAATCTCAAATATGCCGCGGTAAAATCCGTTATAAAGTAGTTTTATTTCAAAATCGAGTGAGATTGAAATTTACAAGCAGGTACTAATAATATGACTTTAGAGTTATAACTTTTTTTTATAATCCCTACAAAATTAAACTTTTTACATTTCTTATTGATCTTATTACTATCTTGTTAGTTTTTTATTCTACTTTTGTTTATTTTGGTACTATTGATTAAGCTATTCAATAAGATAGTGTATTCAATCATATAAACTTCATTTGTTTATATGGTATGGTTTATATGGGTGACCGTAAAACACCATAAAAAACGTAAAAGTAAATTCAATTCTTAGGATTTGAACCCGGAGACCGTTTATATAAAAAGTCTAAAAGATTGCGTAATATTTATAACAAATATTTGAGTTTGCATTAACTTTTTAAGGCGTAACAAAATTTCGGCTAAAATTTCTTTTTAACGCGCCATTAATTTTGTAGATTACGCAATGTTTATTAGGTATGTGGGTATTTATGAACAATTTCAGTTCAAGAGAAATCGAGTGAAAGTCTCTGAATACTTATCAATTTCGCATTTATATTGCAAAAAAATCTCTACAGTTGAATAAGATTTGATTTCATAAAGTAGTCAGCTACAACCCTTTCTAACCCCCCCCCCACTGCTGGGCACGGCTCTTCTCTTAACAATCTTATTAAGAGAGATTTAAGGACCTGTACGTGCACTAAAGGTTTATTAAGTCGCTAACAGTACTTAGGTGCCTACTATTAATTATTCTTTTTTGGTGATCCAGCTGATCATTGTCCAGAAACTTGCTTTCCTCCCGCGACATCGCCCGCGTCACGTACATTTTATATCATACCTAGCCGTGGCATAAAAGGAGCCTGTATAACATGTCCTCAATAAATGGGCTTACTAACAGTGCAAGCATTTTTCAAATTGGACCCGTAGTCTTTGAGATTGGCGCGTTCAATGAAACAAACACTTTAATATTAACAACGTAATGTTCTTTTATTTGCACCTTTTACAAACTTCCCAGCGTGACTTACAAGAAAATCTTAACCTCGAACAAAAAATACTTTTCCTAAAGTAAAATACTGAGACGGGACGCCAAACAAAGAAAAGAAAAGCGTCTGTTTATCTAGAGATGTAATAAATTAGGGCTGCCACCTCCGCCTTTCTTCACTTGCTCACTGATCACTATAAATCATTATCAAGCGACTGTTATTTAGAAGCCGCTTGTACGCACTATACAGTCAACTTGGCCGATTTATATGTCATTGTCAAAAATAAGTACACTGACAAAAATGGCAACTGTAGTTCAGCTACCGCGTAGTGGCTGGCTTTCTATTAGACCGCATTCAAATGCCGCAGTGCGGCTAATCAGACAATGCGTGCATGCCCTCAGGGTTGCCATGTCTCCATTGTAATCTTAATCAGTAATCAGTTATTAAACTTGTGACATAAGTACATAAATATATTTTTATTTTTGTACTATCTGCTTATTTTATGTATTTTGTGAGTTTTTGTCAGGTCAAATGCGTCTTCCAGGGAAGACACTTACTCTTTGTGTACTATTGTTGCTATTATATCCTCTTGAGACGTTTTTGATTACTTGTAATGGTTAAACTCACCGCAAGTACGTTCACATGTTTTTCCAGACACTTTTGGTATTTATTTGTTGAAGCCTGCATTTCCTTTAAAAAGCAATAAAATCCGTTAAAAAGTAGTTTTATTTCAATGTGTGATATTCGCGTAAATCTAAGACAATACCTGTATTTCCTCTTTTATAATGTTCATATTTAGGTTAGGGTGGGTTTCTGAGTTAATAATAAACCACTGAAATTGTCTATTGTTTTAAAAATTGCGTTCTGCATTCTTTGCAATATTGCGATGTTAAAGTCGCTTACACTGCTCAAGAGCTGAATGCCGCGTCCAGTTTGGTTTAGTATAGAGTAAATAAAGAGCTTGTTATCTATCCACAACTTACATCCAGTGGAGGTTTCTGTGCCTTATGTTGAGTTCTTCTCTCTTGGTTTTGATATGTTGGTCGCACGTCAGGCAACGATTACCTTACACTGTCTTTTTATGGTAACGGAGAATTTTCTTGACATACATAGGTAGATAATTATCTCTTCAAATTCTGAAAGTGGTCTGCACTGATTTAGTTGTGCTAGCTTTTATCCTCCATTTTTGGAGCCTCTCTGTGATTGCTTATAGGCTTTGATGAAGTTGCTCTGTGGCTAGTTCAGGCAGCTTATTACTTGCCATAGATGCTAGGTAGATCTGAGGTGTACGAGGTAGGCATATAGAATCGGTCCCAAAACCAAGCAGGCCTACACTCATATTATCATATATCCGGAGGTTGATTCCAAGTACTTACTATAATTATTCCCTCATTATGACTATTACTTCATAATGCCTCGATGTGCCGACAAAAACTCTAGGGCGCGATTATCTTAATGCATTTGTCGCGAGAGAAGCGTGCATTGAGGAGGTTTTTGCCCAACAGTAAGAGAGAACAGACTTAAAAAATAGCTCGTTATATTGCCAATGGTGACAAAGCAAGCAGTAATATCAAAGTTGTACATGGGTGAATATCCCCGCGGCAAATTTTACGTGTCCGCGTTGAGAATCGAGGTGTCAAATTATAGGATGTTTTTGATTTTTTTTTGTAGTGAACTACGTAACTTGGTGCAATTAGGGCCACATATGTTTTTTTTATAAGTGTGTTTAAGTAATCAGGAAAAAAAGAATCGCCTGAAAATTCAAGTTTGGTGGCTTGTCCCAGTTCCATTTTTTGATACAATTGCACTCACCTAAGTCACAATCTAAGATACAATACAAAATAAACGATTTTGTTAGTATATGCATAAGACACATTATCTGAAAACAATGAAACCATATTAGAAAATTAAATTTAAAGGCACTGGATACTCAATCAAATTTTGTCCAAGCAAATATCAAAAATTTGTTGGCACTTGTTCAACTTACTTTAACGTGAAGTTACGTACGTATGCGATCAATCGCGTTTTATGATCTAACATCTCTCAGTCGTGCGCCGGCACTTGCGCGTAAAAGGTGTGTGATTAGTGCTGTGATTTCCCGTCAAAAACGAAAATATCATCTTGGGTGGCACGGGGGACAAGAAATGTTCAATTTTGGTGGATCGATTTACTGTTAATTTAAAAGTATTTTAACAGTAAGCTACACGTTATACGTAGTGATTTGGGTTATGCATTTAATCAGTGATAATAATTTAATTGTTACTTATATCCCTTATTTTTAAAGTTTTTTTTTATGTCTGGTTCCAATTTTGGTGGCTCAATTTTGGTGGCTTTGGTGGCGTTTTTCCCTTTTGGACAGTAAAAAAGCGAATTATAATAACATTTTTTTACTAAGTAGGACCATTTATTATTTATTAGATCCTAATCTCTCATTACCACCACGAATAGCAAGACCTCTTGAAGCCAACAATTTCACTAGGTACTTCAACAATCCTCTTAAGCACATTCTTCCAACGGGTAGTTATTTTCTGTTCGTCTAGTAGTTTTTATTGCTGCAACATAATTCAACATAAATTCCCTGAGCTGTAATCTGCTCTTATGCTCTATCAATAAGTTACCTACTTATATGCTTCCAATCTTTATATCCATTAGGAGAACTTCAATTATGTCCAGAACCAGTAATGGTATTAAATAGACGGCAGCAATAACAGTATACAGATTTATTTAGTGGTGAATAAAGGAGCCATTTTCTTTCTAAAGACTCCTTATTCGTCAATTAACAAATAAAATATTTTACTCAAGTATTCGTTTTCGTTTTACCATTTGAATCTAGAAAACTTGCAGAAGTTTCGAAGAAGTCACTATTTTTATCTTAGTAAAACTCTGGCCCTTTTCGAATTCAAATATCACGGACTTCTTCCGGTAAAATGTCACCACAGTAAGTACCAGGGTCAGGAGATACATACATTCTCTAAGCTTTCAGTTATTAATTCAAAGTATGTAGCTTGACCAAATGCCCAATGAAATAGATAAAAGAATTGTGACAGAATAATAAAAGTATTGCGCCTTAAAAGAAGTCATTAAAAACAAGGTACTGGGCATAAAAATCAAGAAGAAGATCTTTGATACCTGCATAATAACCTGTATCACTTAAGGATGTGAAACCTGGGCTTTGACAAAACACGATAGGAACAAACTAGCAAGATGCCAGAGAACCATGGAAAGGAGCATGCTGGGTTTGAAACTAATGGACAAAATTATAAGTATCAGGCGCAAAACCAAATTAACAGACATACTGTCACATATTAGCAAAACTCAAACGGAGGTGGACGAGACTTATGCTCCGCTGCTATAAGGAAGAAAGGAGCAAAGAGGTGACAGTTAGCAAAACAAGAAGATGGGAAGATGACCTTGAATTGACCGTAGGACCTCTTTGGATAAGAGTGACGACAGACAGGAAGCAGTGGCAACGGTTGGAGAAGGCCTTAGCCATAAGGCACACCGAAATCATATAAAATTTTGTATATTTAGTGTAGTTTTTAATTTTTATGTTTTTTAGTTTTATTAATCACAACTGTTCGGAACAGGCTTTATTATTATTAGTAATAAGTAGCTTGAAGTCGATGGTTCCGCATCTAATGTGTGTTTGTCGTTTTAATCACACGTAACCTCTTTTTCCTAGTGATATTCAGAGGTACTTTTGTCTTGCGGGGATGAGACTGAATAATCCCTCGGCTGTTTGTTTCTCTAACTGTAATTTTTTCCCTTATTTCTTTTTGAGCTATTACTGATTTGTGAAAAAAAGTGTAATGTGCCTGACGAAAAAGTTTTCAGAATAAATGTGTGAGAGAAATTGTCAGTCCTTCGGGGCCCCTTGAGAATGGGGGCCCTGGGCACGAGCCTCGTGTGCCCTTATGGTAAAGACCGTATTGCCACCAGTCGTTACATACAAAAATACAATTTTTTTCTCTCTATAATGTTAGTACAGATTAGTAGTTATAGATGAAAGTTGATAATTCCCGAAAACTTGTGAGATTCATTATATGAAGTTTTGTTAGAGAGATTGAAGATGACAGAAAAATTCAATTTTGGTGCCATTGATTTTCAATTTTGGTGGGCACTTTCAATTTTGGTGGGCGATTTTCAATTTTGGTGGCCACACTACACTTTAAACTAAAATATCTCAAAAAGTTATCGAGATATTCTTAGACCTCTTGAAGATTATTTTAGCTTTGAATTTCTATTTTCATACCAGGTCCTTACATTTCACGAAAATTGAAGAAAAAGTTTTGCCACCAAAATTGAAAAAAAAAGCACGTTGTTGATATTGACCCACATAATACAATAAACGGTCCGAGTAATTCCGCTAAACTAATTGAAATGGGGCCAGGGCGAACCTTTGTTTTGACGGGACAAATATAATGGAATACACCCCACCTTTTAATATCGAGAGCTCTATTACACTGAGCAAATAAATTTGATACCTGTGACTGCCTGAGTGCCCACATACCTATTTCCGTGGTTTCATAAACTGTTATTTGTGGAAAGGTTTCAATGCTATGTATTTGAATAGGGTACTTACCCCTATTAACAGTTTAGTGGTACCATTTCTCTATAAAATGTATCTTCTAAGCGTGTACATTTATAATCAGAGATGTTATGACCATGAAATTTCAGATCTGGAATAAAAATTATATTAGGTATGCAGAAAAACTTTTAAACCAGTGCCAATTTTTTTGTGTGGCTTTTTTGAGTAATTAACATATTTCCATTTTGTTCAATAATATTTTTTGTTTTTTTGATATCGCGCAAAGGATTCGATCGAAGTGCAGTGGGATGGCCATATGGCGAAGAACTGACAATCGCTGGGGAAAGCGAGTTCTCGAGTGGAGAACTCGCTTTCGTGGAGTGACGATCTGCGAATGATAGCCGGCAGTAGCTGGACGCGACAAGCCGACGACAGGGTGTAATAGCGCTTATTGGGAGAGGTCTATGTCCAACTGTGGACTATAGGCCGTTGATGATGATGATGATAAAATCAACAAACTATTAACAATCTATTCGTAATAATTTTGATAAAAGGCTTAAAATTAGCGCAATGTGAGCCAAGCGAGCACAAAGTTGATACAGCTGAGCGCGGATAATAGTTTAATCAGTTTCAATAGTCCAGAATCATCTTTCGTTACAATTATTTAAAACATATCATAATTAAAAATATTTGTACCTTAAAATTTGTCAAAGTATATATTCTCAAAGATTTCTGTAAGTATATCAGATACGTTTATGGATAAAGTCGGATTCAATATCAGTATAAATAAACAAACAAACCTCTTTAGTTATAGTGAAGAGAATCATCATCCATCTCGTACATAGTCCACGGCGACACAAATATTACTCCTCTCCAGTCTCCATGACAGCACATGACAGCAACATCAAGGGTAAGATTGCCCTCGCGTCCCGTCGGATTACTTACACACCAGTGATTTTATCTGATATCGTTAAGGTACTTCTACACGAATATTATAACAACATTCTAAATATAGCAATATGGTTGGATCATGCATGAAATTAAGGGATGATTCTCAGTGAATATGATAAATCTCTTCTATACGATTGATTTGAGATGGTGGATGTCACATGTCCTCGAATGATTCCGGTTTCTACAAGATGTTATCTTTTACCAATATTGAATAGCAAGCATTACCAGGGATCGAATCCGCGACTGCTGTATCATCGCTGCTTCAAATTAAATGTAAGAGAGGTGCCTACCATTAGGAGAAAATAATTACCTACTAGCAAATAAATGTTTTTGTGTTTGTTGAAGAATATTAACATCCAACCGTTACTTCGTCCGTGAAAATGATAAAAAGTTGAGTAAATAACAAATAAATTATTTATTTTTAACACAGTTTGTACACAGCATTATAGAGTTATCTTAATACTAAAAAGTTACAAAGAAAATACCAGTACCTACAACAATTTAAGTAGACTGGGACTCTCATTCCCAAACTAAGCAGGGAACCTATCTCTATCATGGGAAAAGGCATCCATTTACAATAGGTCTTGTTACAAAAATATTAGGTACCTACCTAAATCAAGTTACAAGATATTGAAATAAAACTACTTTTTAACGGATTTTATCGCGGTTTATTTTAGATTTTAGATCCCGACGTTTCAAAGTCTTTTCAGACTTCATGTTCACGGGTGGACTGAGATATTTTTCTTTATTTTTTTTTGGACGTCAAATATCTCAGTCCACCCGTGAACATGAAGTCTGAAAAGACTTTGAAACGTCGGGATCTAAAATCTAAAATAAACCGCGATAAAATCCGTTAAAAAGTAGTTTTATTTCAATGTGTGATATTCGCGTAAATCTAAGACAATACTAAGTTACAAGATAGTTAAGCGATTTCCTAAGGAGCCACATTTACGCAGAAAAAAAAAAATATCAATCATCTACATACAAACATTCGAACATAACATAATATAGTATATTATTCCAGTAATAATAATTTTGTTCAGGATGAAGTAAGTCCAGTTTAATGGCGTTGCGATCAATTAAGTATACCGCCTATACCGAAATTTTTAATTAGCCCATTTTTATTTCCGGTCAATAAGATAAAAATAGTGCGCAATTTACCAAGAATTCTATTAATTAAGCACATAGTTCGTTTTATCACAATAAAGTTACCACAACTAACAACCTAACTGGCCAAACGGATATCAATCGGACGGTTCAACCGGCCAGCTATCTGAAGCTACACACTGAAGCTACACACTGGTTGAACATTGGGTTGGTTGCATGCAAAGCTATAAATGGACCTATCGATAGCCGAATATGCAAAAAAAAATTGTACATGTGATAAACAGGCATCTACGTATTTAGAAATCTTTACGTTGCACATGTATTCAATAGTAATACATTACTGAAGCAGCTTTTAACTACCTCACAATACGTAACTGTTAGGTAACCAATTAAACCGACAAGCCATTGTAAAATAATAGCAGTCTTTGTAAAGCACTTAGAAGCTATCTGTTGCTGACTCACCGGGTCAACGCCCTCGAAGAATAACTGCGTCTAGGGGAGGCTGCGATAAATCAACTGACGTCATAAAGTACGTAGGTACCTTTGTAAGAACTTATAGCGTCGTCTACTAAGTGTCGCATTTTCCGACTCATAAGGTGAGTCTAATGCAGTCTCATGTTTGCGGGGTTTCATAATTGTTTGGGAGTTAAAAGGGTTGGTTAATAAGTTTAATAAGTTGGTTTAATTAAGTGGATTCTATTTTTCTAGTTTTCCGATTGTCTTATTTTAATTAATACAGGATCAAAGATGGTTGGTACTAGATTATAGCCCTATGTAAAAACTTTATAAAACACAAATAAACTAATGAAAATAAGATAATAATGCGGAAGATTTTTTTTACACGTAAGTTTAAGTTAGGCATTAGTTAGTTTAGTTCTTAATAATTTAGGTTAGTGTTTGGTACTTTTGTGTCCAATTGTATCTTTATGTTATCTTTATTTATAATTATTAATCTATATCTTTAAAATAAAAATAAATCACTAAATGTGTTGGTAAGCGTAAAACTCGAGAACGCTGAACCGATTTCTCTAATTTTTTTTTGAATATTTTTCGAAGTACGAGGATTGTTCTTACATAGAGGAAAATTTAAAATCTTGCCTGAGAATATCGACAAACAACACTATACTTCTACTTCTACTTTCTATACTCCCATACAAACGATTCGTAATAATACTTAAAACTCATTTCGAACTTTAATATGCTGTATGGCGGTACGAAGTTCGCTGGGTCAGCTAGTGACAAATAAAAAAAAATAATGTACCTATGTGGAATACCTTACACATAAGTGCTAGTCCTCGTGTCAGCCGTGAAACGAAGAGTGCGATTAACAAAAGGCATACGAAATGTTTTATACAGATATAATTTCAAGACAACACGTTGCATCTATCTACCGCCTTAAACATCTTATTTTCCCCACTCTATCTGACAAAAACACTGCTCGCATTGGAAGACCAACTTGCTCGCAGGTTATGCCTAACCTATTTATGCACCTTTGGGTGATTGTTGAAGCTCTTGGATTATACTTTTTACTTCTAAACAATCTTAAAAATGAAGTAATAACCGGAATATGTTTACTTTAGAAACTAGCGGTCTTATTTATAAAAATCTTTCATGACTCTTTAGTTAAAATGGTCTTGGTCTCTTTCTTTCTTGTACAAATGTCAAGATGACAGACAAAGACAAACGAATTATAAAGCTAATGTTTTAGCTATACCTATACCAGCGCTTGTGCCAGCGCACTGACCGCTAATTTTACACCGCACGCTTACTTAAATATTGTAATCGATCGAAAAAACATATCAAACAATTAATGGAAAGATAAAACCACCAAAAATTTGCGCAACGGTCAATAAAAATTCCTGTATAGGTCAATAAATATCTTTTAACAATAAACATTAGCTTTATTAAGGCCAGTTAATGTAAATAAGATTCAAATTACAAAAAAAAACATGTTGTCCCTTATCAACCTACTTTCCTTACTCTTTTATCTAAATTAAAAATAAGCGGTGACAAAGCACCCTTCGCACCCGAATCACCTAAATTAAAAAGCCTCCTTTAACGTAGCTACGTAAAGCAAACAAACAATAGGCAAAATAACAAAATTCCTGTCCGCTTTGTGCACGATTTTCAATTCCTAGTGCGTTTGTTCATTATTCACGTTTTATTTGCTTGTGACGTGTTGGCGACGTGTGTCATTCCAAACCTCACGACATGTTTCACATTATAAGCTTTTACTGCCACTGAAAAGCGGTGGGCGACGCAACAAGCGATTTTTCCCTACGTTGCGTACTTTGAATTTTGTAAACCTATAAATAAAAGACCACAAAGACCACGGAAATGATGGTGCGATGATCTAAGCTCGTTTGTCGTTACTTGGACGGAAGAATCTAGCAATATGGACAGTTTGAAGGCTATGAGAGAGGCTTTTGCCCAACTGTGGGACATTACAAGCTATTAAAAAAAAAATTATATAAGCCCCGGCTGATTTAGCTATCTTAATCAACTTCAGTTTTTAAAATAAAGGAAACCGCATTTAAATAGGTCAACCACCAACTTGTACACACGGCTACACATCAAGGCCCCGATTTCCGCGCTTAGGACATTCTCTGATAGACATATTATGTCGAAAATAAGTAAGGATTTCATTAGTTTTCCAACATTTTTTCGACATTTGTCTATTAAAGTCAAACGTATAAAGCGCGAAAATCAGGGCCCAAGCTATACCTTCCAGTATACGCTGATTTTGCATTGTATATGATTTCCGTACAACGAGAGGTCAGCATAAACTGGAAATAATAGCTTGATGGGTTTGCTGTGTGTACCTACATAGATACACAGACTTACAGATACACGTCAAACTTATAGCGCCCCTCTTTTTTATGAGGGATTAAAACAAATGTATAGCGAGCATATTTATAATGTAGGTAGTGTAGGTACCTATTGCAAAATTGCTAGTTGCACCTCCGTTGTGGTCCACGGTAACTGTAGTTGGTACCTCATATATCGCGTTCAGGCCTTAATCCACACATGCTAGCCAATTGCGAGTTGGTGGATGTCACATGTCCTCGAATGATTAGTTTTGAGACATGAGTTTACTCACTCTTTGGACAGCGGCGATGAAACAATTCACACAAAGCTGTGTGGGCACGACTAAGGATCGAACCCGAGACCTAATATTTCAAAGGCGAACTGCTGCCACCGCTACTCTTATTTTAACTTAGTACTCTTCTAATTATAAGTTAATTTCGTCTCAAATTAGTCAGATATTTAGAGAAATAGAACCGTAAAGCAGTTAATGTCTCTCGCAGGTATAGATTATCCAAAATAGTTTCCAGTTAGCTAGACGTTGAACAATTTGCAAGCTTAAACAGTGTTATATCAGGTTAGCGCTAATAACTCTGCGTCCCGAATATCTGATGAAGTGAAATTGGTAACCAAGATGAGGATACTTATTAATAGCACAGTGTACGTAAACTCTTACAGTGCAGTGGTCCAACGAAGTTTTAAGTCATTTAGACATTACGTCATGCCTGTACTCTATGTACAATTTAGTCAACACGAGAAAAGTTTTTAAATAATATTTTTTTATTTTGTTAGAAAGCTTTTATTCATCCATTCTGCAGTATACACATCGATTCTGTAAATATACCTACTCGATAGTAGGTACCTAGGTAGGCATTGAAAACTCAAAGAAAACACAGGTTAGGCAAAGTAAATAGACCAAAAAGTGTGTATAAGTAAGTTTATAAGTGACATTATGAGGTCACGAAGGTACGAAGCAGCGCATTGCAGCTGGCCTTGTTGTATGTATTTTTGTTTGCAACCACGCTTGGCCCCATGAAAAAATACTTACAAATCTCATGGTGCGTACGACCGTTTAGTCTACATTTTGTTGTCATAAAGCTAAATTTCATTCTTACGACTGATTTTGAAAGATCATAGCGTTATTTTTAAATTACTAATTATCATATCAAAATAGGGCCTTACGAGACGAGATTTGATCCATATGTATGATTGGTAGTCAGTTGGGTCTCATTCAAAATAAGCGCATACCGTGTCGAGGCGACTTAAAGTCTAGACTATTACTACATTCCTCAACTGCTAGCTAGCTATAACATTCCTAAGCAGTATGCATACCTACAATAAAAGTATACTAAACAGTTGGGTATAAAACTTTGCATTTTAATAGAACTGGCATGCCATTTCTCGTTTGTTTATTCTGCTATTGAAACGCTTAAAGGTATTTAATTAATGAAATTCTCCTAATATTTTCATTAGTACGTAAGGCTAAGGTCTTAGTAGCTTCAAATGATAGTGTCCTCAATTTCTTTGGACTTTTCATCTTGTTCGACTCCGACAAGGTGCACTGTAAAACGTATTTCCATACAGGTTTCATGTTACAAAGTTTAAGCCAAGTTACGATTTGTTGCTGGCCTTATTTCAACTAGCAAAACTTTTCGTAATATCGTTGCTATCATAAAATTTGCAGGCGCTTAAACTTCGACAAGGGAGTTCTATCTACTACTAGCAGATAGGAAATTTAAAGAACTACAATGTGTAGAAGTTTGCATTAGTTAGGTTTAAGTAAATACAAAAACTTAATACCTATATATTAGGTAATTAGGTACTAAAAAGTATAATTATAAAAAAATCATCAAGGTTCTCCAGAAATAATTCCAAAAACCAACGCTTTGTAACTAACTTCAAAAATTAGGAGCTATGTTTACTATTCATAAATGTATTATATATATTTCACATAGTTCTGTCGGATCCATCCCATAAAAGGACCTGTCGGGATTTCTGAAAAATAACAAATGTTATATTCAGTAACAGTACTAACCATTATACTAATAATAAGTATAATCTATGGCACTAACAATGCCATTACAGGGTAAAGGGACAAAGTGACATTCCAGTAGTTTAATGAATAATGAGTACCTTTAGTCTTCAAAGAAAATGTCTAAGGGACTGCTATCTAGAACGATAAAATGTAGGCAAGTAGGTGCCAGGTTACTAATACATAACTGTAGTTGGTCACGCACCAACGCTGAATGCTACCGACCTACCACAAGGGGCAATCGATGAAAAATCAGGTCATTGCCGATATAAACTAGAACGACTAGCATCAGCAGTTTTTTATAACATTTTCATAGGCTTAGACCAAGGAAGTAATGAAATGTAGGTCCGTCTCCTCTGCTGGGCAAGAGTTATTACTAAAACGGAAACTTTAAGAGTTAATAGAGTTTATACCATATCTATTTAAGACCAAGAGAGTTTAGCTAAAGATCCTATAGAATGGTTATTCTGTAGTAGATACCTATATTTTAATGCCTGTTTAGTTAACTAAACAGGCGTTTAGGCGTTTAAACGCTAGTATATAATGATTTATGTTTCTGCTCTATCTAGTCAAGCTAAAGCGCGGATGCTGCTCGAAGGTGACAGGTAAGATGACAGCGGCGGTGAACAAAGATGTGGATAAATCAGACTAAATAACATGTAGTCCCCCGACAGTATCAAAAAGCACACTAGCATCGTAATTATTAGTAACAAAAAATGACACTGAGACAAAATGTCTATAGTGTGTGCGTTTTGTATAATAAAAATGCTTGACGCATTTTTAAGAAATCAACGTAATGAAAACTATGAAACGTTCTTTAGTACCAACAGGATTTTCAACTCTACTACTGAAATACAAACGTTATCTAAAAATAGCGACTAGCATTCGCAGTTCAGGGAATATACAATTCATTATTATGATAGAGCGGTAGGGTCGGAATAGCCTGGGTTAGTTCAATACAGCACACATGAACGCTTCACTGGATGCGTCCAGCTTCGTAATTAAATAGACCACCCTCTCATTTCAATGCACTCCACACTCGGACTGAATTAAATCATATAATTCTAAATCTAAAATACCTCCTATTTCAGAACGTGTTAGATTTCTGATTTTATTTTGGTATACGTTTATAAAGTAACGTTAACGTTGAGTAATTTTTTAACCTTCGATGAAAGAGAGGTGTACGTTGGTGAGAGGTTTGACGTATACACGACTCTATGTATTGCTCTACGAGGTGGTCATTTCTTTGTTATTAGATAGAATTGAAAAGACAGTCTATGTCTTGCCTAAAGACGATTTGGGTTGGCTTCAGTAATTAACTTTGTCTAATTGTAGTGTACTACGTATCTTCCTAGTTTTTGATAATTAACAACCAGTCTTGACTTGACATGAATTTTATTAACAACTGCTTAATTACCATATAACTATGAAAGAAATAGAAATAGTGAGGTAAGGTACATAAGTTTAACTTATCTACTCTACCTTAGAGGAAAAATGGACTGCCGTGTGAAAGGGCTGTTAATTCTTTGATGTATTTTCCATTAAAGAAAATCCGTTGAAAACCATAAAGAAATGTCTTCAATACTCTCACGTGACATTCACGCTTCCAGTCTACTTATCGGTAAGTCCTAGTTATTGATGTGCATAGGAAAGATGCATCAATGCTAGGTTTACCCTCTTTTCCCCTTTCACAAGACTAGAATAATAGGTGTGAAGTGAAAAGAGCTTATTGATTACGATGTCCAACTGTGTAAATAAAATCTATGTGTATCTAAATATGTATCTGTGTAAATAATATCTAATACTTAGTAAATAGTATTAGAAATTTAGTACTTGAAACCTATCACTTTTATTTGCAAGTTTACATATTAGGTGGGTTAGTAAACGACTGAAGTTCGATCATATTAGAAAGAAAGAAAAATTTACAAAAACAGAACACATTTACACACAATTAAGTGACAAATAAAAATAAAAAACAACATGTAAAAACAAAAAATATACAGTGTGACCCATCAGTGTCACGGTGGATATTGTTCAATAAACGCTGTGAGTACCCATCAGAGGCGACCCACAGCACTGATTTTCAGCAACCTATACAGTTGTCAGCGGTTTGAGATACGACTGGTAAAGACTAGATTAGACTCAGATAAAACCATAGAAGAGCTAGGTATGTATAACTTGAACGATATATTCAAATATATCGTTAAAGATTTGTCCCTACATAACTTTAACTGCTACCGAGTTTCTTATAATACTTAACTATATAATATACAGATTTAAAGTATATACTACGTGGAGATATAGAAAAGGTACGATCTTATCAAATAGTGATAATAACATGTAGCGGCACGGTTGTATTACCCAAAGGTGTAGGCAGAGGCGAATATCACCCACTTTTCGCTGATGTCGTCCCATACGTAATAAGAGGCGAGCCTCTTGCTGTTCATCAGACACAAATCCAAGCTTCGAACTGCAACTAAGATTCAGTAAACATATTAGATACGTTTTCGTTCGCGTACGCTCGAACCGGAAATCGACCCCTTTGTGTTAAAAAAAGCGTAATCAGTAGCATTGAACTTGCGTCAAATATGCTAGTATAATATTGTTGCAAAAAGTCACTAATATAAAGTAGGTATACACTAAAAGTTTACTATACATATCTACTGGGTGTCCGTTTATCCGCAGCCGCTACACTGCTGTTCTTTCTCATGCATACAAATCCGACAACACAATGGCGCGCGGCGCGGCTCCCTGCTGTCACTCAAAATCGAATGACAGCAATGACGGCACGTGGTGTTGTCATATCAGCTTATTTCTTTTTATTAAAAATATTGCATCATTTAACTCGATGCTACCTACTGTTTGTTAATTAAACTCTAAAACTTCGATGATTACAAAAAAGGGCAACAAAACAAATGTCTTGGTTATTATTTACTTTTTTACAATACTCGTACAAACCTTCACACACACACACACACTTACTTTCGCATTTATAATATTAGTAGGATTACTAGCGGACCGCCCCGGCTTCGCACGGGTAGATATCGGTATTAGACAAAATTTCTAATCATCGTACATTTGTCACACTCTATCAACTATCTAAGCATGGAAAGTAAGCCTACTTTCCATGCTTAGAACACTCAATCAAAACGTTTGTATGGGAAAAAGAAAAGGGCTGTCTTAGGGTTTTCCCGGCAATTATTCGATTTTTTCTCGCCGTTTAAACCTTCCCTGGACCTCCACGAACATTTCAAGACCAAGATAAGATAAATCCGTTCAGCCGTTCTCGAGTTTTAGTGAGACTAACGAACAGCAATTGATTTTTATTTATAATAGATTTGCGCTTGACCAAAACCTATTGTTAAGCAATGATGTAGTCTACTATCGGTCGCCGTAAATACTGATACTCGTGACTTGATGCCGAAATTTTGAGAGATAATTATAATAAAAGCAGTATAGACTAGCGAATTACATTGGTTCCAGGTTCGGATGCTTGGATCCGTTTATGTTTATGTCCGGATGTTTATGTTTTATTACCGCTGAAAGAAATCATCATCAGAAATCCTCAAAATTATTTCGTGAGTACGGCCGCACTCAGAGACGTCAATTAATGCTAAGTATCATTAAAAATTGCCAAAGTTCCTAAAAAAAATATGTACAAAGTTTACGCACCTATCTGAGTATGGCAGTTTGAGCGGTAAATACCATATATTTTAAGAGTTGAAAGAAAATCCGTGCCCTTCAGTTACATGAAAACCACAAAAAAACAATAAGAGGGAACAGCCCGCAAGGGCTGGGCCTCACTCCGACCCCTCGGGGTCTCAGGCGCCTAGCGCTAACGTAGCGAACCGGGACCGACACCAACAGCTACTGGCCAGGGATCGTGCGCAGGAGCCAACTGGCAATAGTGCGCTAACCGGGCTTGGTTCTGAGAATGCCGGGGCTGGGCCGCTACCATCAGGAGTTCGCCTGATCGGCCACCGTACTGCAACTGAAAATCTTCCCGGGCCCAGTGGGATGTCGTCCGGACCGAGACCTGGAAACGGGCCCGGTCCGACAATTCCCGCTGGGTCACTAGGGGGGGCGCCAGGGGCGGGCACGGTTGCCGCACAGGCGAAACGTAAAAAGTCGCTCAGTGGAGCAGAACGCCGAAAGAGGCGCCTTAACCGGCCGCACCTAGACGTGGCGGCCGGGGAGGGCACCTCTTCCGGTTCAACTGGGATGAGTACCCATAAGGGGACTATCCAAAAGAGGGGGAGAGATGGGGACACCAGCGCTGGGAATACTGACAGGGGCAAACGGTTTAAACCGAGTACCTCGTACCGGGATGCCGCAACCTCTGTCAGGATGGCCATTGTTGCAGAGGACCCATCTCTCCTTTTAGGTAGGGACGACTTGCTTCGAGTCCAGAGCCTCCTCACGGATGCCATGGAGGAGGAGGAAGAGCGACCCCTACCCTTTATTAGATTAGGGCCAACGCTAGTGTCAGGAGCAATCCTGGCACACTGTGATGGCGAGGCTGCAGTCAGATGGCTGACTAGACAGGTGACCGGCAGGACTTCTGGTAACCTTTTACTGAAGGTTATTGAAGCAAAGGACCTGCCTAAACCAATTAAAATGGCTTGGAAGGGCTTCAATCTGACGCTTCAAGACCCCGCAAAGGCTTTGAAGCATCTGAAGATGCACAACGAGCACCTCCACGTCGAGGAATGGCGCATTGTCTCCACTGTTGTAGACCCTTCCTCCATACGCCGAATCGTGCTGGTCGACCGCGCGTCTGCTCTAGCAATAGCTAAAGCAGACTACACACTAAAGTCGACCCTCGAGAGGGCACAATTCAGGGTCCTCGATGATGGGGAACCTGCTGAGGGCCAGCGTGCAGGTGGGGCTCAGGGCAGTAGTGGAAACGATGCTGCGGAAGCTAGAATATCCAGGACGGGAGCACCTACAACGGAGGCTACCGAAGAAGGAGAGGTCGAGGGAGAGGCACTGAGTCCCTTGTTCTCCAGGGGCGTGGGTGGTGCGTCCTCACCGGCTACGTCGGTGAGAACGGACGACTACCTGCAAAACCTGGATGAGCTGGACATAAAGTCCTCGCCTCGGCCAACTGATGCAGAAATGTCGGAGGAGGACCACTAGTGGGCCCCTCCTATCGTCCCGAAACAAATAAGAAAAATGGCTTCGGAACTAAGGTGTGTACAAATAAATCTCCACCACTGTAAGGCTGCTACTGCTATCCTAGCAGATCAGTTCAAAAGAAATAAATTCGATATAGCCTTAATTCAAGAACCCTACATATATAAAGGTGATATTAAAGGCCTAGGTGGGACCGTGGGAAATTTGTTTTACCATTGTTCTACTAATGACGCTAGGACCTGCATCTATATCCGGAAGGGCATTGATGCAGCTCTCAAGCGCTCTTTATGTTACAGGGATCTCACAACTGTAGAGGTCACATCGGGGAAGGGGGAAGGGCAAAAAGGAACACTGTTCTCTTCTGCCTATCTACCTTCCGAACAAGAAGACCCAGTTTCCTCATATTTAAGGAAGCTGGTGGACTATTGCACAGATGAGAACATAGAAGTGATCATTGGCTGCGACGCCAACGCGCACCACGTCATCTGGGGCAGTTCAGACGACAACAGCAGGGGAGAAGCGCTACTTAATTATGTGGTAAGCAACAACCTACAAATACTTAACAAAGGATGTAAACCTACTTTCTTTAATAGGCTTAGATCAGAAGTCATTGACATAACACTGGCCTCGAACAGGGCTAGTCGTAAGGTATCTTGCTGGCACGTGTCAGGAGAAGTCTCTCTATCAGACCATAACTATATATGTTTCAGGTACACAACCACAAATAGTGTGGACGTAGTACGAAGGCGAAACCCCAGACATACCAACTGGGCCTCGTATCGCAGAGATCTTAAAGCAAGTCTAAGCACACCAAGAGGTGCGCTCAACTCGGTTATAGATCTAGAAATGGAAGCTGATGCAGTCAGCAATGCAGTTGTCATCAGCTGGGAAGATAATTGCCCAGAAAAGAAAACAATTGCCAAAAAAGAACCCTGGTGGACTCCTGAACTTATCAAGCAAAGACAAGAGACACGTCGGTTATTCAATGAGGCTAAAGCTAAAAAAGACTTTTCAGACTATTCCAGAGCTCTGACAAGTTACAACATTGCGGTTAGAAAATCTAAACGTCTATCTTGGAGGAACCACTGTCAAGCGATTGAAACGATTCCACAAGGAATGAGAGTCAGTAAGGCTTTGTCAACCACAAAAACTAACTCTCTAGGTTATGTCAAAGACACGAACGGTCGACTTACTAACTCGGGAGAAGAGACACTGGACGTCATGTTCAGGACCCATTTCCCAGAATCAGATAAGTTAACAAATCAAAAGGAGTGTGCGCTTACTCTAGAAGAGCAAAGCAGGCGCACCCTGAAGGCAGACTGGACATCAGCGAAAAGAGTGGTAGATCAATCAAAGCTGAAGTGGGCTATAAATAGCTTTCAGCCGTTCAAAACCCCAGGTCCTGACGGGATATATCCAATTCTTTTACGTGAGGGAACAGATATTCTGCTACCTCATCTCAGCCGCTTATTCAGGGCGTGTATCGCGTTTGGTTACATACCGAAGAAGTGGAGACAGGTTAAAGTAACGTTTATACCCAAAACGGGGAAAACTGACTATGAGGAGGCCAAAGCATATAGACCAATAAGTCTATCATCGTTCATACTGAAGGCGTTGGAGAAACTGATCGATAGGTACATAAGAGATGGACCACTTAAGAGGTATCCCCTTAATGGGCGTCAATGTGCCTACCAAGCAGGTAAATCCACTGAAACGGCACTACACCTGGTAACCAACAAAGCGGAGTGTGCTTTGGAAGACCAGGAAGTGTGTTTAGCAGCTTTTCTGGATATCGAAGGAGCCTTTGATTGCACTACCTTTGATGCAATCAAGAGAGCTGCGACTGATCATGGGATTGATCCCACTATCTGCAAATGGATAGACCACATGCTTAAAACTAGAGTGGTCTCTTCTGAACTGCTAGGCGACAAGCTCAGTGTAATGACAACTAAGGGTTGCCCCCAAGGTGGGGTACTATCTCCACTACTATGGAGCCTAGTTGTCGACTCACTCATGAATGTGTTAAACGAAGGGCCATTATACACAGTAGGCTATGCGGACGATCTAGTGGTAATGGTAACCGGCAAATTTCCCAGCATAGTTAGAGGAATCATGCAAAAAGCTTTGAAAACTGTGGAGGAATGGTGTGCAACCCAGCACCTACGAGTAAATCCCAGTAAAGCAATGTTATTACCTGTAACGAGGAAACGCATCACAGTTGAGTTCGAAAACCTTCGAATCTTCGGTTCCAGACTCAAATGCCCAAATGAGGTAAAATATCTGGGGGTAACTTTAGATAGAAAACTTACCTGGAAGGCACATGTAGACAACATAACAGCAAAGGCCACCAGGGTCTTTGGAATGTGCAGATCCACATACGGAAAAACATGGGGCTTGAAACCAAAAATTCTGTACTGGATTTACACAATGATGGTGAAACCAATTATAACCTACGGCAGCGCTGTCTGGTGGCCGAGAACCAAACAGAAAAACTGCATAGAGGCCCTATGTAAGATACAAAGATTAGCCTGCATGGCTATAACAGGAGCCTTTACGACAACGCCGACAGCGGCAATGGAGAAGCTATTAGACCTTACGCCCCTTCATCTTGTGGTGGAAGCAGAAGCTCGGAAAGGCATTCACCGACTGGAGCAATTAGGACTAAAAGCAAAGAGAACAACTCGACACACGAGGTTCGAACAGGACAAGGAACTTGACCGAATAATGAAAATGGGAACTGACAAAATAGCGCCCATTTTCATTTTCGATCGCAGGTTTAAAATAATGCTACCCTCAAGGGAGGATTGGAAAAAAGGAATGAAACCACGAGAAGGTAAACATTCGGTATGGTATACAGATGGATCGAAAATGAAATCTGGTGCCGGAGCTGGCATATTCCATCCGGAATATGCCTGCAGCCAAAGCATGGGTAGACTTACAACTGTGTTTCAAGCAGAAGCATATGCTGTAGCTACTTGTGCAAAAGAGAATCTTCATAGGAAGGCAAAGAATCAATCTATATTGATTCTCAGTGACAGTCAGGCGGTTCTAAAATCGCTGATGACACCAAAAATAGATTCAGGCATAATCCTGGACTGCGTTAAGTCCCTAAATGCTTTGGGGACATATAACAAAGTTGGGTTGGCCTGGATCCCAGGCCATGAAGGCTATGATGGTAATGAAAAGGCTGATGAACTAGCCAGAAAGGGGTCGATGGAAGCCTTTCTTGGCCCAGAACCGTTCATTGGTGTTACGACCGGGACGGTTAAAGGAAAATTAAAAGAATATGCCCATAAAAAACATCAGGAGTCATGGAAGAAGACCCCAGGGCTACTCCACTCCAAAAAATTCATGGGCGATTGGCCCCTGAGGTATTCTCAGAGACTGAGGGGCTTGTCCAGGACTAAAATAAGACTGGTAGTAGGTGCACTAACTGGGCACTTTGGGCTGCAGAAACACCTGTTTAAAATAGGGCTAGCAGAAAGTTCCACTTGCTTAGCTTGTGGAGACGCTGAAGAAACCATGGAGCATATACTGTGCGAATGCGATTCGCTGGCGCGAAAACGCATGAATGCATTAGGAATGGACCACCCTACTCCTGATGAATACGGCCTCATGTGTCCCCGACAATTAGCAGCGGTCATGGAAGAGCTGTGTGGAGGGAGAATACCTGAGGCTTCATAGTATCAAGGGGAAGCACAAAAGATCTAGCTGGGTCGAAGTGCTCTGGATCTACCAGCCCCATTTATAAGATAAGATAAGATACATGAAAATTATAATAATATTCCCGAATATACTTACTCGTTTTTTCCGTAATTAAAATATCATTAGGTTTTTATCACATATTACCTACTACATAACTCATTCATCCTATACTATTCATCCGTAATTAATAACCTAATTCAGCTTTGATTAATTATACGTGCTTCTGTAATAATTATGAACAGGTTGGTACTAGCGCCCTTGGTTGACTTTGCAATTAATCCCGTCTCATCATGAAACCTAGTAGTAGATGAGATGTACTTTTTTTTTAAATTCTATAATAGGTTTGCGCTTGACCACAACTTGCCTGATGTGAAGCAATGTTGCAGTCTACGATGGAACCTAATAAATACCGATTCATTCGTGACTTGAAGACTGGTAGATTATAGCTAGAAACCTACTATATCCTAATTTCACTGGTCTTCTACGAGTCTATCTTACGAGTTAAGAGAGTTTAGGCCTTAATCAAGCCAAGTTTTGGCCAAGTGCGGCTTGTTGGATGTCACACGTCCTCGAATAATACTTAGACATGCTGGTTGGACTATGTTTTCTTCACCGATATTGAGCAGCGACGATGCTACAATTCACTCGAAGATGTGTGGGCACGACCAGGAATCGAACTCGCGACACTATATTTTAAAGGCGAGGCTGATATCGCTGCGACGCCACTGGCTGTCCTAATTTACGTTTAAAACATTGAGACGTACATATACAAAATACACGCGAAAAACATACGAAAACAGTCTAGTAAAAATATAAACCAAGTAACTTTAAAACATTATAAGTAATAAAAAGGATTCAATTCCCGGGTGTGCCGAAAATACCTACTTTTTTCTAATATACTAAGAGTAGTTGCAGCTCTAAGTTTGGAAATGTGCCTAATGAACGCCAATAGACTCGTCCCCTATTACCTAAGGAACCTGAACATAGCTGGCGGAAAGTGGGTAATACTCACCTCTGCCTATACCTTCGGATAATACGGGGTAAAGCTATGTCAGGGTAAGCGGTGAGCGCTATGTTATAGAAATATACACCTTGATACTCGTAATAACAATGTAAAAAGAATAAAGGCAAAATTCCAGATACCGCTTGAAAGTTGTAGAACGAATTAACAAATGTATGTAAAATTAAATGTCTTTAATTTGAAACACATTTCAACAATACGTTTTCACCCTAACTAGATAACAACAATAGCATTTAACTCCAATGCTAAACACGTGTCAATGGCGTGACATCGCTTTTGGCATTATGAGAGTTGCAATAAAATAAGTATTCGATATAAAATCTCACTTGACAATAGGGGAGAGTTCTCTGACCGGGTATCGCATGACGAATGCACAGCACACCCTGTATTTTGTCGTCGTCATTTCGCTAAATCAGGCTGTTTATAGCAGGCCTAGTCTATTAAGTAACTAGCTCGCATACCAAGTGTGTATTTTGTAACTAACAGACGTAACACGCATGGCCTATACGAAAACAACGCAACGGTAATCCTAAGATTGTAAATTTACAAAATAAAAAACAAACAAAAAACATTTGATAGACGAATAAAAAATACTTTTTAAAATTTTTTATTATATATGGCGATACAATATAAATAAGACGGTAATGAGTTATTGTCATAACTTCGTTCTTAAGTTCTAATATTTGTATAATAGTATTTTTTTTTATATACTGTATTAAACAATTAGTATTTCATTGATGAAATAGTAATTGTACTGGTAAGTTAGCGCTTTGGAGATTGCTGAACTTAAGTAGGCAAGATTTTCTTATCTGTTGTGTTATAATTCGTACTGTCAATCATGGAGTTCATTCTGAATGGTTATAAAATTATCTTACCGTAGTTAACTTACTCGAATCAGACTATCCTGAGTGAACCAGTCAACAAGTCATATGACTAATTGAACTAAATAGCTGTGACATAAATCTATTGTATTGTAGAGATAATATGTGCATTATGCAATGACGGTAAAATGGTATTAGGGCCATAGCCAGTGCAGCGTAAAATATAGGAATATTGTTAAATCTGTGCCACCTCCGTTTTATTGTCTGAACGATAATTAAATTTGATATGCTCATCGCAATGTCATTTCACCTTTTAGAATGTTTATCTCTGAAGTGCATTTTATTAGAAGTTTTCAGTTTTGGATAAATTAACTTGTCGAAATAGAAATATCTTTCAGTTTTACAGTTAAAATTCATGCAATTCGTATAACCCTATCAAAATTGAAAGACCATTGACTGGTTTAGCATATCAAACAATCTCATCGTATATGTAGGAATATCTACCTTTATTGTGTAATGGCTTTCTGCAGATAATTTCAAACTAACTTCGTTACCCATATACCTACCGCAGTAAGCAAACCATTTACTACAAGTATGCTCATTGTCCCGTCGATGTGTTTAATATAACTTTGACGGCGACGTCCGTGATCGTTGCATATTCATGAGCAAACCAACTTGCGAGACGGAACTTGACGTTTGACAAATCAGTTTACAGCGAACATTACGTACCTACGTCTAAACAAGCACATAATTAAGGTCAGTAGAAAGAAACCAACCTTCCTACACAATATACAAATATAATAGGAACCTTGACTCCTTTAAAGTTCTACATACATCATTATTACTGGAACAGCTCGAGTAGATCCCACTTACGTATATACTCGTATATATTGCACCAAATTTAGCTCATCACGATTAGAACTTCAGGTAGCAGGGATACCAATAGTGGGTTCCGCGGAACCTAGAAATTCCGTGGAGTAATCATAAGGGTTCCGCTAAAATTATTTATTGTTAGCAAATTTTCTTTGAAATAGCGCAAAATATGTGATGAGAAGACCTCGTTAATTTTACATAAGTAGGTAGTTAGCAAGAATTCAGTCTGGACTATTGCACAGTATTGTAATCATTATATTATTATTATATGGGGTTCAAAAGGTTGGTTGGTTCAATTTTCTTTAAAGTATAGGAACTGTTCGGCTGCCCCATTTCAAAACCTAGTAAGGACTTGAAACTAAATTTTACAGGAGAGCGCATAAACGTAAAATAGGTCAGCCTATGAAAAGTATTTATGATAGGTAAAAAACATGATATTGGTTGTAAAAAATGATAAATGATGAACACATAGTACTACAAAATAAAATATACATGTGTAATTACATATTTTAAAACCCTTACTAACTTTGATAATTGACACGACATAGTTAGGTTCATGTAGCAATTAGTTTCATAACATAGTAAGAGCACTTGCTAGGTTTTGTAATGGTTTATGGGACATGGAACTTAGCATATTTCATTGACTTAATTCTAGTAACTGTAGGGTATATAAATAAAATAATGAGTTATTGAATGAATTCGTTTATTAATTAAAAAAAAGAAACAAAATAAATGTTACGGTAATGTCTGTATCAGCTGAATAGCTCTAGTCAGCTGGAGATATTTGCCCATCATTGGTCAAATCGACTGACGAGTCATTAATAGGTAAATTGTGCCAAAATGCCTTTCTTGATTCTGGCATCAGGGGTACTAATTTATTAATAATTTCTTCTTTTTTATTCTGTTTAACGCCCCTTGGATTGGCAATTGTCTTAGGGAGAGTATGACAATCAAATTTTTTAATTAAAAAGTCTAATTCCTGGAGAGGTTCATCAAATCTAAAAAAAAAAAACAAAATTTAAATTCAAGTCAAAATAAAAAACAAACGTAATTTCAAAAATTAAGTTCAAATAAATAAGTTAAATGTACTTTGTTTTATAAAAAAGATTTCTTGAACCAGCATTAAATTGCAGTTGTACAAGAGAGTTTATATTAAAATCTTTAAGCGGGTCATTATGACGTGCCGCTCTCTTTTTTTTTGGCCATTCATATCTAGAAGTAACTTCTACAACTTTTATGTTTTTCCTTGACTGCATCACAATATCTTTAAAATCTTGATAATCGTAAACATTTTTTTGTCTCTTCATTTTCAATTCTATATTGCCGTGAACGGCATCCGCGGACATGTGAGTATGTCCTTTTGTTAGGTAGCTAATCGTTACCGATTTAAGATCATTCACAAACAAATTACTGAAACACAGTTACTTCGTTCGCGCGTCGACGACGATTGAAGCGAGACCGCAAGGTGCCGGCGAGTTGTGACTTGCTGCAAACCCCCCGCCCATCCCCACTCTGCGTTCGTATATTCGGCCTTGATTTCCAAAACCTAGTAAGGTGCATCGCCCATTTTAAAACCTAGCAAGTCCAGAGAGTTACTAGGTTTTGAATTGGTTAAAATGACTTACTAGGTTTTAAAGTGGTCACGAGGGAGTGAATGGTACACTTACTAGGTTTCGATGTTTAAATATTTCTGTTTTTGTGTGATTTTAAACAGCTGGTGTTTTTGTATTTGGTAGGGACTTACTAGGTTAGCTAGATTACGCAATAAAACGATTTTTGTAAAAAGTGTCCCTTACTAGGTTTTGAAATGGGACAGCCGTGTTTTCATGGATATATATTGCTAAATAACTAGATACGAGCAGAAACCAGCAGTGTGCAGCAGTATTAGCCTTGCGTTTCAAATAAAAGGTCGCGGGTTCGATCCCTGGTCGAGGCTACAAATCGTTGTGTGAATTGTTTCATCGTTGCTGCTCAATATCAATGAAGGAAAACATCGTAAAAGAACCGGAATGTCTAAGAACTAATCATTTCAGGACATGTGATATCCACCAACCCGCACTAGGCCAGATTAATAAACTCACAACTCGTAAGAAAGTTGAGAGAAGACCGGTGCCGAGCAGTGGACCACTGAAAAAGGTTCAAGGGAAAACATAAGGTATGTGGTTAGTGTTCGGCTATATTTAAAGTTTAGGAATCCCTGAGGTAGGTAGAAAAACTTTCATGAATATTGCTATTAGATAGATACGTATCTACAGATATAGAGACCCACATATTAATATGAACGTATATTTTGCGTATTCCGTTTGTTTAGCCCCGCGATAATCGATTTATTGACGACCAACACTCCACTCACATGCCATCTGTTTGTCTCCTGAATATTTCATGAGCAACTGTTACCAACTCCCAAGTTCCGAATTTCCAGAGTTCCGTTACAGATTCACGCGAAACGATGTCGTAATTAATGAAATTTCTTGAGCAAAGCGCTCACAAGTTTCGGTTGCTTGACGATTAAGTTTGTAACCGATTTGAAGATCATTATTGAAGTACTATATCTTTGCATCATTACATACATACACGTATTACTCAGAGCAGCGCAGCGGTACGGGCCTCGTTTTAGAAAAATAAGGTCGCGGGTTCGAATCCTGGTCGTGCCCACACATCTTTGTGTGAATTGTTTCATCTCCGCTGCTCAATATCGGTGAAGGAAAACATCGTGAGGAAACCGGCATGTATAAGAACTAATCATTCGAGGACATGTGACATCCACCAACCCGCACTTGGCCAGCGTGTGTGGATTAAGGCCTAAACTCTCTCAACTCATATGATAGTTGAGAGAAGACCCGTGCCCGGCAGTGGGACACTAATAGGGGTTGAAGTGAGTGATACATACACGTATTACCCGAATGTGTAGGCAGAGGTGGATATCACCCACATTTTGCGAGCTATGGTAATATTCATAGTAACAGCACAATAAGCATAATTTCAAACTACGAACTCCTACAAAGATATTTCTAAGTACTTTTAACGAGTGATTGGTAATTATAGGCCGACCGTTTATCTCGCGTATCGCCATCTGAGGTACAAAGTCATAAAACATTAATTAATTTTCATATAGAACTTTTTAAACACAGATAAAAGTAATGCAAGACTATTCGTCACTAATATCCATATCGCTTGTATTATCATCGCTGTCTCTGCAGCTTGAGAAGTCAGAATCTTGGCGATAGGCTATACGCGAGTTAAACGGTCGATCTATAGGGTAAAATACTTTAACTCGTATAACAGATCAATTTTATTTGGGTAACAGTAATATGAGCAGGTACGGGCCTCGCCTTAGAAATATAAGGTTGCAGTTACGATCCCTGGTCGTACAATTCACACAAAGATGTGTATCTTTGTGTCTATTGTTTCATCGCTCTGCTTAAAATCGGTGAAGGAAATCATCGTGCGGAAACCGGCATGTCTTAGAACCATGGAAGAAAGAAGTTACTTGATCCTTTTTCTAAGCTTAGAATTAGAACCAATCATTCGGGGACATGTGACATCCACCAACCCGTACTTGACAACGTGTGTGGATTAAGGCCTACACTGAACTAAACAAGTTGCTTCTTTCTTTAGTGGTCTCAACTCGTAAGATAGTTGAGAGAAGATCCGTGAGCTATGGGACATTGAAAAATGTTGAAGTGCAAAGAGTAGAAAATCAATGAATACTCATTGGATTACGTGGATTGAAAAATGTTAGTTCCCGAGGTCACTGTTTCATCTCGCACTGTGTTTTGTGGTTTCTTTTATTATCAAGATTGCGCATTCGGTGTTATTCAAAGTCAGCCACTTGCGTGCCACTCTATTCTAAAGTGTAAGAAGTAATCTACTAGGTACATAGTAAAATGCATTTTCTGCGAAAATAGTACAAGTAATAGTACTAGAACTCTCTTTGAGACGACCTCTGTAGTCGAGCGGTGTAAGCCATCCGATTGGGCTATACTGTACCCATGAGGTCACGGGTCCGATTCTCGCCCCAGACAATCTTTGTGTCACAACAAAGATTTCAGTGTCTGGTTGGTTGAGAGACTACCCTGTGCCTTGGAGAGCACGTTAAGCTATCGGTTCCGGTTGACATTTAAGACATCTATGACAATCGTTGAAGGTAGTCAAAAGCCTAATAAATTCTGACACCTTATCTAACCATCTCAGTTACAGGTTCCCTACAGGTTTCCAGGTCTGATGGCAGTCGGTCCTGTAATTCTGGTAGCTAAATGCTATAGGTACTAGGAGCCGATCCCAAAAGAAATGAGAAATAGGCAAGAGAAATGATGATAAGAAAATTTAACAGACGAGCTTCGCAAAAAGAGAAGAAGCTCTACGGCTGATAATACCCTTGTCCTACTTTCAACATTGCCTTGGAACTTTCAATACAGCTTTTAATTATAGTAAGTACAAGAGCTTTATAAAAGTTCATTGTGAACGTAATTAAGTTCTGCTGTCAGCTGCAAAAAGCGTACCGATAATTTGTGCTAATGGTGTAGTTGGGTAAATAGGTAACTGTACCAGGTGAAAGGGATGGCCCTCCACAAACTGAAAAGGTGAAATCTAGATGTGATACTGAGATGATCGGTACATAAAATTTCTTCAGCAAGTTTATGGGTTTCCAATAATCATGCTTTGTTTTGTTAACTTTACGGAAAGTATCTTTACCTTAGGGAAACCCTAATAATGAACGGTCATACTTTCCACTATGGGGTTACTACGAAGCGCACTCACGCTACGTCATTTTACGCATCTTTCCTTAAATTAATGCATTGACGATGTTTTGTGTCAGATGTCTTTCATTCAAATCGAATTTGCGTACAAAGTAATTAGCAACTGTAAATTGAAATAAGCAAAGTAAACATTTTTTTTAAGATCCGTAATTTTTTTCCGGTGAAGGGCTCTCCCTTCCATGCTGTATAACTAATCTATGGCCCCAGGTTCGTCGCTCATTTCACCCCCTCTTTTTAGTGTCTTACTGCTGGGCACGGGTCTTCTCTCTACTTTATTACGAGTTGAGAGAGTTTAGGCCTTAATTCCACACACGTTGGCCAAGTATCATTGCCAAATAGCATTGTCAACTACCATTTTCTTTACTGGAATGTTTAAAAAACCAATTTTACTCCTTACAATGTTCCACACATACTTATGTCACAATTTATGATGAACAAATATCTAAGAAATCGTCGTAAAATTCATAAAAATTCAAATTTTACGAATGTGCATCGTCAATGACACGTAAGTCGGATCGTAAAGCTATATGGAGTCAATGACCCGTGGGGTTCCACGTTATAGTTTTAATAAAGTTTTATATCAACGGTTTGCGATGTTTGTATGTCTGTTGCTTAAACTGCTTAATGTGATTTAGAGAAATCTAAATCACATTATCCGTATTTATGTATGTATTTACGAAAGAAAAGTATAATATGTAGTATATTACCAGTTATATGATTTCTATAGTACAATCTTTTTTTAGTTTGGGTTCAGATGGACTTGTGTGTTAATGTCCCACTGTAATAAAAGCAATGGCCCCTTACAATTGTAATTGTTTGCTTCGTGTATTTTAGCGATTATCTAAAAAAAACTAAAAAAAGAGTATAATAATAGTCATATCCTGGGACATTAACACACGTGTCATCTGATCTCAAACAAATGGAACCCAGATTTAACTGATAAAATAGTACAAATTATACCTCAACGAACTAAGGAGCTCCTGAATTAAAATCATTTTCCTTCGGACATTTTTACTTTATTTCAATTTACAATTACTACTCTGTATGCAGTACTCAATTTGAATGAAAGACGGCTAAAATAATACATCAATGCATTACTTTAGGGAACGATGCGTGAAATGACGTGGCGCCAGTCCGCTTGGTGATAAGCACTAACACCATAGTGGAAAGGTAGACCGTTATCAATTTGTGAAGGGCGATCCCTTCCACACGTTATATAACTTTTATAAAACATTTCCGTCTTTTTAATTACTAATCTGAAATAGCTTCGTCAGAAACCGATGACCACAAACTCTTGAGGAGCGCACTAATAAACTGAACCGCATCGCCTTAGTTCAAGGCATCTAATGAACATAAACGGTTCGTTTACGTAATTGCGTAATTGTTTAAATAATTGTAAATCCTCTCGCCCTGCAGCGTTACTTGAGAGTGGACGTGTTACTGCTTTAAATTAAAAATATTCATTTACCAAAAATACAATTCTACCCCGTTGTAACACAGTCAGAGTGCTTAAATTCCTTTGAAGTCGTTACAATATTTTAATAACGCGGGCCTTTGCCTTGCCACCACCACAACACCGCCGCGGTGCCGTCGATGCGCACGCGCCCCGCACGCACGGCCTTCACCTCCGTGGGAAGAGAGCAGTGTTCATAATTGCTGTCTCGCTCACTCTGAGACCCCGCGTTTCGTCACTAACCGGAGCAGTCTTTGATGGTGGGATTACGATAAACATTGCTGCAAACGAGTCTCCACCTACTTACAATTGCAACTGTGAGTATTTTTGTCATTTTGAGTCACCCTTCTGATCACGATGCCTCGCGTACAGCGTTCGCCGCCAGATACTTCTGTCTCTAAGTCGCCGGGGCATGTACATAATATTCCCCCGCTGGCTTCAAATCTACACACAGCCTCATCCGAACCGGAATTAAGCGCTCTTCCAGGAAGTCACAAACTGATAAAAGATATTTTTACAAACGCGAACCGCAGAACTAAGCGCCGCCTTGACGATGGCTCTTTTGTTGAAGACAACGATAGTGAATTGGACCACTCGCTGCTATTAAATGAAATCACTAAACTGTTCAGTGATTTCGAGTCTAAACAAAACTGCAAGTTCGATAGCCTTAAATCCAAAATGACTGAAATAACAGAGCAGAACTCTAAGATCCAAACTTCTATAGAGTTTATTAGCGGGAAATATGATGAACTACTGGGACGGCTGGATGAAACTGAACGTGAAAACTTCACCCTCAAAAAACAGATTTCTCTGCTGGAATCCAAAGTCGACTTATTGGAACGTTGTTCTCGCTCCACTCTACTAGAGATAAACAACCTGCCTCCCACTGTCCCTGAAAGTCAAGAGTCCCTACTAAAGAATATTTGTAAGATTGGGACCGTAATTAATGAAGAAATCAACCCAAATGACGTCAGTAAGATTTATAGATTAAAGGCGAAAAGGGATACCAACACCGTGGGTACTGTTGTAGCAGAATTTAAGACATCTGTACTGAAGGAAAATATTTTAAAGGCCACCCGAAACTATAATAAGCAAAGCGGCAACAGTAAACTTTCGACAGTCAGCATTGAGATCCCAGGCCCCCCAAAACCTATCTACATCGCAGAGTCCCTAACCTCCTATGCTAAGCATCTTTTCTATTTGGGCCGCAGACTCCAGAAAGACGGTAAATGCCATAGCTGCTGGACTAGTCACGGAAAAATATACATAAAGAAGTCCGCCGGCTCTAGCCCATTTTATGTAACCCGAGAAAGTGACCTACATAATTTAGTGGGCGAAGTATTGTGACTATTTTTTTCTAAATATTTTATATACTATTTGCATGTTAGTCATATTAATTTTTTTGCGTTCATTTTATTGTATGTTACATTCCACTCCACACATTACCACTTCAGGCCATACGTAGCCCAACTTGCACACATAAACGCCAGCCCTTACCTAAATGTTTTCCTACACACGCGTGCTTTTGCGGATTGCTTGCAAAACAATTCAAGAAATAAGCTTAATTATGCTAATATTGCTCAGAGTACTGCGTTTTATGATCACAGACGCTTTAGCTTGATGTTTTGGACTTTAATTTGTAAAATTCGATAACTTAGTAGACATAGAGACTGATTTAGACAGTATCTCTATAGCTGAGTCTGCAACCTGTATGATTGAGGACTGTAACCGTATTTCTGCCTTGCATAAAAATGCTTTCTCAATCCTCTGTCAAAATATTCGAAGCTTATCAAAGAATTTTGTAGGTTTAACAACACTCCTAGAAAGAAGTAATACCTCATGGGACTTCATAATATTGACGGAATGCTGGCTAATCAAGTCTCCCCCATTACCTTCAATACAAGATTACACATGCGTTAGCACCAAGCAACATAGCTCGCAGAATGAAGGTGTAGTTGTATTTTTTCGCTCCGACCTTAATGTATCCGTCTCGGAACCGGAGATCCAAACTGCCAACTGTTTGTTGTTTATTCTCAACAACGATACTGCTATAATTGCAGTCTATCGCCCGCCGGCGGTTTGGAATGTGACTTCATTTGTAGACTCCCTGAATGCCCTACTAAACTCCGTTGCTTCCTACAAGAACATCATCTTAACCGGTGACATAAACATAAATATCTCCGACACCAATAATGACCCACGAGCTACTGACTACTTGACTATGCTTGCCTATCACGGAATGTTACCGGCACACACTCTTCCTACAAGACAAGGTAATACTTGCCTGGATCATCTAATTTTAAAAACTAGATTACCTGCTTTCTGCTTCGTCGCAAACACATCCCTCACTGATCACGACACAGTTTTACTATTTATGGAGTACAATAATCCTCCCAATACTTCTTTCAAAAAAACTAGACAGACCCGTATTTTGGACTTTGACAAAATTGAACTGAGCCTTGTTCAAACCGACTTCAGCCCAGTTTACAACACCCCAGACGTAAATGAAGCCACTGACTTCTTCATCAATACCCTAAACCGTATCATAATTCAAAATTCGATTCTAAAAACTGTTCCTAACCGTAAGAGACTTAGTAAGCCCTGGATGACTCCAGGGCTCCTTAGATGCCTACGAAATAGAGACAATATGCATATGAAATTAAAAAAAAAATCCCGCTAATGAAACCCTTTTGACGATATACAAAAGATATAGAAATTTTTGCTCTAAGATCTCAAAACTACCAAAACTAATTATGATAAAGCCCTAATAACTAACTCCCAAAAAAATAACAAAAAACTCTGGAATGCTATAAAATCTATTACCCATACATCTAAAGTTAAAACACACGCGGATCCTCTTCTCTCATCAACTGATCCAAAACGCTCTGTAAATGAAGTGAACGCATTTTTTGCAAATATCGGGCGTACCTTGGCCGAACGTATACAACAGGCCCCCACTTGCTCACCTTCATTAACCCACAATCCCATACCTAACCAAAATAGTTTTGTTTTGCTGGAAACAGACGAATCTGAAATGGATACAATGATCAGTAAGCTGCGAAGTGATTGTGCGGTGGGCACTGATGGTTTATCTGGCGCATTTCTCAAGAAATACAAAAAAATCGTTCTTACCCCTCTTACCCATATCTGTAATTTAGCTTTTGCCTCCGGAAAATTTCCAAATGCGCTCAAACTTGCAGTCGTCCACCCTGTGCACAAAGGGGGGGACAGAGATCGATCTAGTAACTACAGACCCATCTCCATCCTGCCTACGCTTTCCAAATTAGTTGAGAGGCTCATGAACAACCGACTCATCAAATACTTAGAGCATAATCATATTTTGTCCTCCTCTCAATATGGCTTTCGATCCGGTATCTCCACCAATAATGCTGTGCTAGATTTGACCACAAATATCTTCTCTAACCTTGATAAAAAGCAGAAGGTAATTGGTATTTTCTTGGATTTGGCAAAAGCCTTTGATACGATTTCTGTCTCAAAACTGATTGCTAAACTGGAAAGTGTTGGTATTAGAGGCACTCAATTAGCTCTCTTTGAGAGTTACCTCTCGGGCAGACGTCAGTGTGTCAGGATCGGCGACTGGACCAGTGACGAGCTCCCCATATCTTACGGAGTCCCACAGGGCAGTATCATCGGCCCTACACTGTTCCTCATTTATATAAATGAGCTCTGTCAGCTATCGCTACCTAATGCATCAGTTTTCACCTATGCTGATGACACTGCCCTCCTATTCCACGGAGATTCCTGGGATCTAACTTTCCGATATGCTCAATCTGGTCTTAATCTCGTCACTGATTGGCTGTCGCAGAACCTGCTTACTTTAAATGTGGATAAATCTAATTACCTTACCTTTTCTTTTAATGCAGCCGGGAAACCATCTTCTTCCTATTGTTTGACTGTCCACTCATGTTTCCATCCCCATCACCTCAGAACATGTAGTTGCCCTTGCTTATCTCGTATCAATTGTGTTAAATATCTCGGTGTACATATCGATGATTGTCTGTCATTCTCAGTGCACATAAATACGCTCACTTCACGACTGCGCAGGTTGGTTTATATTTTTAAATCTCTTCGTCATGCAGCTGACAATACGGTTCTAAGACTTGTATATCTCGCTCTCTGCCAATCGCTCATACAATATTGCATAACTACTTGGGGTGGATCTGCTAAAACCCATTTGCTTAAAGTAGAACGCGCCCAGAGGGCTCTGCTGAAAGTGGGATGGCGGTTACCATTCCGCTTTCCCACAACCGATCTTTACAAGACGTGTAATGTTCTTTCTGTTCGCAAATTATTTGTATTAAATTTAATATTATCAACACACTCTAAACATCCCTACACACCGGGTAAGTTTAGCTCCCAACGGCGTAAATATACCGTCTGTCCTTCAATCCGCACCAATTGTCGATCGACTCACCGAAGTTTCACTTTCCTCAGTAGTCACGTTTATAATAAGGCAAATAAAATTTTAAATATACACCCCATGTCTAGATCAAAATGCAAAATAACTGTTACAAATTGGCTACTCAAATTGGACTATGCAGAGACTGAAGACATCTTAAATATTTTACATTAATATTTGGTTCAAAGTTAAAATTTTCAGCGTCACAACACAAACACACATACACAAACACACTCGCACGCGACACACACACACACACACACACACACACACACACACACACGCATGTAGCATATTTTTTCTAAAATTAATTTCTATTCCATTTTAAATTGTTTCTTTTTCTCTTTTGCCTAGTTTATAAATAGTTTGTAATTACTGTTATTATGTAAGTGCAGCCTAAATTGTGACGTTAGGGTGAGAGCCTGGAGATCTGTCACACAGGTCTCGCACCCAGTATAGACTCCAGCTCTCATAAAGGTATTTATGAATCTGCCTGTAATCTCTGTTATATTGCCTAGCTGTACCTTTTTGAGAGAAATAAACATTATTATTATTATTATTATTAATGCGACTTTAGATACCCTTAGATAGACTTTAACCTAGTCATAGCAATTCGACAATCTACATATCTATTATGAGACTAGATAAATATTTCTATGATAGACTTGCGTAGATATTACTTTTTTAGTAGATATTTCTTGGGGACAATCTTGACTACGCAAAAATAAACAAAATATTTACCCTAGACATCTAGGATAGGTATTTTGTTTTCAAGAATTACTTACCTTATTACTTCTGAAGACTAAACGGAGAGAATTTTAGTCCTTGTGCCTAAGGAATAAAATTCTCTCCGTTTAGTCTTCCTAATGTTTACTTACTTGTTTCACATCAACCCTTTTTAGTGTCCCACTGTTGGGCACGGGTTTTTTCTCAACTATCTTATCATTTGAAAGAGTTTAGGCCATAATCCACACACGCTGGCCAAGTGCGGGTTGGTGGATTTCACATGTCCTCGAATGATTAGTTCTTAGACATGCTGGTTTCCTCACGATGTTTTCCTTTACTGATATTGAGCAACGGAGATAAAACAATTCACACAAAGATGTGTAGGCACGACCAGGAACCCGTGACCTTATTTTTCGAAGATGAGGCCCGTACCGCTGCGCCACCGCTGCTCCGCTGCGCCACCGCTGCTCGCTGCTTGTTTATTAAACTTCAACTTGACGTCGAAATAGGGTCAAATATTGATTTTATAACATTATACTTAGTAAAAAATTACTCGAATGAAATTTAAAAAGAATAAGGATACATTGAATACATACGTATACGTAACGTACGTTATACGTATTAACGTTGTGAACGTATCTTCAAAGTATTTAAACGAGTTTAGTGCTAAGTTTAGTTTTTTAATTAATAACTTTTAGTTAGTTACCTAAAGTGTCATCTATGTACCATAAACTACACAGTTTGATCTAAATCAAAATCGCTTTTACTGCAGCATTATATCCATTACTGTGATCGTCATTTTTACGACTGCTATTAATATTATATTGTTTTGCGATAAAAGGACCTGTGTACATAAATTCCATTAACTTATAACACGCAAGTATGGTAAGGAAACAGCTTTGCAAACTGACATTTCATGAAAAAACCTGAGGCTCCAACATTTGAATAGCTTTTTAGTTTCTTACCGTTTATTTATTAGGAACAAAAACGGTTAATGTTAAAGTCTTAGCTAACACAGTAGGTATAATTTAAAACTAAAAAAATAACCCATAATATTGTTCACAGATTAGCAAAAACTAAGTTGATTTCAGTTCTTAAATGTGGCAACTGCGCAAGAGAACAGATATTTTACTAAAGATTACAAAACAACATAAAGTTAGGCAAGTTTAAAAACAGATACAGCTAGGTACTAGAATGAATACAACCAGGCACGACTATTGTATAGGCAGAGAAGTTAAAAGTTCAATTGCGTGATTTTGGAATTTGTTATGAGACAGAGCAAAAATGTAAATATCTTTAAAATATTTGTTGTACGTCTCAACAAGTCGTCGAAGTGGTATGCGGACACCGGCATTAGTCCTGCATGGTGTTGTGTGAAAACGTTGGTATTGGTATTTTTATAAATACATATTACATATGCGCTCACGCATGTATTACCCGAAGGTATACGTGAATATCACCAAGTTTCCGCTGGTTATGTTCTTTATTATGAAATATGCTTAAACTCCACAACAACTTGCCTGATGTTAAGCAGATATGGGCACTGTCCACGCCCACGCCTAAATAAAATACCTATCAACCTATTGATAATTGGATCGGACTAAGACTTCTATGTTCATTGAACTCGTTCTCAGTCGGAGTTATTTGTAGTAAAGTTATTGAAACGTCCCCAAATCCACTTAGTTTTATGATGTGGAAAATGTGATACGATGCTTCGTTGCGGGGTGAGCGAGGTGTGTGACAAGATTTTCTTTCCTGTTGCTATGGTAACGATATTGTAATTTTATTATTGCAATTCAAATTACCTGAAGTAGAACTGACATTATAATCCTTATTACGAAGTATCTATAGTAAAACTTGGTTAGAGGCATTTAGGACAATGTTAAAAGGTCAAATCTTTTGTAGATTGTTTAATAAAGCTATCTTGTATTCTACAAAGAGTCTACAAAGAGAAATCAAAATAATATAAACAGCGTTACTACCTAGAATTGAACCTTATGTTGCTACGTTTACTTTTTTCACTTGGCCTTCTTTGGTATACAATTTGTAGACTAACAGAATAATAAATGTGCTAGCTAACTCTCCAAAAAATTTACTTTGTACAAAGGAAATCCCTATTACCTGAACACAATGAGAAAATAATTGTTTTCTTATGTATAAAAAAATATTATCTTAACGAGATTTTCTTTGAAATGTTTGTTTTAAATATAAAATACGTAAAATGTTAAACATGTTTACTGACTAACTACAAAACGACCTGACAAGTTCAACTACATTTAATATGCACTAATAACTGCAGTGGTACCATGGACTACTGGCAAACAGTTGACTATTCATTGCGGGAAACACATTTTAGGTATACCTAATGAGCTTAAAATACGTTTATGAATACGGGGATTTATAATATACTCCTTGCGGAAGTGCGCTGCTTCATTCCTCTGTATCAAACCTATCTAGGTGTTACGTCATTCGAAATTTCGTTTGGTCGTATCGCCGTAATCTTAGGGTCACACAAAATTAAGGAAAAATACGTGTTCAATATTTTTAATCTAGCTAACTGATGGAATATAAATGTTGACATCTCTATTCTATAGATATTTGATTCCGAACGCCAGTGGTTTCCAAAAGACATTGATTTTCATAGTAGCATTGACAATAGCTTCGCTGAGCGAATGAATCATAGTGTCACGTTAATGAACGACTGACGCGGATTAAGTTCGCTTTTTTTATGACCAAAACAGCGTCCAAGCAAAATCTCGAATGACGTCATATCTAGGTAAGTTTTATACAGAGGTATGGCGTAGCGCACTTAAATAAATTTACTATATTGTTTCAATTCAACGATAAAGCCAAAAATACATGCCAACATTTTTTTATAATTGTACTGACAGACTATTTAAAATACGATTTTGCATACCTTCTCGTTATCCCTATTGATGACAGCATGAAAAAAGTTGAAAAAGAAATTTCGTTGTTAAAGTCATTTTCTGTTTGTAACGATACCGGCCGGTACCGGCCTTGCCTTTAAAGTATAAAGACGCGGTTTCGATCCCCGGTCGTGACAACTCATCTTGGAGTTAATTGTTGCATAACCGCTGCTCAATATCGGCGAAGGAAAACATTATGAGGGAACCAGCATGTCTAACAACTGATCATATGACGACATGTGACACCAACCCACACTAGGATAGCGCGTATGGATATAGGCCTAAACTCTTTCAACTCGTAAGATAAATAATAATAATAAATAAATATTCTAGGACATTAACACACACGGTCATCTGGTCCCAAGCTAAGCAGAGCTTGTGTTATGGAAACCAGATAACTGGTCTATACTATACATATAATACTTTTCTTTTGTAAATACATATATACTTATAATAGATATTTACACCCAGGCTCGACACAAACACAAATGTTCATCACTAATGTTTGTCTCGGGTGGGAATCGAACCAAGATAGTAAAGAGAAGACCCGTGTCCATCTGTGAAACAATAAAACGGGTTGAAGCAAAGTGAAGTAACTTTTTGATTGTTTCAAAGGCGAGGCCGACACCGCTGCGCCACTGCTCCTCTTCGCTGTGACACCGCTGCTCTTGGGCAAAAAGTATTTGATATCAATTTAAAATGTTTTTTCAATGTAATAATGGGATTCGTGAAGTTATTTTAAAAGACAGTTACCTATTTATAAAAATGTGTATAACTTCTACAATTTGGCTACACGGAAAAACTTTAGTAACGGCCAAATATATCCTACTTGATCCCGGAGCAACCAGTTTTGTAGAGTTTGTCTCAAATGATAACAAATAGCCCTATACATTATTGTCTTAGTAAGCCTATCCCGCAGGTGGCCCACAACCAGTTCGGGTAAACCAGCAACAATTTCACTTCAGCCCCTTTATCAGCAACGTCAGTATGTGGTTTCTACATTATTTATTGCTGCTACAGTGTGAACTTAAGGCACCCCGTTTGGGGTAGGCTTTTATCTCCTGTAACGCTTGATGTGCAATATTTCTCAATATTAAGTTTACGCATATTTTCACTTTCCGCATAAAGTTGCACTAAAGTTTTAATATTAGAACACATAAACAATGTTGAACTGCTTCAGTTATCCAGTGGTAAGACTGGTAAGCGTAGTTGCTTCATAACAAGGTCCCGGGTCAATTAATAAGACTTTTCTAATATGCAAGAATCTTAATAGCCGCCCGAAGTTTGGAATTGTACCCGTTGAACGGCAATAGGCTCGCCCCATACATAACGGACTTATACATAGCCGGTGAAAAGTTTATTTATTATATTCACCTCTGCCTACACCTTCGGGTATCTAGTACAGGTGTGACGCTATGTTATATTATAAAGAATATTTGGTTGTTTACAGCATTACTTAAACATATCAGAAATAAAATTAATAATAAAAAAATAAAAAATTGTTTATTTCAGACAGCTTAAGTCGATATTAAATTTGTTAGTAACAATGCCTTATAGAACTATGTTAGTAAAATTAATTTAAAAAAATCATTTATTAATAGAAGTATAAAAAGTCACATTCCACTGCCACCTTCTCACCGAAACTCATTCGTAATTACGAGTGAATCGGTATACTGGTATGGCGAGTTCCACCGAGGACTGCATCCTTAACATCAGGCAAGTTGTAGTCAAGCGCAGGCCTATTTCAGAACAAAAAGAGAAAGTAAGGACGTTAGTAGGTAACTAAAACTATTTACACTTAAGAATATGTGTACGCGTATGTTTATCGATATCAACAGTAAGTAACAGTACCAATAAACTTTCATACATCTTTATTATTCAAACATTCTCAATCTCACACCTTACCAATAATGGAAAAGCAAACACGAGAGAAAACATGTGAGGGTTTAACAAGATTTTTGGCAGGATGTCATACTTCCCCTATTTACATTAGGTGTTGCCAAAGTAATCGGGAAGGGAAGAGTGTCCTTATTGACAAAACGTGCCTTTTGCTCCGAGGAAATATTAAAAATAATCCTCCATCAGATTTTAGACCGTCAACAAATTTCAAAGAAACCAATTTTAGTTGTAAAGGAAATTATTTTCCCGTTTGTTGACTTGATATTTTTAACGTGTAAAAATAATTTCAAGAATATTTTTAGAAGAAAACGTGTTTTTCTGACGTACCTATTATTCCGAAATATTTATAGATTTGTTTATTATTGTAAAATTACTATTAAATACTATACAATACAAATAAAAACATGCGAATGACAGTTTTTTTCGTTTAACAACAATAAATAATATATTGGTCTAAACTTTATGGTGATAATAATTCTAGGACATTAACTTTCGGTCATGTGATCCCCAGCCAAGCTGAGCTTGTGTTATAGAAACCGGATAACTGATATACTTTACTATTTTTTTTTGTAAATACATACTTACTTATAATAAATTAATATATGGTAAGTCAAAGTCTAGGTCAAAGTACCTACTTAACGGTCAGAAACGAACGAGCAATACCTCTGGTGTTGTAAGGGTCCAGAACCTACAGTGACTATTTACCATCAGGTGGGCCATATACTAAATCATAAAACTACCGCTCACGCCTGTATTATTATATATTTCAGTCGCAAACGTAATATACTAAGTTTTTTTAAGTAGGAATTGAACCAGTGACCTCCGCGAACACGCCTATTACTGGACTACTGAAACAGTTCCTTTGTTTTCGTTCATAATCAATTTAATGAACAATTGATTGGTTTCAAGTGGAATTTCCATCCTAATTGAAATAAAGTATACCTAAACACAAATCTATGAAAATAAAGAGATCTACCTACACAACTTTATTTGATGTTTTATTTGTGGCGACAATTTTCCATAGACATATTTCAAAACACCTCAACATAATGTAAATAGGCGACGATAGAGGCTGATGACTCCTCTCCGGGAGTCGCCACATCGGCGCCACAACTCATAATGACGTCGCCACGCCCCGGAGTGTCCTATTTAATAACTTGTTTATCCTTTAAGGCTGTTGTACACACCGAAATGTATTGCAAAATTGTTTACTTTAGTATGGTTTATCTATGACTAATCTTCTAACATTTGGAATAAATCAACAAAAACCCTATAATTAAATATTTTGTTTATTAGCACACGTACGCGTTACAACTTTTTATAGAAGAGTGAGGTAAAAAAGGCAGCAGCGCGGTCCATAGACACATGACCACAGTTAATAGAACCCCCTGATCCCCTAAAACTAGAGTATCCCGCAACGTCCTGAGCCGACGTTCGTCCCCACATGGGGAGCCCTCATGGCAGTTGCCACAGTACTTAATCAGTTCGACCGTCCTCGGACGGCTAACCGAAAAAGTCCGGTGAACAAATAAAGGCCCTTCCGGCTAATTGGGTTAGGTCATCCGCAAAAAAAAAACTATAACTAGACTAAAAATATGTAATATTGTGTTTTGTTTTGTACACTATAGGTTTCTGTTAAATTATGGATGCTATGAATAAATAATAATAATTTAGAAAAATGTTGGGTTAAAGCTAGGTTAGATTACTAGTAGCCCTATAAACTACCCACTTTACAATTACGGTAAAATTGGATTAGGTCGGACAAAATGTGGTTTAGGTATGTGTTATGTCAGAATTCTTGTTGACTTCATAATAATTTTCAAATAGCCTATTCTTAAAACAGATACCAACTCAGCTAGAGAGATTGAGACAATGACCTGAGGTGAACCTTCACCAACGACCTTAATAACTGTCTTAAATTCATTATTCCACGAAAGTTCATTATTTCACGAAAGAATGTAAGCGATATAAAGTTTTTAGGATTAAATGTAGATAAACATCTAAATTGGAAAAGCCATGTTGACCTAGTATGCAAGAAATTAGACAAGTTTGTATTTGCTTTAAAAAGAGTACGACAGACTATATCTCTTGAGGCTGCCCTATCAGCATATCATGGGTATGTGTCATCGGTGCTAAGCTATGGATTAATAATGTGGGGTAACTCGGTGGATGTGGACAGAGTTTTTAAAATACAAAAACGTTGCATTAGAGTAATGAATAAAGCATGGTATTTAGATAGCTGTAAACCGCTTTTTAAAAAATGTAACATTCTTCCACTTCCATGTATGTATATTAGAGATATATGCGTATTCACTAAAAGTCACATGCATTACTTTAAACTACGTAGTGAAGTTTTGTCACGGCAAAAAAGAGCAAAATTTTGCAATCTCTTATACCAACCACCATGTCATAAAGATTTATATAAGAAAAATGTATTTAATATGTGTTTAGTAATTTATAACAAAATACCTAATGAGCTTAAACTGTTACATGGAAATTTGTTCAGGACAAAATTGACTAACTGGCTTCAGAGTAAATGTTTTTATAGTGTCAAGGAATTTATGGATTTTAATTTATGAATAGATAGGGGATTGGTACCATTTTGACTTAATATATTGACACATTGTTATTTATTGTTATTATTTAATTGTTGTAATTTTAATTATGTTGTGTAGTAGTTAATAATAATAATTCATTTTAATAATTTTAATACAAATATGTTTTAATAATATTAATAATAATTTGCACGCTTGCTCGCATGCAGGATACAATGACTTTTATGGACATAAGATCTGACCCTGTAAAAAATTGAATGTATTCTTAGCAAATAAATAATTGATTTGATTTGATTTGATTTTATTTGATTTGATTCCATAACTAAAATTGCAAGAATCGGATATTGGTGAGCAAAATTCGACAAACTCGATTTGAATACAAAATTCACGCTTAACTTACTTCTGATTTAGTATTCTTTCGACGAAGTCAAAGTGATTACTTATAGTATTAAGAATAAACTCTGTTTATAAGTACGTACAGAAGCTCATAGCTAGGTTTTTTTAGCCGGGTTTACCGTTGAAAGATACTTACGTCTTGGTCGTTTATAGAAATGGAAACATCCTTTAATTAAATCTAGATAAAATTTGGAATGGATATAAGTTGAGACCCGGGGACATAGGATAGTTTTTATCCGACAGCGCAAAGAGAGGTTAATAGTTTAGCACGATAACTAACATACACGCGGGCGGAGTCGTGGTCGGAAATCTAGTATCTATACAAAATGAATAGGAAACCCCCGACATAGCTAAAAACCATCTCCACTATTTTTTCACCCTGTATGTTTAGGGAGAAAAGTGTATTTATATAAATAACTAGCGGACCCCGCAGACGTCGTCCTACCCGGTAAAGCAGTGCCACCTACCAGGTTTGAAAATAGATTAAGACCGATTCTCAGACCTAACGAATCGTTCAAGGCGTTTCTGAGGAGGTTGTTTCTTTTTTAATTTTTCTTTGCGTAAGAACCATCCTCGTACTTCAAGGAACATTCTAAAAAAAGAATTAGCGAAATCGGTTCAGCCGTTCTCGAGTTATGCGCTTACCAACTCATTTTGCGATTCATTTTTATATTATAGATTATTTCCATACATACCTACACACATACACATGAAATTATGGCATAACATTCCTTCTTTTTAAAGTTGGTTGAAAATATGATAGGTTTACTCGTAATTTGACTGTTGGTGTGAGAAGAGGCAACGTTTAATAGCTTCCACTGTGTCACTCCGCACTTAATAATCACGATAGACGTTGTATATTACTAATACTCCATATTTTGGCACAATTAAGCCTCTAATTTCATTAACCCCAATTCTCTTTGACGGTTTATTCCATTGTCAATATACTTTTACAAATAGGATATCTGAAAGTAACATTTGATCGCATTAGAAACCTCTATTAAAAATTACTTCTACAGAATACAATGTGAGTCAAATAAGAAAGGGAGGGGAAAAAAATTGGAAGATCACTAAGATAGACCAAGTAGCCAGGTTATATTATTATAATGATATCAATAGTACAAAAGTGGTGCTAAAAGGTTACAGAAACTCGGTACTCGAGGTAAAAAAAAGACGAAGAGATAGACAGACCAATAGGCGAGAGAGAAAATCTGCCCATAAACTAGAGAAGAAATCCTTGATATGACAGAATGAACAATGAAACTTAAAAAGATCGATGCCGTGAAACTGCAAGGCCTGGAGGTTTATATTTGGTTAATATTGATTGCTGGCCGGGCCGATAGCGTCGTCGGTAAGATACTTGCTTTTTACGCCGCAGGTCGTGGCTTCGATTCCCTCCCGAGACAAACATTAGTGATGAACATTTGTGTTTGTGTCAAGTCTGGGTGTAAATATCTATACGTCTATACTAATATTATAAATGCAAATGTAAGTTTGTTTGTTACGCTTTCACGCAAAAACTACTGAACCAATTTGGATGAAATTGGGTATTGAGGTAGTTTGAGACCCGAGAAAAGACATAGGATAGTTTTTATCCGACATACACGCGGGCGAAGCCGCGGGCGGAAAGCTAGTCTATTATAAGTATATATTTATAAAAGAAAAGTATTAGTATAGTATATACCAGTTATCTGGTTTCCATAACACACGCTCTGCTTAGCTTGGGACCAGATGATCGTGTGTCCCAGAATATTTATTTATATTTGTAATAAAAAGTTTTTAAAAAGGAGGTCATAGATCGAATTAAAGACTTTTAAAATTTTTACATTATAATTTAGCTGTTTGATGTAGTCTCTAAAGTAAAATTCAGTAAATAACATAACAAAATGCTACAGACTACGAAACCGCTACGAGCTTGCTACGAGGCTACGAGCTACTACGGCGTAGCAACATTCTTTTGTTTCAAATTTACGTTTTATAACATTGCATTAATTAAACGAGATGTTTCTTTTTTTCACGCTAAAGTTAAAATGGTCAAGTACTAACATAATCTAGGATACTTTGTACACCCACGGCTACACATGAAGCTGTACATTTCCAGTACCTATAAACTGATCTCGCATTGCATAGGCTTTCCGAACAACGAAAGATTAACTTATACTGGAAATGTATAGCATAATGTGTTGCCATGTGTACTAATAAAAGTGTATTATTAAAAGTTTTTTATAATCATGAGCGCTACCTCTTATTAAAGTATTTTAAACTTAACCAGTCACCCTATATATCGGCTATGAAACAATATCACGCTTAAACTACTCAAACGATTTGAATGAAATTTGGTATTATAGTTTGAGAACTAAAGAAAGACTTATGACAGTTTTTATCTGACTGCGCAAAAAGAGGGTAATGGTTTAGCGCGATTACCGACATACTTGCGAGCGATGCCGCAGGTAGAAATAAAGTAGTAGTAGGTACAAATACAACAATTTGTATGGATTAGGTTTATTACTCTTTGAGACAAAAACTCCTGATCGGATTTAGATGTATTTTAGCACAGAGATAGATTATAGTCTAGAATAGATAATATAAATCGTATTTTCATAACTAAAACACTGGTTGACTGTGTGGCTTGCAACGGCATTACTATTACCATTTTTCTGGCGTCAGCCATGTTCTCTGGAGGCAATCCTCATGCAATATTCAATAGATGCTGTATTATGGAGTTCCATTTACCTAAGTATAATACAATACGCTTAAAAACTGTCTAGAAACCAACATTTAAAAGCCAATAAAAATAACAAAAGCATACTTTAAGAAATTCTAAATAAATATGTTTGTACCATAAACCGAAAACTGGTAAAGATGACACTTACACACTTGACAGTATGACACCATATAATAAAAAAGATTAAAAGGAAAGATAGGGAGAGGGAGACCGAGGAGAAGTTACATTAACCAGTTAAAGAAAAAGGTAAATGTTGAGTCCTAACAGAGGGTCAAGAAGTTGGCCGAAAGTACACTTGGAAACAACTCCACGGACAAGAGCGTTGCTCTTAAAATTAAGAAAGAAGAAATCAAAAGTACTTTTAAAAAATAATTTAGATCCAATGTTTTCAACTTTGTTGATTTTATACATGAGTTCTTAAACAAAAAATATTTGTCGCAATCTAGATGCCGATTATAACTTATTGATAGTTAATGATAACTAGGCTTTAGATTATAAACCGCGATAAAATCCGTTAAAAAGTAATTTTATTTAAATGTGTGATATTCGCGTAAACCTAAGACAATACTATATAAATTACTAGCTTCAGCCCGCGGCTGGCTCCGCTTATTTAAGGATAAAAAGTAGCCTATGATTCTTAGGTTCTAGACTATCTCTCTACCTACAATATTAGTAGACTTGGGAACTATGGATTTTAGATTTATACTATTATTAATTACACACAAAATACAAACAATGCGCCGACGACACGAGTTAAAGATTATAAATCATTGTCTTAATGATGTCCAAGATGCCGACATTGACTCTATTATTAGTATTTGTTTATTTAATCTCCAGTTAGAATTATCCTTACAGGTTTACACCTAATGCGACAATGTACTTACAATTATTAATCTATTATATAAAATTTCCGTGTCACAATGTTTGTTACCGTACTCCTCCGAAACGGCTTTACCGATTTTTACCAAATTTTATATGCGTGTTCAGTAGGTCTGAGAATCGGCTACTATCTATTTTTCATACCCCTAAGTGATAAGGGTTATTCACACTTAATTTTTTTTTAAGTATTACATTAGCAATACGCGGTACGAAGTTCGCTGGGGCAGCTAGTATAAACATAAATTACATAAGTCTGTTTAGTCTTTCTTTTGTTTTTTTGTTTATTCCTGTTTTATCTTGTTCTTGTTTATATAGGCCATAGGCATGTAATATTTTATTTAACTCTATCATTGTGAACGTTATGGTTTATCTGTAAGTTCACAATTGTAATTTTTAGTAAATAAATAATAAAAATAAATTAGTATAAATACTTAAAAACAACAAAAACCCTTTTATTAACCATCTGGACCATCAAGATAAGGACATGTTCCTAGTTTGAGGTCTGTTCTTTAAGGTTTTTGTTTGTAATATTTTAACAATAAACGTTTTTTTAATATATTGTTATTGCAATTTATTTCAATCAACTTTAAAAAAAATCACCTATAGATAATTATTTTCCGCTGTTACCTCGTTCAATCCATTACTCGAGTAACTCGATTGTCCAGACTCTGCTTATTAGAGGTGATGGCTTTGCTAAAACAATTCCCCGCATCCGGCCCGCCTTCTCCATTAAATACCCACTGCTTGAAATAAATGTTGTTTATAAATACTAGACCAATAAGAATACAAGTCATACTGAAAAATCTAAATGGCAGCTGAGAAGGAAGCCAAAATTTCAACCTTCTTAAAATAAACTGTATACTCTAGTATTTACTATTTAGGAATGTTTTAAATGATATTTTAATAGAATAGCCTATTTCAAGCGGTTTACACCTGAGAGTGTATACAGAAGTGAATATACAAATCTCAGCCTTATAAATAATTAGAATTACTACTTATTAATAATATAACAATGCCTCCTTCAATCCAACGAACAAACAAAATAAATAAAAATGTTTGACTGAACTAAGTTTTATTAGGTACTGTTTGTAGCCATGGGGCATATATGTGGATAAAATGTCCCACTAAAAAAATCGCTTATCATATCAGATCTAAACTGTAACAAAAATAATTATAAATATTTCCTAGTGGGTACATAGTTCTGTGTATTATAGGCCGACCTATTGCCAAGATTCTGACTCCTCAAGCTGCACAGACAGTGATAATGATTCAAGCGATATGGATATTAGTGACGAATAGTCTTACATTACTTTTATCTGTGGTTAAATAGTTCTTTATGAGATGTAATTAATGTTTTATGACTTTGTACTTCAGATGGCGACACGCGAGTTAAACGGTCGGCCTATAATGATTATATATTTTTTGTCTATTGAAATAAGTTTATACTATGTTAGCTGTGGTTACCTACCAAATAAAATAAGTCACCATTTGAATATAACTGAAGATATTTCAGAAAAATCATGGATATAACCAGTTTTCTTTCACAAATAAAAATAAAAAATCCACGTAATACTCCACACAGTTTTACAGATAAATGTTAGTATGAAGAATAAAGTGACCAAGTCTCAACAAAGAAATTTCTAAGCACGTACTGAAATTGACAACGATTTTATCTAAGACCAACTCTTTTCTTCACCTGATATGACTGTAAAATAGCAACTACCTTTTATACTTCTTACTTGTTTCAGTTAAGGAAATAATACTTTACAAACTTTGTAAGGCGGTTTTATTTATTTAAATTTGCTTCGTCGCGTCGTCCTTTTTTCCTTTTTACTGCTTAATTGAGCAGCGGTGGCGCAGCGGTACCAGCCTCGCCTCGCAAACATCTATTTACTAATTTTTTTTTCGCTGCTGCTTAATATCGGTAAAGACAAACATCGTGAGGAAAACGGTATGTCTAATAACTAACATTCGAGGACATGTGACTTACACCAACCCGCACTTGGCCAGCATGTGTGAATTAAAGCCTAAACTCTCTTACTTAGTAGGACACCAAAAAGAGTTGAAGTGAAGTGAACTGCTTAATTTAATTTGAGCTGCTCTTACTGCAGAAGAATTTTTGGACGTAATATTTAGTTTAGTTCTTAATTTAGGTTAATGTTGCGATTGTTATTTAGTTACGTCTTTCTTGTCCAATTGTATCTTTATGTTATAAAAAATATATTTATTACTTTGGGTAATACGTGACAATTCTTTTTTATTCTACGGACAAACATTCTTAAGGTTTGCCAAGTCTGCGGTTTCTCAAATTGAATTTACTCTCATAACGGATTACGTACTGTTTTTCTCTCATTTGACGTCAATTCTCTTGAGATAATATTGTACGGTACGATTAAATAAACTTTTCAAGTCCTTGAAATAAAACTGTTTAATACCGGATTTTATCGCGGTTTATTCTAGATTTTAGATCCCGTTTCAAAGTCTTTTCAGACTTCAGGGTCACGGATGGACTGTGAGGTATTTGACAAGGTATTTGAAATATATATTTTTTGTATTTTTTTTTAATAAACTGGTCAAAATCTTTTCATTTCAATGTGTAATATTCGTTATGAAAACAGTAATTTCCGCAGAACAACTATCGACTTTATAAAAAAGAATGATAAAACACAAAAAGAATTTACAAAAATGCGGAAACATCCATTTTCCGAATCCTGGCAACCAGCAGCGTTCGTAACAAATGCCGTTCGTAACCCACCACTCTTGGTTTGGCCGCGTGTCGGCGATTTTTCTTATCGTATTATATTGAGTAGCACTAGTATATTCACGCAACTTTGTCTACTTCTATGACAGGTTAAAGTTTAGATTTATTTAAATAAGTAGGTTTGAAACAGAAAAAATTGCTTATGGTAGAAAACCGACTCTTGCAGCACCTGAGACATCACTCACACGCACCCTAGCACTAAGGTGTCATTGTACGTTGTGTGAATATTCAATAGCCAATGGTCATTCATTCATAATATAAATTAAACGTCGCATAAATAACTCATATTTAACAATTCAATTGTTTGATCGTTCATATCGTAACAAAATAAATTAGAATTTATAAAATTTCTTTGACGAATTTTATGAATTCTAATTTATTTTGTTATTTAAGAAATGCGTGCTCGACCAACCAGCGCTTGAAACGGCTCTTAAAGCAGGCAAGACTAGAATCAAGTCTAATTTTCTCTGACAGGTGGTCCGAGGTATTTCAATACAAAAGCGTTGATATTCAAATACCGTGAAAACTGGCTGGAATTCTATTAGCAAAAGTGAATGACAATCAAAGCGGAGTTGAATGGTTGGTTGACCTCCGTTGCTCGTTTGTAGATTGAAAGCCACGAAGCCTACAAAATATAGGTAGAAGTAGATTAAATACCGCTGCCACACTCCATGATAAAAAAAAAACATTTAAATGTAACATGACCTCGCGTATGACGGGTTCCGTCCTATCGTAAAAGTGCCTTGTAGCATGAGATTATATAATTGCTAATAAGTATGGCATTTTAGCACGCTGCTTTGTGAAATACTAAACGAATTGTTGCCATACAAATAGACGTTTACGTTAACGCGATTGTATAGCTTAAAAAACGCAGAGGAGGCCATTCAGGACATTTTATTGTTTTGTTGTAAATTACTGCTTCAGTGGTCTAGTTGTAAGCGCATTCGCTTAATAACTACGCGGTTCCGAGTTCCAAATTCGGAGTCAAGCAAATATTTTATAATACTTAGACACATCACACCGCCAAGCGGTCGTGCCATGTTCTGGTGCGATGTCTGGTGACACCATATAAGAGGGTGGATCGGAATTGTTGCTCCTTTATGGTTTCTAACTATACGGAGTCTCATACCACAGCCACCTTCCCGCTGAAAATTGTGTGTATATTGGTTGGGTGCGTACCACCTAGACTACACCTTTGCTTAACATCAGGCAAGTTGCGCTTGAGCGCAAGCCTTTTCAGAATAAAAAAAAATAAAAAAAAACATCTTAGTTGAAGCTCGAATTTTGAATTGAAGGAATTGTCCAATGTATGTATGCCCTCTACGTATAGGAGCTAAACATAGCTAGCGAAAAGTGGGTGATTTTCACCACTGCCTACACTGTAGGGTAATACAGGCGTCACGCTATGTTATAACGACATCATTATGATTCATAGCGAAGTAGAGTTACAAACTATTTGTACATTTTTGTAATCACCCTTGGCTATAATCGTAAGAGCCCACTGATTGCCAGACATGTAGCCTTAACAACATTGTCCAATAAACACCCTTTACATAAGGAATCCTAAAAATCCGTAGAAAGACTGGACTGATCACGGTACCAGATTATATTGTACCTGTAACCAAACACGTCTACCTGTAAAATATGAAGTTATGTAAAATAATAAACCCAGATAAGAACAATCTGTTCACTCAAATCCGACCCTTTTTAGTGTTCCACAGCTGGACACAAGCCTTCTCTCAACTATCTAACGAGCTGAGAGAGTTTAGGCTTTAATCCACATACGATGGTGAAGTACGGGTTGATGAATTTTTCATGTCCTCGTATGATTAGTCATTGGACATCACCATCCATCAACCATCAGAACTAACTCAATAATTTCTTTTTTTATAAAGAAAACTGCATCAAAATGGGTCAATTCCTTTAAGCTCTATGATACCATAAACTTGTACACAAATACACAGTCATAAAGATACACACGTCATATAATAACACCTCTCTTTTTTGTCGCAAGTTATATGTATAATTAAAATATTAACGTTGTTCTGTTTTATTGAGGTCTTATCGTGGTATCGTAGTATGAACGTTTATTAAATGAATGCACTCTGAGTATTTATTAAACACATTTATTTTATGAAGGTTCTCAACTGTTCAGCCTCTTGACGGATAGCGCTATTTGCTTTGTTTATTTATTATCATCAGATGAAATTGTTTACAGGTAAATAAATTATCGATCTACTGCCGTATTATGAGTCTTTAAAGCGATAATGATTCCGTTGTAAGAAACAGATACGGCTATACATTGCGTATATCTGCATCCCTTTCTTTCAAAGGAAACACAATCGTTTTAAACACTCATAATACGGCCCCTGTTAACAGCTGCAACTGCGGTGTCGTAGCGGTACGGGCCTCGTCTTAGTAATATAAGGTCGCGGGTTCGATTCTCGGTCGTACCCACACATCTTTGTATGAACTGTTACATCGCCGCTGTTCAAAATCGGTGAAGGAAAACAACGTTAGGAATTGTGCATATCTAAGAACTAATGATTCGAGGTCATGGGACATCTACCAACCCGCACATAGCCAGGGTGTGTGGATGGATGTGACCTTATATTTCACAAGCGACGCTGAGAGTATAGTCAATTTAAACTCAAAATAAAAATACCAAAATTATTGAGCAACCATTTACACTTATCTATCACTATATCACCATAAATAAGATATATTGGCAAATTTCATCAAAGCCAAACACCATAAACAAAATGCACCATGCAGCCAAACCAATAAATTCTGTGACACTAACGGCCTATTGCAAAATAACCGTCTTCCACTCATATATCTAAACAATAACATAAATAAACTATCTCAAAAAATCACTATAAGATAAGGGATGCCGCACTATCTGATGTAATTTCATCTTACTGTTCACCACAGAATACATAAGTAGGCGACGCGATTAGCGATTTTCAATTTAATTATCCACTGGCAAAAGTTTTTTTCAAGCCAGATTTTTAATACACAAGCAACAAGTTATAATAATAACCCTTTAGAGTCCCACTACTGAGCACGAGTCTTCTCTCAACTACTTTAACAGTTCGCTGACCAATTGCGGTTTGGTGGATGTCACACGTCCATTATTTTTTACCCGACTGCGCATTGCACAGTCGAAGGCATAAAATTCTCATTGCGTTTTTAAACATCTATAATCATTCAAAACGAAAATAAAATATTTAAATTGGCATCTTGTTTAGTTCTATCTTCGCAATTCTTCATCAAATTAAGTTGGCAGATATTGACACAGTCAGTTGTGTTTTATTTTTTTTTTCTTTCATACACATTGAATATTGATGTACCTACCTATAAAAAATACAAAACTTTTTAACTCGATTTCATCTGGTAGTAAGACAAAAATTATATACATGTAGCCAGTAACTGTCTATTCAGCTTTAAAGGCATCTTAGATTATATTTGTCAACAAAATGTACGTTTGAAAACTATTTCACGCCTTTGTTGTTCGCATTATGAAACTGTAGGTGAAGTGCTTTGTGCATTTAGCCTTACTTACACAAAATGTACCAGAAAGCAGTTAAAAAACGCACCTATTATGTTACTCGTACATTTTTGGCACTTCGACATCCTACTATATAAGCGGGGCTGCAATCGCGCCGCCCGCTGCTATGTTCTGTAGACAGTCAGTTAGAAGGGTGACCATACGAAATAAATTGAGTGGGGAGCACCCCGCGGTGACTAAAACAGATTTATGTAGACTCGCGAATATCTTGAGTGTTAGTATTGCACTTATTGAATTGTTGCATTTCCTGAATTGGTATTTTTTATGTGCAGCATCAAAAAAAACACTGTCAAGAAATTTCACGGGCACGCTTTTATTAGCTTCCCTTTGAATTATGAGAATTGGAAAGTTCATTAACTCACTTCTTAATTCTCGATTAAATAGTAAATATGCGTCTACCTTAGATAACAATGTATCTTATTTTTATTTTATTTTTTTAATCAAGAATTAATCAACAGTATTTATATCTTTAGAGAGACTGTAATACTTTCTTGACCTCTACCTTGATCTAGAACGAGTCTCTGTAATCTTGAACCGTTCAACGTTGTAATATACCGGTTATTAACTAGGTACTAGATGCTGTTAAAGTGCCAAAAATGTCTTTATTAGACTATTAGATTTTCACGGTAGAGTAGTTTAATCTAGTAACTATTCAGTTCCCACATCACGCGGACAAAGTCACGGAAGGAAACCAATAATATTATATTAAAAAGCCACCGCCAAAAATATCAGATGTCAAAAGATAAATATTTAAACTCATAATGCAGTGAGTAAAACGGACGAACATTTAAAAAACAGAGTTTAATTTCGAAAGTGGGGAAAAGATAAGAGTGGTGTGTAATTTATGACGTCATTATGAGGGGAAATTAAATGAAAAACGCCCCACAGCCGACACGTCCACATGTACCACTGAAATTCTGTGTTTCAATAATGGAACACTGAAGTGGCATAGCGCGTACATTATTTACGAAGTTGTTTCAAGGTACGTTACCGAAACGGAACCTATTCTATTTGTATTTCATGCTGTTTGCAAATATACAACGTTCGATTTTCTAACCCAAGTATTTTGTAGGTACGAACTTATCATTATCACTATTTACTTATCATATCAAACGCTATCATTTTCCTTCTTCAGGATAGACTAGTTAGAATGAGGACTATTAATTAATTAATGACAGTATAATCCAATTCTTTATTTTATTTTATTTTATTTGACGGGCCAGTGGCGTGGTCGGTAAGATACTTGCTTTTCGATTCTCACCCAAGTCAGATATTTGTGTGATGAACACGTCAGTTTGTCTTGAGTCTGGGTGTAATTATCTTTATATAAGTATATATTTACAAAAGAAAAGTATCATATGTACTATATTACCAGTTATCTGGTTACAATAGTACAAGCTCTGATTAGTTTGGGACCTGGTGGCCGTGTGTATTAATGTCCCAATATATTATTATTATTATATTATTAAATAATATACACACATACTCGAATTTAATACTGAAGTTTTACCTCTTAGAGATAATTATAACTATAGAAAATTTATGATTAATTGTTTCCAATTAATAGTTTTCATGTCATTTTATATTAACGCACTAGTGTTATGGTAGAATGTGATGGATGGTATTACTTTTACCAACTTAATGTACCGCATTTCTATCAATAAATAATTTTGTTTTTTTTTTATAAAAGCCAACTTTTTTCAACTACTGATCCTTGTGTTCCTCATCGAAGATACGTACTACATACTTGTATAATCTACGTTACTGCGATTGCACAACCAAACTTTTCGGTAAACATTCTGCCCACCGTAACAGCCCTAATGATACGGCAACATGGGGTGACATGTCTGGGTACTTAATTAAGAGTTAATATCATACACCCAAACGATAATTAATGATACTTGCGTTGTTTCGCAAAGGCCACAAAGTTTTATGGCCTACATACTTTTTCGTCACTATCCATCAAATTTTATTTGACAGCAGATTTCTACATAAGAGACAATAGTACCTACTTAATACAACGACAGTTCGTAATTTTTACAAACTATTATTTTACAAAAAAAAATATAAATTACAGTTTAAAACGAAACACCACCTAGGCAAGACCTAAAATCTATAAGAGGGTAACATAAATTAAAAATTAAATGAAGCACACGACCTAGCTATGACCAATCTCGATCACTTCAGCTTGCAAATAAGTAACGTATCAAAATCGTTTCATCTGGCCAGGTACTACTAGTACACAAAACTTAAAAATCAACATTGTTATTAGAAAATAAGGGAAGAAGCGAGTCAACTCCAACATAAGTATTACCATACTTACTGGAGGTGACTCATCTAGGTTTAAGTAAACAATGTGTGAGATACAATAAAACATTTTTTTTTTTAAATACAGTGTTCCTTGTACACACATTCACAATTACACGTGTCTAACTTATAATATACCGCTTCTTTTTTTATCGTACAATTTAACAATTACAACAATTTATTCAAGTATTTTAAGAATTTGTGAAATTTCAGCGAAGCTTCTTGACAATTAAGCTCATGCTCAACTGGTAGACATCTGTCCAACGGAATATGCAAAAGGTTTTGCATAAATAACATTGCTTCGTATGAGACACACCTGCAGACTGTGATATGATGTCACTGGAGTTGACTAGGTTGTATTCTGAAGAATATTATACGTGAAACAAAAACTTTGTATACCACTTTTACCGAAAATAACCCAGAAAATGGAGTATGAAATTTAGCACACATAACTATGTGGAGACGTGTCGACAGCTTATATTTTTATTTTCTACGCATTAAATATATGTACATACTTACAACAATTTTGCACGCCTACAGGTAAAGTATGGTTAACCTTGTTACACCAGATATTATATACTACCCATACTTACAAACAAACATATTCCTATTTTTATTCTTAAGAAGTAATAAAAAGTGTTACAGACACTATTTTTCACATAAATGTAATACGGTACTTAAAAAATCTACAGTTTTATTAATGTTTATTCTATGGTCTAGTTAGATCACAGACTCAAACAGACAAATTCAGCCTAATTTAATTAAGCTATATGCGAGCGTGTGGTGGGTAAGGGGTAGTAAGGGGTGTTATATACATTCTGTGTACAAGTTTGTATACTTACAACACTTAAACAAATGAACTTATTTCAATGTTGTTCTCTATAAATCAATGTTTAAGTAGTGATTAAGTTAAGATGGTTCTCAGCTAAGTTTTGTTAAAATTTTATTGATATTTAATTTCAAGTCCATGACATAAAAGACAAACAGAGTTTAGGGCAAAGTTATAAAGCAGTACTTAAAGTATTGTTTAAATGAGAAAATATTTAGTAATTTTGCTACACATATTTACCATCTCCTATTTTGCCAGCGGATTCAACGTGCCCTAAAATTGCCTCATCCAAGTGAGATTGCTCGTGACGTGTACAAGCGTGTAATGTAACAGTAATGACGTCATAACGCGTCCAATCTGTGACATCGGCACATCGCAATATTGTAGATGAAGTCAGGTGGATTTTCTTATCATATCAAGTTCTGTTTAAGATAAAACTTCAACCCTTATTAGTGTCCCACTGCTGGGCACGCGTTTTCTGTCCACCATCTTATGAGTTGAGAAAGTTTAGGCCTTAATCCACACACGCTGGCTAAGTGCAGGTTGGTGGATATCACATGTCACGATGTTTTCCTTCACCGATATTGAGCAGCGGAGATGAAACAATTGACACAAAGATGTGTGGGCACGACCAAGATTCGACCCCGCGACCTTATTTTTCTAAGGCGAGGCCCGTACCGCTGCGCCACCGCTGCTCGATAAAGATATCAGGCCAGTTTCAAAAGGCAAGGTCTTGCTAAAGTGAGTCTGTTCACATATTTGCAGTTATTAGCAAATTAATAAACTCAAGTTGTTGTCTTCGTTCATCGCTACGTTACTACAATTGATGGAAACAAGAACAAAAAATATATAAACATCCGAATCGAGGACTTCCTTCTTTTAAAAGATGGATAAAACAGCTCCAGTTCACGGTAAATGCTATTAAAATTCTATTCAGTGTCTTTTAGAAAGATAAATTAGGCGTTTTGTTCTCTAGACATAAGTATTTAATACATTATTGCTGATACAAAAGCTAATTGCATGTTTGGCAAGCGAAGATAGCGGGTGGCTGCCAAGACAGCTTGAACTACGGCCGCTCAGTACTTATGAGCCTACGTGACATCATTAATTTCAAGAATCTTAACAAAAGTTTTTATACATTTTATTCTCTAGCTAGCAACCACTGCCTACACTGAGCTTTGAATTCGCAAGCATAGAATAGCTAAAGTAACTATCTGTCGCGCTTTCACGCCAAAACTACTGAACCGATTTAGATAAAATTTGGTTAATAGTTAGTTAGTAATAGTTTTTATCCGACTGCGAAAAAGAGGTTAATGGTTTAGCGTGACAACCGACATAGATGCGGGCGGAGCCGAGGTAGGCTACCTAGTGTAAAATAAAATAAAATAATAAAGAAACCTACTAAATACTACGGGCCAATTGTTTGTCGATCCCATACATTTAATTTTACGTAGGTACTAACCCCCGTATACATAAACGTCTTAATAAGCTCATTATAACTAAACTAGGTTTTTAACGAGTGAATCGGTATACTGGGCTGGCGCGTTCCATCGTAGACTACATCAGTGCTTAACATCAGGCAAGTTGTGGTAAAGCGCTAACCTATCGAACGCGTCTTTGTCTGTGAACTTAACATTTATACTAATAAAAAAGTCCATTTTAACTAAAGAGTCTTATAAGATTTTTATGAATAAGACCATAAATCTACAATGCCTGCTAAAGAAACTTTTACTATATAGGGGCGGTTCATATCTGACAGAAGATTCGTTGATTACCATCTGTCGCATAGTGCTAGAACAGACAAATGCAACATTCAATCGGTTCGTCCGTCCTCGCACGGCTCACCGAAAAAGTCTGGTAATGCAATAAAGGCCCTTACGGCAAAATGGGTTAGGTCATCCGCAAAAAAAAAATATGATGCGTTAGTGCGTTCAGCGTACAAAGCAATACAATAGATACCGCTGGACACATCTCTCTTCAGGTATGCCGACCCTTAGGATAATGCCACCTAAAGCAACTTATAGATAACTAGCTTTCCGACAGCGGCTTCGCCCGCGTGTTTATCGGTTATCGCGCCAAAACATTACCTTCTTTTTGCGCAGTCGAATAAAAACTATCCTATGTCCTTTCTCGGGTCTCAAACTACCTCCATACCCAATTTCATCCAAATCGGTTCAGTAGTTTAAGCGGGAAAGCGTAACAGACAGACAGAGTTACTTTCGCATTTATAATATTAGTAGGGATATAATTCAGATAAGTCTTTTGCCCGACGCGCCGTGGAACACTAAAAAGAAAAACTAAAGGATTGTTACTACACTTCCCAGTCTATTATGTATCTATTCTAATAATACATAGGTAATTCTTCTACTTCAACCCTTTTTAGTGTCCCACTGCTGGGCACGGGTCTTCTCTCAACTATCTTACGAGTTGGGAGAGTTTACGACTTAGTCCACACACACATGCGGGTTGGTGGATGTCACTTTACGTTAGTATAACTTTCCTATTATCTTTCTGATTAAATTCATGGGGGATCCAAGACAGTTTAGGTGTCCCGGGACTTGGTGAGGTTCAAATCCCGAGTCTGTTCACGGCGCTGCCGATGTCGATCTTGGCTTACAGGATTAGCAATGGGGGATTGCGGTGGTGGGTTAAGTCCCATGTCCTCTAATGATTAGTTGCTAGACATGCCGGTTTCCTCACAATATTGAGCAGCGGCGATGTCACAATTCACACAAAAATGTGTGGGTACGACTGAAAATCGAATCCGCGACTTTTTAAATCTAAGACGAGGTCCGTACCGCTGCGCCACCGCTGCGGTTGCAGAGAGGTACTAAATCATAGTTAATACATAATATTGTTAAGGTAATTTTGTATAACACACCTATTTCATTCCATACAATAAATTTAAAGCAAATTACTTCTTTTAAATAAGCTATTTTATTTATAAGCTAGCTAGCTAAGCTAAACTAATTCATTTAAATGTGGTAAAAAGTCGATACTCAGTAAGATCTTTCATTCAAAATAACTAATTCGCCATCTTGGGTATTCCGCCATGTTGGATTTAGGATAAAGTCACACAGCTAACCATGCATTGTCATCCAAACTAAGCTAGCTCCATCGGTTGAAGATATCTGCTTCAAAATTGACTTGCAAGATTACACCAAAATCAACATACATTGTAAGTTGATTAAAAGCTTGTAATAAAACATATAAACATTCAAAAACTGAATTAAATATATAGGTACAGTTAATTTAAAATTCTTTGATCTTCAAAAGGAATCGTTTAGACTTAAAAGGGGAACTTAATCTCCCGTTATTTATTTTAGCGATACAGAAATTATCTGGTATCTTGTGTAACTTAATTATTACAGTTCTCATTAAAATGATCTGTTTAATTTGGATTCGAAAAGTCTACCAAATTCAAATTTCAAGGTTATCTTCATTTGTTATTAATTCATGTTCTGTCTTTGAACTTATCATTAAACGAAGCAGAAAAAAAAAAGTGGTAAGTTCAAACTTAAGTCGCGTACGTAACATAGGTGTGAACACGAACATAGCGAACACAAACATCAATCTTGAACTAGTTATTAGTTTGTAGTGTAACATTCACGGAATGTTAGTATAAATGCTGATGGGAGTAGCTTAGTCAGCACCTCTGCATCAAGCATCAAGTTACGTACCTAACTCTCTTTTTTCTCGTTCTTTCAGTTCGGGTCGGATCGTTAATTAACTCAGACACGTTTACCAAATCTCCAAATAATCTAATATTAATTTTTTAAACAGATTTGGAGTTTCCATTCATAACAGTACGCAAACGCACGAAACAAGAACGCTGATATATTTCGAATTGATTCCGTACACAACAATCACGACTTTACACGTGACTGGAGTGATTTTCAGGACGAAGGTTTTTAAAGTGTAAGTTTCGGTGAAAGTAAGTAGAACTGTGGCTCACTACGTTTGGAAACCATATCGGTATGGTGCCGTCTAGTCTTTACCCCACCAAGTCTCTAATTATACAAACAGTTATGTTACGTAACATTTATTAAACTTCGAACACCGCCCGTACAGAATGTAGTACCTACAGACAAGACGACAAACATGTTTGCAGGATGTTCGATGTTTGTTAGTGGTTCATACGAACCAGGTTGTCGCGTATTATGCCACGCAACAAAATTTTTCTTACGTGAGTACGCGACTTTATAGAATGCCCGCCGTGTGATAACATTTGGTTGTATTCCTGGGCGTGAGATTCCGCTAGTGATACCTCTGGTGGTGCAAGCGTCCATAGGATACTTACAATAAGGTGGTACTAATAAGATATACTTGTTTGCTGACTTGGTAGTATGGCATAAACACCAGACGCAGCTAAAAATTACTTAAAAATCAGCGTTCAAACCAAATTCAAGTTTTAAAGAAAAATGAAGGTATAAATAAATTGGTAACAATATCAACATTAATATATTACTTACACTTTTAGTAGTATCTAAATTTATATAAAAGTATCAACCAAAATATTCCAAGACAGGGATTTCAATTTTTATTATGTAACTATGCAGGACGATTAAATAGTAAGAAAACAATCCTGAAAATTAATTTACTCCGATTAGTTCCGAAAAATTCATGTTCTCAGTAGGTTATTGGAAACCGTTTCATCATTTTCGCTCAGCGAGCTAACATATAAATAATCTAAAAGCGAGCTATAGAAGACTCTAATACGCAATGATGTAATCTGACATAGAATAAAAGTAATCGACACAGCCCACCGTATTTGTAAGCTGAAGTGCCACTGGGCTAGCACCTATATTTGCAGGAAAACCAAAAACCGTTAAGGTAAAGCTGTTTAGTAGCGTACTACGAACTAAGAACTCAGATAATGGAGTGAAGTAGCTGGCAAAAGCAGTTGTGTGCTTTAAAAGAGGCCTGTGTCCAGCATTGGACTGAAATAGGCTAATGATAATGTAAGTATTTAGTAAGAATATAATATGAACTCTTTGCATAGAGATACGCTTCCTTTAACCCGACTGCCTACAGAAAAGGAAAATGTTTCGTGCTAGTAATTGAATAAACCAACCTGTGTACAGAAGAAACACCAAAGCTGTTCCCAAAGCTACAGAATTGTAATCTTCATTAAAAGCAATTATGATTCTAGCCCAAAAGATAGCAGCGTATAGAATTAATATAGATAGGTGCGAAATGTACCATAAGGTGCACACGTATTTAGATAACTTCTTCTGTGAAATAAAGGTGAAAATTCTATGAAATCATATTCACAAATTACATTCTACTTACATTCAAATAATGAATAAATTTGATGATAGTGCAATTACTACATTTAATATTAACGTAATAGATTCAAAATATTAACCATAACTGAAAAATTATCAAATTAAAATAAGCCATCTCTAAATTTATGAGATATTAATTAGGTATTTAACTTGAATTCCTGTGGTTTTTGACTCATACTTGATGTCATAAGAACAATTCCAATAATAATAAGTGATTAAATTAAATGTAATCAAATGTCGAAAATGGTCACATGTTTAAGGATTTATGTCCAATTAAGTATAATTAAGTAGTTCGGGAGTAGCCTGTGTCATAAACTAAAACGGACTGTTGATGATGATGACATAATTGGATTTGAAAATTTAATTTATCCGTTGCTACAAGCAAAGCAAGACACCATAAATATGGCAGGTTGCTGATGAATTACTATAAATAATATGAATATAACAATATTTTCATACATACACACAGCGCCATCCAATCACAAATTAAATAATTATATTTCCTTGTGTTATGGACATTTACATATTATAGATAATGCACACAGAGCAATGGTACAATAAAGTTAAAATAAAAAATAATCTTAATCTTGTGTTTCACAAAAAATTGTCCTGGGAGGGAATTGAACCCACGACCCTCGGCTTAGCAGGCAGGGTCACTAACTACTACGCCACCAGGCCAGTCAAATAGAAATATACAACTCGCAAAATGATTATTGTACCTAGAACTAACGTGCCTAGAAAAGTGCGTGTCTCTCGTCTCTTCCATACTGCTACTTGCAAAACTAACACAAGAGCACCCCTTCATCGGTGGTTCCTTCCTTCATTTAGAGGGACAAAATTGTTGTAGAGATTTTTGGTGGACAAAATCTGGGCTGGGTAAGAATTAGGAGATATAAAACGATTTAGGGATTGTAGTACCCTAAAATTTGGGGGATTTTGGGTTCAACTTGAAGAGAATGCGACACGGCCGTCTGGCAACACTCAAACTCTTGCGGGTTGTACAAAACCTACATAATGCTATATGCTACAACACAAACTTACCCACACGTTATAACACAACAACATAATAGATACTACGCCCTGATAAAGGGATATATTTATGCAAAACATTGCAAAAATCAAGTCTACGGCGTTCAATGGGTCAGCATTGAAATCGTTGTTCTTCGGCTTCATTCCATTTAACGATATTAATGATGTTATTATACCAACTGCAGCAATAATCTGAAAAACCATAGCTATTGGTCATTCTATACTATCTATTCTGTTAAACTATAAAATAAATAAATTTGTGCATTAAAAAGTGCAAAATATCTTTAAAGTAGAGTTATGAGTATTTTGAAATAATTCCGTGCTTGACTACAACTTTCCGGATGTGCAGATGTATATTGGGCAGGCGCATTCCATCGTAGTTGGAGTGCGCCTGCCCAATATACTCACTCGTGATTACGAACGATTTTCGTTGAGAATATGGCAGTAAAATGAGGATCCATTTGGTTAGAAACCATAAAGGAGCAACAATTCCGTCCCAGCCTCATAAACGATATTTTGTAGTTATATTAGAAATATTTTTAATAATCATCTCATTTCATAATTTATGTTATATTATTAGTTTTTGTTAACTGTGGATTCTTAATTATTTAATCGATGTTGTGCATATCTATAAATGATGTAAACATAAGTCCTAGTCTTAAGTAATGCTACATGTTAATGATGGTGTTTACATTGTTGATGTGCCTTAATAAATAAACAAATAAAATAAAAATAGATATTTTTAAGTTAATATAGAGATAGATAAATATAGTCATATTGTTTTTAAGTAAGATTTTAATTTATTTATTCACTTTGTTATACAAAAAAAACTTTATCAAAAAAATAGATTCGTTCATTAAAATTTGTATTTCTAAAAACTTATGGAAAAGTTGAGACTAGTAGGATCAAGCAATGTGGTTAGAAATGATATTAAAAAATTGCAAAAACTTACACAAGTGGTAATCGCAATATAAGAAACGCCTTTTTCTAGGCTATAACCAAAGACGCTGTTGAGTTCACAGCAGTAACGTTTTCTCGTTGTCATTTTTTTTTAAATTAACCATTAGCACTGCGCCGCTCTTTCCGAAGTGTTTCAGAAGTTTACCTAAATATATTATAAATTCCAACTTTTGTTTGTAAACAAAGCATAATTTGACAGTGGGTGAACATGATTGGGTAATTCACAGATACCACAAATGTAGAGGATAACTATAAATATCACAGATTTATAATTTATTCATATCAAAAGAGTTTTGATAAAATATATTTAAAGACTCGATTTTAATTAAAAAAAATCGGATATTTAAATATTGAATCAGATATATTTGGTAATCGTCGATCGTTTTCCAATCGTTTTCTTTGTTATTTTTTTTATTGGTGACTGAACATTTTTGGCTAATTATTATTATAAATATTCAGTCACTAAGAAAAAAAATAACAAAGGATACGATTCCAAATTTAAAGTTGAAATGGGACTAGGACATTTTGGAATAAACTTCTTTAAAACACATAAATTATTTACAAATCTTTCCATAAAATTATCAATTTTGACGTTCCTATTTTTGTGTTTACTCACAAACACAAAATTAGTAATGACAGTTGCTTTTTTAAAAATTTATGATACCGAAGCTTCTCCACCGACACTTTTCGACCTAGGAAAGTCACCCATAGGTAGTTTTAAGTAAAGCTAAGTGAATGCATAATCTTAATCGTTAATCCTAAATTATAAATATTTAATACACACATTTTTTTTTAACTTACAATTATAATAATAATATATAGTGGGACATTACCACACACGGCCATCTGATCCCAAACTAAGCAGAGCTTGTACTATGGAAACCAGATAACTAGTAATATACTATAAATAATGCTTTTTTTGTAAATATATACCTAAATAAAGATAATTAAACCCAGACAATTATTTATTTATTTATTTAAATAGACGTCTTCATCACACAAATGTTTGACTTGTGTGGGAATCTAACCCACGACCTGCGGCGTGAAAAGCAAGTATCTTACCGACCACGCCACTGGCTTGTCAATTTCAGCTTTCTAATAAAAAACCGCTCTATGTATCAACAAAATTGTACATAGAGACACACGCATCTAACTTATAACACTCTCTTTTTGTCGGGTTTAAAAAAACCACTGCAATTATTGCACCTGAGATTACTCCTCGACTGTCAAAAGGACAAAATTTAGGTCACTCATTATTCTTCGCACTAGCGGCCTCCATATTTTAAGCGAAACATCTTGGGACACTGTAGGACGGTTTCACAGGCATAAATAATGCTCCCACGGGAGATGTAACTTGCCACACCCTTAGACCCTTTTATAACCGCACATAATGGCTTCAAGTAATGTGGACAGTTGGATGAACGACTTATTTCAGTTATTTGGAACTTAAATTTGGCAGTCCACATTTTTTATGATCTACAAAATTGTGATCTGAAAAAATAATACAGAAACAAGGATGGATATTATATTTTTGTCTATTTTCTTTATCTGAAAATCACATAGTGAAGTACTCACTAAAAGTAAAAAGAAATTGTGCAAGTAAATTTCAAAAAGCCATTTATCCGAACCAAACTTATTCATTCTCGACCTAATCCCAATGTTGAATGAAAAGTAAGCCTCACGGATTTTCTTATCGGTGCCGGAAATTTATAGAGTGTGAAAATTCTCTGTCTCGAAGGATCGGTGTGAAATGACAAACGTGACCTGAATGCGGACAAAGCTAGTTCAGACAAAGCACGCACGATTAATGTTATGCTTATGGGTACCTAAATATTTATTAAAAGTGAGTGAGATCGGACAAGTAAAACTTTCACCGACAATTATCATTATACAAGTTCCCGACATGAACAGTGGTGACCGTCCGGGTCGTCGACGAGCATCACAGCTCTCCTTTCAGGAAAAACTTTCCCTTTTCACAGGAGAGTCACTACTACCACTTGGCCCTTCAGTTTTCACACTGGTGACCACGACCTGATCTGAACACGCAACCTTCTGATCACAAGAAATTAATAATGCAGAACATAATAAAATACGAACTGTTTTTACTAATGTGTTTTTTAAGAATAATTCCATAATTCAGACAGTGTAAAGTTTTTTTACCTAGATAAAACTACTTTCGAATTTTATCGCAGGTTATTTCCTTTCCAACCTTTACCATGAAATCTAAAAAGACTTAGAAACGTCGGAATATAAGATCGATAATAAATCCGTTATAAAATAGTTTTACTTAAATATTATAATTATAATGTTTTTACAAAATGTCGACGTAAACGCCTTTTTTGTCATCCATAAACTAGAAAAGTAATGGTAAAATACTAAATTACTCATAATCCTCTGCTAGTAACAGACGTCAGAAATAATAAATAAATATATTATTACATTTAAATATTACGTAAATGGCCATAAACAAAACAGATCAATAAGGAAATTCGACCTCCCTATGGATTTACCATACGCGACACAATGCGTATCGTCTATTGCGAGAACAATAATTGGGATATTTTATTGTTAAAACTATATTACGCCTGTATTACACGAAGGTGTAGGCAGGGTCAATATCACCCAAATTCCGCCGGCTATGGTTATGTGTCACGTAATATCGAGCCTATTGCCCTTCATCCTTTACAATTCCAAATATTTTCTAAGTTGTTAAGCAAAGTCCAGGAATCAAACCCAGGATCCCGTGGTTACTAAACGAACACGCTTACCACTGCACCACTGAGGTAGCTTACTAAATTATTAATAGAATATATTTATTTCATTAAGTTTTAGGCGTTTAATTAAAGATCTAAAGTTATGGGAATGTGTAGTAGGGGAGCTGAAGAATAGATTTTGCTATTTACTCCGGCACGACACCTTACACTCTGTGAGTACAACACAATCATCAAATCTTAACTCCATAATTGTTTCAATCGACCAATATCAGATTCTAGAAATAACAGCCGAGTTTAAAACGCCAGATAAAATAATGATTTTAATAATGCCAGATTTCATTAAAGAGCCAGGATCGATAATTTTTGGGACCAAAAAAAATTTGAACAGAATGATACCCATTGGAATAGAAAAAGAATATAAAAAAGAGGAAAAATAAATGAGAGCCGACTGGAAGATAGGAAGAGTAACGGACTTCAAGGTTGAAAAACGGTTTATCGTGATTTACGATTTACAACTTTTGTGGTTGTACTTTTTGACATTATCAAAAAATATTTGCAAAAAATCGACTTTGTTCTTGATTTTTATTATCTTCAAAAGAATCATCCGTTTCTAAAACTTACTTTTTATAGGTACCAAACCAGGTTTTGGTAGGCTTTATTTTTTTCGATTCTCAACATTTATATTTTCCCCTTGTCATATTAACTATATCGATAAACTAACCTAATTTTTAATCGAAAATTGCTTTTTAATAATGTTAAGTGAGTTTTTTATTCCTTGAAATTATTTCATGACGTTTGATTTTGCTACACTTCAATAAGGGTTTTGAGCAATGAGCCGTATCATTGACTATGCGTAATGTTATTAGCGTACTTATACCTACCGTACATGGATTTACCAACGTCAACACAAATCTGACTTGATAGCGAGCAAGGAAAAATAGGACTATGAGGATATTAAAACAATTTAGTTTTTGAGTTTTCGTTCATCAGGACGCATTACAATGCAAGGAGAAATAAATAACTTATTTAATGAAGCAGTTAATAAATCTTCTTATAACTATAGCTATGAGAAAATTGGTTTATCAAAATATGCATCAGATGAAGAGCTTGCAAAAATTGTGATGTTTAGTGATTATTCTGATGAGTTGCTGACTTTTGGTTCTGTTTGCTGCATTCTCTTCATGTTAATTGGTGTCAGTGGTAACTTTATCACTATTGTTGCCCTCACTACATGTGAAAAGGTCGGTATATCAAGATCATCCTAAACTTTCTTTTTTTTTAATTATTGCTTCTAAAATCTTCGCTTCTAATATTTGTTTAAATAGATTGATTTTGATTTTAGGTACGAAATGCAACAGCTATATTTCTAATAAACCTTCATGTGAGTGACTTAATATTCTGCTGTATGATCCTTCCAATGACCGCTGTATCATTCTCAACAAAGCACTGGATATATGGAAAAACAATGTGTCGAATCTATCCGTTCTTCAAATATTCACTCAATGCCACTTCACTGCTTACTGCTGTAGCTATCACAATTAGTCGGTACATCTTGATATGTCATCCCCGCATATATTCCAAGTAAGTTTTTCAAATTGTTCGTATTTTGTATCGGTTAGATCGTCGCATCGAACTCTCAATGTAGTAAAATAAGAAATTGTAGTTTTAGTGTTGGTAGTACCGTAATATTCGGTACAATAGTATTGAATACCTAATTATATTACGAATACTAAAACAAAAGAGAAACAAAATAAAATATGTGCTTAACGATGTTAACATATTATTGTGGCCGATGTTACAGAATAATTCTTTCTATTTTTCAGGATATATAAAACGAAAATGATGTCACTAATGATATTTACAATATGGATATCAGCCTTTGCCATATTTATTATCAGCTTCTTCGAAAAATGGGGCCTTTATGACCTGGAGCCAAACGGAGCGCTATGTACTATAGTCCCCGACAAGTACGGGAGAAGTCCTAAGACGTTCTTTTTGCTTCTTGCTTTTTTCGGACCATATTTGATAATGGGTATCTGCTACGCTCGGATTTGGTGGGTCGTAAGAAAAACTGCTAAGAGTTGCAACAAAAATTGTAGTACAACAAATTTAACTGCTATAAATATCCAACAAAATCCTCTGAAGTGGGGAAATAACACAGTGTTACAAAATAGTAATAGAATATCTGACGATATTTCTAGTGATAGTTCTGTACCAACTACCCCTAGGGATCATAAACCTTTAGTAGAATATTTCAAGGCTCCTATCAGATACACTGTAAGAGAAAAAAAGTTAGATGCTCCGTCTAAAAGAGACAAAAAACTACTGACGTTAATATACTCAATAATGATATCGTTCGGTTTGTGCCATTTCCCACTTATGCTGATGAGGACAATATATTCTGAATACAAATCGGACCCAACTACCAACGTTTTAGCGCATTTACTCGAATATTCTGCTAACTGTATCAACCCTATTATTTATGTACTAATGTCTAGTGAATACAGAAAAGTTTATAAAGGGTTATACGAGAGTGTAAAGTTCAAAATCTTACGGCGATAATATCCTGAAGGGACTACGAAGGGAACGAATGGAATTATTTCTCTTCTATTGGCCCCAATGGCTTTAACAGAGCCTAAGAGGTCATCGAAAGGAAATAAATGGAATGAAGATTTTGGATTCTGGAAGTAAAATGATCTAGTTGTAGTTTTTGTTCCGGATTCCGGTCGTACTGCAATTTTCGTGGGAATCCTCCTTGCTTGTTCGTCTCGTTCTTAAGCAGTTTTGGCTCTTCATCACTTGAAGTCTCATGCTGTTTTGAGTGCACTTATTTGTTTGAACCGAATTACACTCATGTACCAGTCTAGATGATGTAACGCAGTAAGCCAAGGACTGCAAGACGATTACGATACTATTAGACGTAGACCTGTACGTTCAAAATAAAAAGTAATAAATTAGAAACTGTAGTTTTGTTATTTTTGCAATTGTATTTCTACTCAGAACTGATTAAAAATAATTTAAGGCTAGAGAAAGTGAAAAAATGTTGCCTTTTAAACTATGTTAACCTGTTATTGAAAAATCTTTACATAGCGGAGACAGACACAAGGGAACAGCATCCACTCTTCGCCAGCTACGTTTAAATCACATGCGAATTAGAGGACTAGCATAAAACCTATCGTCGAGAGCAATTTGCAACTAATCTATTTTTAAACGACTTCTGAAAAGAGGAGGAGGTTCTATGTATGTATGGTTTTTTTCCATAACAGAAAAGTCTAACAAAGAGGTTTGCTCGACCAAGGATTCTAACCTCAGAGTCACTAAGCGATTACCATAGACATGACCAGAATAGATTTACAAAAGATAGTAAAGGTACGCGAAATATTAACTATATTATTTATATTCCAAAAAAACAAAAAAACTAACAGCTTAAAAAATTACGAACCGACTTCATGTTTCAACAAGAACTAAAAAGTCCCTCAATCGATTTTAATACAATTTTAATGAGATCAACTGAAAAGTAAACGCTTTGAAACAAAATAATAATTGGGTATCAATTGGCAGAATAGAAAAAACATAGTCAAATTGAATACCTCCTCCTTTTTAATGTCACTGGAAAATCAGTGAATATATTGATACCATTTAGTAATTCAAATCATGTTAGAGGAATGATACAACGCATTTGATGGGAGACATCAGCAACGTTTCTGATAATTATAATAGTTACGGTATTTCTATTTTAAATAATTGTATTAGTACCTATTAGAAATATTGGAATCTAAAAGTATGATTCAAATAACGAAATAACGCAATGTATTGTTTAGCAACTAGTTACTCAGAAGGATTGTTGACTTTTTAACCAACTTCAAAAACGAAGAGATTCTCAATTTGACTGTATATCGTTGATTTGTTTTTCGTTCTACTAGTTGCATTTTCGTTTTGGTATAATTATTATTTCTATTTAGCGTCATCAATGACTTTATTAGTACTATTACCCTTACTGCTGTAGTAAAAAGGTTAAAAGGCTTCTTATTATTGATTACTCCAATCATTTTAATCATACTGTTTTTGTGAGATAAGAGACTCTTGGTATAAAAATTAAGTAAATAAATTGGCTTTTAAGACTGCCAAATGATAATGTGGATAAAATTACAACTAATGCCTAGTTTGAATGTAACTACAACTTAAAAACAAGGAAAGTAAGTACTTACATACATACTTTCCCACATAATGTTATTCAACCTACCTATATTTTGCATGGATTTACCAACCTAAACACCACTCTAGCAAAATAAATGCAAATTCCAATAATTTCCCACTCTAACATTTATAATACAATAATATGTTAGTCATACGTTTGATAATATTTCATTGACGTTTAAGGAAATAAAGGACTAAAAGACACATTGTAACACTTTAGTTTTTGTAAATCTGTTCATGTAGACGCATAACAATGTCAGGAGAAATAAACGATGTGTTTAATGAAGCAATTGGAAAAAGTTCTACCAACTATAGTTATGGAAACATTGGTTTATCAAAATATGCCTCAGATGAAGAGCTTGCGAAAGTCGTGTTATTTAGTGATTATTCTGACGTGTTGCTGACTTTTGGTTCAGCTTGCTGCATTTTCTTTATGTTAATTGGTATCACTGGCAACTTCATCACTATTACTGCCCTTGCAACTTGTCAAAAGGTATGTGTTCTAAGGTGTCTCTAACTTAAATCACCTATTTTTTAAGTAATAGTGGTTTAACCGTATGTTACAATGTATCCGAAAGAAGTGCTTTGCTTCCAGCATCATTATGGGGATAGCAAATTTATTGAGTAGTCCCCCGACGCCTGATTGCCTGGCAAATATAATTTGGTTGTCTTCAAATCTAGGGTGAATAGATACCATCTTTGTGTTCATTGTCACTTACCTAAACTGTATGTCATTTTCCTAAAGTGAATATTTATATAACTTCTAAATTATCAAATGGAAATTGTTTTCATAAATATTTTTTTTATTTTTAGGTACGCAATGCAACAGCAATTTTTCTGATAAACCTTCATCTAAGTGACTTAATATTCTGTTGTATGATCCTTCCAATGACCACCGTAACGTTTTCAACTAAGCACTGGATATATGGACGAACAATGTGTCGAGTTTATCCGTTCTTCAAATATGTTCTAAATGCCAGTTCGCTCTTCACTGCAGTGGCCATCACGATTAACCGTTGTATTATGATATGTCATCCTTATATGTATTCCAAGTAAGTATTGCACATTATTCTTACTATTGCAATCCTAAAACTGACCTTCTATCAAAAGTTAATGATGATGTAGCGACCATCGTAGACCATGTAGCGACTATTTACTTAATTGCGTAGATTCCTGTTGAACGATGAAACTACTAGTTGAAAAAAAGTTGGTAACCAGTTGGTAAAACTATCAATAATTATGTAATTGTTCTCTATTTTCCAGAATATACAAAACAAAAATGATGGTTTTCATGATATGCACCATATGGGTATCAGCCTTTGCCATATTTTTGGTTAGTTTATTTGAAAAGTGGGGTCTTTTCGATATAGAACCAAATGGAGGCTTATGTACCATGGTCCCTGACCAGTATGGAAGAAGTCCTAAAAAATTTTTCTTGCTACTAGCTTTCATTGGACCCTATTTGATAATGGGTATATGTTATGCTCGGATTTGGTGGGTCGTAAGAAAAACTGCTAAAAGGTGTAACAAAAACAGCAGCACAATGAACTTAACCGCTATAAACGTCCAACGAAATCCTTCAAGGTGGGCAAGTAGCGCTATGTTAAAGAATGGTGATAGTGTAATAACTGACTCTATTTCTAGCAGTAACACAACAGCAACTACACCTGAAGATAAACCTTTTGTGGAATATTTTAAGGCTCCTTTTAAATTTACTGTAAATGAGAAAAAACTTGATGCTCCTACTAAAAGAGACAAAAAGCTACTTACGTTAATATATGCAATCATGATATCGTTTGGTTTGTGCCATTTCCCTCTTCTGCTGACGAGAACATTGTATTCTGAATACAAATCGAATCCTACTGCCAACGTCTTAGCGCACTTACTCGAATACTCTGCGAGTTGTATTAATCCGATTATTTATGTACTAATGTCGAGTGAGTATAGAAAAGTTTACAAGAGTTTATATGAAAGTGTAAAGGATAAAATCTTACGACGGTAGCATCCTTAAAAGACTACTATGGTAACGAAAAGACTTATTTTGATTCCACTAGTCCCAACGGCACTAATAAAGCCAAAGAGGAAGTCAAACGAAATGCTATCTTCTGAACATGTAAAGAAGATTTTGGGAGAGCTCATAAGAAAGGACAAACATCTGATGTTATAATTACTAGATTAAATTGTTATTAAAAACTTTACTATTGTTATAATTTCTAGTATAGCGCTATTGTATCGAAAGCCATCTGTTAATCTAAAGTCCAAAAGCATTGTTCTAAATATAAACTACTTTTAAAGAAAATACATAGCAGGAATGCGTTTTTTCCTATCCGGTACTTTTATTCTCGGTTGTTTAGACACAGTCTACAGCAAAATAGGGAGGTAAAGTGCTTCCTCAGTTTGTTAGTTGTTCATTAGCGTTCTGTCGAGACAATGGCGGTCTGTAATGTTCATTTCCCAACCACTACACCACTTACTCTCAATTCACTGCTTGGTTTTTAACGACTCGGCCTGTTTCTAGTCTCAACTCTAATAATTAATAATTTGTGGCTGAAGTTGAAATTTTTTGGGGTGAATTTTAATCCTTTTATTTTGTCCAATTTTTATTTACTTAGGTACGTTTTATTGAGTATGAGACAGTTCATGAGTCTATGTCTAAAAGTAGAAGTTATCTAAACTTGCCGATTTTAAATCAAAATTAATTTTCATTACAATTTCTTTTGAATAAGGGTCCATGATTAAATCTGATGATTATTTCATAGTAAGTATCTAATATATAACATTTTATTCTGACTAACTGTGTGTGTCTAAAATTGACAATTCAACTGGTGGTAGGCTTTGACCGTGGTTAGTGACTACCAGCTAGACAAAACCGCACAGCAAAGCTTGTCGTGTTCCGGTGCGATGTCTGGTGACACCGTTTAAGAGGGTGGGTCGAAATTTTCGCGCCTTTATGATTTCTAACCTTAAGGCCCCTGCGACCTTTTCACCAAAAATCATTCACAATCTCGAATGAATGTTGGACAGGCGCGTCCCATCGTAGGCTACATCGTTGCTTAACATTATGGAAATTATAGTCAAACCCAATTTCAGAATTTATTAAAAAAAACAGTATTTTCTATGATGTAAACTCTTTTAGCTACACTATAAAGTGACTCGATTTCATATGTCATTCCTATAAATAAATCTCTTATTGTTTCTAACCACAATCCTTTCTCACTAACGAAGAGTTAATTCGAATAAATATGAATTACGTGGTTAATTAAGTAGATAGTTTCCTTAGAGTTAACTACGAGTGAACCCTTGTTTACTTCACTTAAATGAGTCACTAGAGGGCGCTAGTATCAAAGTTTAGTCAGTAAATGTAGCCATATAGCCAATCTGATCTACAGTTATCTATCACACTGCGAAAAAGAGGGATACCTCCTTTTCGTAGGGTGTTAAATGTTGTTTAAACAAGCGTTTGGTCAGTATAATTATTATTATGATAGTACAATGCTCAATACATTTAACAACATATTAAATGAATGACGAATGATCATTGCTGACGAATTCATTTCGATAGCAAACATTTAGCTTTCATTCATCATACCGAAAACCGATTGAATAAACAAAACTAAACTAAGCTACTTAAATACACGAAAATTTTACGTATCTATTTCAAATATTTATCTTTACTAATATTATAAATACAAAAACGAAAAAATGCCAAAAATACTGAACCGATTTTAATGAAATTTGGTATGGAGGTAGTTTAAAAAGGATATAGGCTAGTTTTTATCTGACTGCACATAAATAAGTTAATGACGATTAACCGAAATGCGGGCGAAGCCGCGGGTGGATAGCTAGTTTTCTATAGAGTCAAAACTTAATAAGATTCGTGTTGTTTGAGGATTATACCTCACTCTTTACATATTTTAGACTAGTGTATTTTTTCAGAACTTAAATGTACTCATTAGAAGAGACCCTTCAGACGGTCTCCCCATCATTGTTGTGTTAACTTAGGATATAAATAACGTTTCCTTCGCACCAAAATTAAACTTTAATAGCTACAGGCACTCAGAATCAAATTATGAATGTAACATTCCTTGGAGATGTGGCCGGTATTAAAAATGGCGACTTCTGTAAGACGTTTAGAAAGACATTTTTAGATCTTAGCAGGGCGAGTTGTACATAACTAGATAATTTATATGTCAATTTTCATGAACATAGCGTCACGCTTGTATTACCCAAAGGTGTAGGCAGAGGTGGATATCAATCTTTTCGCCGGCTATGTTTAGGTCCCATGTGTAATATTGCCGTTTATCGGGCACTTCGAGCTGCATCTAAGATTCTTTAAGTATACTAGAAAAGTCTTTTTGCTCAACCCGGATAATTAAGCGAACACACTTTCTACCACTGGACCACTGATAACTCTGTTTGGTTTGTCTGTCTGTCGTGATTTCACGCCAAAACTACTGAACTGATTTGGATGAGATTTGATTTGGAGACAGTTTGAGACTCGGGACGAAACATAGGATAGTTTTTATCCTACTGTGCAAATAGCGTTTAATGGCCTATTGCCGTTCATGGGGCACAATTTCAAACTTCGAGCTCCAACTAAGATCCTCTATAGATAATATATTAGAAGTCTTTTTGATCAAGCCGGGAATCGAACCCGGGTTATTAAGCGAACACGCTTACCACTGGACTGCCAAGGAAGTTACCATTTTATAAAGATCAATTTTATTTTTTTTAATACTCCGGTTACCTCAATCTTCACAAGTGGATGAATCATTTAACTTGCATACTCATCTAAGTGTAAGTACCTACCTAAAAACACTTTAGTGCTTCACTGATGCACACAGGACTTCTCTGGACTACCTTACTTTCTTTGACGGGCCGGTCGCGGTGGTGTGGTTGGTAAAATACTTGCTTTTCACGCCGCAGGTCGTGGGTTCGGTTCCCACCCGAGACAAACATTAGTGATGAACATTGGTGTTTGTGTCGAGTCTGAGTGTAAATATCTATTATAAGTATGTATATACATAATTACAAAAGAAAAGTTTTATATGTATAGTATATACCAGTTAACAGGTTTCCATAACACAAGTTCTGCTTAGTTTGGGATCAGATGACCGTGTGTGTTAATGTCCCACTGTATATTATTACCTTTAGGGTTGAAGCCGCACGTTGATCAAATACGGGTTGGTGGCTTCAACAATAATGAGCTGTAGCGATGAAACAACTCCAACTTGCGAATACGCGACAGACTGACTTGCGAATTCACATATTTCAAAGACTAATGCTATCGATACCGATGCTCTTGTGTACCTCGCTACAAAGAGATCTATTTACTGTGTCTAGAATTAGAAATACCGCTGTACAAAATAATTTTACATTTCTAGACTAACACTTATACAGAAGTTAGTAGTAATTATGATAATTTAATTAAACTTTTTTTGTTACACACAACCCAATCATCTAAATCGTCATAGTATTGTCTTAAATTTACGCGAATATCACACGTTGAAATAAAACTACTTATTAACGGATTTTATCGCGGCTTATTTTAGATTTTAGATCCCGATGTTTCAAAGTCTTTTCAGACTTCATGTTCACGGGTGGAAATCTTAATAATAATAATCTAAATAATCTAAATCGTCGTTAACCATTAAAGTATTCATAGTTTCCTAGTCTACTAGCGACCACGACCCGTGGCGAAACGTAAAGCCAAATTAAAGGTGAATTAATTGCCCGTTATGATTAATTTAAATAACTGAACAATGTCCATGTTTGATACTGATGGGTCACATTGATACTCTTTTTTTTCTTTTTACATTATGTTTTTTTATTTGGTTGTGTGTATCCTGTTTGTATCAAACAATAATGCGACGCGATTGTTGAAAAGTATATTTTAACTTAACCACCCACAACTTAAGTTATAAAATAACTGTGTTTATTCCCTAACCCTTTTAAGTTATACCACAGATAATATAATACTATGTTATACTGAGTTCAAACGGTGCATGGCATATTTCTGTTTATTTCAGGGTTGGATTGCGCCTGCATTGCATTTAAGCAGTAGTTTGTCAAATATGCAAGTGATATCACGTTTTCGTATAGTTTTATTCGCATCCAGTCGTTGAATACGAATCTGTTGGCTTAAATTTGTGAATAATACACCAAATAATTGTATTCTAGGAGTATTTTAACTTTTCTATGCTTCTAGTAAGGTAAGGGACTTTGATTTTTTTTTTAATTTTTCGATAGGCTGGCGCTTGACTATAACTTGCCTGATATTAAGCAATGATTAATTGATTGGTTTCTAATAAATGAGCTAAAATTGTATTAACACGAGTTTACTATCATTATTACAGTGAATTAAAACAAAACAAAGTATTATTAATAACTACTTGCTGACTGTGGATCACCAAACGTACATTAAGCAAAGTAGATGGTTGGAAAGAACTGCTTATTGACCAAACCCAATGATGTGATGAAATGAATTGCCTTGATCTGCTTCAGAAATTCAACTTTAACGTTCCCTATAGATCCTTACTTTATAATCTACCCTTGCCGGTAAATGTTATCTTCTAACTTACAGGCAGAACCTTACCTTTGGCGGGCGAGTAAGGATAGCAACAATATTTGTAAAGAGTTTCTATTTGACCCATATAATATCAAAAGCAGTACTGCTAGATATTTCTATAAGAAATATTTCTATAGATAGGCTAAACCATCACTTCAACCGTTTTTAGTGTCCCATGGCTGGACACGGGTTTTCCCTCATCTATCTTATGAGTTGAGAGCGTTAAGGCCTTAATCCACACTCGCTGGCTAAGTGCGGATTGTTGGATGTCACTTGGCCTTGAATGATTAGTTCTTAAATATGCTGGTTTTCTCATGATATTTTTCTTCACCGATATTTAACAGCGGAATGAAGCCGATGAAACAATTCTCACAAAGATTGGCACGACCCCGTATCAAACCCGCAATCTATTTCAATGGCGAAGCCAATACCGCTGCGCCACCGCTGTTCTCTAGTTGATTTTTAGAAATAGTTTTGTTCTTCGTTATTTATGACTCTAACAGGATTTTTATATTTACTTGCTGAGTGTTCCGAAAAATAATTCGTGAAAATCTATTTATTTATTTTTATTTAGGTACATACTTTTGTCAAATTGTTACAGCTGTTGGTTTTAGAACGGCGCGTGTAGTATCCTTTTTTTGTGGATGACCTAACCCAATTAGCCGGGAGGGTCTTTATTGGTTCACCGAACTTTTTCGGTGAGCCGTCCAAGGACGGTCGAACCTATGCGTGTAGTATCCTCTTCTCTTTCTATTCTAATATATGCTTCCATCTATTTATAAGATTTTGTGGAGACTGGAAAATCAGGTGGTAGAGACCTCCAGTGTAAAGGGAAGATCTTCCGGCTGGGTGAGGTGTGATCATTTCCCGCGGTTTTCCCTCCCGACTGTTCTCATCGAGAAGTCGATGAAACTTTGCTTGTGCGGTTCAGGGTTGCTTTGACGTCAGATCTCTTGATTGGCGTTAGGTATGTGACGCCACAATTTTAAAATCTAAATTTTAATTATCACAACCACAAAGTAGATAGTGTACCAACATATTCACCTAAAGTATAAAATAACAGATAGAGAAAGAACACATATGAAAAGAAAGACGTTTTACGTTCCAAGTACAATTCGCTGGGTAAATTACAAAGGGTTACAAAAAATGGATGTCTCTAGGCAATAAGACGGGTCGTGTTACATATATTATGTGTCCCAGGCCTGGTTTCGACAACTCTGTCATGAAAAATTGTGTGAAGAGGGTCACAAGGTCAGATGACAAGGTCATTTTAGTAACAGATCTTTTGTTCTAAGATTAGACTACTTCTTCAATTCAAGCCTTTTAGTGTCCCACTACTGGGCACGGGTCTTCTCTCAACTATTATACGGGTTGAGAGACTTTTGACCTTAATCCACACACGCTGAAGCGATAAGAGTAGTCTAAGTGCTAAATAATAATAATAACAATATTTTCACACATACACAGCGCCATCTAGTCCCAAATTAAGCAATTATATTTACTAGGAACTAGGTACTACTAGGAATCAGTAGGTCAGTACAAAAGTACTATCATCGTGTTCATTGTAAATTACAACCAAATCCTAAGACCCCTTAACAAACCTGTCTACTAAATAATTAATAATGATAATTTTTTTTTAATTTTATTACCAGACCTTACGTTTTGTTATTTGAGTAAGTTACAGTACCTATTCAGGGAGGCCCATTTAGATCAGTCATTATGAATACTTTAATTAATTATAGAAGGTATTTAAAATGACTACTGTTTTTTTTTTAATATAACCTTTAACTCGTTTAATGGTTGTTGTCATAAGTTTCTTTGCTCGTGTCGCATCTTGTTATATACACAGCATTTACCCTAAAAAAGTTAAACCCTAATTTTCTAAAAACGATTCCTAGCTAGATCGATTTATCGCCCCCGAAACCCCCTATATACTAAATTTTATGAAAATCGTTGGAGCCGATTCCAAGATTCCAATTATATATATAAATATATACAAGAATTGCTCATTTAAAGATATAAGATTATATGTATAGATAGAAATAGTGTTCGTTTTATTTTTCAAAAGGTGGTTCAATTCGCAAGCCAAGCACCAATTTTTTAAATGTATAAATGCATTTTTTTAGTTGTTACTAAAATCTATGCCATAGTTTCATAAAACATATCTTCGTTTGACTTATTAGTTTCAGACTTTGCCATACTGATATATGCGGTTCACCTTGTATAATTGCTTGTGACCACGATTGGTATAACTCAAGGTAATGTGCCTTTTAAACGCATTTGCGTAAAATCCCATGAAATTAGACTTGTATTATAATGCCTCGCGAAAGTTTAAATGTAGGTAATTACCTACTATCACTTGGAAACATAATTAAATAGAAGACCAACATACTTTAATCTAAACTCATTGAAACGTATTACATAAAATAATTTGCTATAATAAGTTTTCTGACTCGATTCAGCTACATATAAAATCAATTCTCTCCCAAATATCTGCAGAATCGTCTTTGATTTATCGCTCCAATGGTCTAGCGGTAACAAGAAGGATTTCATACTCTAACGCTTTGGTACACTCTAATGTTTCAACAGAAAATGTTGGTATGGGATCTCTGCCTACATATCTTTACTAATATTATTGCGAAAGTAACTCTATCTGTCTGTCCCACTTTCACGCCAAACCTACTGAACCGATTTGGAATAAATTTGGTATGGAGATAGGTTGATACCTGGGGAAAGACATGAGATAAGTCTTTATCCGATTACTATTAATGTGTCGGCTCATTATCCGACTGCGCAAAAAGAGCGTTTAAGCGCTAAAGCCGACATACGCCCGGACGGAGTCGCTGTCGGAAAGTATAGATTTATGAAATCTTATCATATGATATTGACAAGCCGCTGCATTGTTGTGGCGGTAAGATGTCGCAGGTCGTGGGTTCAATCCCCCAAAACAGACATTTGTGTGATTATCATGTCAGTTTATCTTGAGTCTGGGTGTAAGAATGTAGGTATTTACAAAAGTAAAGTAAAATACAGGTAAAATACTTTCGAGACATTTTTGCATTTATAGTAGTGTACGGCCAGCACATAAAGAAATAAACATATTTAATATCAAACATAATATTTAATTCTAATATTCTTCAACTCCATACATTTCGCACTCATTCTCATCTTAACTTTCACTCGATGAATTATTTGTGTTATAATAATTTGTCTGATATTATATCTAAAGCCTCATCCGTGCCTTGAAAGTTATTTTTCCTCTTAGCTTAACATTTTTTGATTCCTCCGCAGTTATGCTATTAAATTTTTCCTCAGCTAATGTCATTAAAGACGTCATGTTTATTTTGTTGTGACATTTTTTGCGACGACAATTTTCATTATTCCCATAAATTACTTCTACTTTTACCTTCGTGTAGGTACGTAACTACATTTAAGGGTAAGTTTGCAATTTAAGTTATCAAAATAGTTTTAGACAATTCAGGATTGTTTGAGTTATTTAAGTTTCTTAATGAATGGCTCTAAAAGTTAACATATTGACGCGAAAACTAACTTTTCACATTAGATACAGATGAAGACTCAAATGGAATACTAAAACACATTTTCCCTATCAAACTGCTCCAAAATAGAGTAGTTTAACTGAAATAGAACTGAAAACAACAGTCCGTTTCACAATTTCCTAATGAATACAGCAAAACTTCGGCGCTTATTTCGCTTATTGTCATTGCCAATAAAAAAATATAGAGGATAGTTTCGCAATTGTTTTTTTAACTTGCTTTGAAACTGTACCTGCATACTACGTAGGTATATATGCAAAGAATGCTTAATAGTATCTGCTAAATATGTGTTGACAGGTACATATCTAAGGAGGGAGATGCAGACAATTTTGCTCATAATTGCGTAGTCAAAGGTAGTTTTTTTCTATATATACTGTCCTACTTCCGGGCAAAAGCGTCCCCCAACGTCTTTCATCTTGAAGGTAAAGTTATGCTTTGGAAACCTGATTAGTTTTAGCGTTTGAAAAAATAATTTCGAAGTATTAAACATCATAAATATAAAAACTTCAGTGGAAATAGACTGCTTCAAATTGTTCAGGTACTAAAAGTTCGATAAAAATAACTTTTAGGAAGTGTTAAAAATTCAGTTCCTCTTAAAACTTGAACCAGTAGTGCCAAGTAGCGACTTTGGCTTATCGCCTTACATCCCATAAAGCATTCCACTAGGAAGTCTCGAATGTTCTCACGACACCTCCACAAATCTACTACAGCTCCGGTCGAACGGACAAAATGGATGCCGTTATGTTCGACAATCTTACGGAACATTGGCTCCGCTTTTTCAATTGTGCCCACATTTTGCAAAGAAAAATCTAGATTTCTCAGTTTAAAGTAGGCAAGAATGTAACTAGATTAAATTTCATTTATTTGCGCTAGTTAGTTTCAATAATATCTTAATTTGATTACACCACAACATGAGAACGATTGCATCGAAACACTGGATAAATTTTAATATATCTATACTAATAATATAAATGATTCTTAACAAAAATATGTATCGGGGCTTATAACATTTTAAATTTATATAATTATTTCTACAACAACAAATATATACATGTAAAATTTGGCTAATGATTCCAGTATGTGTAAATAAATGTAACACCACGGCTATATCCCTCGAGGGGAAGGCAAAGCACCAAGAGTGTATGTGATGATAAGAAATGTAGCTTGGTCTATTACTTAAGTACTTTTTTGCCAAGAGGAATTTTTTTATAAATAGCCTGCCCCGTGAGGGCGCAAGGATAAAACCTCCCTGGTGTTTCGCCGCGCATTTATACCAGGGGGTCACGGGAACTACCCGAAATCTACCCGTGCGAAGTTGGGGCGGGCCACTAGTGTACTTATAAAAATCTCGAGGCCGAAGTTTGTAATAGAACTCCTTCGAAACGGCTTCAACTATTCTTATGAAATTTTGTATGTATATTGAGTAGGTCTGCGAATAAGTCATAAAATATATTTTATACCGCTAACACCACAGGTACCTACTTACACAACCAAGGCTAAGCTGGGGCGGGCAGCCAGTAGGTAAGTAGGCAGGTATTATATTATCTTTAGATATATAATAGTTGAGTTACCTAATACTCGCTCTCACTAGGTTTCCGTGATATTAACGTTCAATGCTAGACCGTAACTACCATTTCGAAGCCCGTACCTGTAATATTCACTTTGAAGTTATATACAGCCTGTCACTAAGTCAACCCATTGTTCAATTTACATAAATTAATAGCGTACATACCTAGGCACTAGCTATGTTTTGTTGCAACAGAATTTAAACTTGTACCTACGTTGAAGGTACTTAAGTATGTTTCTTTTTTATATCTAAAAATTAACGACGGAACGAGCTAGTGTTATATACCGATTCACTCGTGATTACAAATATAGTGTATAATGAGGGTCCATATAGTTGGAAAGCACAGAGCTGCAACAATATCGACCCACCCTCTCTAATGGTGTCACCAGACTTCACAATGGATTACGGCAATGCTGTTTGGAGTTCACTAACCACAGCCTAGCACCAGTTTATTGGCACCTGCATGATTTGCACCACCCAGGGACCACGAGTGGAAAAGGTGTACTCCTACAGACGAATGTGAGCCAACCCCCAAAATGTGATTAAATCTAAAATGTTATTTTTTCAAGGTTGAATGGTCAATATAGCGGAATAGTGCGATCCAGAATTAAGTGTCTTAATGTATGTCTGTGTACAAGACTGTTACCACGTAGCGCCTAAGCGGTGGACTGATTTTAATGCATTTTTTTATTCTAGAGTAACAGAAAATTAGTTAAATAGATTGATAATATATGAATATTTTTATTCTCTAAATTAATAAATGCTATTATTGCGTATTGACAAAATTTAAGTCGACACAATCATGAGTATTGCTTAAAATCGTAGCTGAAGTATCCTTCATTTTTTTTCCTTAATATCCGTGAGTTACTTTTTTAGATTTTTGTTCAGCTACAAACTCCCTCTACTACCAATTCGCCTTCCATCCTTCAGTTACTCGTAAGGTGTATTTAATTTTAATGTCTCATGAGATCGTACCAAGCCTCTACCTGTCTACGTGTTATGTCCCTTCCCACTTGTCCTTTTCTCATTACTATTTTCTGTATTTATTCTATGCTTCTGTCAAGGTAATTTAAAACCAGTTAAAACAAATTTTAATGTAGTAGACAAAACCAAACAATAAAGCAACAAATTGCTTTCCTGAAAATATAAATTTCATCGCATCGCTGCGAAGAACAACTTACAGCAGCTGCGCAAGTTTAATGAATACTAAAAAACAAATTCCTTTAGTTTTTACTAACTAAGTTATCAGTTGCCAGCTCGAGTTTCTGTTTCGATCAAAATCAATTTGGTGTGCACGAAGTTTTTAGACTAACTCTTATAAGAGATTGAAGAAGTTTTCTTGGAGCGGAGTTAAACTAATTTGTCATCGCTTACACGTTACAAAGGAACATTGATTGATCGATACTATCTTATTGTATTATTAGCTTTCCGCCGGCAGCTTTGACCGCATGACCATACCCAGCTCAAGCCTAAATAAATGGGCTATCTAACAGTGCAAGAATTTTTTAAATCTGCCAAATGACCCACAGATAGAGACACAGATAAATGTTAGGTACTTATGTAATAGTCGCAGTGGTGTCACATGCGGTTCCCGTAACCCCCTGGTATAAATACGTGACGGAACAACCGGGTAAGTATCCTTTGGGAGTCTCATACACTGCGCCTACAACGGGCGAGGGGATCCACAAAGGATTTCCCCCAGCACAAAAGGTACTTTAGGTAATAGATCAAGCTAGATTTCTCATCTTCACACACACCTTTGGAGCTCTGCCTACCACATCAGGGATATAGACGTGCAGGGACCATATAAATTTTACCACACTCTTGGCAGACGTTCCATGCAAAGAACACTCGATTAAGTATTTTTAGGTAAAACAAGTAATCAAAATTATCGGTTTGGAGATAAACACAAAGATAAATGTTAGGTACGTACTTAGCAATGGTCGCAGTTATGTCACATGTGGTTTCCGTGATCCCATGGTATAAATGCGTAACGGGACACCCTAATATTTTTTTCGTTATTTTTTTCACACTTCGGGTTATCTACATTATCAAATTTTTCATACGGGTGCCTGACTTTGTTTTAGTATATAATATGCTTATGTTACTTTGTAAAGATGTAGCTTTCTAACGGTGAACGAATTTTTGTAATGGGCTTGGTAGTTTTTGAGTTAAATCGTAACAACAAACAAACAAATATATCCACCATATAATATAAGTGTAGTCGCTCTAATTGCATTTTCCTCGATTATGGTCCTTGTAACATGTTTATAATTAGGGTAACTATATATGTCAAAGCCGATTATATTACTTAGGTACGTTGTGTCCTAAGTAGGGGACTCAAAGCGAATGACAGGCTGTGTAATGCGACACAAAAAAAAATTAACAGACCAAAATTCCGAAACGTAATTCCTGGCTGGTGCTGGCTTCTAGTTACTCACCACCCAGACAGAGATATGTTCGTCATCTTCTACAGACAGGCCGGCACGGTCGGAAACATACTTTGTTTTTCACGCCGCAGTTCGTGGGTTCGATTCCCACCCAAGTCAGACATTTGTATGTGTTTGTCTTGAGTCTGAGTGTAGTTATCTATATTATGTATTTACAAAAGACAAGTATTATGTATATGTAGTTACTATGAGTTAGCTGGTTTCCATCGTAGAATAATAATACATTTAAAGTACAATAATAATAGTTTCAATGGCTCTGCTTGATTTCGGATCAATAGGCCGTGCGTGTTAAGGTCCCACGGTATTATTTTTAGTATTCATTATTAGGTCACTTAGCATCAGGTGAAATTCAAGACAGGCAGTAGAACCCCGGCGAAGATTCTACCGCGTACTTCTTACCTTTTGAACGTTCCGTATATAGAAACACGCCTGCATTACCTCCAGGTGTAGGCAGAGGTAAATATTACCCACTTTTCGCCGGCTATGTTTTAGATTCAAAAGTAACAGGGGGCAACCGTATTGCCGTTCATTTGGCACAATTCCAAACTTCAACCTGTAACTAAGATTCTCTACGTATATTACAAAATTAATCATTTAATTGTAATCTGCATATCATAGACAAAAATACATTATTATTGGGATTGCACCTGATCGCTGATAACTAACACGTAATTGGGCATGGGGCGAGATTTTCAGCTTTAAACCGCTGAACTAGGACGCTTAGGATGATTACATATTATTGTAGCCGTTTATTATAAGCCATGTATTTTATAACATACTTGATAAATATAACTTCCCGTTATCCCTGTTTAGTATTTACAGCATAAACTATGTCATGGCCGTTAATACTGATGTTATACCATAATGGAATATATAGACACAAGGAAATTTATCACCATGCTCAATTATTTACAATTAATTTCGCACCATCGACACAGGTGGACAGTGAAGTCGTTACGTAAAATCAATTCATTAATATTATATTAAGTATAAGTCAGACTATGTTAAAGAAAGAAAAATAAACTCAAACTGGAATGGAAAACCCCCAGAATGTGATTAAGAATCAATAATTGAAGTTCTTCAAAGTAAAGCATTTTGTTTTAATTTTAAGTATCTACATCGATTTTAATGAAGGATATTGTTTTCCATTCAAATCTATTACGGAGTAAGTAATAGCCATACTGTTGTTACGTTACAGACAAATTAAAATTTCGTAACAATTCATCATAGAAATTCCATTTAGACAGAACACAGTAAAAATCCTGTCAGTGCATTGTAAAAATTTGCAGTCATACAACGCCACGACGTGCGTATGTGAACAACACAATAGACCGCAAAATAATAGACACGCATTATTTGAAAATCACGCAACATTACAACAGTGACATCCTGCACATTGTCACCAGTTATTATCTAACAAACCAGCAAAATGTTTAAACAATTTTTTGCTGTAACAGTGCTATTTAAGTTTGGATTATGCCAATTGAATGGAGAATTTTGGTGGCTAAATGAAAAACTTGTTAAACACAACGGCGTACAGCCCTCACTACCGGTATACGAAGATTTAAGCGAATTCGATAGTGACGAAAGTGTTAAAATTATTTACAGTGATGATAACTTTGTCAACGATATTAAATTAAACAATCCATTAGAAAATAGTGCTAGAGAAGTTAGAAAAGAAACACAGAAAGATAAATTGTATCCTAATTTAATTAAATGGCCTGACGATGGTCACACACAACATGTTAAGAAAACTAAACTTGACAATTATCCATACCAAGGATCTGTAGAAGAAGTCACTAGTGCAAAACCATCTGGGCGACCTGAATGGGAAGATAAACTAATATTCACATTTCCTAAGGAAGATAACTTTGTATGGAAAGATATACTGAAAGAACCAACGGCCATTAAAAATTTACCCAACACAGTAAATTTAACTAACGATAAAAATAATTCTACAGCAAAAACACTGCACAACGATCAAATTTCGTTAAATATTCTACACAAAGTAGAGCAATCACAAAACATTTGCACTAACTTGGTGAAGAGTGAATGTTTACAGCGGAATGGAACCGTTTACTCTAAGGCGTAAGAGTTATTCACAGTTTAACTTTTAAAAAGTCACGAGTTAGGTACGTAGTGTTTAAAACAGACGCTCATAGCATGTTTCCTTTTTCAGAGAAGAATCAAAAAATATAATGGCACACGATATTTGCTGCGTTCTCCCATTGCAGTCTCAAGAAGATGTATCCTCAAAAATTTACTTTCCAGACATGCTAAAGAAATCTAAACGCCCGAAAAGATCGGATGATGGAAATGATGGAAACTTTGATTTTGAAGGACAAAATCAAAGAAAAAATTTGCTCGTCCATAAATATGCACATCGGAGACAAAAGCAAAAACCTCAAATTCAAACTAGAGTCACTACTCCTGATTATGAATACGACGATCCTTATTGGAACATAAAGATTAAAACGCCAAACCAAAAGAAACAAGAGTCTAACACAAGATATGATTATCAGGAAGAAGATATCGAAGAATATACCGTTGAAATACCTCGGCCTGGGTTAACTGGCATATATTCGGACTATGGGCAAAGACCAATTTGGGGTGTTTTTGATAATGGCAACAAACCTCCTTATAGTGATAATGATGATTATGATGAAGACGACAGCGGATCTTTTGGATATTCTACTATAGATCCCAGATTGGGTAAATTATTAACTGTATTTTTTAGCAATAACTATAATTTTAGCAAGATTAGCTATGTATATAGATAAGTAGTTATTACAGTTTATTTTGTTTTTAGTTACAAGTAAAACCAAACGAGTCAGACCTCAAAAACTAACAACAGATTCAGATGAAGTTGGATATGAAGCGGAAAGCCAAACGATTACTTACAGTTCTAATCCAAATTTCAATGTATTGAAGGATTTTAAATTGCCAAATTTAATGAGGAACAAAAGTAAATCATCGTCCAAAATTTCAAGAACCACGACTACTGAAAGTTTTGCAGATGATGACAATGAGGGTGTTCTATTAGGTAGTTTCTTACAGAGTGATGAAAATCATAATGATGACCAAAATCAACAAATTTTTGATGGTTGTGGGAAAGCTGTAAGAACTGAGATTTTAAGAAATAATGGTGAGTACATAAAGATCTCACAATGAAATCAATTTTGTTGTTATTTTAAACTGTATATAGGGTTATTCAGACTCAGTCCAATAAGCATTTATTATAGGTACTAGGTCTCTCTTCTTTCCCGTGATTCATCTGCTATCGTCATTCAGACTGACCAAACTTGTTACGATAGCGAAGTTCATTGAATAAAAGTCTTCCAAGTTAGTATATCGTACACTCTTTATGACAGTGTAGCTATGCGAGCTTCTTGTTGTTTTTGGTTTCAAACACCAAATTTAAACTATTAGATAATAATGCTTCAGTACCTGGCAAGCCACTACACCGGAGTCACTTCAACCCTTTTTAGTGGCCCACTGCTGGGCACGGGTCTTCTCTCAACTATCTTATGAGTTGAGAGAGTTTAGGCCTTAATCCACACACGCTGGCCAAGTGTGGGTTGGTGGATGTCACATGTCCTCGAATGATTCGTTCTTAGACATGCCGGTTTCCTCACAATGTTTTCCTTCACCGATTTGAGTAGCGGCGATGAAACAATTCACACAAAGAAGTGTGGGCGCGACCAGGATTCGAACCCGTGACCTTATTTTTCTAAGGCGAGGCCCGTACCGCTGCGCCACCGCTGCTCGCTGCGCCACCGCTGCTCACCGGACACCGGAGTAAGCTGACTTAATCCATAAGATAGGTATCATTGTGTGTTTTCAGGCAAACAAATTGGTGAAGCAGTGAACGGCTCACACCCTTGGCTGGCATTGGTGGTGCCGACACAAAAACAAAACACGGTGCTGTGCTACGCTACACTCATACACCCCAGAGCCGCAATTACCTCAGCTAACTGTGTCCAGAGGTGGGTCTTCTAAGTCCTCATAATTACAATCTTAATCACTTTCATCTGAACATACGCAACGATCTTATAATTTAAAACTACATACTGATTACTAAAAAAGTAAACTAAGAAGTAATTGTAGTAGCAACACGCATTGGCTGAAAGCATGAGGACATTAGACTCGCCCCTATTACGCGAAACTGTATAGTATTATATTATTTGTGGCGAAACAAAATTTAACGTAGTCGGCAAAATGAGGGCGATATTCACCTCTACCTATACCTTCTGGTAATACAGACGTGAGCACTACTGTATGTTTATACTAAACTAGCTTCCGCCCACGGCTTCGCCCGCATGGTACTTATTGGGATAAAAAGTAGCCTGCGTTCCAGACACATCCATTTGTCCATCTCTGTGCATCTCTGTACCAAATTGCATCCAATTCCATCCAGTAGTTTGTGCGTGAAAGAGTAACAAACATACAACCATACATCACAAGCGTCAAGGCTTTGAATCTCCAACAAACGGCTGCGAGCCCTTGGCAAAAAGTTGAATGAAATTAATGAAAATATGCTTTATTTTTTTTCAGACGCGAGTCTACATAAAAATAGTACAATTTCTTTTCCTACCGTGCAGTGAATGACTTACATTTTGTTTGTTTGGTGTGTTGAATTAGAGCGACTAAATTCCAAGCGTCATCCGTTAGGTAGTTGAATCATAGAACGAATTCTTCTTTGAAAATCATTTTAATTAAATCTATATTTAATTTATAGTAAACAGGGAACTGGCGACCTAACATTAATCATTGGACTTTGGAACTTAAACGAAAGGTCGCGAGCTCGAAGTCGAGTTCCATCGGTACGGCTTCATCCCCAGTTCGAAGAAGGACTGAATCATAATATGGCTTTGTTGGTGAGTTGTTAATATAGATTAATTAACTTATGAGACAAATAAGCATCCTCCCTAAAAATAACCCCGTACCTATTCATAAACGTCTTATAAGCTCGTTATAGCTAAAATACCTAGGTTTATAATTCGATGGTCATTACCCCCTAAGAACATCAAATTTTCTAATACCTACCTGCCTAATAATATACTATTAATTTATCTATATTTACCAATAATAATCTATTAATTTTATTACTTTAGTACTGGAAGAATCCACTAAGAGTCGGCTTTAATGTTCAACCGGCCTGCCTTGGAACACCTAATCTTGAAGACGACTGCATGTTTGTCGGTTGGGGAGGATTTGATCAAGGTAAGTTTTTTACCAAACCATTTTACCTGCTTTAACTAGGTAAAGTATATAAACAACAACCTCTTTTTTATTGGATCTATTTATTCTATTGTTATTTATTTTGTTATGCAGTTAATTTATCTGTCTTACAATTTTTCTGCCTCGTTGTTGGTCCAGTGTGTTCGCTTAACAGCATCAACGCTGAACAGCGGTGGCGCAGCGGTACGGGCCTCGCCTTAGAAATTTAAGGTCGCAGGTTCGATTCCCGGTCATCCCCATCTTTGTGTGAATTGTTTTATCGCAGCTGCTCTATATCGGTGAAGGAGATTAAACATTTATTTCTCACAAACATATGCTTAACAAACTAGGTAGTAATGTTGCAGTCCACGGCATTTACCGCAAATAGGCACGAAGAAGGCATAGTTGCCAAAATTATCAAAAAATATCTATTTTTGAAGTGAAACTTCTTTAGCAGCGTTGGGCACTTTTTGGTAGAGGAAAATCTTATGAGTTCGCGTCACTCATGCTCATGACTGGCGCATGCGCAGCGGCCGTGTGCTGTGCGCGTTAGACGCTTTTTGAATGGTTGAAATCTCCTGAGTTCAATATTCACATAAAGTCGCTATAACTGCCATATATTTTTTATTATTAGGTACAAATCGAAATAATATTAAAACTAAACATACCTACTATATTTCCGCTTTATTCTAGCCATAAGGCCGCGGTCTCGTTGGCAGCGAGCTGCAGTTCATACATGCAAAGACCACCTCTCCCTCAACGGAATAGATATACCGAGTGAAGCTTTCTGTGCCACTGTCCAATCACGAAACACTGTTGTAAGTATTCAATGTTTTTCTAACCTTAACGTTATGTTAAATTGCACGTTTGCATTAGTCGATACCAACATCGATTTCTTGAATTTAAATTGTTCCTTCCTATTGCTGTAAGTAAATAGGAAGGATCATCATAGTATTTTCTTAAAATTACGCAATTAACACATACTGAAATAAAACTACTATATAACAGATTTTATCGCGATTTATTTTAGATTTTTATATTCCGTCATTATTACGGGATGTAAAATTCTAAAATAAATCACGATAAAATCCGTTACATAGTAGTTTTATTTAAATGTGTGATGTTCGCGTAAATTTAAGAAAATACTACGTTCCTTCCTACTTCAGTAAACCTAAATAAGTACTTTAACTGAAAGAATAAATGACTAAATATGTTCTAGACTAGACACAAATTTTGCTGCGTCCTAACTTGCTACTTTCACTTCAATCCTGTTTAATGTCCTGTGTGTATCTCAGCTATCACAAGTTAAGTGAGTTTAGGCCTTTATCGACACACGCGGCAAGTGCAGGACGATGGAGATGACATGTCCTCGAATGATTAGTTCTTCGTAATACAAAATTATCTCAATTTGTAAAAAAGTTTTTTACTAAAAAAAACATAAAAACCTATTATTAAAAACTTATAAGTCTATTACTCTCTTATTTGATTTTCAAAAAATGTGGTTATTAGTTTCATAATTCTTTGTAATATTTTCAAAGAATTCTGAGAGCGGACCCTCAGTGCACACGCACATCTTAATTTAAGTTATTTTCAATTAACCATTATTTTAAAAACCATTTTCTTTCATCCAGACTGGTATCGGCGGGTCTCTAATTTGTACTAAGCACGGTCGTATGACGGCAGTAGGAGTCGCTGTATCTCGAGATAGCACTTTAGTTATGTTACCAGTGTACGAGTGGGCAATGAGATCTGTTAACAACATACTACAGGATAATTAACAATAGTAAGTCATAGTATTTACTTAGATTTACGCGAATATCACACATTAAAATAAAACTATTTTATAACGGATTGTATCTAATTTTAATAGAGAAAATGGTTGGAATATACCACCCAAAACCCAAGCAAAATTAACTGAGATTTTAAGACACTGTGAGCTCAGTTTGCTTAAATCGGAAAGCAACTTAAATATACAATCTAAAACCTATAATAAACCGCGATAATATCCGTAATAAAATAGTTTTATTTCAATAGTAAGTCACTTACGAGTTGTGAGAGTTTAGGCCTTAATCCACACACGCGTACGTATCAGATTGACGGGTGTATACTTACAAATGGCTATGTGATATACGTGAGTGTGACAAGTACGGATTGGTGGATGTCACATGTCCTCGAATGGTTAGTTCTTAGACATTCAGATTTCTTCATGGTGTTTTCCTTCACTAATACTGAGCGTGACGGCGAGGAAACAATTCATAAAAAAATGTGCACAACCGGGTATCGAACCTGCGACCTTATATTTCAAAGGGGAGGTTGTTACCACTACGCCACCGCTACTTAACTCGTAAGATAGTTGAGAGAAGACCCGTGTCAAGCAGTGGGATACTAAAAAGGGTTGTAGTGCGTCACTTGAATCAGTTTCTAGCAACATCGTCTAATTTGGTCGTAGCATGATGTAAATAGTTCTTCTCGATAAACACTAAAAAATTTTTTTAATTCGTACCCGTACTTTATTGTAATACATTTAATATCACCACTATTTTCGACGTGACGTGACGTGACAAAGAAGTCAGTGGGGTTTGTATTTTATTACCGGAACTAATAGTTAACGTCCCATAACGTAGTTCGTTTTTCGCAAATGATGGAGTGTCCTAGATGGGGTTTAGTACATATGCTGTAAGTAATGGAAATGGAAATCGTATCTACGTGTGACCGGCTTATTTCATGCCAGACGTCCAAAGCAAATAGACAGCCATACTATATTTTTTGACAGCAGCATGAAGTAAAACTACAATATGGCATTTTATAATATTTATTCTGTTTTTATGTTTACAATAAAAGTTTATGAGCCCAGCCCTATTACGATAACTTAACAAATTTAATCGCGACTGGTCCTGACGACTTGAATAAACACATCTATAGGAACTAAGTAAAAAACTAACAAACATTGGGAATGTCGAGATCCATGCTAATGTATGTACGATGCGATTGTTCAACTGTTGAGCTTAAAGCCAATCAAAAGCTTTACGATTTTAGTAGGGTTATACGTTATAGCGCAGGTTTACTGTTCAAAATCATGCAATTTGCATAACCTTGCTAAAACCGATAAACTGTTGAGTGGTTCAACATTAAACAACGTGACTTATACATGCGTCACATAATAGTACCATTTACGTTGTACTTACAATCTTTGGTGCCGAATATAATAAGCGAAAATTGTTCATGTCAATCCACAACGATTCCAAACGCCATAAAACTTAAAACTTATGTCTTTACGTAAATATGCATAAATTAACAAGTCTTACCGTTTACAGCCTGTATCCGTACATTTCACTCAGACTCTATAATTATGATTCTATTTAATTGGCTAAGGCAAGCTTTGTGAAATGTACGCAACTTAAATTATATATAGTTTTATTGAATAACATAAGACAATAATAATACTTGGAGCGTTATTGACGATACACACTACAGTTTTAAAAATACCTAACACGTGACTTACAATTTTAAAACAAACACGACAGGCGTGTTTTTCTTACTAAAATTATAAGACTTTATGAAAATAAATACTATATGACAAGATCATTAAATCACATTGATGTCGCAGGTGGATCATGCGATAACCAGCGGTTCATCGTCGGAGAACCCGTGGATCGGAGGAACATCGTCATCATCTGAAAGCAAAATAAAAATAATTAAGTAGCGTAATTTTACTTACACAATATATTTTGTAAAGTACTACTTAATTGTTTGTTTTTAAAACACTCATTTAGGATACCTTATTGTTTTTGTTAAACTTTTTAAACTTATGTAAATAAATGCCAATCCATAACAATATAGAGGTCGCATATGTCGTAGCGGGAATTTTTCGAACGAAATCTAAAGAAGGAAAATCTGTAGAAAATAGACTACTCCGATTAAAAAGGACGGGGATCGCTCGTAAAAGCGAGCCGCACCGTCCGGCGGAAGCGAGCGATTCCCACGGCTCGGTACCGTGACCACGAGAAGGAACGTCCGGGGGTTTCTAGTGGGTATCCGCACACCCTCCGCCGTGCACCCACACGGAACGGGATAGAAAGGATTTCCCTCCGGCAAAAAACTGGGGAACCGACTAAAACGAGGGTACGTTCACGCGGGCCGAAGTCCTTCGTTCCCGACGGGATCCCACAGCGACGCCGACTCACCGTGATCGGCGATGGTGGCCTGTCCCCTGCGCGAGTCGTACCGCGGCGTGTGCGCAGAGAAGCGCAGGAAGGAGCGCGCGAGGCGGCGGTGGCGCAGCGCCGCGTGCAGCAGCGCGCCGCCCAGCGCCGCGCCCAGCGCCAGCGCCGCGCCGCCCCAGCCCCACCACAGCGCGCCCGCGCCGCCCGCGCCCTCCGCGCCACTCGCGCCACCCGCGCGGGCCGGCTCGCCCGATATCTCCACGCCTGGTACAAATATCTTTAGTTACTACAGATCCTAGATACCCACTCGTCAGACATTTGTGTGATGAACACGTCTGTTTTCTCGAGTCTGGGTGTAATTATTCATACAGTTTATTTACGAAGGAAAATTATTTTAATATTTTTTCCGAAGCGTGTTTTAAATGAGTTCTGTATGTAAAAATTTAAGTTATTTAGTCCTAAATCCGATTCACTCCAAATTCGGTACACATAAACGTTTAAAGAAATAATGAAACACGTGTTTTCTATCTAAAACTACCCCTAAAGGTTGTCTTAGATAAATTAATATTATGAATGTAAAAGTTTATACAGATGAGTGCATATTATGTTTCCTACTCTTTCACGGAAAAATTATTAGATAGATTTGAATGAAATTCGCCAGGGCGGACATTCAACATATAGATTATAGTCTTAAACAGCTCAAAGGATTTTTTTTACCTAATACTACGCGGGCGAAAGTATGTCCATCCATAGTTAGGAAATTGGCCAATAATTTATATCATTACTAGCCTATTTTAGACACGTCTCACCAGTTGTTAGAATACACAGAATATGTGCAATATGTAGTACATATTGCATACTGTACATATTATGTACCCTTAACTTAAAGACGAACTTCGCTTATTTAGACCAAATACTAACCTTCAAAGGTCTTCAAGGTACGAACTTCGCTCAGATCACTGAAGTACCCGTCAGAGGTGACAGTCCTAACTCCCACGTACACGGTACTATTTAGAGGTCCTAAGTCAGTGAACACGCAGATCGACGAATTTGTCTTCATACTCCACATACCCTCAGTAGGCCGGAGCATTACTTCGGGGAACTCTTCTGTGGATACTATGACTTCGTATTCATATCTGAAAAAAATACTAGCGGTTAATACAAAAAGTATCAAGTGTAGTAATGTTAAGGACCATTTTTGTATAATATTTGACTGCATACAAAAATATTTTAACTTACTTATTGTGTGGTATATCATTCCATTTGACCATAACATGACCGCCATGTTCCTGCCACGCCACTACTCCGCTCGGAGGCTGTAACTTGTTACCGTGCACTCCTATACACTGTGGTATTGCTTCATCTACGTGAATCTGTACATAAAACATATTTTATTACCATATAGTAATGACTGCTTCGTTAACATAGTTGATTAGTACGAGTATATTTAATATACTTTAGACTGGTCTTGTCAATCTGTCCTATTCCAATCTCTATTTTTAAAATCTAACCACAATTAGACAAATACATTTCAAACAGTTAATGCAACTAACTGAAATCGCTAAAAATGATTCTAAAAAACTAATCAATAAAATATGTATAGCTTAGCAATTGATCTTTTACACCAGGCCATTTAAAAAAGATCTACAGATTGCCGTAATGGTAACACTGAAAAATATTCTGTAAAATTAGGGCTACTTACATGCACACAAATGTTGTATCGTCCTCCGAATGGTGTGTTCACAATCGTGTGCGAGTAACTCGCCTGTTTGGAGGGTATTAATTCGTAATGGCTAGCCTTGTTGTGACTAAGCTCGGTTATATCCAACTAGAAATATCAAAAGTACAATTAAGAACATTTATGAAAGTTCAATGTGAGGTATTAAATTGTTGAGGATTGAATGTTTTATTTAATACTAACAAAGTAAGTAGCAGGTTCCCGCAGAGCGTTGCAACTGGCGTCCCAAGAGATCATCATCTGTGCTTTATCTTCATTGTAGTCAACGCGCAAGTTCTTCACTGGGGCTCTAATAAAATAATTAAAAACAGTACTTTTACCAATATACGCTAATACTTCTCTATGGATTTTGGTCAATTTCATCAATATTTAACTTCAAGATTGAACTGGTAGAACGAAGGTCATAGCAAAAATACTTACTTAGGATCCTCTCTAGTAATTATCTCTACGTAGTTAGCGAGCGGACCACCAAGGATTCCCACTGTGAACACATAGCTCTCGCATGGATGTAATCTATCGATGATGACACTCGTATTTTTTGTTACGATTCTCGTATCTGTGAAATACATGTTTAATTATTTTAATTGACATTTGAATATTTTATGGCCAACATAAAATCTATAAATACCTTAATTTTTTAACCGAAAACCCTAATTTAATAACTATTTTTAAATTTTACTCACCATTAGACAGTTCTCCGGGATTAATCCTATGTATCATATTAGTATAATGCACTTCATATTCTAGCTCTTTGTTTTTGTATCTATCACTCGGCGGCCACCACACTACTTGTACTGACGTTCTCTTGTCTTTAGACAGAATAGCTGTAAAGTTGAGGGTTTCGTCTCGCTCCCCGCCCGTTTGTAATGGAATAGTGAACGGATTACCATAGACATCGGCTTTGTACGCTTTGATATCAATGAATAGTCGCACGCCAGGCGGTAGGTTGGTTACTGTTGGAGATATATGTCAACGTTATTTTTAAAAAGCCAAACGGTAAGAATTATGTTATTCAAGCACATACAGAAGAGATCTTTTTATTGCCTGCTGTTGATCTTTTATAATATAGAACATAAAATGTTGATTGACTTTCTCTCGTACTTGGAAATAGGCAAGATGACGTAATTCTAATAACTAGTAGATTAATGAAAAATAATATTCTCTTAATACGTTGTCTAACACAACTAAACACTACAGCTAGAACATACATATAAAAATGCAGTTTTATCGGAGTATAAATTACAAATAAAAAAAATTGTATAGCTTAGATTTAGTTACACTTTTATACCACGTTTATTTGTTGAACTGGACGAGGTCTAGGGTAACAAGAGACATTATATCATTATGCATACTTACACGTAACATTATTCGCCTTAGTAACAATAGGATCCCGCTTCGCATAATCAGACGGCAGTCGTGTCTGTACCACGTATCCGTCGACAGCTCGTATCGGATCCCAGAGCACTCGGACTGCGGTCGCATTGATACGTGTTAAGCTCGCATTGTCTAACCCGTCAACATCGCTTACCGCGTCGAAAGTTATGTTCAATACCTCTGAAGTGTTCGATGTGTATGCGTTGTTTGTTGCTGTTAGCTGTGGACGACGGTGGTTAATGATCCTATGTAGTTTTAGATTTGGAATTAAGTACAGTATCCCTAGTAGATCCACTTAAAAATATGTCGCAGCAGTTTTGGCCGTAAATATTTTTTGCACAGCGACGATCACGCATGACGTTCGCGTACGTATTGATAATTATAGACATACGACTGATTCATGAGTATTAATTTAAAAAAAACAGTGATCAAGTAATTTGAATTTGAAACAGCAAGTTTTATTGAATGACTTTCTGCAATTTAAAAAACCCAGAGCACTTGTCTGTTATTAAATGCAACAACCAATATATGTAGAATGACTTGCATATTTCTGGAGGGGTTAAATTGTAATACCCCAAAACTCCAAGGTTATGTTGTGTACTTACCCAGAAAGAATAATTCTTATTCGGCTCAAAGAATCCTTCTATATTCACGGACTTGGTATTGCCTTCAGCTGCAATAATCTTCTCAGCTGGCGGTAAGGGTGGTGCGTAATATAAGGTGTAGTATTTGATGACACCTCTCGGTTTCTCTGGTTGATCCCACGCTATATTTAAACGACGGCCGTATAACTGACGAACGCCTAGATGAACGGGTGGCGAGGGAACTGAAAAGATAATAACAAGTTAGCCGTCAAATGTAACTCAAAAACTGTATCGTTTGAGCACATTAAAACCCATATCTTGTCTAGGGTCGTTTCCAGGAATATCGCCTTAAAATAAAACGATAATATTGCTAATGTTACACATATCCATTAAAAACCGAAAGCATTCCTGGCGTGTTCACAGCATGGTGATAAGGATTCATGAAAACACGCTAGGCGTGTCAGTGGCACTGAATGTGTTAACAAATCTTTCACTAATATAATGCTACTTTATCAATTATCACTGAGTAACATAGGCTAAATAACTTAACGGAGGGAAGACGCAACTGAATGACAGTGACGTCCTGGCTTACGAAATAGCATATTCTCCTTTAGGGAATCGCAGGTGTGAATCTCGCAACGAACAAAGTTAGTGTGTTAGGCATTTTATAATTTCTCAGCACTGGTCCGTACGCAGTAAGATAATGCTAATGATTGGGCGACGTCGCCGAAACACGGTAAAAAGTTTACGTAATAATAATGCACCTAATGCGACTCACCTCCTTCTCCAGTGGTTGTGTTGACAAACCTCATTGATGGGTAAGTTACATTTGATTTACTATCGCGTATGTAGAACGTCACATTGTAATTAGTGTACGGCTCCAAGTTGGTAAACCTAAAAGACAAACATATATATAGTAGTGTCCATTTTTCGCGTGATATAGCGAGATCATAAATAGTTGTCAAACTTACCAATAAATACTATCATTAATCCAAGTCTGGTTGTGCCAGATTCCATCGCTGACCTTTGATATGGACGGCATGAAGCTGTATTGCACCATCTTCTGCTGCGCCATCCAGCATGAGATGAGGAAACTGGTCGAGCTTATTGACGACTGATCCACTCCGATACTCAGGAACTGATTACAATAAAATATTTATACAGATATCTAGCGTAGAACAATCGCTAAGCTAAAAGAGAATGTTGTGTAATCTGGATGACAGGAACCAATAACATTCTTAAAAAAAATATTTCCTCTTCCACTATCTGTACAAAGTATACGACACCACGCTTGTAATACCCGAAGGTGTAGGCAGAGGTGAATATCAACCCCCTTTCTCCGGCTGTGTTTAGCTAAGTACAGAAAAGTCTTTTGCTCGACCCAAGAATCGAAATACTAGCAAATTTTCGAGATAAATACTAGTATTAAGTCTTTTACTAAAGTTTGTAAGCAATTTTTTTACTGCACTGATCAAACTGGATCACTTTCAAGATATAATATAACACAGGACGTTTTTTTATAAAAATATTGGGTTTATATTAAACGTTACACGTTTTATAGTTACGGCCTTATTCATAAAAAGTTATGACTCTTTCGTTAAAATGGACGATGTCTCTTTCTTACTACTATAAATGTCTAGATGACAGACAAAGACGAACGAATTATAAACCTATTTTATCTATAATAAGCTTATGAGCGTATACGAATACGGGGGTTAATGTTTTACGATCTATTTTTGTTCTGTCTTAAATAATCGGTACCTGGTTGACCGAGCCTTGCTCGGTATTTTTTTGGAAATTATATTAAAGGGTTTCCAGTACTCATACTTTTAACAAAAAACCATTCTTTTAAAAAAGAGTTAAAAAACAAAGAAAGAAAAATATTTATCTGTGATTAGAAAACCGGGATCATCTGATTTCATGATCGGCCCTATCTCTCACCTGAGATATCAAAACATTATGGATTGTGGCCAAATTTGCCTTCGTACTTTAATTATATTATAGCAGTTTTTCATTGCCTTAAAACACGAATCAAAAGAAATTTTCTAAAAATGAAGCCTAGCTAGATCGATTAATCGCACCCGAAACCCAGATTCAGATTATATATACCTATACAAGAATTGCTCGTTTAAAGGTAACATGAATTAGTACATAAACGCTGCTTAATTAAGTTATGGGCCCAGCAGCCATACACGGCGTCGTTCAACTCAAAATCAAGGTTTCACTGCAACTTGTAATAAACATGTGTATACACTAGCGTATAGGTACTTACTTGGTACATATGTGTTTTGTCATTAACAGTACTAGAGCAGTTCGATTCGTCGGTGCCATCGTAACAATCCTGCCGACCGTTACAAACATTCAGTATCGACACGCAGTTGGTACCTTCGTCGCACATTAGATATCCTTTCTGGCATTGTACTGTTGTTTTCTATAACAAAAAAACTTAAAATGAACTCAAACTTTCGCGTTGCATATTTATCATGATGGTAGATAGTTGTCTTTATGAAAAAAGACGTTAGTTCGAGAAATTATTGTTCTACGGCCACCTGAGCTCTTTCGCTGGATCAGTCTGCGCGTTAATTGCCCCTTATGATAAAATAGCGGACCCCGCAGAGTCGTCCTGCCCGGTATAGCAGAGTCCGAAAATAGATTACGGCCGAGTCTCACCGATTCTACCCAAAATAAATATAAGATTTCATAAAAATTCGGAGAGTTTGAATTTTCTTAATTTTTCTCTGCGTAAGAACCATTCTCGTACATCAAGGAATATTCTAAAAGAAGAATTAGCGAAATCAGTTTAGCCGCTCTCGAGTTTTGTGCTTAGCAACACTTTTAGTGATTAATTTTTAATTTAAAGATAGATAGATAGAATGAACTGAAGCGCAAAAGTACCTCTATTTGTCCGTATCGTGACCATAGCAGTGTATAATTTGTACCAGTGTTTGCCAGGGCTGGTCGCTAGTCCTTACTAATATTATAAAAGCGAAAGTAACTCTCTCTGTCTCTTTGTTGCGCTTTCAAACCAAAATTACAGAAACGATTTGGATCAAATTTGGTATGAAGGAAGGAAGAATATAGAATAGTTTCTATCCGACTGCGCAAGAAGGGGTTAATGGTTTAGCGCGATATCCGACATAAGTGCGGACGGAACCGCGGTTGGAAATTAATTGACTATAAATTATTTATTTTAACAAAATCGACGACAAAACATATTCTCGCCACCTCTTACATTCGACATAAATATAACTGAAGAAATGTTATTAGGAGAACCGGACAAACAGGTTGTAAATATAATTCCTAAAACGTACAAAAATACTGACCGATGTTCCAGGACAGTTGGACTCGTCGCTCTTATCCTGACATTGCGGCACTCCGTCACAGATTTGCGACGTCTTGACACACGCACTACCATCTCTACAGGGCGTGTCTAACAGTCCACAGCGCGGTGTACTCCTGTGACGAATCGGACAGTCACGCTCGTCAGAACCATCGATACAATCATCCGCTCCGTCACATGCCCATTGTAAGGGGATACAGAAACCTGTCAAAGAGTTAGTATTACGGCTATTACTAACAAAATATTCAGTGGAAACATCCTATTTTGATAAATAAATGAATAAATAAATAATCTTTTTTGAAACAACAAACTCAATAACAATACATCGATCGTTCGATAGCTACAGTAGTTAAAAACTATGTCGTAGCTATTAACCTTAGAGCATTTAACACAGAAGGTGTAATACGCAACTTCTAGTACAAAATTCTTTTTGCCACTTTTTTTTTAGAGGCGAGGTAACACATATAAAAGTTGAAGCGTCTTTACAAATGCACACGTAAATAAAAACTACACACAAACACTAAACAGGAACAGTTTATCCATACAACCTGTTCATTAACTCAACAGAAGCGCTAGACCAGTTCCGTGATAAATTTTCTAAGCTATTAACGCCCATCTTCTGTAGAATCAGAGATCAGCGATACAAACAGAAAGCTAGTAACTATTTTTTATTTTTTATACAACAAGCGAATTCTTGCGATGGCCGCGCTCAAGCTATTGAGGGCGGCCCATCACACGTCATACGTTTGCCAAGACGTGGTCTGCACCCGAGAATTCGCTTTCCCCATCGGCTATTGGTTTTTCGGCAGATATGGCCAGCACACTGCCACTTCATGTTGCTAATGCTTTGTGCTATGTCGATAAGTTATGTGCGTGAGTACACTCTCAGAATTCTTCGAAAACATGCTCAGGATTTAGTAAACATTCCCAAAGAATTGCAAAAGTTAAAACCAAAATTAGTAAAAAAACAAATAAGAGTTATAGGCTTTATAGTCTTTACGGTAAAATCTAAGCTAACGCCAAACAAAAATTGTACAAATAAGAAAATACAGCAAAACACCGTATTATTTTGTATACCTATCTCCGTTCAAAATGGACCCTCATATGGAATGTTTGCAATGCAAAAATAACAAATACAATTACTTTTGGTTAATCTTTGAAATCCTATAATTAATATGATAGTAAATAAATTGTGAAATTTCGTGATAGCAATAACAGATCACGGTATCATTACGGTTAAAAATAATCACTTTCTTAAAATTCGGACCCTAAATTCTCCACTTTTTGGTTGTCGTTTTATTACGCTAAATGCATGATAGAAGACGAATACAAAACTACCTCCATTTGTAAAAAAAAATGTGCAATTAAAAATACAATACCATTGAGAAATAAAAAACCCTTTTATTGTATAAGAAAATCAAGTTTGTAGCGAAATAAACCTAAACATGCAAGCTGCGCGGACGCGAATACTCGCTCCCTCGCACACTAACTGTCTATTTCACTCGACTGGAAGCGCGACGGAGCCATCCGAGTACCTACGATGTTGCATTCGGACGCCTTTATAAGACGAAGCGGACGTTGAATTAATCAGATCGGTTCAACCGTCCTCGGACGGCTCACCGAAAAAGTCCGGTGAACCAACAGAGGCCCTTCCGGCCGATTGGGTTAGGTCATCAGAAAAAAAAAATTGAATTAATCACGTCTTAGCTAGCGGTCTAGTTCGAGAGTGACACCGAAGTGGGTACGGGGTGAGACTGCCGCTATGTCCACCCTTAAGCTCATGTCATGCTCATGTCGGTATGTGTATGCTTAGCTAGGTAAGTACTTCATTGTAAACCATGAAATAGGGTGACAACAATTGTACGCTTGACCGGTACTTAAAACCTAGTACTGCCTATATAAAAAAATAATAATTTCAACAAAACAGTCTTTACTTATATTGGCTCTTTTATAGATTATCTATCGCTTCAATCGTTTTTTTTAAATAACGATCTTTTAAATTTAATGGAAGCAGCCCTGGACTTAATTTAATTAAATTGCAGCGTATATTAATAAATGTAGAGTTATAGGTTTTAGTAAACTTGTTTTTATTTTTCTCTTATTATCATCATAACATTGATAATTGCTATTTATTATTATATGACATTTGTAATGACCAATGCTATCTAAAAATGGTGGAGGAACGAATTCAATAGCTCTAATGAGTTCATATACCTTTAATCTTATTCTTATTATATATGGAATATTCAGTAGGTAATGCTCATCGGTACCATTATGTCAACTGCAACTATAAAATGTAATTCGTAGTTTACAGCTACATTAGGGCGACAAGTAAGACAGGACTTAGATGATTCGCGTCCTCCTAACACTCAATCCCAATAATGGATAACATATCCAAGTTGAGTGGTAAGAAAGAAAATTGTCTTTCACTTGAAATCGATGTACAAAATTCATTTATTTTACAAGAGACATGACGTCACAACAATTATGAACCGCACAAGCAAAGATTCACCGACGATTATACAACTTCCCATATATACAACTTCCCTAAAGAACAGTCGGGAGGAGAACTGCGGTCCCCGGGCATCACGCCTCGCCCGGCCGAAAGGTCTTCCCTTTACACTGGAGGGTCACTACCACCCGATCTTCTAGTCACCTCCACATATACATTAAATATTTAGAAATGTACTACTATGTTATGCGACTGTTGAATATATTATTAAGTAAATATAAAAGCTCGTGCGGTATTATTACTTTGAATCAGCAGCAGATACTAAAACATCACTCACAATTAGCACTCTGCATAAAATGAGGATAAAAACGAAATTATTGTCACATATCTACTATAATATTTATTACAATTTGAATCTTCATCGTAATTATTATTATTAAACAATAACATGAATTTGTTGCACATTTTTTTTATAAATGGATTTATTTTTGTATTCGTCTTATCTATCATGCATTTAGAGTAATAAAACAAAAACCAAAAAGTGGAAAACCGAGGGTCCAAATTTTAAGAAGGTGATGATTTTTTACCATAATGATACCGTGATCTGTTATGGCTATCATAAAATTTCACAATTTATTTACCATCATAAAGAATTTCAAAGATTAACCAAAATGCTTTGTTATTTTTAACGTAGCAAACTTTCCATAAGAGGGTCCATTTTGAACGGAGATATACAAAACAATACAATGTTTTGCTGAAATTTCTTATTTGCACAATTTTTGTTTGGCGTTAGCTTAGATTTTAGACGGAGACATTTTCTGTAGTGCCCTTAATTTACCCGGTACAAGCGGACCCTCAATCCTCTATGTGTGGACTGAGGATAGCCTGAAAGACAGCTTGAAAGCCTATAACTCTCTTATTTGATTTTCACAAATTCTAGTTCTACACTTTCACAATTCTTTCGACCTGGATGGACCCTCAGAGCACACGCACATGATAAGTTATTTGTCTGATAACCTCAACCTCGGTATTTACATTAAAAACATTTAAAACAAAAAAATTAAAACATTTACCTGTTTCAATGGTTAACTATTTTAACTTTACCACCCACATGGTAACGGGAATTAGGTATAAAAATTTCCTTTACCAATAAACTTACTCATATTTACAGAACTATACACCCATAAAGCGAAACAAAAACTAATTAGGTGATCCGATTCAAGAAATCACTAAGTCCAAAAAAGTGACAAATGAAATAGGAATATTTAATAATAACAAATTGTTTATTAGGGTTAAAAGGTGCAAGATGATAAAATTAGTATTTATTGTTTTTAGTGTCTGCTGACAACTGCTGCAACATGACTTGGTTAAAAAAAAACTAGTTAAAAATACATTTTATTTAGTGTAAATTTAGTACTTTTATTTACTTAGGATAATAAAGAATATAATGAACACAGTACCTATAAAATATCAAAATATTAACGAGCGTGTGTAGCTAACTCGAACCGTAACAAATGGACTTAGGGATTTCTTAAATTGGATTACCCAATTTAAAAACACAATTATCTAATTACCGGGAGAACAAGTGAATTCATTCTTGCCACACATCAATATCGGGTGGTCCGGACTAACAGGTTTTATATCCGGCATCATCATCCCGCATCCCACTTCATCCGACCTATCCCCATCCCCGCAGTCGTTAATACCATCACATCTCCACCAATCCGGCAAACAGTTTCCATTGTCACATTTGAACATCCACTCTAAACAGGTCCCGTTGCTAGGAAAATGTGGTTTTTCTGTGCCGGGAATAGGTAGCAATTTGGAATGAGTCGATTGCGAGCAGTTTTTCTCGTCAGACATGTTGTCATCGCCGCAATCGTTTTCACCGTCACACACCTAAACAAAATAGTACATGTTGAAGGATTTTGATAAGTTTCGATTTTAATAACGTAACATTAACTTGATAAATTATTGATACAGAAGCGGATATTTTGCTGAGAATTTCTTAACAGTATCTTAAAGTTGGGTTATTTGCAATATTTTGTATCACATATTGTCTCAAAAATAAATCAAAAATATTTCTTATACTGCATAATAAAATGTTCTGTAAGTTACAACTAACGAGCTGTAAGGTTTTCCCTATGACATTGTGTTAAAATTTAAATAAAAATCCGGTCAAGTGCGAGTCGGACCCGCACAAAGGGTTCCGTTACGGAACCCTAAAAACTTATTTAAACTTACCTAAACGCTAAAAATGCCTCGGTAAAATGTCCCATGCCATTTTTACGTGTACATGTACACGAAAAACAAATTATTTCAAAACTTTGTCGACGCTGTTTAAATGAAACGAAAATTACAGGTCTGTAGTATCAAGGGTCTCTAAGCCAACCCGCGGATCGACGGACGGGCATGGCGAAACTATACTCAATACTCAATACTCAATATTTATTGCAAACCATAATGTTAAAAAGGTGTTAATAATTATATAAGAGACTATTATGGACCCTGTCGGGCACAAGCAAAAGTAGGAGAGAGGAGGAATAGCGCTAACTTATTTAATATAAATATTTACTTTTTAAAATTGTCATTTAGGTATAAGGTTTACCTAATACGGAACCCTAAAAATTATAGGTCAAAAGTAAGCGATACCGAAAATACCAGCGTAAGTTATTAACATAATAAGATAGATTACAACTTTTTCGAACTTTTTATATTTTAATTTTTTCAGTTTTTTATAAATTCCTGTCGAAATCGATATGAAAGATGGATTTCATTTTTACCTATAGATAGATAGTTGAGTAGTTTTAATTGCTGAGCCACTCAGCCTCGTATCAATTTTGGTAAGATTATACGCTATCGTGAGTTGTCAGTTTAACTTCAGGCTCAACAATTAATAATGAATGTTATCGTACATTCTCTCATGTAAAGTTTCCTTACGCGCTCCTATCGATCCTAGCCTGGCAGTACCATAAATATAATAATCATAATATTCTGAGACATTAACACACACGGTTATATGATCCCAAACTAAGCATAGCTTTTACTATGGAACCCAGATAACTGATAATATATCTACATATACTACTTTTCTTTTGTCTTAAATACTTAATATAGATAATTTAAAAAAAAAATAACGATAGGTTAAGAAACTCACCCAAGATTTATAAATACACTTCCCGTTTGGACATCTAAACATATAAGGAGCACAAGTAGAGTCTTTGCATTGTTGAGGCAGTTCATCTTCACCATTGTCACAATCTTTTTCACCGTCACAAACCCAAGAGGTGGGGATGCAGGCAGTAGAATTGCCGCAAGCGAATCCATTGCCATTGCAATTCTCACCGATACCTAGACGTCTGTTTATTATCTATAAACAAAAATTTATACACCGATTAATTGTAATTCTGTTTTGTATTTTGGCTAAAAATAAATTTGCTTAAAAAAAGTCTGCTTTAGACAAGTTTTTTTTGTTTTGTCCGTCTTACAGATCATTTAAAAATATCAGACACGCTTTTTTCTTTTTTTTGTTTGAATAGATTGCGTGAGATTCCAAGCGAAATCTCGAATGGATTCACGCTTAGGTAGTTAGATATACCTCTGTATGACGTAGCGCACTCTAGCTCCATAACATTAATGCGTTATATTTTAATATTGTGTCATTTTAATGATAAAGCAAAAAATACGTGTCTATAATTTTTTATAATCTTACTGACGGACTAATTATAATACGACTTTTACTTGTTGTCATCTATATTCTAATTAAAGCAGAAGGTAAATCAACTAAGATGCAGGTCACGTTATCACTTTTTTTAGCTATAAATACATATAGAATCATGTCTGTTAAAACCAGCATGACAGAATAGTCGTACACTTGCACATGACGAATTGTTATACAAAGCATGGAAGTTAATATTATGTTTGGACACTAGACCTTGGGTAACTAAGTAAGCAGTATATTAGTATTGTCAGTGACTTACCGTACAATTACGTTCGTCGGAGCCATCTTTGCAATCGTTATCACCGTCGCACACCCACCGCTTCTCGATACAATATCCGTTGTTACATTGGAATTTATTTTCCGTACAGTTTTTAGGAGCGCAATCTAAAACAATAATGTATCATATTTTATTACGTAAGACTATTTTCTTAAGTTTTTCTACCATATTATAAATAAGAATAAGCCGACCTCCACCTCCCTGTTTAATCTTATCTTATATCTTTAAAGCGAAAGATGAATAAAGGTTTGGCGGGGAGTTCCCGGGAGGCGCAATGCGGTTGCCCGCGCATTTTTAAGGTGCTTTTAATGTCTTAATATTATAATAATCTTACTAACCTTTCTCATCACTCATATCCGCACAATCGATGTCATCATCACACCTCCAATGTGGGAGGTAGCATCGTGTGTTATCGCACATAATCATAGGAGGCACACACAAGCAGCCTATCTCGTCAGAAAGGTCACCGCAGTCGTTGTACCCGTCGCAACGGGAGATTAATGATATACATTTACCGTTCTTGCAACTGAAATGATCCTAAAACAAAAATAACATCTATTTACCTCCTTTACTTACTTGGGTATATCACTTAAATTATTATTAGTTAAACTTAAGCGACTATTGTTACGACTTATTAATAATTTTTAGGTGAACACTAGGAGTCAGTTACATTTAATATATTAACCAAACTATTAAATTAGATTGACATTAGTAAATGAAGTGAACGAATGAATCGTTCCATGCCAAATTCGGCAACGGCGACCTTCTTCTGTTAGGTTAGTGTTGAGTCACATGACTAATAAATCCATGAAAATAACAAAGTAAACTTACCGAATCACAAGTTGATCCAGCTTGTTGTGGACAAGTCATATTCGCGGACGGCTCAGTGTTATTCGGACACATACATCTTCCATTCACCATCGTCAACCCATCGGGACAGAGACAACTAAACTTATTTCCCGGCTTCCCCAAACATATCGCGTCGCAACTTGTATTCTTGTACGAACAAGCGTTTGAACCAATTTGAACAAAATGCGCGAACACTTTAAGATCCATCAAACCGACGAAAGAATCGTTTATCGTCTTAATATTCGCTCCAGTATCTTTATCAGCTACGAATATGGACTTCACTTTCCAATCGTCCCAATACATTCTGTCTTTCAACACTGCGACAGCAAAAGGATGTGTGACCCTTTCGTCGTTCCACAGAATTCTTTTGAAATACTGTCCATTCACATCTGAGCTCGCAATGTAATCTTCCATAGCGTCAACCCAGTAAATCCTATCCGTCATGTGGTCAATCGTTATCCCATTAGGCCATTGTACAATCGGGGTACCAAACAACGTCTTCACTTCCGTCCCGTCTAGATTCGACCTTGATACTGAGGGCTTAACTCTATCCCAATCGGTCCAGAATAAATAGCCAGATTTTGGGTGTACTGCTATACCACGAGGTCGGGAAAGAACGTTGGAATCCAAAATAGTGACCCTCATTCTTCCATCGTCAGTTTTTACTGCTTCTATCTTCTTCCTCAACCCATCGACGAAGAATAAAACATTGGAAATCCAATCTAATGCCATTCCTTCAATACTAGACAGATCTTTATCAATAATCACCTCTTGAGCAGTCCAATTATTGAAACATTGCCGAGAAATCTTGTCCAACTCAATATCAGCCCAATAAATACAGTTGTTCTTGATATCGAATTCAATGGCTACAATATTTCTTTCGTTAATAACGGGATAAATGGAGGAATTATCAAAAATATCAATGCGGGCGATCTTATTGCCTAAAGCGACTAGCATAAATTCTGTCGGCTCTTCGATAGGGCACGGAATCATGTCTGGAACGTATGACATGTACCCAGAAATAGTGCAAACATCTCCATCGATTTTCCGGTACCCTTTTGTTCGTTTATAAAAGTGTCCGGGCTTACAATCTGATGGAATAGCATAAGGATCATATTTGGCTGTCTTATTACGAATACACTCAGTTCCAGATAACATAAATCCGAAATCGCATTCAAAATCTCGTCTGCTACATTCGCATACTTCTTTTTTGGTAGGCCTATCATAGTCTATTCCGTTGTAGCAGTTTGCAAGAGCGAGACGTCTCTGGAAGGTAGTCCTAGTGCCGAGTACACAAGAACCTGTTGAGTTGAGAGGCGATGGCGACCAGTATTTGTAATCGTCGTCAGTACAGTTACGCAAAAAGGTATTTTTCAAATCAATAGTTATAATGATCCATTGATGTTGTTCGTTGGCAGACCCGAACATAGTAAACGTTGTGGTATTTTCACCGGGTTCTGTCATCAACCCGTAAATTCTAAGGTCATCGGCGTTGAACCTATAAATTAACAACATGTTAATATCAACACATTAAATAATACACGTTGATAAAGCAATAATTGTATAATGACTCACTGATAAGAGTGCCAATTGATCCCTTCATTAGTCGAATACAATATTTTTCTCGTTTCACCGCGGGACTTGAAGTATTTAACGGCAACTAACACGCCTCCGTGGTCTCCGTAGTTAAAGAAATAGTAGTCTTTAAGAACCCTTTTCCACGTGAGTCCTGCATCTCTACTTAAGTACACTCCAGGGATGCCTTTTAGGGATTTTCCCATTACACCAGTAGCCATTATGATCCCTGGCGCAGATTTTGAACTCATTATACTTGCAGACCTAAAACCAAATAGCTTTATAAGTTTTTTTGAAATGAAACACATTGAAAACCACACAACGATATAAGCCACCACCAAAAAATGGTAAAATTGTCATGCGTATAGAGACAGACATCGGAATATTTCGGTCATTCTAGTTCTATATTGAAGTGATATGATTTTGACCCTCTTTTTAAACTGAATTGTGACATGGATTGACTTCTATGTAGAATTTTGAAATAGCAAGGAATCCATTATTATAACGTCTTTCAAAATAAATAACAATATTTGATAACCATTAATATCATTTCAAATCAGACTTGTAATGACCGGCAGATTCAGACACCTGCTAATAATAACCTAAAACACTAATTCTACCCAATAATACTATAATACAACAGTTAATGAGTTCCACCCTAGAATCTTATCTTAAAACACTGGATGTAGCATCTATAACAAATGATTGAAGACAAAACATTTGAACTTGAACCAGGTGACAGCTAACTGGTAATTAATTAATTGACTGGTAATTAACTGGTGGTAGGCTTCAGCCTTGGTTAGTGACCACCTACCAGGCAAACCCGCACCGCCAAGCGGTCTTGCCGTGTTCCGGTGTAAGGAATTATTCATTCTTTATTGTTTCTAACCATATGGAACCTCTTTCCACTGCAACCTTCTCACCAAAAATCATTAGCAATAAAACGTGAATCGGTATATTGGGCGCGTGCTATCGTAGACTACATCATTGCTTAACATCAGGCAAGTTGTAGTCAAGCGCAAGCCTATTTAAAAAAAACAAGCTATACATCTTAACAACAATTCTTATATTTTCTGTCTCTTTCTTGCTGGTTACAATAGCAAAGTGTGAGAGGGATAGATAATAAAATTTCATCTGGGGTCTTATCTTCAACATTTTATAGTTAATGCTTCATCCAGTAATACTATAAAATTCTTCGTTCCACCACAAAGAAAAAGTTTAGCACAATCACAACTAATGAATGATTAATTAATCGAAACTGCAAATCAACCTAAACGTTTTACTCTACGTAATGAATGGCGTGCAATGCAAATAAAATGATGTTTTAATGACACAAATTTAGAAGTAGATTTGTAGTATTGTCAGTATGATACATTATTTCGAGAAAATTTAACCAAGACTAAGGACATTTAAATGATAAAATCAGTTTTAAAACATAAATTGTTTAGAATAAACTCAATACTCAGTGTCCCAATAATCATCAGAAAATGCTAGGGCTAAATTATTTGGACATTATACTAAATAGTCTAATACTGACAAAAACAGACCCTAATGTAAAGGCTCTTCTAGACTTGTGCGATAATGTTTACAAAGATTTTCTTTCACTCCCTTTCTCCCAATTCGTAACTCTAAATTACTAAATCACCACATCTCTCCATCTTTATCTCTCTCTCTTTCTCCCCCTTTCAACTCCCATCTCTTTCAACTCTATATAATGTTTAAATGTTCTTCTGTCTCGCCTACAGTCGATAATTTAAGTAGATACATAGATGGTTAAGATAAACCTTAACCACAGTCTAGAATTCTTTCTAGTGGGTGTGAGCCTGAGTAGTCATACATTCTACTCGGAACACGCCATTGAGAGTTAACATTGTTATTCGGTCAAACTTATATCACCCAACTTTTTCGTCAGGGATTAAAAAATAAGTGAAAACCCTGAGTTATGTAAATATCTTAATGTAAGCGGTATTTCGCGAGGCTTCAAAATGCGATGGACTACTGTAAGTTTCCTTACATTGTGGCTTAGTCATCTACATATCTCTCTCTCTCTCTCTTCTTACTCTTTCTTCTCTTTCTCTAAATAATATTCCTTCATTTTTTTAAATAATTACAAACACCTTCACACTTCTTACTAGAACTACTTTCTTTACAAATCCAACAAAAAGCCAACAGTAACTAATTATTTACAATATATATATATTAGACTAATGTGGAGTACTGATATGAACGCAAATTATTCGCATATTTTTACCTCGAACTCATCGCAACGACATTTCCTGGTGGGCTGCAAACAATTATATTGTTTATCAGCATTATAATAATAAATATAATTAGCAGGACTATAAAATTATATAATAATATATATTATTTTATTTTGTCTAATGGAGACTACTAAGAAACGGAATTACTACTAGGTACTAATTTATTTAATTTTATTATATTCTAACAAGATCTTTAAATTTTTTCAAATTAAAATATGTGTAATATCACTTGTACCAGTAAGTACTGTGTAAAGTAAATTATACATATTTATAATCTGTCACAATATATATTTCAAATGATTCACCGTTACATGACCCATAATGATTCATATTTCAACAATAAAAAAAAAGCCAACATCTGTTTTTGTCACTACCGAACAATTAAGGAGGTCAAAAGTATCATTTCTAACCTTGTTATAACAAAATAATTAAACAATATACACATATCGATCAATATAATATTTCAGGTCGACAAACTTTACAGAAGAAATGATAACATCGTATGTGGGGAGCAAATAAATATGAACTAAGTTCACCAACACCTAAAACAGGTGTTAATTTGTTAAACATTAATTCTAGCATCGAGGCTTTTTCATCTAATTCAAAACCTAAAGCCAGCACTGTAATTTGCTCTATCAATACTGTTACATAATTTAATAATAAAATCCAGAACTCTTAGACAAAACATTCAACACCTACTCGAGTGTGTGGGAGTGTTTCTCAGAAGTTGCTACGTAATTCACTGCACGGTACAAAAACCATTGCTACCATTAAATATTAGGCATTAAGTTTTAAACGTTCTAGGAAAATACGGAACACACGACAAATACTGTTTATCATTTGCTTAGTTTTTAAACAGGTACATTATCTTGTTTATTTGTTTAAAAGGACTAAATAAGAAAAATATCATTTATCTAACTACCTTGTTTTGCTGACGGTCCAAACTGTCATTACAATTACAAGCCGCCATTTGAGATTAGTTTCTATGTTGGCGCGGGTACTACTCAAGAAATGAGGATTATTTCATTTTAATTCTGATTAAGGCGCTTGCGCCAAATACCAGCACTAGTATTTGGCGCATGTTACCTCTTTTGTTTCTATATACATAAGACATGCTCATTTACGGCGATTGTGCGTTCCTTTACCATAATTAAGCAGTGATGATAAAATTAACGACACAAAGTATTGAGCAATGTGGGGCCTTAACCACATTGGCGACATACAATTGCTTACACACTGGGACGCTGACAGGACGACTCATTAACAAATCGGCAGTTTAGTAGTTAACCGGCTGCTAAGAATTTGGCGAATTCAAATGTTATCAAGAGTCTCGCCAGTTCAAGGTGACATTGCTGCAGTGATAGGAAATGAGATGTTAAGGAACTCAATTATTTCGTAGTAACGGGTTGTTATCACTGGGTTCTGCCCTCGCTTATGAATATTTTTGTTTGAGGAAGCGGGACAGATATTACTAAAGATTGGCGCGAGTAAGGAGGCTATTTATATAATCTTTACTAGTAGTATTATAAAAGTGAAAGTGTTTTGTCTTTTACACGCAATAGATCAATTAATATTTTGCATAGAACCAGATTTTGGGGCCGAGTGTAGTTACATAAAATAGATAGACATTGTAGATTAGTCTCTAACACTCTTAAACGTAGATAGGTAGTTAGAAGATATTTACCACGGATACGGTAGATAATATTAAGGTTAATGTCCATTTAATAATTTATCTCTATAGATAACAATAAAACTGTTTGTAACGCTAAAACTCGCTAAACTCATTTGGATGATTTTGGTTTTAAAGTACTTGTACAAATCTCAGGAAGATTTATGTTCTTTTTCTCGTATAAAATTCACATTTGAATTAAATTCGCCTGTACAACACGTGTACTGTGTTGAATCCTATTTATAAATTGTCTATCTAAGTGCTTTGTGTACATTAAAGAAAAAGGTTTAAATAGTATACGGGGTAGCTAGTATTAAATATTTTTTTCTTATTATTAGATAATTATATTCCTATTTAAAATAATAATAATAAAGTTTATTTAACATAAAAATTTGTACATGATCCATGTTTCATTTTAAGTACTAAAAGTAATTTTACCCAAACAAAGTTAGTTCTGAGCTCCTAGCTAGGCTACACAATAGCCTGTGTTAGGGAACTACAGTCCCTATCCCCTCTATGGTATATTTATTGTTATTAATAATATGTATACAATGTCGCCCATGCGCATGTGACCGCCCGTAATATTCTGAATATTCATGAAAAAATATCGAAAATAAACTTCAAAAGGGGGGGTCTATCTGTAACATTTATCATGTTATTCAATTTTGAATTTTTTAAGTAGAGTTTGTAGACTTGCTTTCTATTTTTTGACACATCTCCGAAGTTTATGGGTCGATTTGTATTTTGTTTATTATTTCCAAAAGCTTATGAGTTATTTTAACAGGTTAATTAACATTTTACTAAAAATTATCGACTACGAAAAAAAAAACGGAATCGAAGTAATTTTTTCGGGAAAAAATTTGTGTATTTATTTTAAAAAAACTAGTGTAAGTCCATAAATTATCCCCATAGGACCACTTTTTTAATCATTATTTGTAATCTACTACATAACAGCTAAAAATTTACAGAACATTATTAAACCAAACTGTAACTAAATCCAAAGTAAAACTCTAAAACTCTAAGAGTCAAATTTAGGAAAAGAAAATGTGAAAGTCAATTAAATGTCCCCGCTTTTAGCAGTGAGTACTAAAAGGTTAAACTAATAAGGAGGATGATAATGGAAATAAAAACAAACAAGCAATAGCCAGATTTTTACTTAAAAAATAAAAAAAAAAAGAATTCCATCTAATTGCAGATACATCCGCCTTCTTGTTTCCAGCGGTACTTCCTCCAAAAGCAACGGCAACGTATTGACTATAAAATCTAAAAATGCGTGTTGATCTAGTCTGTTTGGTAACACGAAAGGGCCAATAAGTTCACCGTCAATCATTCCAGCCCATACATTTATGGAAAATTGAGTCTGGAAAGTTGTTTCTCTAATGACGTGTGGATTTTCAGTGGCCCACACATGAAGATTGCGATGATTTGTTATACCCGCCCTTGTAAACGTGGCTTCATCTGTCCACAAAATCTTCCTCATAAAATTGAGATTAGCTCTTTGCTGTGCAATTATCCAATTACAAAAAACAGATCTCGCACCGTAATCGACATTTTCCAAATGTTGTGCACGTCGGAAATGATAAGGATGCAGGCCTTCTTTTTTGAGAATTCTCCAAACTCTTATTCTTGGTATACCTACTCTTATCGATAGAAGACGAATGCTTAGCATAGGGTTAGCGCGCACTAATCGTAACACATCCTCTTCCACGTCTACATCAACAATCACGCCGGGCTCATTTTGTTGCGGAAATAATCCTCTTTCGCAAAAAAGACGATGTACGGCAATGAAGGATCGGTACCCAAGTACTGGTCTACTTGGATATCGACGTCTGTACTCTTCGACAGCAGCGCGTGCATTTCCATTACAAACACCGTAAATGAAATGCATGTCAGCCACATGAGACGGCGGTAGATCACGCAATCGTACCATTGCAATGATACGAGTAGTTAACAAACTTTCCTCACAAGATTAAGTAGTGCACAAATCACAAAACACGTAGCGTCACGGGGTCAGTAATCAAGCGACTGAATGAAGTAACGCTAGCCGACAAGGGTGTGCACGTGGTAGGGACGCAATTGTTAAAAAGCTGTTTCTAGGAACCTGTTTCTACCTGAGCGACCCTTTTTATTTGAATAGTTGCAAATGTTCAACAAGTTGTTTGCTGGTTTTTTTTTAGAGATAGGTATTAGTAATGTTCTGTGAATTTTTAGCTGTTATGTAGTAGATTACAAATAATGATTAAAAAAGTGGTCCTATGGGGATAATTTATGGAGTTACACTAGTTTTTTTAAAATAAATACACAATTTTTTACCGAAAAAATTACTTCGATTCCGTTTTTTTTTTTCGTAGTCGATAATTTTTAGTAAAATGTTAATTAACCTGTTAAAATAACTCATAAGCTTTTGGAAATAATAAACAAAATACAAATCGACCCATAAACTTCGGAGATGTGTCAAAAAATAGAAAGCAAGTCTACAAACTCTACTTAAAAAATTCAAAATTGAATAACATGATAAATGTTACAGATAGACCCCCCCTTTTGAAGTTTATTTTCGATATTTTTTCATGAATATTCAGAATATTACGGGCGGTCACATGCGCATGGGCGACATTGTATTAGTTTAAGGAAGTAATAAAATAAGCAAGTAAGTAGTTAATAAATAATATTCTATTTAAAAGAATCCTGTTACTTTTGAATGCATTACAATAAATAGTATTAACGTCCCAGACTCCATACATACGAGTACATGCATAACATCACGCGTGTATTACCCGAAGAGGAAGAGGTATCATCACCCACTTTTCAACGGCTATATTCAGCTCCCATACGTAATAGTTGATGAGCCTATTGCCATTCATCGGGCACAATTCCGAACTTCGAGCTGTAACTTAGATCTCTAAGTATATCAGAAGTATTTTTGCTCGACCCGGGAATCGAATCCGAGACCTCGCGGTTTTTAAGCGAATACGCTTACCACTGGACCACCCAGGTAGTCCCAGACTTCAAATAAATATACTATTGAATAATTAAATTAAATTATTGACTTTAAAAATGGCGGTATCTTAGTAAAACTTATTTGTACCACAAACACCTTGACTATCGTCATACTAAGGCGAAATTATCGTATTTGTTATTGTTTAAACGACTACCTGATAAAATTCACCTACACACACAATATCCCAGTCGAAAGAAAAGCAACTTTATTCGAACCAAGATAAAGTCGAAATTCGTATTGAGCTAAAGAAACTAATGGTTTACATTTAAAAAGGAAGTAGACTTACCTAGAAACAGGATACAACTGACTGAATTTCTGGCACAAATGCAGACTGCATGAATTTTCAACGTGACAGTTCACTGGCTTTCCTAAAAAACAATAAAAATAAAGTTAAAACGCATTGATTAACATATTATAAATGTGAAAGTTTGTATTGATGTATGTATGTGTGGATGGATGGTTGTTACTCTATCACACAAAAACTATTGAATGGATTTGGATGAAAGGATGTAAAACCGATGTGACATATCTATTATAAATTACCGAAAAAACAAAATGTCGTCGGGACATGCCAGTATCCATTCAATAAAGTTCGAACCCGTTTAGCACTAAAATAGACTATACTCTAGAATAGCATCTAAGCTAATTCTCCTAATACAACGCTAATGAAGCCGCGGATGAAAGCTAGTTACATAAATTTTGTGACATGACTAGAATCAATCATGAGGTTCTAAGAAAATACACACAATTCCACACTTCGAACACAAGCTTGAGCTAAATACTGGGTAGGTATCTCTATCTCACTTTCTGTGTGACCTCTCTTTTAGTATAGAATTTGTCTGTTCAAAGAGAGAGATATATTCATAGATAAATTACGTTTCAAAATGTAGTTCGAGGAGTTGTTATGTAGTTATAATTAGAAATGGAGACCTTATCCCTACCTATCCGTATGGCCTACCTTTATGACCCTAGAACTTCATAATAACTTCTCAAACAACACAGAAAATGGGCTGCATAATAAAACCTTTTTTCTAGAATTCTAGAGAGTTAAACCAACCGGCTCTAAGTGTTGCTGCCAAGCACAAAAGATCACAGCACAGCAAAGATCACAGCTAAGAACAGTTATAAATATAACATACCATTTTCATCTTCCGTTGGTGGATTAATCAGTGACCAAGTGACTCCGTGGTCATAAGTAATCAACGAAATAAGGTGTTCTGGGCCAATACTCTTCACATGCGCTTTGGAATCTACTCTCGAAGCAATGTATATGCCCTTCAATCCTTCCACGCGGTACAAATCGGTGAAAGGGTCTTCTGTGACGTCCCTAGAACACGAAAATACATTCAAATATTGTTAACAAATGGTAAATATACATAGAAGTGTACTTTAATCGTGATCAATCTTCTACACGACAATTATCACCTTGAACGACGTGCAAGGTAAAAATGCTATTCACATTCGGTCAATGTCATTCATGTTAATTTCTTTTTTATTTCTTGTTCCAAAAATTTGTAGTAACTATATGCAAGTATGGCGATATATTGTGACATATATCGCGAGTTCAATCCCCGGTCATGACCACACATTAATGTGATTGTTTCATCGCTGCTGCTCAATATCGGTGAAGGAAAACATCGTGAGGAAACCGGCATGTCTAAGAACTAATCATTCGAGGAAATGTGACATCCACCAACCCGCACTTGGCCAGAGTGTGTGGATTGAGGCCTAAACTCTCTCAACTAGTAAGATAGTTGAGAGAAGACCCGTGCCCAGCAGTCGGACACTAAAAAGGGTGAAGTGAAATGACAATTGTCGATACTTACTCTAACCAGGTATCCTTCCAATTCACATCTGGGAAGTAGCAGAGTATCTGTTCCAAACTCAAAACAAAATTGTACTGTGTGTAATTGTTGCTTATTTCTGACACATACAGGTTAGCTACAGAGTCTGTGTGCATGACAGAGACAAAGATACGTTTATCAGTTACGTCGGCAATATGGAACTTTCTAAGGTCTAGTTCTGTTTGGAATTCTGCTTTGAAGAACGGTCCTCTTTGGTGTGATATGTAGAGGTGCATGGAGGTGCGCTGAAACAAGGTTACTTGAATAAAATAAAAGTCAAAGCAGCTTCATTCAGTGGTGTAGCGGAAGAATACTACGGGTTCATATCCCGGGTCAAGCGAAAATTCTAGTAAGTTTTCTAAGAGGAATATATTAGTAGCAGCTGAGTAAGGATTTCTGCTCGAAATAATAGGCATTACAGCACGCTGTTTAGTATGGGACTTACAGAAAAATGTGGGTAATATTTATTACTATCATTCAAAAGTTAACAATGTATGTCACTGACTAGATACGTATAGACATCGTATAGCTGGGTCTCCGCACTCATCTAACTTATGTCGTACCACATCATCCCCAACCACAGGCTAATTTTGATTGGTTCGTTCAAGAACAAAAATTTGAACGATCCAACCAATATTAGTTATCTCATTCATTATCCCCGATAACCTGCAAACTTTATACGATTACAATGTCACACAATCTTTGAACAAAGTCTTGTAGGTATCCAGTTGGTGACGTAAGTATGTAGGTAAAGATACTTTATATCTAAATATACATATAAAAGAAACTGACTGACTAACTGTTATAACAACGCACAGCACAAATTGCTGGTTTTAGAGACTCCAAATTAGGTACATAGATACCTACCGTATGAGGTCTAGGAGGGTGCACTAAAAAGGGTTTTTACAAAACTCACCATCTAAGGGGGTGAAACAAGGGCGAAGCCTCGAGCGAAAGCTAGTATTACATAAAGGAGGATCTATTTTTTAGACTGTTAAAACAATAATGGTGTGAATGGCGATCATATAAAAAATATAAACAAAGCACTTCAGTAATCACTTGAACTTAGTATGAGTGTGGAACGAAATACAAATAAATAAATCTGTCAAGTCAATATAGCACAAAGGCAATAGATTGATTTAACACCACTTGTGTCCCCAAAAATATAGTCATAAATTTTTGTTATAGCCCATAACAAGTTCTTGTTACCGAAAGTAAGTATTCGAGTAGTTTGCAATTCTTGTTATAAATATAATTTTCAATCGACTTCAAAAAGAATGGGGTTCTCAATTCGATTGTATGAATTCCGCTAATTATGAATCGATATTGATAATTCGTTTGAAGTTTCAAAAGACATAACTACTTTCAAGGAGATCTCCTCTTGGGTCGGCTTTTTAAAAAGCTATTATTACGATTTGATTACTAGTTTCCGTTTCCTACTTAGTTCTTTTTTAAAATTCTAAAATAATAAACTAATGTCGGTGTGGAAGTACAAGACACATCCATCAAAATCTACCTTCACAAACTTTTGTATTTATAAAATTAGCACCTGGAATAAATGATTCATTCTAATAGCTGGGTAAGTAAACAATCAATATGTTTACCTGTATATTATCGTCCGATCATAGACGTCACATAATCTGCTTATGTTAATGCGTCGTTGCTAGGAATGTTCCAACCTATTCAAGCCTTTAAGACCAGAGGAATAAACTACTATATTCCTTGAAAGAAAGTCAAAAGAAAACATATAGAATCTAATTAAAATAATGATTTAATTAATTTAATCTAAATTTACAATGCCCACAATTGTGTGGTAGTATGGCAAGGTGGGTAACAACCTATATCTCCTTTCATACTGAAGTGAAAAAGGCAGACGGTCTTATTAATAAAAATCTTCTAAGACTCTTTAGTTAAAATAGACTTGGTCTCTTTCTTACTAGTATAAATGTCAAGATGAAAGACAAAGACAAATGAAGGTTAGACTTATTTTAGCTATAATGGACTTACAAGTCGTTTATGAACACGGGGGAGACATTGTAGAAATTGTGAGAATTTTCTTACAGAATAAACAGTGCCTTTTTTGTAAGTTTTGTGTTTGTTAACTCTCTACAACTATTGTAGAGAATATAATAGTTAATTCCATTATGTAACGTATCCAACACAATATAAATTGTTACTGATAATTAAATAAATAAAAAAGTTTTTAAGCGACCCGTCCAGGCTGTGGGCGTGTGCAATATGACTTAGGTATACATGTTTGCCTATGTTTGTACCTATATGGATAAATGATGGTGTTAACGTGGAAAGCCACTCTGAAGAAGCAATAGCTATTTGCCACAAATATGCATCTCATTCATACGTCACACGAGGTACCACGTGTTAATGATGTACTTTGCCAAAATTAGCGACAAGCATAATTAAGCTTTATATTAAGAGTAAAAGGGTACAATTTAGTATTGAAAATGTTCATTTATTGTTCGTGTTTTTGTTTTGCATATTTATAAATAACTAAAAATTCTAATATAACAAAGTTATACTTAAATATATTAGCTAGGTATGTGTTAAAGGTTTTATTGTTTTATTATAACAACAAACACAGTTATAATTATTGTGTAATAATTATAATTCTGTTTATATGTTTTTTATTTTCTCTACTGTTTTTCTTTCTTACACTGTTACATATTATGTTTAACTTATTTATAATAATTGCATATCCGACTCGAGAAGACTGTTGAACCGTAACTACAATACTTACACCATTTATGTACACAGTAATGCAATATAAGTATTTTTATTAATCACCTACTTTTGACCACAAACAGTGAGTAAACGATCAGTATTGTGTACATTATGATGACTCACATTTAGTAGTGGAATATCAATTTTAAGTAATAAAATATTGAGTGCAAAAGTCCTTAGATTCTCAAGTAACCGACCCAACTTACGGGAAAAACTAATGAGCTTAGAATTTAAATTGGTAACCGAAGTGTATATTCTGACTGACTCAGTCCCAAGTAACTATAGACCAATGATCTTATTTATAAAAATCATATAAACCTCTATAGTTAAAATTGGCGCGCGACATGTTTTAAGATATTATTATACGTTTATTGCATAACTGTTTAAACACAATGTTTGTTGTCTTTACGAGATAATATTCTAATTCTATGGCACTTACAGAACCCACAGATCGTCTTCAAATAGCAAAAACCGCCTAGGTACCTACTAGACACCACTTTATTCAAATATTGTATGAAATTGTACCTCAACTTCTTTTGACGAACTTTGTTGGCTATCGGGGCAAAATAATATTGTTTGGTTTGTTAAGTCCTTGAACTTGAAGGATCAAAATTAACTTTTGGTCGGATGATATGAAGTGGTACGACATAAGTTAGGCGAGCGCAAAAACCCAGCTTTGCGGTGTCTACAGGTATCCGGTCGATGGTAGCCCATTATAACATTCAGCGAGTAGATTATGATAATTTAAACGAAGAATAGAGGAGCTTGCAAGAGTGACAATTTGCCGCGTATTATTCTCTTGACAAGGCACATCCTTTTGCAGTGCCGGATTGAGTAAGCGTGTAAGTTCTCTAAATCCTTAATCTACTCAGACCCTTTGATAATAGGTTGGTACCTACGTAATAAGATTACAGAATATTATGTAGAATTGATCAAAGAATAAAATAAGTTGTAGCCTATTAAATTTTTGCGTGAAACAAGGATTTGCGTGTCATTTATATGGCACTAGCGGACCCCGAATTACGAGCGATTCTCAGACCTATCGAAAATAGATAGATATGACTCCATAAAAATCGGTCAAACCATTTAGGTATTGTGTTTTTTTTTTTATATTTCTCTGCGTAAGAACAATCCTCGTACTTCAAGGAATATTCTAAAAAAAGAATTAGCGAAATCGGTCCAGCCGTTCACGCGTGATGGCGTGTCCATGGGAAATATGTAAGTATTCATTTATAAGTAGGTATATATAAATATTACAGAACTGTGAGTAAATAAATAAGTGTTTATTGACAAAGAAATGTTACAACCTTAAACAGTTATAGTAGTACTTATACTTTACTTATAACTTATAAATAAGTGATAGTTCTGGATTTTAATCTATGTCAGTGATTTTGAAACATTATACACTTTATTTTTAAAGATACCTACTAAAAATTAATTAATACCGGCATTTTAATGAGGCATAATAGCTTTTATTATCTATATATTAAAATAAAAATGAATCACTGTAATCAAATAGTGTCGGCTGAACCGATATCGCCAATTCTTTTTTTGGAATGTTCCTTGAAGTACGAGGATGGTTCTTAAGTAGATAAACATTAAAAAAAGAAAAATTTAGAATTAAAAACTAGAAAGAAAGAAGTCACCCGAGATACGAAGAGAAAGACTTAAACATTATGAAGAGTTCAAGGCCAAAAACCGGGCGAGACTTTCTAAGCATTGAAAGTCTGCCAAAAAAAAAGTGTGTCAAATACCTATATCTACACGTGCGAAGCCGGGCAGGCCAGTAGTATGTAATTTTTTTTTTCTGACATGGTTAATCCGGCACTGTCCTTTTACCGCTTATTATTTATACCTACGAGGGATAGAATGACTACCCACAAGACAGCATATCACAGTGCAAAGGCCATTCAAACATGACTCAAGTCAGTTCCTTTAACTCAGTAAGTGTTAGGTAGCCACTTGACACCGTATTACTATGTCAATGCATAACAATAAAAGTAACATAACATATCACGTCTGTATTATGAAGGTGTAGGCAGAGGAATATCACCCAGTTTTCGCCGGCTGTGTTTAGGTCCCATACGTTAGAGGCCGTTCATTGGATACAACTCCAAACTTCGAGCTGCAACTAAGTACATTAAAAAAGTATTTTGCTCGACCCGAGAAACGATTCGAACTGGGACCTCGCGAACAGGCTGTACCACCGAGGCAGTGAAAAATATTATTGAATAAAAAAACTAGCTACATAATAATATCGGTCTTATTCATAAAATTATTTATAAGACTATTTAGTCAAAATAGGCTTTGTCTCTTTCTTACAAGTATAAATGTCAAGATGACAGACAAAGACAACCGAATTAGACGCTTGACAATGACGATGAGCATAGACGTTTATGAATAAGGGGGTATGAATTTAAAATTTATGATTGGGTACGAAAAATCTTTTTTACACTGTAACAATTAGAAGATTACAAGAACCAACCCCTCCCCTTATCTTTTTTATTTTAATTTGATTGGTTCGATCAAGGAAAAGAACTCGAAGGAACCAATCAAAATTAGCTATCTACTGCGATACCTTCAACTGTTAAGGATTACAATTTCATACAATAATTGAATAAAGTTGTGTCTAGTAGGTATCATGTCGGCGTTAATCGTACAAGCTGTTACTTAACCTACTTTTGTGCACTCGTTTATAAAGTACCTAATATATCCGTAGCAAGAGCTCAAACAAAGCTTACAAAATGGCAGTGGCTCAGTGTAGCAGCGGTTAAGTTTACAAAATGGCAGTGGCTCAGTGTAGCAGCGTTAAGTTTACAAAATGGAAGTAGCTCCGTTTAGCAGCCGTTAAGTTTACAAAATGGAAGTAGCTCAGTGTAGCAGCGACCTTTGACGGGCCGGTGGCGTGGTCAGTAAGATACTTACTTTTCACGCCGCAGGTCGTGGGTTCTATTCCCACCCGAGACAAACATAAGTGATGAACATTTCTGTTTGTGTCGAGTCTGGGTGTAAATATTTATTATAAGTATATATTTACAAAAGAAAAGTATTATAAGTATAGTATATACCAGTTATCTGGTTTCCATAACACAAGCTCTGCTTAGCTTGGGACCAGATGACCGTCCGTGTGTGTTGATGTCCCAGAATATTTTTTATTTTATAATATAACGCATGTAAAGGCTTGCTAAGTACGACTAGACATAGAAAAACGGACTATAGTTTCATGTCATAAGTTTTTATGAATAAAGAGGTATGTGTGTAACAGTGGCGAAGGGTGGAAGTCTGAAAACGGGAAGCCGAAGCAAAAAATTTCATACATAAGAAAATAATATCTTTTCGCTACCGTCACCGATCGTTCTTACACTTCATGCTATACTTATTTTTCTTGCTATTTAAAACTTTTAGGCGTTACATAATATATTATTAAGTACATGTGATATTGACCATTTATTAAAGGGTAAACTATTGGGAATCGGCTTGTATGGACTCTTCGCCACTGTTAGCTATAGAGCATACCCTTTGAAACAAAAAAGAACCATCAAAATCGATTCATAATTGAGTTATTGCGAAATATATAAAAAACACAGTGGACTTGAGAACCTCCTACTTTTTGAAGTCGTTTAAAAAGACACTTGGGCGAGCAGTAACGTAGAAACTATAGGTAAGTAACAAAACATTATGCTATTCAATGACTAACTTTGTATAACTATAAATAATACTGATAACACAGTAAACAAATTCATCACATGTTACTTTCGCGTCAAGGAGTAACAACTGATAAGGAAATAATTGAATACATTGACTACAAACAGCATCACAATGAGTTCTTTACTCGTTAGTTTACCGAATATAGTAAACTATTATTTTTTGAATGAACCATTTTAGTTAAATAATTATACGTCTATATTTATAAAAATGAAACCCGTTTTCCGTTGTCACGACATCACGCGTGAACGGCTGGACCGATTTCGCTAATTCTTTTTTTTAAATATTCCTTTAAGTACGAGGATGGTTCTTACGCAGAGAAAAATTAAAAAAAAAGAAAATTTTAAGAGCGAAGAAGTGCCGAAAACCGGGTTAGATACCTATTATTTATTATTGGTTATATTCGGTAGGTCTGAGACCCGGTAGATGGTACTGCTTTACCGGGCAGAACGACGTCTGCCGGGTCCGCTAGTAATATATAAAAATGAAACCCGTTTTCCGTTGTCACGACATCACGCGTGAACGGCTGGACCGATTCCGCTAATTCTTTTTTTTAAATATTCCTTTAAGTACGAGGATGGTTCTTACGCAGAGAAAAAATAAAAAAAAAGAAAATTTAGAAAGCGAAGAAGTGCCGAAAACCGGGTTAGATACCTATTATTTATTATTGGTTATATTCGGTAGGTCTGAGACCCGGTAGATGGCACTGCTTTACCGGGCAGAACGACGTCTGCCGGGTCCGCTAGTATGTAATATACTACTAGTACTTGTAATATTACTAGTTTCCGCCCGCAGCTCCGCACACATTTGTTAGTTATCGCGCAAAACCATTAACCTCTTTTTGCACAGTCGGATAAAACTATCCTTACCCGGGTCTCAAACAATCTCCATACTAAATTTCATCCAAACCGGTACATTACATTGGCGTGACAGCGCGACATACAGAGTATCTTTCACATTCATAATATTAAGTTAGGATTGCTTGAGGCGCTGTACTTTATTTGACACAAAAATAATAATTAAACTCGATAGTAATTATAGTATACTCGATCATAATAAGAGCATGGACCGCTAGACGGGCGGTCAACCGCAATGAAAACTATGTACAAAAAATCCAAGTGCGTGCCTGGCAGTAAACCAATGCAATATGCCGACATATATTTCTTTGTAATTCGAAAGACTGTCGAAAGACAGACAGACTGTCATGTTTGATGAACATACCGCAGAATTGAGGATCAAGGTCGGACGCTCTCCACCATAGCCAATTACTATGGCTATGGTGGAGCTGGTCGAACTATAAATTACAACGCCCACAAACCGCTATGCAGTTCAGCAGAAGTAAAATAAGTGAACTATTTAGTCATTTTTTTTTATTAACACTGTGGGACCTAGACAATAATACGCATTGGTCCTTCGAGCCAGATTCAACTGGCTGACCATCCGGTTGATCGTATTCAATGTCTGAATGTACGACGCTGAACACGCGATCACAGAACCAAATATAATAATATGGTTTCTAACCATATGGAGGCTCATTCCACTGCCACCTTCTTACCAATAATTATAATCATTCGTAATAACGAGTGAATCGGTATACTAGGCTGGCGCGTTCCATCGTAGATTACATCATTGCTTAACATCAGGCATGTTGTAGTCAAGCGCCAGCTTATCGTAGAATAAAAAAAATAAACGTGTAATAATGATTTATATCACGCTTTTAAAAGTACATACCTATACAATATGTATGCATCAAATATTCCCTCTCTCTTGAAATACTAATTTAATATTGTGTAATATAGTTTTTGAGCCTGAGGGCGCCCTAAGTAGAACAGAGGAATGTATTGTTCGAGAACAACAACAGTTTATTTGTGACCCTACTCAAGCGTAGTTTATCTGAGTTATGAATTAAATAAACGTTTCCTGTGTGGAATGGATCGACAAAATCCTCGCACTTTGCGGTTTAGAAGCATTTGTAAGTTAAGTACCTACCTTATATTTATGGTCTTGATTTTTTTTTGATGATTACAATACAATATTTGATTTGAACGCTAAGTTTGTAAGAATGGATGTGTGTTTGTTACCCTTTACACAAAAACTACAGACGGAATTGGATGAAATTTGGCACCGAGATAGATTATGGTCTAGATCAACACTTAGGCTATTTTTAATCCCAATAAGCATTAGGTGAAAGCTAGAAGAATTATAATTATCAGTGCAACAGGGTATTTCAACACAATATAAAACTTTATTCTCATATTTTATGCAATAAAAAAGTAAATGTTACCTCTACTGAGAGAGAATGCACTTCAGCTACTAAATTATTACTTAAAATATGTTGCAAAACCTGGTAATCTAAATTAGATTAGCAACATTAGTAGTAAACATTAAATGTCAGCAGTATATTCTAAGTGCTAATGAACTGCACCTACCTATTTGGCTGTAAATATTGACTCTATGAGTATAAGTTGTTATGATTGATTAACGAAAAAATAGATAGCATTTTCTTTGTTTGTATAAAGGTAGTAGACAATGTTAGCGATTAGATAGTAGATTAAATTGAATATTAGAAACCTTAAAAACACACTCCCTAGGGTTAACCGAAACAAAACACAAAGTCCAACATAGTACTTCTTAGCAATATAGTTAAAGACTACTTATGACAATCCAAAATCGTATGCTCATAATAACTAGTAGGTACTCCCGAAAGCGTAGGTAGAGGTGCATATCACTCCTAATTATAAGTCCCATATGTCATTTTTTGTATGCACTATGAGCTAGCGCTTGACTACAACTTGCTTGTTATTACGCAATCATGTAGTCTACGACGCGTTTATACAGTACTACTACCTTTCCGACAGCGGCTTCGCCCGCGTGTATGTCGGTTATCGCGCCAAAACATTACCTTCTTCTTGCGCAGTCGGATAAAAACTATCCTATTTCCATTCTCGGGTCTCAAACTACCTCCATACCCAATTTCATCCAAATCGGTTCAGTAGTTTAAGCGGGAAAGCGTAACAGACAGACAGACAGAGTTACTTTCGAATTTATAATATTAGTAGGGATAGTAGGGATACTAATTCACTTGTAACTTGAAGACAGTTTATAACTTCTTACCAATGGACCAATGAGGCAGTACATACAATAAAACTTAATATAGGTTTCAATATTTTGTCAACTTACCGATTTAGAAAGTTTCGTAGCAAACATGAAATCTCCTTTAATTTGGAAGTCTTGTGCATCTTCGAACAAAGGTTTAGCGTTCACAAGGTCCGTAGGATCGTTGGCACTGAACACAGTGCTTGTTAAATCAGGTTTCCAGCGTTCCGTAAAAAAAGCCTTAGGAAATCCAGGACCCGAAGACCAAAAGAATGATTTTACGAAGCTTTGAATCATTTTAAACGTCTTCCCGCCGTCCAAGGTTAGGTATAACTAAAAGAAAATAAATGTCTTGAAGAAAATCGTGAACTTCACAGTATACTAGGCCAATGTTTATGGTTGTGTTGATGGGTGCGAGTTATAGGTAGCCCATGCTCGTCGACATAGAAATGCTTCTGGTTTTCCAAGAGTCTATAAGGAGCCTAGTTTATATGTGATGATCTATCATTGTTTAGGCTGCATAGCATGACAACTTAAAAGAAATGTAATTTGTGCTAAGTATTAAACTTCAGATTGGTACTTACCTTCTTATTGGTATCAATTTTGTCCAAAATAACGTATTTATCAGGAAACTCGTCATCAAACGCAAGTTCACTTGGGTGGAAGGTAAGGTCAGATCGGTGGATAGTGAGCCCATTGTCGCTTGTGTAGTAGAGCTTTTTGTTGGTAGAATCCACAAAGACACACTGGCAAAAGAAAACTTACTTATTATTATAATATGGTAAATTAGCATCCAGCCGGTGAATCGCCCATAAACTTCAACTTCTTTTTGCGCATAAAACCTATCACATATAAAATCAGTGGAAAATACGGGCGTGGGTGGGCAGCCTCCTATGGATTATACAAATGGGCTCATTTTGATGTCTGTTTTCTTAAGGATGAGTATTAAGCATTTATTTGTTAACAGAACCATGAATATTGGAAGTTTTATTATAACCTGATCTTACAAACTAATTATTGTTGTTGGTTTGAAAAATCAGGCAGTAATAAACCTTACTGTAACATCTTATGTAGCAAAGTTCCAAGCGAGGTAAAATGATTAGAAAGAAAAATTATGAGCAGCATGTAATGTAACATTCTAGAATATTACATTACATGGATTGTGCCTTAATATGAAAGCTGAAGTGATTGAGATTGATTTAGCTAGGTTGTGGGTTTTATTAATGTTTGTATTTTAAAGTTATTAAGTAAAGAAGAATAATACTACAGAAACATAATAAGGCTGAGAGTAGCATTAAAAGACTAATACTTACAAATTCAGGATATTTAGGATGATTGAAAAACTTATCAAGCTGTGCATATCCACTGTCTGCAGCATCACCAAGTTTGAAGCTCTCAGTTTTGTTAGTGAAGTTCTTTCCATAGTCATAAGAAATAAAGAGTGCTGATGGTGATACACCCCCCTTGTTCCTTGGACTTGAGTCCCTAGCTAAACAGATGATGACATTGGATCCTTCACCAACCCAATGCACCATCAATTGCTGGTGACTGTCATTTAGATGAGTAGTCTGAAAAGCAACACACTTTTAGAATGGTTTGACTATAAAATGGAAAATTCCTATTTTTTTTTATAACACTACAACATATTTATGAGGCTTTTACCACAGAATGTCTATTGACTCAAAAAACAAAACAAGAAAAAAATCAATAGGTATCTGATAATATGTATTTTAGAGATGTTAAGAAATAGAAATAATTTGATTATAGCTCAACGGCTGATCTTAGATAGATGTAGAATAAAACAACTAAAAAAGAATGAATCTATTGTTTTCTATATTTATGCAAAACTTCAACATTAAAAATTGGTGTATTTGTCAGAGTTTATTATCCTGATGTTTAACAATTAATTGTAAAATAGTTATAGTTTTTTATTATACACAAAAAAGACACATTTTATAAATAGTAAACTACACAATGTTCACAGGCCAGCTTAACTCAAATATGATTTTTCTAGCAGCTAACTTTTCATTCTACATAATAGAATAAAAAAAAAATAACATTACCAATTTTTGCCTACTAAACCAATCTTGTGTCTGGGTGTAATTATCTATATTTAAGTATATATTTACAAAAGACAAGTATGTAGTATTGTACCAGTTATCTGGTTTCCATACAAGCTCTGCTTAGTTTGGGATCAGATGACTATGTGTGTTAATGCCCCACTATATATTATTATTATTATAAACATTAGCCTTCTTTGTATTGTTTTATTAATTAATATTCATACTAATGGATAATATAAAGGAGTAACCTTTCTCTATTACCTACCAGTTTAGTTAATTGATCAGCAGTTAAATTAAAATATTCTTTATCTATTTCCTGATGTACAACAGATCACTAATAACTATTGAAATTAAAGATAATTATAGCTATATCTAGGTCATTAGGTCAATGATTTGTTTAAATAAAAACTAGGGTTTAATTATAAAATATAGAAAGTTTTCAATTAGCCTCATTTTATTGCTAACTAATTCAAGCATATGCAAATTAAACGCTTACTATAAACAATGGTTTCAAGATAAAAAATATATAGGTTTTTCTTGAAATGACCTAATCACATTAAAAACTTCATCCTATAAATAAATAAAGGTAAATAAGTAATAAGATAATCATAGTAAATTGAATAACCAGCAGAGCCTCTCGACTTCAAAGCAATAAAGGGGAACTGCCGGATTTAATAAGGATAAGGACTATTACCCAAGTACTAATGTTTTTCTGAATAGCCGGGCTTGACAACGTAGCCGCATCGCGTTTTCTCCTTTCTAATCGACTCTCGTCTTCATTTTCTGCGTATCTATTGATAATTTGCGTCTTCCCAGAACCCTGTCGCGTCTCCCCAGCCACATACAAAGTATTCCCCGGAGTCCCAAACTGTTGTATAGAGAGCACACAAGGTAATAAACACGAAAAAACTACAAGGCCGACAACACGTCCAAATGACAAAAACATTTTGTATTCACTGCATATCCAAACACGCCCAACCAAATGCGATATTTCACAGGAACTAAAATTCGATACAAAAACGCGAGTCAGCTAATTTTGATATGACAACGTCACGTTGCAAGCTGGTATGTAAATGCCAATGCCAAACTCACATTGCTATAGGACTGGAAGAACTAAAGAATGCGGTCCAAAATTTAATAATAATCATTAGTTAAGTACTTTATTTATTCTTGAACTTTTGTTTCTTTTTTATTTTCTTTTAACTTTTGTTTTCAGCGTAAGCGTTTATATGCTCTTTAATTTCAACATACAAGCAAAGTAAAATCTCTAGCGTAGGATAGCGTTGTTGCGATAGCGATATTCTATCGATAGTACTATGCGTTTCAAATAAGAATAGGACTGGACACGCCGCTAACGTCATACCAAAAACCAAGCAAAAGTAGCACCAGCACAAAATACCAAACCACAGACAATAATATTATTTTGAAATGTATGGAAAAGTGATTTATGTTAAAACTTTACATATGTATCTAATTACACTGCAGTTACCTACCTAAGTAAATTTACGCGCTGGGATACCACAAACTTGTACACAAATTCATACGTATACACGGATAAAAACACACGTTGTTACATAATATAACATCGCTTTTTGTTGTGGGAAGTTAGTCAAATAAGTTCGTAGGTACCTAAATATTAGACTCCAAATGTCTAATTTTACTCGAACTGTATTTATTTATTTATTTAATACACATATACACGTATTAGAGTAGTACATGGCCCTGTTAATTTTCTTTTTCCTATTTTATTCTCTATCTTCGAAATATATATATGCATTATCATTTTATTTTTCGTCTAGATGTGATTATTATATCAAACAAAACATTTTGCTCACTGTATTAAAAATGCGAAGTTGTTGCGCATTCCAGTCCAAGATAGCGGATTTCCAAACCTATTCTTATTTGAAACGCTTAGTAGGTATCGTGATACTATCGTGGTCTTGAAAGTCAGTTACTCTATCTATAGTCCTATCGAAACTATTGACTATACTATCAATAGTATCTTTAAGCAAAAATATTTAATACTATTTCTTAAGTTTATTCGATAATATCGATTATTATCGATAGATGGACTTACAAACTGACAACCCTACGATTTAAATGTTAAGAAAAAAAAATTTAGGGCCTTGAAAAACAAATTCTTGATATAGAAAATACAGAAATACTGGATATAGAAATACTCTTTGGTATAGAGAAAAATATGGTCTATCCGCCATCCTGTAGCGTTGTCAGTTAAAAACTCCTTTAGGGATTTTACGAATTGGAGGACCCTAATTAAAAATGAAAAGACCAGATAGATTTTTATAATTTTTACTTAGTAGTAAATTACAGAACGATAACTTGCTGCTTAGCCGCCTGTTTTGCCTTTAGGCGGACTTGAGCAGCAATTCTGTCCAGATCACGCCTGCCTTGAACAGTGAGGATACGGCCACCATCTTGGACCTTCTCTACCAGCTTCAGAGCCTCAAGGGCTTGCAGGGCCTTGCGAGCAATGCTGCCTGATGATCTGAAAGAGAAAAGAATATCATAAAATCAATTGCTTCTCACAGAAGAAAGTTAGTATGAGTATATAGGTTGTAGTCATTAACATGTTTTAAGAAGAGGTTTGGAGTTTTCACATATGTATGTATATTATTTTGAAAAGACACATTAGCAGTTAATTAGAGTGTGTATATCAAATATCTCTCTTGCCCAATCTATTCTTAAAGGAGGTTATGGTTGGAGCTACAAATAATAAAATCTTAGGGAACACTTTGTGTGTGAGTCATAATTGACCACATCATTAATTCCTATTGGAATCAAGACATTTCAACTTGACACTAACCTGCAGAAGTGTGAGGGAGTAACACCATTGCGTTTGCGGCCACCAAAGATTTTAGTGACAGTCTTAACTCCGACGGGTGAGCGGATGTAGATGTGGCGGAGGATAGCGGCGCAGCGGACGTAGAACCAGTCAGGGTCGTATGGAGCCAGTTCCTTGAAGCGACCAGTTTTGACCAGGTCCATGTGTTCTGGTACCTTCACTTTGCCGATTCTGAATAGTAAATAAAATTATTAGGTTTTAGTTTCTGAATGATAACTGAAAGATTGAAAGTAATTACGACAGCTAAAAGTCATCATTATCATCAATTTAATAAGCTTCATGAGTGTGTAAAATCGCATCCAAATTCATAGTTGTCGTTTAGGGAAATAGTAACAAAAACAATGCCTGAGATGTTTCATGTCAGAAGGCTAACATCTTAACTACTCATCCCCCAAAACAAGCAGAAAGCATAGAAAACCATTTATTTAATCAGGTACTTATGAACACGTTGTTTTGCTAAAAATGACATAGTAAGCCTTTATAATTTTGAGGGTAACTTACATCAAACAAACTTTAGAAGTAGAAATGACAAATAAATGTAGTGAAAACTGAATCTGTTAGGATATTTTATCCAGCATAATTGAAAAAAAATTAGATACAATAAACAAACAAAAAAGACTGAAACATAATTAATTAGATATGCATTCAGTACCTATTAACCCACCAGCTGTAAAATTTTGTGCTTAAAAAGTTTTTGGCAATCAGTATTTCCAAAATAAATCTCTATTAACTATTCACAAACTCAGTGTAGTTTACTTTAATGCAAGAATACAAATAGACAAATTTATTCAAGACAAGTACATTCACCCCAGTTGTATTTTTGTCCCTCTTACACTTTACCATTGTAACTGGCCAAAAAGAGACCAAGAAAATAAGAGTTTTCATACTGGAATAAAAATAATTTATAACAGATTTTATCCCAGTTTAATTTAGATTTTAAATTCAGACAATTCAAATCTAAAATTAACTTAGATAAAATCCGTTATAAAATAGTTTTATTTCAATGTGTGATATTCACGTAAATTTAAGAAAATACTATATGAATACTCATACATAATATGAATACATACATATTCAAATGTATACTTAGAACATTTAACAGCAGTGTGATATACAAATTCTGGTACTAAATTCTGCCAGCTTTTGAGGGAGGCAAGGTAACTACATATAGCACACTTTTAAACACACTTACTAAAACACGTAAATTAAAGGTACACACAAACACAAAACATCAACAGTTTTACTACATGGTATAAAACAAAGTTGCTGTTGCTGTATGTTCATCCCTATGTATATGTTTTTTTTTTATAGATTGCATAATGTTGTACAAATACACTGATAATATGGAGGTTTTAATGTGATGTCGTAAATTAACACATTTTTTGCGTTTACATTACAAATGCTGGCTGAATCCCACGAGATAAATCAAAATAATGTACTACAGTATTGTACACCTTAAAAAGGTCAACAAAAAAGTCACAATGGTATACATCTATCTCTTAAGGATAACCCACAGTAACCATATTTTATTCTTTACATTTTAGGGTAAAAAATGGCTTATTTACGAAGTGCTTTTAAGCAGTACAGCATTATCCAATTAAGTACCTTAAATACATTATCCATTTAATATAGATCAAAACGGCCCTTTACAGCATGTAATTCAAAATGAATATTTCCAAAGATATTACAGATTTAAAATGCAGGAGTGTTTACAGGTTTTTTGTCAGTAACAGTTAACTAACAAAAAAAAACTGTAAACATTCTTTTTAAGTACAATCTGTAGTAGGTAGGTATATTTATTATAAGTATTGCACCCGTGCGAAGTCGGGATGGGTCGCTAGTATGCATACAAACTATTCATGTATCTCAGCAGAGGGGAACGAGTCTGCATAACATTTCCTGTATTAAATGTTCTAAGAATGTATAGCTCGTCTAGTTCAGGGTCAATTTCTTGTCTTCAACCATTTCTTTTAGATGCTATTTCTAGAGCTGTATTATAAGCTTCTTGATCACATAGAAACAATTGCAATTAGTCTGTTCTTTATTTTACAATGTTGTACATCATCATTGTTGTTTTGGATAGCCGAAAATTAGGGAGGCAGTCAATGTCTCTGTTAGTCTATTAATATGTTACAACTTTGGTGCAATACTACTAGAGTTAGTAACTTACTTTTTCAAATGGGCAGCGACGGTCTTGACGACCTTGTCTTGTTCGACATCCTTCAGTGTCACGGAACGCATCTGAAAAAATCATAGTATCATTTAACATTTCTTATTCTTTATTGTACACAAAACACTTGACTTCACTTCAACCATTTTTGGTGACCTGGTGTTGGGCATGGGTCTTCTCTCAACTATCTTATCAGTTGAGAAAGTTTACATCTTAACCCACACACGCTGGCAAATTGCAGGTTGGTGGATGGTACATATTCTCTAATGATTAGTTTAGACATTCTGGTGCCCTCACGATGTTTTCTCCGCCGATATTGAGCAGTGGAGATGAAACAATTCACATAAAGATATGCAGGCATGACTGGGAATCAAACCTCTGCACATATACTTCAAAGGCGAGACTGATAATGCTGCGCCGCAACTGCTTTGCTACACAAAACACTTACATAGACAATTTATAAATAGGAAACAACACATGTACACCGTCAAGCTTTATTCAAATGTGAATTTTCTACCAGCGAACCCTCTATTTACTCTCTTCATAGTTTGCAAACCAATATCTTAAATGCACTGTAGGGCCAACCCTGAATCCTAATTTAGGTACTTCATATAATAATATATCGCTTGCTCAGAAGAATACTGTATTAAGTCAAAATTTGGCGCTAACTGACTTAATAATACAGCTCGACTAAAAAAAGTACGTTCTTCCTTTTGAATTAGGTTGAAAACCGCTTACACGTTAAATGAGCCAATAAGGAAAGTTACATCTCTATTCCTCTCGATCTTTCTATTCCCTAGAACACGGAAGAACGTACTTTTTTTAGTCGAGCTGTATTATTAAGTCAGTTAGCGCCAAATTTTGACTTAATACAGTATTCTTCTGAGCAAGCGATATATTGTTTTCGTTTACTTCACAATTTAAAATGGATTTAAACAAATTTAAAAATATTTAAATCAAAACATTTTGTGATAAAGTCAGAATTGTATCACTTCTTGATGAGTGGTCCAAAAAGTTTTAGTCAATGGTTTTAACAAATATTTTAATGGACAAACAAATCAAGACACTTTTATTAGTGTTGATGAAAGAGGTTAGGTTTGTGATACCACCATGATTTTCACATCCTAAACAAAGTATTACTTCACGAAAATAATTTAGATGTTGATTTGTTGGTTCTGTATGCAATGATTCTTGTATAATTCACCGGTTTAACAAAAATTTGTACAAAATCATGACATTTCATTCGCATTTGGTCTCACTTAAAATCATTGGATTATACAAATCCGAACTTTCCTAAATGGTAAGAGAATGTAGAGCATCTTACCTCAAACAAAAAATTAAGATTAAAATATCACTAGTAGTTTTAAATTAACAAATAAACACGAAAAACCATGTGGCTTTTGAATGAGAACCCACCTTGCCTTGTGTTGGCAACCGGAAGAAAGAGAGTAAAAAAAAAAATCTGTGATAACATCAAATAAATTAAATCTCTACCATAAATGTGACATGTCATGCATGTCTGATGTCTAGTATTGCACGCCGAGGAAAACCATGCGACTGTACAAAAACTTAAAATTGCAGGAAGGTATCCTTTTTGTGTTTTAGAGTACAAATTTAGTTCCTACTTGTTTAAAAGTTTTGAAAAAAACCTACCACATTTCATGTTTAATTATATCTTTGGTCGATTTATCTACCAAATCAAGAATGTTGTCTATGACTGGTCTATACGGTCGATGTCGTTGTCGCCGTGTCTTGTCTGTCACTGTGACATAATTATTTCACAAAAACAGAAAATGGCCGCGAAACAAAATCCTGCCTCTCAAGATGGTAAATATTGGGTTTTTATTATATTACCTTTTACTTAATTTTTGGTAGCGACTATCCACAAATCATTTCTTTAATTCTTGTTTATATATAATTAACTAAACTCAAAAACGATACTGATTGTTCATCTTACTCAATAAACACATTAAACAAACACATTTCAGAACAAGCGTCTGATGATATTCCTTTGACGTCGTTGGAGGAAAGTCTATTTAGTTCGGAAAAGCTTGATAGAGCTTCGCCAGAACTATGGCCTGAACAAAGTAAGTCCCAATTTTTTATTAATAAATTAATGTAGTGTTTTGATAGTAATGAATGTATTTCATTTTCAAAAATCGCGGGAAATATTCATTTTCGTTTCTAATGTTGTCATTCTGGTTTACTGGATGGAACACTTGCATTTCGGTTAAAACTATTGTTTTTTGAATTACAAATTACAATGAGCGACTGTAACGCTCCTACGATTTCTGAAGAGGTATCACAAACTAGTATTGCCTCACTTTCAGTTCCTGGCGTGTCGGAGTTTACGCCATTGCCTAATAATAACCAGTCTCCCCCATCATGGAACAGAGGAGCTACTAAAGAGGACCTCAACTACATAGAACGTAAGTGGCTCTCACTGTTATAATTTTAGTACCTGTCTTATATGAATTCGAATTCTAATAAGATTTGAAAAGTACCAATGGTTGAGCTAAGGATTGACTGATCTATGTCAGCAGATAATATTATCCACTAACAATATTGCAGTTCAGTTGGCTCAGAACACTGGGTTTTTCCTGTCTTTCACTATAATATGTCCCACTATATGCTATAGCTACATGATTATTAACATTTCCTGTAGTATAGGAAATGTTAATAATGTTTATCCACTGACCGAAATGTTAGTTGTTCTTTGGTTGTGAACAAAAAATCAATCAAAATAAAATGGTGCAAACATTGCATATAGCAGATGATTAAATGTAGCCAAATCTACATTTAATCATCTGCTATATGCAATGTTTCAAGAAATCTTAATAAATGTAGTCTAGGTATTAGAAAAATAATGTTGATTGCTTGCTTGTGGCATTTACCGAACCCTCAGTTACCATTTGATCACTTTATGCACCTGGTCTTTGTAGTAAACAGTACAAAATAGGTCATATGAAGTTGGCCACCCATTGTATAGACATTGTATTTAGTGCAAACTATATGTAAAGGGACTTCCTTTATTTTTCAGAACTGGGCAATCTCTCTACTAGCGGTCTAATAATGGAAGTGAAAAAGCTCCATGATTTGGCATACCAACTGGGGCTTGAGGAAGCTAAAGAGATGACAAGAGGGAAGTACTTAAACATTTTTACCTCAAGAAGGCAGAGATAATTTGTGACAATCTAGCCTAAACACAAGTTTATTGTTATTAGTTAAAGTGATAGCAGATATTATTATGTAATGGGCACAAGTGTATGCTGATGATTGTATTATTTTTTAATCTTAAGCTGAGCACTGACCAATGTTAAGAGGTGTAATGTAACATTTTACACTGAGCATTCGTGCAGTCAGTATGTAATGTATAGGAAACCAGTGAGCAAGGAGCTCATTGCTCACTATGACTGCTCCAACTGGCTGATGGTATTTTGGCGAATCCTATGAATATTACATTGTTGTCAGTACACTGTAACAAGTATTTAATAAAGCTCATGCAATGTGCATGGGTCGTTCCTCTTTTACTATCTTACCTGATACTTGGCATATATGGAGCACAGGGTTCAAACGAGCATGTTATGTCGATTTCAGAACTCAGCGTAACATGCTCAATGCGTAACATGCAGGATGCGAATGTTACATAACCCATCTTCACATTGGTCAGTGCCCAGCTTTTGATTTTATGCCATATGTTAAGGCTAGGCTCAAGGCTCAAAATATGTACAGTCAGCATCATATAGAAGGTGACTGTCAATGTATTCATGAATATAGCAACATCCAAAATGGTCATTGACATTGGATTAACAAATTGTTCAGGCCATCGGCCTTGTACAATACAGGGAGAAATTTTTATCACTGTAAATTTTTTCTATGCAATAGGTATCATTAAGAAAAAAAAAGTAAAGGTAAAAATTTCACGAAAAGAAAGTTTGTTCCGCAAAAGTTATCAATGATTGTGGCCGCACTAGTCTTGAAAAAAATCAAACTTCTTATCAAGCAAGTGAATGACCGTTGAACAATGTGGGGAAAGCTGGACAGACTGTGCGGGGTGCGGGCGGTGGACACAACCAATCGCAGCGCGCTGAGCGCGCAACGCCCCTTGTTGCGCTCCCTTTGTGTTCCGTTTGCTGCGCCGCCGCACACCGACTACAGTGTATTCACATCGCAAATAGTGTTATCTAAAGTAATGCGATGTTACCTTTTAAGTGGTAAAAGTTTAAGTGTAGCCCGGAGAATGTATGAAGAAGAAAGTATCTCTGGCCTTCCCAACCAGGGTCTGGTGAACCGGCAACCAAACCAAAAACGCAATAACATTTTGGTTGCTAACCAAAGGTTGTTGGATTAAGATCAATTCACAACCTCGGCACTAGCTCAAGGACGTGGTAGACTGAGACTCCACAAGAAATCGAAGATCAATTATTCGATTCCTTTGAAAGAGACCCTTTATCGAGTGCGCGTGCGTGATGCATGCAGCATGACGTTTCAACGTTTCTACGAAATGGCTACCTACTGGCTCTTCAAAATTTGAATTTAGAAAATTCACAAAGAAGAGTGCCATCTTGTCAGATGAATAACATGTCTCTTTCATTTCGGTCATAGAGCCAAAACACATACCGTAAAACGGGGTGAATAGACACAGTTTTGAACTTTGAATTCATTTTTATATGTTTTGAATAGTCAAGAGAACATTATATTGTGCTTACACCATGTCTCTTAGGTTCTTTAACAGTTTTTAGTCATCTAAATTGATATTTATTCTTTAATTACAGCACAAAATGCAAAAATATGTGTCGTTTCTATTGCACCCGCACATGGGTTCAATAGACACGAGATATGAGGTGAATAGAAAAAAATGCTAGGGTTGGCAAATTCCAAAACTTAAATTTCCAAAGACACCTATCTAAGTTGCTATAACGTAAGTATGTAAAGAAGGTATTAAACGTTAGGTACCTAACCAAATGAAACATTTAAGTAAAAAATGAGAATTTTTAATCATTTATTCTTATCAGATACGAGATCAATCAGTTACATCATTTATTAATTACACAAAAAACAATTTATAATTCTAAGAAACAGTCTCATTATGAGGTAGGTACGTAGTTAAAATTTAAAATAATAAACTTTTTGAAAATCAACATTTAAGACTAACTAGGTAAAAACTCAATCAGTTACAATTTTTAACAATATAACAGATATAGATAGGCGCTTATCAGTCAGTTAAATTTATATAAAGGGCATCCCCATTTCGCACATATATTAATATACTTAATCATGCACTCTTCAGTTTCGTTTGTTAAAATAGTTTGCCCTCCTTGTTTTTTCATAGTTTTGACACTGTGCCTATAAAGTACAGATTTATCCATATCATATTTCTCAGCTATCTCCTTTAAAGAAAACTTGCCGTTCGCATATGCGGCAACAGCTTCATTTATTATGTTTTCATCATACTTTCTATACCTCTTTCCCCTAGGATCAGGTTTGTATATACGCGGCATAATGAATTGTAGGTACCTAAAACAAAAAACAAAAATGTAGGCGATGAAAACATTTAATATTATACCCACAAAATTAGTAACATTTTACGTAAAATTGGAATATAATCCGGATTTTGCAGTTTGAAATTCAACATCTCGAACATTGACCTAGGTCCATATGATAGGGACCTAGACCTAAATCTTTAAACACTACTTTTAGATCAATCAATCATCAATATCGACCTAAATCATAAAACTCCAAAGATTCTAAAATTTTCTAACAAAACAAAATTATTTCAATAAGTAGCAGCCCTAACACACATATTTCTAATCACCCCTTACTCGTTTCTATTGAACCCTTTCACGTGTCTATTGAACCCATAATACGTATCTATTCGCCCCTTCCCCGTGTCTATTAACCTCAATCAAAAATAAAAAATGACTTGGTTTACAATTTAACAAATATTTCCAAAATTAACATCACAATTGCACTTACCTTTTATTAATCTAGGTCACAAGAAACCAACGAACATATTATCAAGTTGTGAGAGCACAAAACACTTTCTTTCACAGTGAAAACAATAAAATAAACAGGACTTCGTTCAACGTACGTTCAAGGAGCTAACTTCAAGATCTTTTTTTATTATGTTGGCCAAACTTTATGTCAATTCAGTATTGCTATTTAAAAAAAAGAAATACTACAGTTTTAAAAAAATATAAATTTCGGAACGTTTTTCTTCCAAAATGTTTGGCTATTTTGTGTATAACAACATCTTTGGTTTTGTGTCTATTCACCCCTGCGTTTTTATTGACCCCACGGTACTCGCGTTGCGGCGCCGCACCGCCAAAATGGGCCGTGCCGCCTGCCGCAACCGAATTTTGGGTTGTACACCGCGTCGTACATTCCAGCGTTATGACGTCACACTTGTTGCTTTCGGTATTACCATACACCAATTTGTTTATGAGACGCTTACAAACAACACGTATTACGACGAGTTTAAAAATTAAAATGTCTGACGTTGATATTAATCGGAATAAACTGGTTTTCTGTAGCCCACCAGTAGAACACCTTGTTTCGCGGCGCCGCAACGCAACGCCCGAAGGCGCGATGCGTCGCGGCGCTGTGCCGCAACGCGAGTATGTGTTTTGGCCCGTAACATCATGAATAATGTGTCATTCACTTTACATGATGCTTCTTACCCATTTTTTGTTGTGTTCCACTTAAGTTATCAATATCAGACTCGGAATCAAGGCTCTTATGGCCTTACTTAAGTTATCAATATCAGACTCGGAATCAAGGCTCTTATGGCCTTGAATGTTACTTGGTTGATCCAATGTTATTGACCATGTTGGATGTTGCTATATCCTTGATTACATTGGGTCACTTTCTATGATGCTGACTGTACATTACACCAGTTGGTGCATATTATGGAAAATAATGTTTATCCTGCCTGGATAGACTATTAAATAAAATTTATCAATTTCATTTTATATCTTTTATTTAATACCTTATCAATTCTCACATTCACATTACAGCTATTTGACATTTTATTCTAGGATAAAGTTTATTTTGATATAAAGCAAAATTAAATTAAGATTTGCCTGGTTCGAAAACTAGGCCATTTAAATTCATTAATTTTGCTCCTAATATTACAATTGAATTACAATCAATAGACAATAATAGCAAAATTACAGTTTTAAAAGTTCCGTTAATTACTATTGTGTGATTATAATTCAATGAAATACCGAATTTTTTTAGTGAAATACATGCCAAATAGCAAGTATTAAAATTACTTAAATAGTTCTGCTACAATACCAAATACATCGAAAATACCTAGACAATACCTATAGTGCTCAACAAAGGGACTTTTTATGTTTGCATTTTTTCCGTATCGCTTTATTTAAATTCTGTCAACAAACCTTATTTTAATCGGTTTGTTTGGTTTAGATATAAATGTTTTTGTTGGTTGTATATCTCCATAATGATATTCCAGTTTATATTTTTGAAGCATCTGCAAGTAACAAAGACCATTAAAAATAACAACATTCTGTTGCTTCGACATACCTAATAATTTTAAGGCGACTGTATACTCACTCTAATAGTCATCAACGACAGCATACTTTCTGCAATGTTCTGTCCTAAACACTTTCGTGCTCCGTAACCAAAGGGTATGGATGCGAACGCGTGGTATTCATGCGCGTCCTGTTTTAGCCACCTCTCGGGGTAAAAAACTGAGGCATCATCATAGTTGCCTTCTTTCAAAGATGAATCTTGGGTAGACATTATGATTAATGTGCCACGGGGAATACTGGAAAACAATAATAAAATCAAGTGAGCGTAGAATTAATAGGAGAAGGGAAAAATCACGAATATTACGTAGGAGGTGTGAGATACCATGTGTATTAAATATTACGTTGAATTCGCTTTCGCGCTATTTCTAATCCGAATAATAGCCTGAAATGGCAGTACTATGGTGCTTATATAGGGTGATTGGTAATTGCTGTAAAATACTTTACCACGCGGGTAGTGCTCATGATAAGCAATATTTTTAAATTATTTAATGTTGAGTAACGAAGTAGAGACTACGATCTTCACCAAGGGGGCAACGAGACGCTGCTAAACGCGCCCCTCTGCAGCGCCGCGGCTCAATGAATAGTTTCTTTGGTAAAGTTAAACAAATAAAAAATTAATATCTTTATTGATAGTATACAGATTGTATACAGAGTAATAATATTGTACTACTTTGGCTCCCAAACTAAGCGAAGCTTGTACGATGGGAGCCAAGGAGGTCACCCTTGTAGGGAATTATTTTATGTTTAATGTTATGTGTTTTATGTTGTTCTGATCTATTTTAACTTTATTCAATGTTAACTTCATTTTTAAATTGATTCTTAAATTTAACTTAAATTTCATTGTAGTAAATATCTAAACTCATTTCTAAATTATTACTTACTAAATTAATATGTACAAGAATTAATCAATAATTAACAAACGTACAACTTTACGATCGGTATTTTATATAGTGAGTTGCGAGGCGTTGCTTCGCGTCCATATTAAAACCGGACCACACCGAAGCCTCCCGACCACACGATCGGAAGGGTTCGGCGCCGCTCGACTACCTGCGCGTGAGTCGACGGTGAATTCGACAGTGTGCGCTCATACACCTTACGCGAGACGCACGTCGCTTGCGCTCCGCATTTCTATACGCCTATACGCTTAAACGCTTCACATATTGTGTAACGCCTTGATATTATCATTGTGCTTAAACTGTTCTTTATCTGTCGCTATCACTACTCCTTCTGTTTTTCTTCTTTTGTGTTATTGTGTGTGTGAACTACCGTGTTTGCAATAAACTTGCAAGTTGATAAATCGTGCCGTTTTTTTATTGAACTACCAAGTAAGTTCTTGTGTTACTCCTACACACGCATCTACATTGGTGACCACCGAAGAACACGATGAGCGATAGCAGCAGTGATACAGCTCATACCGCCGGGTCAAAGTCCAAAGTAACGACGCGGCCGGTAAAACGGACACGCCCTTCACCTGCGAAGTTGCCAGACGCCATGACACCGCATACCGCGATACAAGATAGGCATTTAAGAGTGAAGGTGCCACCTTTTTGTCCAGATGAACCGGAGATTTGGTTCGCGTTATTGGAGGGCCAGTTTGCGACCTACGGCATTTGCGATGACACAGCCAGGTATACGCAAGTCATCAACAACCTGGACATGCAGCACGCCAAGGCGGTTAAAGACCTCATCGTGAATCCTCCAGAGCGTCACAAGTACTCTAAGATAAAGCAGGAGCTCATACGCAGACTGTCAGCTTCCAACGAAGTGAAGGTGAAGCAGCTGCTGACCCATGAGGAACTGGGAGACCGCAAGCCGTCCCAATTCCTACGGCATCTCCAGGACCTGGCTGGCCCAACTGTTCCAGCGGACTTTGTGAAGACCATCTGGAGCCAGCGCTTGCCAGCCAATATCCAGCCGCTGGTAGCATCACAGCCGTCGCTCTCACTGGAGCAACTGGCTGACTTGGCTGATCGCGTCCACGACATTGTGACGCCTCACAGCGTGGCAGCAGCGTCGACGAGTCGCACCGGCAGTGGCAGCGGCACCTCCGTCAACCAAGAGATCGCCGAGCTGAAAAATATGGTGGAACGGCTAGCAATAAAAGTGGACGAGCAAACCCGCGCGTCAAACCGTTCGCGTCTGCAAAAACATTCGCGTCGGCACCAATCTCGCCACCGTTCACGATCGCGGTCCAGGTCGAGGTCGGCCTCAGAGTACCAAAAGCACCCGCTGTGTTGGTACCACCATACTTTCGGAAGTAGGGCAGCTAGGTGCATAAAACCGTGTGATTACGCGGGAAACTCCACGGGCAATCGGTAATGGCGGCCGGCGACTGCCCAGGTACAGGTCGCTTATTTGTCACTGACAAGCGAACTAATGTTCAATTTTTAATAGATACTGGTAGTGACTTATGCGTGTTTCCCCGTTCTGCTTTAAACGAGCCAAGAAATAAAACTAATTTTGAGTTATGTGCAGCGAACGGGTCGACAATACACACGTACGGTTGTATGCACTTAGTGTTGAACCTAGGTCTGCGCCGCGACTTTGCTTGGCAGTTCATAGTTGCGGACGTTACTAAGGCGATTATTGGCGTTGATTTTCTTTATAAATATAATTTAATTGTAGATATACGGAATAAACGCCTTATTGACGCCAGCACTACGCTTTGCACCTCGGGTTTGCCTGCCTTATCTTCTGAAGGCATATCATCAGTCAAAGTTGTTGTGGGTAACTCACTTTATCATAATATACTTTCTGAGTTCCCCGACATAGTGAACCCATCTGGTATGCACCGTACACCACCTAAACACAACACTGTACACCACATCCGCACTACACCCGGGCCACCAGTATCGTCTACACCACGTAGGTTAGCGCCTGATAAATTAAAAATTGCCAAGGCTGAATTTGAGGCCATGTTACAGATTGGTACCTGTCGCCCATCAGAATCTTCCTGGTCTTCGCCTCTTCACCTCGCCCCGAAGAAGGACAATAGTTGGCGTCCTTGCGGGGACTACCGTATGCTGAACGCTCGTACCGTGCCTGACAAATATCCTATCAGGCATATTCATGACTTCGCTTACAATCTCGCAGGATGCAAGGTCTTCTCCAAAATAGACCTGGTTAAAGGCTACAATCAAATCCCTGTACACGTAGACGATATTCCGAAGACCGCTATAACCACGCCGTTCGGTCTTTTCGAATTCCCGTTCATGACGTTCGGTCTTCGAAATGCCGGACAGACGTTTCAACGGTTTGTGGATGAAATGCTTCGCGGGATGGATTTCGTCTATGCGTACATTGACGATTTCCTGGTCTTTTCGCAGGATGAGGAGACCCACCAGCAGCACCTGCACCAGCTGTTCACCAGGCTGCAGGAATATGGCATGGTAATTAACGTAGGGAAGTGTGTCTTAGGCGTTCCCGAGGTAGAATTCCTAGGATACACCATTTCAGCCAAGGGTACCATGCCGTTACCTTCCAAGGTGGAAGCCATACGTAGCTTCCCAGCCCCAAAAAACGTCAAGGAGTTGCGACGTTTCCTGGGGATGTTAAATTTTTACCGCCGTTTTATTCCCGGCGCTGCGGTACATCAAGCCAAACTTAACACCCTCCTAACAGGTTCCGTGAAGGGCTCCCACCCAGTCAACTTTACTGCTGAGGAACTGGAAGCCTTCAACGCCTGTAAGGACGGTTTGTGTAAGGCAGCCTTGCTTTCGCACCCCGTTTGCGACGCAAAGCTGGCCTTAGTGACTGATGCATCCGACACTTCAATAGGTTCAGTAATTCAGCAGTTGAGAGAGACTGCGTGGGAACCCTTGGCATTTTTCTCTCGTAAGTTGAGCCCTTCTCAGCAGAAATACTCTCCTTACGATCGAGAACTACTTGCCATTTATGAGAGTGTTAAGCACTTTCGCCACATGTTGGAGGCCAGGAACTTTACGATCTATACAGATCACAAGCCCCTGACCTTCGCCTTCAGCGGCCATAAGGGTAACTGTTCTCCTAGGCAGTTCCGTCACCTAGACTACATTTCGCAGTTCACCACTGACATCAGGCACATCTCAGGCAAGGACAACGTGGTGGCCGACACCCTGTCTCGTATTGCGGCAGTTGGACAACCTCTTGACCTGCAGATGCTTGTTGAAGCTCAGAACTCGGACTGCGAAATGAAGTCCCTGCTAAATGGTAGCACATCGCTACGGCTCAGGATGGTGAGTCTGCCTGGTCTTCGAGAACAGCTGTGCTGCGATGACAGCAATGGTAAGTTGCGACCATTTGTACCGACACAACTGAGACACCAACTCATTAGTAGTTTGCACTCACTGAGTCATCCGGGTGCAAACACCACTGCTACGCTTGTGTCGGACCGGTACGTATGGCCAGGCGTGAAGCGAGACTGCCGTGAATTTGTGCGCAACTGCATAGACTGCCAGCGCGCCAAAGTAACTAGGCACGTTTCAGCTCCGCTAAGCTCTTTCCAGTTACCAAAAGCCAGATTTACTTTTGTCCATATAGACCTGATTGGACCACTTCCTGTGTCTCATGGTTTCCGGTACTGTCTCACAGCCGTAGATCGCTTCACGCGATGGCCAGAGGTAGTACCGCTAACGGAGATCACAGCTGAGTCTGTTGCTAAAGCATTACTTCATGGCTGGATCTCACGGTTCGGTTGTCCTACGGACATTATAACCGACCGTGGGAGACAGTTTGAGTCAGCTTTATTTAAAAGCCTGTCACAGCTGGTCGGCTTTCAGCACCGCCGAACCACGGCATACCATCCTCAGACGAACGGATTAGCTGAACGGTTTCACAGACAGCTGAAAGCAGCAATCATGTGCCATATTAGCACATCATGGGTGGACGCATTACCACTCGTTTTATTAGGTGTTCGCAGTGCCATCAAAGACGATTTGAAGACGTCTTCAGCAGAGCTGCTATATGGAGAGCCTCTTCGACTTCCAGGCGACATTTTTGAGCCTAGTGAAGATCAGGTGCCTGATATCTCCGACTACGTGTCACGGCTGCGCAAGTTCGTAAAGGACTTACAGCCGTCACGCACCAGTCAACACGGCAGCGGGCGTTCATCATTCGTTTTCAAAGATCTTGCCACATCGTCCCACGTCTTCCTTAGAGATGACACCATAGCTGGTGCTCTTAAGCCACCATATTCTGGTCCTCATGAGGTGTTGGAGCGAGGTGAGAAGGTGTTCAAAATTTTGTACAAGGGTAACAGGGTATCAGTTTCAATAGACCGTCTGAAACCAGCCTATATACTGCGTGACCCAAACACCACTTACACTTCTACAACACAAAACACGTCATCACAAACACCACAACACTCACCCAGGACATGCACACCACTTAACCCACCAACCACCCCACCAAACTCACCAACGGTCATACCAGATGATCACACTGAGTCTGATGATGCCGTCAGAAGGACTAGGTCGGGGCGCAGAGTTAGGTTCCCCGACTACTATCGCCCGTAGGACGGTCTCTGGAGGGGGGTGATGTAGGGAATTATTTTATGTTTAATGTTATGTGTTTTATGTTGTTCTGATCTATTTTAACTTTATTCAATGTTAACTTCATTTTTAAATTGATTCTTAAATTTAACTTAAATTTCATTGTAGTAAATATCTAAACTCATTTCTAAATTATTACTTACTAAATTAATATGTACAAGAATTAATCAATAATTAACAAACGTACAACTTTACGATCGGTATTTTATATAGTGAGTTGCGAGGCGTTGCTTCGCGTCCATATTAAAACCGGACCACACCGAAGCCTCCCGACCACACGATCGGAAGGGTTCGGCGCCGCTCGACTACCTGCGCGTGAGTCGACGGTGAATTCGACAGTGTGCGCTCATACACCTTACGCGAGACGCACGTCGCTTGCGCTCCGCATTTCTATACGCCTATACGCTTAAACGCTTCACATATTGTGTAACGCCTTGATATTATCATTGTGCTTAAACTGTTCTTTATCTGTCGCTATCACTACTCCTTCTGTTTTTCTTCTTTTGTGTTATTGTGTGTGTGAACTACCGTGTTTGCAATAAACTTGCAAGTTGATAAATCGTGCCGTTTTTTTATTGAACTACCAAGTAAGTTCTTGTGTTACTCCTACACACGCATCTACACCCTTATAGCCAAAGCCAATGGATTTATGTAAATAAAACTATACTTACTTGTACCTATCCAAAACTATATTTTTAGGTAAAATCCTCGTCAACACCGGTATTGGAGGTACTAATCTGTAATAGAAATACAATTAATTTAGCTTAGCTTAGTTCTAGAATAAAATCACGAGACACTGTTTATATTCACCGTAAAGTCTCCTTGATACATGCTTGAAGATAAGGCGTCTCCTCTGTTAATTTTTTCATGTCATTCACAGAAATGTTGGTTGTTTCAATATCCTTTATTTCTTTGTATAACAATTTTTGTGCTCGTTGATATTTAGCGATGTGGTACGTCATAAACGTCATTGAAGATGTGATCTAAAACAGATCAGATAATAAGAGAGAAAATATTAAAATAAACACTAATAGCCATATTTATAAAAATCATAATGAAACTCTTTAGTTTAAATGGACTTTGTCTCTTTCTTACTAATATAAATGCTAAGATGACAGACAAAGATAAACCCATTTTAGCTATAATGAGCTTATAAGTTTATGATACGGGGGTTAGATTATTTTTACCGTGTTGACACCAATAAGAAGCATGTCCATAACGATCGTAGCAACATCTTCAGCACTCATTTTTTCCTCACCCAACAACATAGCATTCACTAAGGAATTCTCATCTAAAAATGGCAGACATTTAAAGTTACATTTATAAATTTAGCAGGAACCTACTTTAATACATTATTACTTACTAAATGGAGATGGTTGGTCTTTAGACTTTAAAATTGCTTGTTCTACTTCTAGAACATGCTTTCCAATAAGACTGTAAACAAAAATTATTGATTACATTAAATAGTACAGTAGCAAATTCAGAAGGAAATTCAAATTGAACTTACCTGTCTAAGCAATCACAATATTTAATTAAAGAGCTCCATGATGGGGTAGGAAAGATCTTCCAAAAGTGAAGGCCAGACTCGCATTTGATGATGGCTTCTGTAGCCTTGTCCAGACAGTGGTACAACCATGACATATCACATTGGCTGTATATAAGGTCTGTGTCTATCATGTTAAATTTCTTTGCGAAGAGAATTAAGCCTGTAAACGGAAAAATGTCATAAAGCATCTGGGTTAGCAGGTATAGCATAAAAAAGGGATAACCACTTTTTGTTATTTAATGTAGGTTGATAAATTAAAAATATTGGTCGTATTTTTCTGTTTTTCACAGCGATACGTCCGAGCAGAATCTGGAATGACGTCACGCGTAGGTAAGTTGTATGTACTTACCCACTCCTTAATGCGTTATATCATAATATTGTTTAATTTTTACTAATTTCAACGATAAAGCAAAAAATAAGTGTCACATTCTCTTATATCTTGCTGGGTAACTAATTAATACCTTGTCGTCCCCTAATGAAGGGCATTAAGAAACGTACCCATACAATCAAAAGCCCATTTGTGAATTTCTTTATATAAATCCACAGATATTTCATCCTGGTTGTTTCTAAGATGGTAGATCCGCTTTGTAAAATTTTCACACAAATCATTCATGCCTATCCAATGGTTTGTTACGGAATTGCGCAGTGGGGCTGCAAGTAAACTTCTCTGGCGATCCCACATATGTCCATGCCTGCCGGAGAAAATAATCTAGATTTTTTCGTGAAGTATCATAAAAATTACGTGCCAAGCCTCCCACATACTTGCCTTGTGTGGTGGATGTGAAGATGTCCTCAAACTGTGACTTATGATGAGTTTTCATCACGATGTTTTCCTTTATCCTTAGATGCTTTTGTACAGCACCACTGCTGAACCAATTGGAGTAAAATTTTGGCACATGTATGCGTATAGGGTGACTGGTAATGAGTGTAAAAAGCTTCATGTGGTAGTTGCTCATGATCTTTTACAAACAACTTTTCCAAATAAAATTGGACCAAATTTTCCAAAAAAAACTATCGTACTTTATTATTAAATCGCGTAGTAGTGACAACGTTAACGGAGTGTAGAGTACGGAGGGATGATGTCGGATGGGGGCGTGGTGGTGTGCGCTGTGCGTCCTGCGACGCTTTGATGCACTGCGCGCCTCAAATTTAATTTAAAAAAAAGTTGCTCCAAAGAGCTTTCTAGATATCTGTTTCTAATCATGAGCACTACCACATCTTAAATAATTTTACATTAATTACCAGTCACCCCATATGGTTTGTTATCTGAATTAATTACGGGGACTGTTCTCTTGGAATACTATTTGTACATCATGCGGACGAAGTTGTGGCTGCGGCTAGTAAAAAATATCTCATTTAAAGTACGATAATAATCTAACAAAACATACACGTTAAACAATCCACCATACACAGAAGACCGGTGCTCCGCTCTGTACTTCTCCAGAGAGTCCAAGGCTGATCGCACTGGATAATCTCCTTCCAAAGTGTAAACCTTCTGAATGTGGTCTGGATTATTCAACAAGACAATGTCATTGCCTACGGGGCTTACGAAACGTACGACTGGACCGTACTCGTCGAACAAAGCAGAAAGATTCTTCAATGGCTTTTTGGTGTTAAAATATGAACCTAAAAGGCAGTAGGTATGAGTATCGGTTAATCTTAAATTATGGTAGACTTGAGGTAAAGTATGGTAAGATGTGGTTTAAGAAACTTGTAGATACTCACTTATATTTAACCCTAATGTCAGTAGACCAGCTGTGATTTGAGTACCAACATCTGAAATATACTGACGACAATAAGATATATATTTTAAAACTTTTGGACCAGGCACATCATCAAAAGATAATATTATGGGCTCCTTGCTTGAGAGCACCATTGGCATAGGTCGAGATGCTGAAAATATTTCGCCTTTTGTTGTTTCGGTGATAATGTCTTCAGGCAGTGGCTCTGGTTCCATTTGAGTTCCTGCACGCACACTCATCTTTTGGGTTCTTTGAGTAACAAACGTTCCATAGTATTTTAATTGATTTCTAGCCAAACTTGACCTTATGTGTGGCTGAATATTTCGCAATTGATTTAGTAACATTTTTATTTAAAGATTTAACTTGATCTTTGATTGAAAATATAATGTAGCTTTTTGCGGAAAACGATTTTTTTGACAATAAAACAAAAGACTGGAATATTATTTAAATTTCGCGCTAGACTATGTCAAAACACGTTTCCGTATTCGTTTATAGTCAATGGCAAAGAGCATATAAACGCTGGTCGATAGCTTATGTATGAAGTTTAAGTTGTTGTGTTGACAAAATATAAATGCGGAATAATATTTCCTCGTTTTGGGCCACGACATGCCACAAGATTCGCTTGTGTTTCTAACCATTTTTGAATTACGAAACCCCGGTACCTATTCATGGTGTACCATGACTGGCGTTGTTGCGATAGCGATATGATGTCGATAGTATCGTGCGTGACTCTATCGTGGCCTTTAGAATCAGTTACTCTATCGATAGACCTATCGAAACTAACGACCCACGTCGCTAATGCAACAATGCTAGCCGTAACACAGAAACATGTTACCGCCAGAGGGTTTATATGCTCTTTGGTTACCGCCTAGAACCGGCGGAACTGGGTGGAACTACATAAATATGGTACTAATCCACATGTCGTACATAGTCGAAATATCCTAAATAATGTAATCAAACGTATTTTGCCATGGGTTATGCCGCGCTAACCCAAATGTATTTTTGATTCAATCTGTTTTTGGACCGCAGGAAGGAAAAAAAAAGTTAAAACCTGTCGATGTTACCATATGTAAATAATTGCTAACATGGTAGATATCGTAGATATTTTTGGGTTTATTTTTTCAAATTAAATAATATTAATTATTACCACCGACTAAAGAAAACAGACTAAACATAACCGGTCCAAATGCGTGGAATTACATTAAAACAAACAACACACACAGAGACACAAAACACCCGGCGTTAACTACCCGCATTTAGGTTGTAGCTGTATATATTTTGTAAATTAAGGAAGAATGCTTATGTTGCGTGCGTATTTAAGTCTGCCAGTGAAGTGTAATATTAATATGAAACTAGTAGGAGCCGGGAAAAGCTGTCATAACCAGAATTATCGCCAATAACAACCGATACGGTTTTATTTTAATTTCTGGCCATCTGAGAATCATCTTGGTAATAGGCTTATTATTATTTTTTGGACTTATACCGCTGTAAGCCAGGATTGACAACGGCGCCGTGAAGAGACTCGGGATTTGAATTTGGCCAAGTCCCGGGACATCTAAACTCTCTTAATTCCCACATTAATTTAATCAGAAAGATAATAGGAGGAGTTGGAAAGTTACACTGTCTATTTATCTCCAGGCGAAACGGGAGACAGCATACAGAAAAAAGAGAGGTTTAAAATTGCCTCATAAAAATGGACTAAGACCACGGGTAATGTAATTTAAGGGGGTCTATCAGAGCTGATTGTTATATTTTATTATTTAAATGAAATATTACTTAAGTGAAATACTTTTAGTGTATTAATTAAACTTATACAATACTTGGACTGACACACTAGGTATATTAAAAACTTGGATACATGCGTGTATGACTACTGTCAACTAGTGCATGACTGCATAGTCATGTCATTTCGAACATCTCCCTCCTTAGTTTATTTGCACAGCAAGACGGTGCATTACAAATCAAGCACTTGTCAAGGTCAAGCAAAAGTCAAGTGAGCAGAACTTGATTATAGAGCTCAATTATCTGTACAGTACATAGGAACACTCTTTCTTCCTCTACTCCCAGAATAGTCAGGACGAATAAACTGGCAGGACTCTCAGCCACAACTACTTCATATAAAATATTACGATATGAGGCAATAGCCACAGGGCTGGAAGCAGTGTCTGATGGAGCTCGTATTGCGATAGATTTGGAAGAACAGCCAGCTGATGCTATGGGTGATCTATTGGGATTAACGAAGCTGAAAGCTTGTGTGGCTTTTCTTTTCCTTATTAGATTCTGAGAAGCTGACAAATTTTCTTAATTCTGTAAATAAAGATAATAATATAACATTTGTTGGAGTTTTAATATTTATACTCATATTCGCTAGTGAACTTAATCGAAGGGGGTAAGAATAAATCAAATAAGAAATCAGTATAAGATGTCAGTTCTTAAATTAGTATTTTAGGCACAATTAGTCTATAGGTATAAGATATTTTTTATGACGTTTTATTATCATTTTTTGTTAAGCATTGCCAGTACTGTGGCGAACAGGCTGGATAGCAATCATCTCATAGAACATCCTATATCTATATAAAATGACTGTTGTACTATGGATATATGATCTGAAATAATATTATTATTATAAACTTGCATATGATGAGGCAATAGTCGTAATGCGATTATGCGATAGATTTGGAAGAAAAGCCAGCTGATGCTACAGGTAATCTATTTCAGACCGGAGTGATTGATTGGCTCTTATGGCTTCTTTGAGGCATTCCTTGGAGAAAGCGCGCGTCACATTGTAGTCGGAATTGATATTGGATTTATAGGCGGTTGAAATAATTTATAGAACAATCATATAGATACTTATTGATTATTGAGTTTAATGTGCAGGTTTTAGGTCATAACAGATAGTAAGCTAACATTTCTTAAATATACGACTGTATTTATTTCTAACTTTCACTTCGATCGTCCTCGGACGGCTCACTGAGAAAGTCCGGTAAACCAATAAAGGCCCTTCTGGCTAATGGGGTTAGATTATCCGCAAAAAAAAAAACTAGAGCAGTGGTTTGTTGGCGAGGTTCCATACATTCGCATTTATAATTATACACTGACATCTTGTTTATCTATGACTGACACTGAGATATATACGCATTTAAAGAATAGTGATTGATATTATTCATTAGCCTAAAATAGTAGCTATATTAGTATTTCTCAGAAGTTTTTATGATGCCTTTCTTGCAACATTGGAAATTAAATGTCAATTTTTCTCGTCTGTCTGTCTAGCGAAGTTGTGAGCGAGATCGAGGATGACGAGCGAAGCGAAGTGCGAGTAAAGCAATGTTCTGCTTGCATGCATTGCGAAGTGGAGCTAAGCTAAACTGGTAGATGGCGGGAGTGATCTCGTGTGATATAACTGTGTTAGATTAGTTTTAAAATTTGTAGTGTATAATTTCTAGTTTAGTTATTAAAATGACTAGGTAAGCATCGTAAAGAACATTGCAATGATCCTCACAAATCTATAATCAAAATGTATCGTGTTGTATTGCGATATAAATAAGATACAATACCCGTTCTTCAGCACGAAATTTTGCCTATAAATCAACACATTTAACTTTTCAGAGCTAAAATAGAACTCGGCGATGTGACTCCACACAATATTAAGCAACTGAAGAAGTTAAATACAGTCGTATTTCCAGTTTCATACAACGATAAATTTTACAAAGATGTGCTGGAAGCAGGGGAGCTGGCGAAGTTAGCTTATTACAACGATATTGTTGTTGGAGCAGTGTGTTGTAGAATAGACACGTCGGAGAACTCGCGGAGACTGTATATTATGACTTTGGGATGTTTATATCCATACAGAAGACTGGGAATAGGAACTCTAATGGTGGAACATGTGCTCAAATTTGTTGAACAAGACGGCAATTTCGACAGTATTTTCTTGTAAGTACTTACATTTAAAGATCCTAGTGCAAGTTAACATGAACTCTTAAAATATCTACATTTTTGCCATATTTCTTTTAGTTGTTTTAAAGGTTATAAATGTCCTCTGATTTGATCTGGTGAGTCTGTTTTGTCATGTCATCCTACTCTAAGCTTTATGCAATTTAAGTCACTAGCTTTCGCCTGTGTGGTCTCCATTTCAAACCCCATAGGGGGTGAGTTTTAAAAATCTTAGTGCTTCGTGTTCCCTAGACCTCATATGAAACCCATGTGCCAAATTTGGAGTCTCTAGACCTAGAATTTTGTGTGTTGATATGTCAGTCAGTCTGTTTCTTCTTTTATACATTTTAATTTAGATGAGGACACCAATAGTAATTAGGAAAGAACAAAGTCATAGTTAATCAACTTGCCTTAGATTTAAGCTGCCTATATTCAATTAAGTTGATAACAAAGTTACAGGATCATATACTGTCCCTACATGCATAAATTTAACAATGTGCCCTACATACCCACTAGGATTTATTTAAACGTGCTCCTCACTGAAAACATTACAATACTGTTAGCCAGATTGACTAGCGTTAGCTTGTTATGTAACGTTTCAGATTTGATTTTGAGAATATTAAAGTACTTACTGTCTCCATAATTGATGAGCAGTTGCTTGTAATGTATCATTCAATATTGTCAAATGGTCAATTGTGATGAGTGTGCATTGTTACAAGTTTCACTGTTTTGTTGTTTTATTTCTTGCTGATGTCATACTTTCATTCTATCATTAGAAGTTGTACACTGTAATGCTAGGTTCTCCTCCCTAACTGATAATGCTAGACTATGTTAAATACTCTCAGTGAACATCAATCTTTATTATCTTTCAGACATGTTCAAGTAAACAATGAAGGTGCAATAGACTTTTATAAGAAGTTTGGTTTCGAGATTGTTGAAACTAAAGAGCAATACTACAAAAGGATAGAACCTGCAGATGCACATGTTTTACAGAAAACTATAAGACAACCGCAACACACATGCCACCTATTAAATGGCTCAGTACCACATGCAAAGACTAATGGACATGATTGAATACATAATACATCCAAGCACTACTTGTCAAACCACAATTTGGTTGTTTATGTGAAACAAGTGATAACATTTTGTGTAAGAATCATAATAAAACTGTGTGCATACAGGATTGGTTTACAATAAGATATTTGTTTGGTTATACTGTGGGTTGTAGACATGAGGCCATAAGTCTAGTGCTAGATTGACTGATGATCCATTCAGTATCAGTGTTGTACAGAATATCTTCATATTGATTTCATATGTGTGATACTGTTTTTGGCTGCACTTTGATTTGATACTATGTCTCTCTATTCTAGTGCTGTTTTCAAGCAGAACTTATGACTTCTGAGATAGGTACCTACTTTGCATAAAACTTGTAAATTTATTCTTTTAATACTTTTATTATGTAAAGTTGCTTAGCTCTAGACATTCTTATAACTATATTGGATAAAAAAAATCGGTCAAGTTTTTTACTGTGAATATTGTGGTAGTACATAAATATTAGTAATTATATCCCTGTTTTCTAAATAGATGTACTTGAATTTCTAAGAGGATGTGTGGAATCACCTTGCAAATAATTGGCGTGTTAATACAATAAGGATTTTCAACCAATTAGGAAATAAGAGTTCAATTAACTGAGTCCTATTATAGTAATATTTTTTTCGAATTCTTAGTTTATTCACTGAAATGGATTTATTTAATAAATGTTAATAAAATTATTGTTTTGTTGAGATTTTACACTGGAACAGGTTTTATTTGTATAAGAAGCAACAGTATGTAAGCATTGTATAATACCATTGTTACCAATAAGTCAATTTTCAACTTCATCAACTTGTAACATGTTGAACATCATGTTCACTGCAACCTTAGCATGATTAGTCTAATAAACATGATTAACATTTAAACGTTTTATTTTATTTTAAATCTACATTAAATACAAAAGGCATCCCAACAAAAGACATTATTAAAACAGTTATATAAATCAATTACCAGATCATGCCCTTGACTATTCAAATATTTATCTACAGGTTTTGATGTTATTTTCCTTGTGGTGCTCATATAAATGCTAGTTTGGAATCCCATACATATATTTTCATATCAAGTTTATGGGAACACACAATTCTACCATTGACTGCCTAGTGGAATGTGGATTACACAGATTGCCCTTAACCTAAACCGCCCGTGTCGTATATATGCGACAAAAAGCGCGGTTTTTTTTGGTCCATTTTCATCTATTGCCTATTCGTTGTATTATATATTTTGCGATTAGTAAAATTTTGTAATCAGGTTCACCACAGACACGACAATTTAATTTTGCCGGGGCCAGGCGGTTTAAAGCCCCCTGGCCCAAAATTATATGCACTTTACAAAACGGTATTTTTGTAAGTGCATTTGAGGTTACGAATATTTTACAGATTACTTGATGTAGTGCACAAATATATCGATCTATATTTCGATCGACTTATGTCAATATTTAATGATCATGTTTGTACAAAGTAGGAAGGTACTGTAGGTAAAAGAAAAAGCAAAAAAAGTCTAAGATGTTGTTTAGGTAGTAGTCGGAATTTGATTTTTTTTCCGAATTCTCTATTGTGAAAGACTACAGCCACAATTGCCTTCCCCTAAATCCGGCCCTGAGTAACTATTTCAGCGAAAGACGTACCTATCCGTATAATAATATGACTGTGGCCGTAGAATATTTTTTTATGGAAATATTTTGAAATATTTATTTAAGTACAAATTCTCCATTTTCGAATAGCGAGGTTGAGTCATATGCGTCAAGGGGTTACAATAAAAACACCAAAAATGAGTAAATACATTTCGCATTCATTTATTGAAATAATAGACAATTGTACAATATTGTAGTTTTATTTTTACATTGAACTATGGATCGAATTGACTACGAAATTTGATTGTGATTATTTTTCATTTAACATCTATTGTAAGTATAATAATATTTAATTATAAATCAATCTTTTAAGGCCTAATATCATGATGCATCTGTTATCTAATTCTAGAATGTAAATAGAATGACACGGACCCGACCAGTTTCACCAATTTGATAACTAACCTTAAAATATTTTTCAGAATAGTTAATATTATATCAGCAACAGGTGAAAGCAGTCACAATATATACTTACAGACGGTTTAAAATTGTAATTCTATAAAAATATTCATTAAAGTATATACGTACAATTTAGGTAATCTACATTAGCAGACATACTTGTTATGTACTTACTATCTATTAACTTGCTACTTTCTTAAGTACCTACGTATAATATTCAAATTTAGAATAAGTTCAGTGCCCATAAGATGAGTTTTCTACAGGTGGCTAGAAGAGTTGTTGAGCTGGATTTCTTGTAAAATAAGTACTAAGCCTAGTGTGTTTTTTTAACCTACACGTTCGCGTTAACGTAAACGTCAATTTGTATGTCAAAATGTGTTTCTCCAGAACTTTTTCGCGTTTACGCAAACGTTAAAAACTCACACTTGGTATAGGTATCTACATTATCATGGTTTAGAAATATATAGAGCGATCATAGAAAACCAATACGTGTGATTTTTATTGTATTAACATAACACGTTCGGTCTCAAACGCGTATACTTCTTGTATGAAATCCAGTGCAGCGCCTCTAGCAGTCACTATACGTAACTAAAGTTGTTCATATAATTAGAATAGTTGACTATACCGTAGTTAGTATAATGTTTCTATGGTATACAAAACTCATAATAAGGGCACAGGTGGCTTTGGAAAAGACTTGAATCGCTATCACAGACATATTTTGCATTATATTCACTTCTCATTACGTCAAACATGCGCTAGACTTAGCTCGAACAGTTTAGCTAGTATAAAAACCCGTTATGTAGGAGTCGGTAACTTCGGGAAGAGAAATAACGAAGGAAGGAGTCTAAAGAAAAAAATAATCGTAAGATTTTAATTTGCTGTAGCAAAAGGACATAATTTATATTTGTTATTTTTGTGTTTAAAGTGAGACTTAAATATTTGAGCTAAGTCAATCGCAGGATAACAAAGGCATTAGTAGTCTTTGTTCGGTTATTTGCCAAAGCGCTACAGGCATTGATGGCGTTGGTGACAAAATAAAACATATTTAAACATCTATTATTAACACCTACTATGACTTTAAAGTTTATCGTTAGTATAACATTAACAATTAAAGCAAGCAACAACTAACTGTTAACTGTTGTAGGTTGTTCTATCACATATACCTACGAAAGTCTCCTTGTATACCAGTAACTAGGTACCTAAATACGTAATAATATTGCATTCAAAGTTAAAATTATATTATATTTTAAATGAGTCATTGTATTCCCTTAAGAAAGACTGAAAGATATTTACTTACTAAACTTTTTTTTTTCAATTCCAAATATAAGATCATATAAAATATGTGTTATCTAATTCAGATAAAATTTAAGAAAAATATACAATAAATACTTGAGCATCTATTAAAATCTGATAATATTTTAATAGATAGTTGTGATGATGTTTTGTGGTCCATACATAGCATATGTTATAAATACGAATTCCAATTAGTTTTGAATTTTATTATCCTAAAAGATAACTAATTATATTCGTAATAAATATGTATCTTGAAATTGAATGCATTTATACGCCAGATAAGTTTTATTCGAGTTCACGTAAACATAACTGTAAAAATTGTTCATAAAAATATGAGAAAAAGAATCTAATAACTTAAAAACAACAGATTTAACAATTAAATATTTAATACGCACAACACGGTAGATAGTAATAAAATCACAACATCAAGTAAGGGAAATGGATAACAATTTAAACGTGCATTTCCCGTGATGTATTTCTTTATCACACAAGGCAACACTTAAAATATTGCCAATATACAACAATAAATACGTAACTAACATTTAAACGTGATGAAAACTGTGTACTTGCACGTACCATCTCGCTACCGTGTACAAAGTACACACTCGCTATCAGGTAGGTACGAAGTACCTACTTGCTACCAAGTACGTATTAGGTACATACGTACGTGGTAGGTATTTAAGAAGTATCTGCTCGCTACCGAGTATGTAGTACATACTCTCTATAGAGTACGAAGTACCTACTTGCTACCGAGTACGTAGTAAATACTCGCTTTAGAGTACGAAGTACCTACTTGCTATCGGATAGTAAACCAATATACTAGCGCGAACGCGTGAGTATTTAAGTCATTTCAATGCAGCGCTACTACATGTGAGTTTTTAAGGGTTAGTTAATACAGACCGGCTCGGAGGAAGGAGTTTTTTTTAATAATCTTTATACAAGGGTTTTGTATCCCTTCTATACTTTTAAATGTCACTTCTTTTATTATTGAGAATGCATAAGAGACAACCTAGCGCGCTTTGTGTGAAATAGACCAGCCGACAGACCGGTTCCGAGTGCATCCGCTCCGGTCTAAATGAAACTGCTATATGCTCCGGCCAGTCTCAAGCGCATAACTCGCACCAGTCTGTGAACGGGCCCTAAAACATCTTTCTGCATGCCCACTTTGATGTTTACGCGCTCGTGACACAGCTTGTCATGTTTTCTATAAAACATTTTTCATTTTTGAAAAGTTCACATAGGAACAAAGACAAAATAAACTTGTGTTACCCATGTAAGGTAAAAGTTAGCAAGTACAATTTCCCTACTGATACAGAGGGCTCCATAATTTAATTCAACCATATAATAAATTACTAAACTAGAAACGAAAGGTAGCCATGCACCTTTGGTAAATTAAATATAATTAAATAAACTAAATTACAAGTAATAATAGCATTTAAATAGTTTTAAAATCCTATAAAATTAAACAAGTAGTAATTTAGCCAATTCCTATTGTGATTCGCGTAACATTAAGTAGGTAGACTACAATACTGTAATAACCTCACTTACAAACAATACTGAACGAGTAAAACAGCCACAGCACATAAACGCATTACCCTTCATTGTTTCACACTGTCGGGTAATAATTACTTTAACATTACTAATAGAGGTGGCGTAGTTAAAAATGCCATACAAATCTATCGTGTCAGATTTCAATTCAATAGATTTCAAATCAGTTAAGCTAGACGAAACACATAAAAATCTGACAATCACTCAATTAGGTTAATACCATATATAGACTGGACATTAAAATATCAATGAAATAATTTAAATAATTCACACGATCGATACAAATTATATCGAGTCCGAAATCGAACATAATTTTGTTAAGATACAAGTACCTACCAAACTTTGGTAAATTTAATCACAAAAATTAAGTTACATAAATATGTTAATAAACTCGTAAAATAGTCGTAAATGCTAAATTAATTTTATGTGATACAGGATACGGAACAATCCATGAAAATCTTCGTAAAGGATCGGTCGGTTTTGATACTTTCCATTAAAGATAAAGATCATCTTTTAACTCCTATACGAGTATTTTTTAACACATCCCTGGCCACGTGAACCATATCACTTTTCTAAACTTTCGATTCCTCATCAGTTGATGTACCGTCAGCAAATGTGTTTTTATTAAATCATATGGCGTAGTTCAAACGTTCCATACTTCTGTTAAGAGTTCTGTTATACACAATGCTCCCAATTTTGTTTCTCTGATTATTGGTGTCTCTAGCAACCATTATTTTGTACAAAATCCCGCTCAGTGCCTCTAGCGGCAAGGAATGATTGTACAAAAAGATTTGTTAAACTTTGTAGTCGGTTTGGATATCTTGAATCTTTTACGCATGAGTCGAATTCACATACAAAGGATATACGCACAGATACCTACGCCTTTTCCCATGGGGGTATACAAAGATTCTCCCTATGTCCAGATAAATTTGTAACCCCCTTGCTGTTGGACGGCCATTGTAGGCCTATAGGATTCTTCGGGTACGAAATCATTATATTTTGGCGAATAAATATTTTAATAGGTAATGGAGCCTTGTTTTCTTTCTTCTTGTCTTTTTGGGAAAATCCAAAAACTGACAAATGTGGTACTATTACTAGTGACGAGATATTGTTTATTTGTTTATTATGTTTCTAGGCACACAATAAGCGTTCTCTAGTTGCGACAACAGAATCCGCACATTCATAACTGATTGTTGTCCCTTGGTAGTGTGTTAGTGATGTCTAACAGTTGTTGTATACGTTCAATGCATAGTTTCGAACCTTCGTTCGCTTCTTTGGCCATCTGTAAAGAATATTTATGTCACTGTTTTAAGTTTATTCTTGTTTATAAACATTTTTGTTTACAACAAGAGGAATCGAAAAGTGGAGCAAAAATCGTGTATTGGTATCCAAGAAATAGGAAAATGAAGCGAGGTAGATAGACACGAAGGTGGAAAGGCGAAATAAAGAAAACAACAGGAAGAACTTAAAGGAAAGCGCTAAACAGAATGGAGTAGAAAGTAATGGAGGAGGCATTTGCCACAGTCTGGCAAACAGACCGGGTTTTATCAAGTCAGAAGAATCTGTTTGTGTATTTTAACTACTGTAAAACCTATGTGTCTGAATAAAGGTTTCTATCATTATTATATTATAAAAACTTTTTATTTATTATTTATTTATTTGATTTATTTATATTACGAGGGCTAACAGACACATTGTATATCATTTAGTAGTAAGCAAATTTGGGTAACAATTTAACTAATAACAAGCCCACGCAGATAACTAGTATAAAACAAGAAAAAAAGGAGAAAATGATAATAAATGCATGTAAGAATATCTATAAAAGTACTTACGAGCGAGAAATTAAGGAATCCATGTGGTAAGCCCTCTAACACCTCTATGCCAACAGTGTTGCCAAGCTTCTTGAGTTTCTTCGCAAACATCACGCAGTCATCCAAACAGGGATCCAAATGGACAGTCTGAAAATAAAAATGATGTTATTACAAAAAATTATATGAAAGTCCTTTGCTTGTATTCAGAGAATGAATGGTTTTTTATTATGTAAGTTAGTCCGATGCTTGATCTGCATTAACCCAGCTAGATAAGGTATAAATGCCTAACACCTCGAAAGCTTGCAGAACTGGGTTCAACTACAATGTTTTTCTGGGTTCATTCATATTATGTTAGACTGAGAACATGTAATCTAGTACTAAAATGTTTATGCCAGTTTTTGGGTGTGGCACGGTAAACATGTACAGCACACTTACAAAAATTTGAAGCGTCTTTACAAATGCACACGTAAATAAAAGCTGCACACAAACTCTAAACATGAACAGTTTATGAATACAAATTGTTCATGTAGTTCGGCAGAGGGCAGCGCGTGTGCACAACAGTTCTTGTGTTAAATTTCCTTATGTTTTAGAATAGGAAACTATGCCCTTAATTATGTGAAGTGATACTTTGTATAAGATCGCTGCCAAAGTGAAGTGGCACGTGTTAGCTGAGGTTTGGGGCATGTTATAATAATATTAATATATAAGTTACATAAGTCTGTCCGAACTCATATAAAACTTATGCTTTGTCACAAACATGCAATGTAAGATTTTGATTTAAAAGGCTTATGTAATGTTTTTAAACACAAATATCAAATGTGAACTCACCAATATTCTAACAGGGGGAAACATCTTGAGCAGATGATCTTCAGCCCAATAAGGCGACAGTAGCGGGTCCTTGGGTACAGAGAATATAAATTCATCGGACGGACTGCGCGCTATCAACGCGTCCAGATTCGTTCTTGCTGCTATACTGTAGGAGAAAAAAAAAGATGATTAACACCTAAACGTAAATTCATCTATTCAACGCGAAATTTTCTCATTAGAGGCCTGATGTAAATGAATGGGCACAAACGCTAACTTTGTGTTGCTATCATATAATTTTTTTTTTATTCTGAAATAAACATGCGCTTGACTGCAACTTGCCTGATATTAAGCAATGGGGAACCATGTGTGGGTATCCAGATAAAAGGTGCACTCCCACGGACGACGGTGACTCAATTCCCAAAAAGTTTGAGAATTAAATTCCTTTTAAATCAATACAATATTATTAATAAATACTTACTCCTCATTTGTGGGTCTAGTGATGGCGTTAGACCCCGTGATATAGGCTAACCTTGAAGACATAGCACCCATGAACCCTGTTGCCGCTTCACTTATTCTGTGACCAAGAATAAAAATAAATTCCCATAAATTTAAACAATAAGATGACTTTTTAATTCTATTGTTAAAATCCAACTCTCTACAAAAACCAAACCAAGGTTCTTTAATATTTAGGGTCTGTTTATATATGACGGAAATTACGTCGAACGTGTCATCTATTGTGTCACATTGCAAGGTCGACACACTAACGAATTATCGGTTAATTGTGAAAGGTTGAATTTTTTGCTATGTAATATTTGTCTGTTCTAGCGTTACGCGACCAATGATACGCAACCACGGACTAGATACACGGCATAACTAATACAAATCATCCTACCACAAGCTAATTTTGATTGTTCCGTTCAAGGACAAGAACTTGAACGAACCAATCCATATTAGTTATCTTCCCCGATACTCCAATAAGTTTTGAAGATTACAATTTCAAACAACGTTTGAAGACAGCGGTGTCTAGCAGGCATCTAGTCGGTGTACGCAGCGCAATTTCCGTGAGATATGAAACGACCCTTAGTCTCGTAAATAATACAGGGAGTCAAGTAATCTATTGTTTAGATCTAAAGGCTTTTGAAGGTTGTAGACTAAAAAATATCAGGATTAGAAGACGTGAATAATCGGGTAAGAAGACGGTAAGTATTTCAATAAAATAACTACGGCAAATATCACTTCACCCCAATCTCTCGATAGAACAATCATTAATTCTACCAGTTAATTACAGATCGTTAAGATTACGTTGGATTAAATCGTAACGTTCACCGAGCACTTTGTTGCATCTGCACTTTCCGACGACACAACGGTGCAACACACAGTGTCAGCCATTCTAAGATGGCCGCTTCACCCGTGCTCGGTGTTCATTCGTTCATTCATATTGTCATTTTCGAATGACAGCTGACTTCAAAGACGGACGCCATGACAGTATAAAATGACAGCTGATGCATTGAGAAGTAGAATCAGATGTGCCAACAGATCTAAAACCAGCGTTTGTTTGTATTTACCCATCTACTTAGTGTATCGATTACATCTCACGATCTTCAAAATTCAAAGTGATAAAAAGGAATAACGTAAAAATGTCTGTGAACAGTTTCAACACGATTATTGCAGTAAAATTAAAGAAATGTAATGTATATTTTTTTATTACCTAGCTTTTATCCTTTTCTTATTATCTTTTGAGTATTCATCTTCAACTAAAGGTGGTTCTCCTACTAATGTACTTGAGTTTTCAGATTCTGCCTCCCTGCAAAAAAAAAAAACAATTTATTACTTACAAGACTTTTCTCTAACGTGACATTCTGAGACTACGAAAATTAGTTTTCAAACGATATTCGCCATTTTTTTCAACATATTATTATGTCGAGTTCGAGATTAATGTCTTAACGCGAGAATCGAGGCCCAGATGATTATGACAGAGGACATTATTGTTAGTTACATTTTTATGTAAAAGCGACCGATATATGGGATATATGTATACTTTTTTTCTTAATTTTATGCTCCGTTCTACTAAAGTTTTGTCAAAATCTATCAATTTACCTGTGAGATTCATCCAACGTCTTCGGCGTCTGTTTGATGATAGGTATCCGCCTGCCTTCCGAGTCGGTATCACTGTCGAGAGCGTATCGTTCTAGGAACTCTGCTACGTACTGTTGCGATCTATCTTCAGGTGGCGTGGTACCTACAATGTTGATGGTAATAAGGAAGAATTTATACGGTAAGCTGGTATAACAGTGCCGCTAACGCCAGTGCGATTAGTAAGCGTTACGTGGAGTGTTTTATTTGCTGTAATTTTGGAAGTTATTTGAAATATTTCCGGAAAGTATTCCTGAAATATTCCAAAGTATCGGAAAATTTCCGAAGTTTTTACATCTAGTTCTAACTCAATTAGCCGGAAGAGCCTTTATTAGTTCATCGGACTTCCCAACTGTCTTTGTCGGGAACTTAAATATATGGAAATTGTCCGTGAAACTTTGCTTGAGCGATTGAGGATTGCTATGTAATGTCTCTTGAGTGGCGTTAAGTAGGTATGTGGTTCCACAGTATCAAGGTAGTATTGTACTGGTTGTCTTTTACGTAATGTTATGTCTTTAATTTTAGATTGCGTATACGAAAATAAAATCTATCACAAGCGCCAAAGAGTGTAATAACAATCAGCTTATCTATGATGGCCGCCTTAGCGGTGCTTGGAGTTCGTTCGTTCCTTTACATTGACAGTTTCGAGTGAGAGCAGACTCGAATAGCGGATGCGATGACAGTATGAAATAACCGCTGATGTATTAAGAAGCGGATGTGCCAGTAAATTCAATACATAGAATATTTTTATTTATGGAAATAAGTTACCTGTGGCTGTATGTTCGCTCTGTAGCGAGGCTGCACTGATCGTGGTGTCGGAAGACTTCCTGCGTTCACTGCCAGATTTGTGAGCCAGTAGCTCCGCTATATCTGAAGGTGAAACCTCTTCGAATGATGATGGGCCTTCGCTTATGCCTTCTACAAAATAATAATCTTATTTACATCAAATTACTTAACATAATAATCTCCAGATACACTACCTGGGCTGACTAGTTTAGCACGAAGGGGAAGTTTATATCGCACATTGGTGCGATATAAATTAATAGTTTTATAAGAAGAAATGTTTGTTTTTATCATACTAATTTTCTATGGAGATTAAAAAAATTAACATTTTTATTTAAAACGAAAGAAATCACGACATGTTTTTTATTTATTATTAAAGACTAAGGTCTTTAAATAACCTATCATTCTTCCATTTACTATATCAGAAAATTCTTACCTTGTGAGGGGCTAACTTTGAGGAATCCATTACTGTCAACTGGTGTAGTCGCATTAGACGATGGGTTTAGACCGCCACTGCCTTGTTTGTCGTCTTTGCCTTTGCCTCCTGTGCTAGGACTTGCGTATGCTAAAATAAAATAAGAACTTGTTTAAACACATGATCTAGTAAAAAAAATATTAAAAAATACTAGGGCTTTGCATGGTACTTTTAAGTTTACGGTTTAGAATATATGTAGTTTTGGAATCATAATCGGTATTGAACTAAAGTTTATTGTTTTTACGCGCTATTTAAACCAATTAAAATGGCCGGGACTTGACAACGAACTGGCAAGGCCTCGCCTCTTTTGTGTGAAGATATTTACGATCTTTACCCAAGTATTTTATTGGTTGACACAATAACGTACCGCATTTACAATTTATTCGGGGGAGTTTTTCAGAACTAATTAAATTTGTAGAGGCACACTTTTATTGTGAGAAATGCCATGTTGTGGAATTCTCTGCTGACATCTCTGATTCCCGATAGCTATGTAATATCACCAGTGAGTAAGAACAGGCAAGTTGTGATTAAGCCCAGGCCTGTTATAGGATTAAAAGAGTATAATTTAAAGAGCTCATAATACCTTTTAAGCACCTCATCATGAAACCAAAAGGAAGTACAGGATCCATGAGACACAGTAACCTCGCAGGACTGGGTACGAAGCTGATCATCAATGGTGCATACGCTAAGAACATGCCGTCTGGTCTTCTAAGTCCTGACATTAGGATTTTCAGAGTACACGCTGTTACTAGGTTAGCACCCGCTGAATCACCGGCGAACACTATTCGTTTGCCTAGAAAAAAATATTTAAATTAAGAAATCAATAGCGACTCATTGACTAAAGTAAAATAATATTTTTACATAATTGAAGCCCCACACGTGGTCCCCGGGTGGTGCAAATCAGGTGACAATAAACTGGTGGTAGGCTTCGGCCGTGGTTAGTGACCTCCTACCATACAAAGCCATAAAATAAAGCCGCACCGCAAAGCGGCCTTGCCGTGTTATTATATTTTTCTTATTGATTTTTTACAATTTAAACGTTACAATACTATTGCATATGGCTCAAATAAGGTAGAATTTAAGGCATGATAAAGCCTTTCCAGTTCGCCATTTATCTAGCAGTGGATCAAAATATTTGTAACAAGTATTATTAAAATTATTGTAACAAGTATTATTATTATTCACATAATAACACTTACCCGTAGTTCCGATCTCCTTCAAATGCGTTAACATCCAACAATACGCATAGAACACCTCCTCCAGCGCACGAGGGAAAGGGGCTTGTGGTGCTAAACTGTAGTCAATAGATAGTATCGGTACGTTCAGTCGGGCCGCCCAGTCTCGTAGATAGGTTTCATGTGATTTAGAACTCTGGGCTACGAAGCCACCGCCGTGACAGTGGAATAGCACGCCATCTGACGGAGGTATTGACGAACCTTCACTCACCTGGATAAATAAAAATAATTTTAATACAAAATTTAAAAAGCTAAAATACTGTTTATGGAAATTCAACTTGAATCAGTATCCGAAATTTAGGTCAAATATATCTTAATAGCTTTCCGACCGCGGCTCGGCTCGCGCGTATGTCAGTTATCACGTTGAACCATTAAATCTTTTTGGGCAGTTGGATATAAACTACCATATATTTTTCCTCGGGTCTGAAACTATCTCCATAGCATATTTCATCCAAATATATTCAGTAGTTTCGGCGTGAAAGCGCAGAGTTACTTTCGCATTCATAATATTAGTATGGATCAATGGGGCTAGTAGATCCAGAGTACTTCGAGCCAATGGGATCTTTTGTGCCTTCCCTTGATACTATTAAGCCTCAGGTATTCCCTCCACGCAGTTTGTACATGTGTCCAAACTCGGCGTTCAATGATTATTTACTTAAAATGAACGTGTAGTAAATGTTCTAACTTACCGATCCAGTCCTCTTATGAACACTGATAAGTCTAACATTAAGGCCTTGTAACCCTATATGTACGGTGGGCGGTAACACTGTGGTGTCTTTACCATCTGCTTTGGTCACTGTTATAGGCTCCGGTGGGATGGTAATGATTTTGTTCACAGCGACCGGTGGTGACATTAAGCTTGGTACTCGTTTCATGATTTCTGTAATAACAGATATAGGCGTTAATAAACAAAGTCTTTTAAAATTTAAGGGGTTTTTTGACATATTATTGAGTTAATAATCGCGACTTTTTTTTCTAATAATCTTATGTTTTATATTAAGATATGTAATAATTTACATTTAGCGTAAATTGACAAATATGCTATCCGTACGGTACCTTTCTATGAATCAGACAGCGCGCGCGCCATCGCATTATGCTTTAGGTACTGTAGGTACGCGAAAGGATTATTGATAGATTAGGTAATTTTTTAATCGAAAATTAAAATACTCAAAAAAGGGATTTTCTTGTAAGTATAAAGTAAGTTTGAAAGGGTATTTAATTAACTTAACTTGGTCAAACGGAAGCGTAGTGGGGGTAGGTTTGCCATTGTATTTCATGAATGGAGACTAATAAAGGTGAATGTAATAATAATAATAATGTTATGTTAATATAAATGTTTTAATTTTATTGCAATGATTTAATTTTGTTTTTTTAAATGTAATGATTTAATTTGAAAGTTTTCATTTATGAATTTAAATTTTTAATTTGCTGTGCCCGACTGGGTCCGTAATAATCTAATTATTTATTTAAACCACCTAAGTAAACACATTGTGGAATGCAATAAATGATTGATTTGATTTGAATTTCAATTGAGACGATAACGAGTGTCAGATAATTTTTATGAAATATTATTACTAGTATATAAGATGAACCATTACTGAACAAGATTAAATAAAGTATCCATTGTCGTTGTGTTTACGTCACGACAATAACCATTATTTTTATAGAGTTATCAAGGTTGGTAATACATCTCTATGTTGCTAGTAGCTGCAATTTTAATATGCTTCACAATGTTGCTTTGGGCAGACGAATGTCCCATGTCATATATGAGTGGCAATTACAGAATCATCATCATCATTCCCCTTGCCTTTTCCCATTTCTATTGGGATCGGCTCCCAGTCTAACCTGATGCGGCTAGCTACCAGAATTATACAAGCGACTGCCATCAGACCTCGAAACCCGTAGGGAACCAGTAGCCGAGATGGTTAGACCAGGTGTCAGATTATATTAACTTCTGACTACATGTAACGATTGTCATAGTGTGTTAAATGACAACGGGAACCGACGGCTTAATGTGCTCCCCGAGGCACGGAGGGTAGTCCCTCAACCAACCAGACACCGAAACAAATTTTTGTTGTAACACAAATATTGTACAGGGCGGGAATCGAACCCGCGACCTCCCGGGCACAGTATAGCCCAATCGGACAGCTTACACCGCTCTACTAACGAGGTCTACAGAATAATGACGACTACAGAATAATGATAAAAATTAAACCTCGTACAATTAATTCCACCGTCCTAGTCAACGCCATAGATTATTAAAGTTACTCTCTTGTCCTTCGTATTAGAATGATAAAATACAAGGGTTATCACAGAAACATGATAATGAGTTCGTGATCAAATGGTCTTAGTTACATGAAATTAGGAAATTATTATTATCTAATAATGACAGGGGAAATGTCGGTATCTACATACTCGGAAACATTAATATTTGATAGCAAAAAACACAAAAAAAAGTCAGTAGTTTTTAAAGTTATTATGTACCTACTTACATTTAGTATATGAAAACCACGGGGCAACAAACAATAAAGTACTCTCCAGCGTTATTATAATTTAGTTTTAAGACTTCTCTATTTATGACTCGAACGAATTTATAAAAATATTATTTCAACACGATGAGTATTACAAACTTCTTCATGCCAAAATTGTTAGGTACTTGAAAATATCATAACAATTATAGTAAGTAAATGATATAACATTACGTCAACCCTTTTTACTGTCCCACAGTTGGGCATGGGTCTTCTCTCAACTATCTTACCAGTTGAGAAAGTTTAGGCGTTAATCCACACACGCTGGGCAAGTGCGGGATGCCACATGCCCTCGAATGATTCGTTCTAAGACATGCCGGTTTCCTCACGATGTTTTCCTTCAGCGATATTGAGCAGCGGCGCATTAACAATTCACGCAAATATGTGTGGGCTCGACCGGGAATCGAATACACGACCTTATATTACTAAGGCGAGGCCCGTGCCGCTGCGCTATCGCTGTTCTAATATTACAAAACTTACCACTTTCGGTCAGAAACCAAAACGCCTTGCAGAACTCGATGCTCGCCGACTGCGATATGTTGACAATCCTGCGCGCCCGCATCTCTGGGTCGATGAGGTACTGCCCTCCCGTCCACACGGAACTGATCAAGTTACCGTGACAATAGTACGCTTCTGAGAACCCCGCCATACATATCGAAATGCCTTTTAAAATCCCACGCATTGATGGCAGAAACTGGAAACATGTCAAACATGTTTTAGGTTAATAAGAACTAGTAACAGGCTGGCTTTAATAGGAATCTTAACCGCCCTAACTTAGGATAGAGTTTACTCAAGCGATACTGTAGGTAGGCGATTCAATGTCAGCTCTAGTCCATAATATGGAAAAATGCGAGGAAAAGCCCAGGGAATACGTCTCTAAAAGTATGTGGCATTTCAGCCCTCCCCCCATTATCTGGAGTTTAGAGCGCCCGTGTCAATGTCACATAGAGTCAGCGATGACTATTAAATAGCATTTCTTCCTTCCTTGCGCTCCATTTACCCAAAGGGTGTAAAGTGGTGTAAAGGGATTAAGCTAAATCTTTCCATATCTTACTTAGGGGGGTGGGAGGGTCTTGGCAAATATCACGTCATTATTTTTCTCGCAGAAAACGGTGTAAAATTGTATTTGTCGTATTCGTCCGAACTTCGCAGATCAGCGAAGTACCGCTCGACAGTTTTGCTGTATCGACACCAGCGTGATTTGGATTGCCCGTTTACTGCTAATTTAGAAGTTTTGAAGAATCTCGCGTGAGATTAGGGGATGGGAGAGGGAGTTGAGGAAAATCTTACGATATCTTACCAAGGGGGGGAAGGGGGGTCGAATATCACCCAGTTTTCGATGGCTATGTCTATGGGGCTTAAACGTAATTGGGGGCGAGTCTACTGCCGTACATCGGGCACAATTCTGTACTTCGAGTTGCAACAAAGATTCTCTATATTTGAAAAGTTCTTTTGGTCGACCTGGGAGTAGAACCGACACCTCCGGGTTATTAAGCGAACACGCTTACCACTGGACCATAGGCAGTTAAATAATAATGTTATGTATATCTCAATGTTATGTCTTGATTTTAAAGAATCTTTGTTACTGACTATTAAATTTACTATCACTATATAAAAATTACATTTTTATGTGATACTAAAATTAATACTTACAACAAAAAGTCACAAGGATTAACTACCATTTAGAGTCAATAAAATACATTGTAACAAAGGACTACTCACTTGAAATCCAAGACATCTTCCATAGAAACAGTATTGGTTGATGGTGTCTGCTTGAGCAAATAGTTCCTCCGGGGTGTGAGGTTCGGTTGGGAACAATTCCCCTGGTGGAGCCCATGATAGTAATGTGTGGAGGTGATGTAGACAAGTGCCGAGAGAAGCTAGTAGTTGACCACATGACTCCACTTCTCTAAAAAAAGTAAATGCTGTTCGTTGTTAATCGTTGGCGTACCGTAGAGCAGGGATTACCAAAGTGGGTTTTGCAGAACCTAGGGGTTCCGTAAAATAGTCATCAGGGTTCTGCCAAAAAATAATGTGAAAAGAGAAGAATTGATTACTTATTTATACTGTATATTGTGCGTTGATGTTACATTTGTAATCATTTGATAGGTATGGGGTTTTACAAAATAGAAGGTATTTATTTCGTTATCTTTAAAGTTAAGAAACTCCTGCCGAAGAGAATAATAAGGTCGTCTCTCGTCGTTAAATGTAGCTAAAATCTCGCGCCGGACCAGAAAGAGAAAGTTGATTTTGTTTTCTGTTTATATTCTTCGATAGACTGGCGCTTGACTAGAACTTGCCTGATGTTAAGCAATGATGTAGTCTACGATGGAACGCACCAGCCCAGTATACCGATTCACTCGTGATTACGAATGTTTATCGGCGAGAAGGTAGCAGTGGAATGAGCCTCCCTAAGGTTAGTAACCTTAAAGGAGCAACAATTCCGACCCACCCTCTCTGCATGGTGTCACCAGACATCGCACCGGAACACGGCAAGGCCGCTTGACGGTGCAGCTTTGTCTGGTGAGTGGTCACTAACCACGGCCGGAGCCTACCACCAGTTGATTGTCACCTGATTTGCACCACCCGGGGATCACGTGGGGGTATTCAATTAAAGGTTTTAAACGGACTAATTTTTTTTATTAGTCTAGAGAAACAAAAAAGTTTGAACACAGGTGCTAAACGCAAAAACATAGTAAATGGTAGGTATATTATTTTCCGAAGTACCTAACTACATAACAAAATTTCCTGTTTTAGGCAAATATATTTTTTATCAGTAGGTATTTTATACCGATTTAAGTATCTATTCAACAAAAAGGAAATTTGTACTTTGTTGTGATCTATCTAAAGAACAAAAGACAAAGAACTTTCTCTTACCTACTAATTGGGTTCAGTAAACAAATAGCAATGCAAACCAGTAGAAATCGGTTTACTAAGTCTTATAGTTTTAGCAGCGGTGGCGCAGCGGTACGGGCCTCGCCTTAGAAATATGATTATGGTCGCAGTTTCGATTCCCGGTCGTACCCACAAATCTTTGTGTGAATTGTTTCACCGCCGTTGCTCAATATTGGTGAAGGATAACATGCATTACACTTTTATAGGAAAACACATTTCATTACATTATTGTAGTTGCTAAATAAAATGTTACGTTTCTAACCGTTTTTTTTTATTGACGGGCCGGTGGCGTGGTCGGTAAGATACTTGCTTTTCACGCCGCAGGTCGTGGGTTCGATTCCCACCCGAGACAAACATTAGTGATTAACATTCGTGTTTGTGTCGAGTCTGGGTGTAAATATCTATTTTAAGTATATATTTTCATAAGAAAAGTATTATATGTATAGTATATACCAGTTATCTGGTTTCCATGAGACAAGCTCTGCTTAGCTTGGGACCAGATGACCGTGTGTGATAATGTCCCTGAATATTTATTTATTTTAATTCCTAAAAGGAAACCGGTGGGATTCGTGTTACATGGACTCTTCGCCACTGCTAAATACGTTTTGAAGGCATACAGTTTGCAACAACCCCATAAGGAGGCATAGGTACGGTAACTAGGTATCAATGCAACGTAATAAGTAAGTACCTAGGTACTATTTGCATTGACCCCAATGCAATGGCTCAGCTAGGCTGGCCTCTACACTCGGAAGTTCATTGCAAGCACGTTCTGTTCTTATCCACGGACGTGTAATCTGATCGTGTCTGAATTTGTACCGACGACGTGTTGTTTATAGCAACAAACCTCCGCTTCGCAAGGGTGCTGTAGAAATTTTTATCATTTCTTGCTCTGTTAGTGATGATAAGAGATATCATTAAAAAAAAAGACGGGTTGCACTCCGGGAGTGCCGGCAGAAGTGAAAACTTGATTATTAACATCTTAATCTGCCTAAACGAAACAGTAGGCCCAGGCATACATTTTCGCCGCGCCACACAGTGGTCTGAAAATCGAGCTCCCCTTTCATAGAAAGTCAATGTGGGATATTCATAAAACTAAAATATGGAACGTCTCAGGTATACATTCCTTTAATGCATATTTTAGTATGAATGATTTTAGTTACTCCGCGCCTGAGAAAAAAAATATTTAGTATTTTTTTGTATGGGAGAAATTACATAAAGTACATTTTCTTGCGACTGAATGAAACTGAAAGGCTGGTACTCATACGAGCTATTGCCGCTCTTAAGGCGATTACGCTGACATACCACTCGTGTACCTTTAGGTGCCGCTTCACACGTAGGATTTTTTTGAAATTTCGAATTTTCGGTATTGAATATTTTATGTTATGCCTTTGGGGTTGTTGTTTTCTTGCGAATTCCTTATGAAAACAACATTTTTTTTTATGGAAACAATCTCTAAATCGCGTAAAAATGTCTGCTGTTTCATACTAAAGTTCAATACCTGCTTGGCCGTAATGTATGAAACAGTTGTTTTCTTTTCCGTCATTTCAAGGTGGTTTCCATAAAAAAAGTTGTTTGTTTTTATGAGTAGAATCACCTCATAACAGGAAAGCAACGACCATAAAGTCACGCTATTTAAAGAAGGAATAAAACACTTATTTAACATTTTTTTCATATTTGAAAATTTAATACGATTAAAAACTGTACAATCAATTGTAAAACAAGTGTTTAAATATTATAACAGTTAAACAGCTAAAACTAATTTATTTATTTTTAAATTTAATCGAATAATTTAGAAAACTTCATTTGGTTAGTATGTACATTCCTCAAAATACTTCGTCTAAACCCTAGCCTTTGTTTGTTTAGTACTGAAAAACGTTATTTCTCTAGTATTAGAACATAAAATAATAATTACATCTATAACTAGAAAAAAACTGAATCAAAGAATACAAAAAGCTTCATTTGGTTAGTATTTACTTACATTCTTCAAAATACGTCTATATTCTCTTTGCTTCTTAAATACCAAAAATTCTTATTTATCTAGTCTTAACATTAAAATAAATAAAAATAATAATAACGTCGATATGTATAAAATACGCATTAACAATTATCATCAAAATCTTCTAATTCTGAATCCAGCATTGCGACACTAACATCAACAAACTCAATATTTTCTTTGTCCACACTTGTATTGTCTTCATTAATGAGAAGTGTTTTCATGTCATCAGAGACAGCTGTTCTGATTGACTTTCTGTGTACAGGTCTTATGCTGGATAGGTACGGATCTGACGATACAAGGAGTCCATTAAAAATATCTTCATTTGTTGCTCTACGACAAAATTCCGCGAATAATGTTCTCGGATTTTTTTGAAGTCTTTATTCCTGGCTTGTTGAAATGCCTGATAATTTCAGCACCATGCAGTAAAAGTTTGTGAACACTTGACGGCATATAATACCAACCATAGTGTTCCACATATCTTTCTGCAGTAAGGCGCGCAAAATTTGCAAACGCTTCAACATTAACGGGCTCCCCACATGCTATCACACCTAGAATTGTGGCAAATCTTTGGATTATAGTGGAATCTAATCCAGTGATGGCTGCCGTTTTTACAGGATTACTAAAAAATTTTCGGGCTGTACTGCCATCATTTGTAGTGCCTGCACCTGAAACAAAAACCAAAAACTTCACCATTTTGAGCAGAAACAAGGTATTTGGTAAGTAACGTTTTCAAAATCATTCAAATCAACTCGTTGCACTTCAAGATTCACCTTGTTTGATGATATCTACTAAGAGGCCCATTTCATCACGAAACTTCTGCTGGATGATTTGCTTTCTTGCCTTCAATAATTTTTTGCTGTCTGCATCCCTAGCTTGCCATGTTTTGAAATCAAGTCTGTAGGAAATGTGAAGCAAACATTCCATACACCTAATCCAAGCATGGAGAGTAGACAAACCATATTGGTATATTTCCGTTGACACTGGTTTTCTGGAAAACAAATAAATAATATATTTAAAAATAGGTATTCATGATTATCAGCCAAGAAAATTATAAAAGTATTCAAAACATACTCTGAGATCACATGTAATTTATTCATTTCAGATGGGGTTGCTTTACATATGTCACAAGTTTGGGTTGATGTTTCTGATAATTTAGAAACTATTTTACCATCTATCATAGTCATGAGCATTTTAACTTTAACTGCATGATTTCCCATTATAGAAGGCACCAGTGTAGCAATTTCAGCTTCAATCGTGGCTTGTTCTCTCTTGATGTCTAATTTGTTTTCACTTGCAAACTTGAAAAAAAGAGGCCTGCAAAACATGGTCGAAGACGGTTTTGGATTCTCCCATACATTTTCTTCATCACAATCTAATCTTACAGGTACAAAAGAACACATGAAGACGCTGGAATCATCTTCCTCCACCATGCTTTGCTTATACAAACTCTGCCCTGAAGAACCATCAAAGCCCCACTTACACAGAAGTGTTAACTCCTTGCCATCTAAAGTAGAGGGCAAACGTAGATATTTTCCAAGTCTTGACACAGTTTTATCCAAAATTGCTTGAAGTTTAACTCGTGCCCCATTTTCAGAAATGTCTATGCTATCCTTAGGTGGGTAACAGTCCTTTTTCGCTTCTAGGACAGTGAAGGAAATAGTGGGATTCCTTCTTCCTTTGCACAAGCTCTCAAAGTAGTATACTGCCACTTCGACAGCTTCAACGAAGTCAAAATACCTAAAGCTTTATCAGCAGAATATATGGGCACATTTTTTTTAGTTTTAAGTATATCTTTTATGTTTGTAGCCTCTTCGGGATTCTCTGTGACTAATTTTATTATGTCTGCTACATCTTTATTTTGCGCCTTCAAGTTAGTTGCATAAGCAAGACTTTCCGATGGATGATTTAAAAGCTCTTCTACTCTCCTTTTCTTCTGTAACGGGCTTAACACCGAAAACTCCTTTCTTTGGTTTCCAAGAGATGTTGAGGTTCCAACACTACAAGTCTGTGGTTGTGCGGATGTTGATGCACCTTCGTTTACGGGAAATTCTGAACTGGAACACTGTGACTGATCTATCGTTACGGAGGAAGTCATCTTTTCCTTGATGACTTCAGGCCATTTGATGTCTTCTTGGAGCCATGCTTCGTACTTTTTAATGAAAGTATGTCGTTTACGATTACATGAGATCCATTTCCTTTTCAATGCACACACATAAGTTTGGCAGAATTGTTTCAAGTCTCTCTTTTCATTTTCTGACAAATCAATACTATTCACAAACACATCAAACAACACATTGGGATCTGAGAAAGAAGTGTTGTTGGCCACAAACATGAAAATATCAAGATTGGTACCAAAACCTTCCATTGCAATAGAAAAATTGAAAGAACAGAAAAATTAAAGTTTACGCGCACAAGTGCTAAACGTTACTGACTGAGTCCATGCCAAACATTCTATTTATGTATAACTCTCTCACCGACCCTCATTAAGGGTCGGTACAAATTAACACGTAATAAAACTGAACTATTAGTAAAGTAATAAGTAATTCCCGTAATTGATAATGATAACGAACCTCTGTTATCATTAGGTATAGTAAAAATCATTAACACCCTCTTAGCTAATGAGGTTACTATTGTAAAAAGTTATTTGTTAAAATAAGGCAGATATTAGTTCAGTGCCCTAATTAGTATTCGCAAAAAACGAATTTCTAAAGTTAACTTATTTTTTGAGTTAAAGTAATTGAATCTATTATAACAGTTATTATAATATTAGGTGCGTATTTATTATAAATATTTAATTCCATATTCCTTACCAACCTAATTTAAATGCGTCACATACTTAAAATATTCAATGCCGAAAATTCGAAATTTCAAAAAAATCCTACGTGTGAAGCGGCACCTAAAGGTACACGAGTGGTATGTTAACGTAATCGCCTTAAGAGCGGCAATAGCTCGTATGAGTACCAGCCTTTCAGTTTCATTCAGTCGCAAGAAAATGTACTTTATGTAATTTCTCCCATACAAAAAAATACTAAATATTTTTTTTCTCAGGCGCGGAGTAACTAAAATCATTCATACTAAAATATGCATTAAAGGAATGTATACCTGAGACGTTCCATATTTTAGTTTTATGAATATCCCACATTGACTTTCTATGAAAGGGGAGCTCGATTTTCAGACCACTGTGCGCCATAGAGAGGGGATAGCTGTCTACTCTCCAACCGTCTTACGCTTTTTCGATCAGGTCACGTGTCCTGACGCGAGTTTAAGATTTTATACCCATTACAGAAAAAGTGCTCAACGCCGCTAAAGAAGTTTTCACTTCAAAAATCAACAAACGAAAATCGACGTTGCTTTAGAATACTAATACAGGAGAAGTCATTTCAGACGTTGTGTATGTAGTTATGTTTATTTAACAAGTTTCACTGCTTTTCAATATTCTATTGCCCCTCAAAACTGTTTTCACAATTTGTCTGGGTACAGACGTTCATGTGAATTAGTCTGTATAACGTGCTTAATGAAATATTATGTAACGCCTAAAATTTTTAAATAGCATCAAAAATGCAGAACATACTTCTTAGTAAGTTTGAAAGTCGGCGTAGGTAATCAAAAAATACTTGTCGACTTTTGCTCTGTCTTTCCTTTTTCTAATTTCGACCCTTCGCCAATGGTATTTAGTAAAATAGTAGAACTCTATGGCTGAGGGTCTCACGTCAGGAACGAAGTATTGTGCTTTCTGCTCGAATTTCAATAATCTTCTATCTAAATATATAAAAGAAGAAACTGACTGACATACCAACGCAGAGCCTAAACCGCTGGGTCTGGAGACTCCAAATTTGGCACATAGGTTCCTTATGGGGTCTAGGGGTGCACTAAGAAAGGATTTTTCAAAACTCTCCCTTTAAGGGGGTGAAACGGGGTTCCAAAGTTTGTATGGAGAAACAAGATTAGTGAGATTAGTTTCGCGGGCGAAGCCGCGGGCGAAAGCTAGTCTGACATATTTTAATTGTTGAGCCACTCAGCGTCATATTAATTTTGGTAAGATTATACGTTATTGTGGGGGTTGTCAGTTTAAATTTATCCGATTTGTATTACTCTACCAATGTTGGTAAGCCACAGAGTGCCTCGAAAGTTAAAATATATCTTCGTACACAAATATAAAACCGTACCTATTATTATTAATCTAAATATACTAGTTTTCCGCTTGCGGCTTCGTCCGTATGACCACAGATAATATAATACTATACTAGTAGTATGACTAACATTTTATATCATGCCCAGCAGTGGGATAAAAAGTAGTCTATAGACTTCTTGCAATAAATGAGATATCTAACAGATAACTAGATCATTTATGGCAATTTTCTTTTGAATTGGACGAGTAGTTTTCGAAACGACCTCTTCAACTACTAGTTATGACCCACGCGGTGAAGTAACAACCATTTGCAGTGAGCAAGGGTCTCGTCGTCTCAAAACGCTGGTCAAATGCGGGTTCGTGGATATCACATATCCTCGAATGTTAGTTCTTGCACATACCGGTTTCCTCACGATGTTTTCTTTTACCGATATTGAGCAACGGCGATGAAACAATTAGATGGGCACGACCAGGGACCGAACCTGCGATCTATATTTTACCGCTGCTCACTACTACTACACTATTGCTATATAAACCTAATTATAAATATTTTGAATAAAGTACCTAGGTAGGTCCGAGCCAGATAAAAAGTAGGTAGGCAATAAAAAAGTTTGACTCACTTAACAAAATGTCCTTTTCTAAACAACAGAGCATCTCTGCCTGTGTTCACTTGTCTGCTCAGTTTTAGTCCATGCAGTATGCATGAGTCTACCACAGACACGAAACTGCGGTACCCGTTGCCCGGAGATTTGGCGTCGAAATCGTATTGAGGAGCTACCTAGAAAAGAAAATCTATGTAAATAAACAATAGATAAAATCTAACTTGACTGGCCTGGTGGCGTAGTGGTTAGTGACTCTGACTGCTAAGCCGAAGGTCGTGGGTTTGATTCCTACGCAGGAAAAATCTTTATGAGCATGATTGTTTGTTCTGTCTGGGTGTAGGTAATTTATATACCTTTATGTATTTACAAAAAAAATGTATTTAGTAGTATATTCGTTCCTAGCACCCATAACACAAGCAAATATTATTACTTAATTTGGGACTAGATGGCACTGCGTGTATGTATGTGTGAAAAAAATATTTTTATATTTTAATTATTTCATTTATTTATTCAATAAACAATATACATTGTGTCTGAATTAATATCTTTATATTATTAAATTAACATTTAAATGAGTTATAAAATTGTATAGGTAGGTAACGCTGATTACATTACCATTTTTAACATAATTAAATTCAATTTTATATTATCATAACGATTTTTAAATTAATTGAAAATATATTGAATTTTGAATGACTGCAAAAAAAATGAATAGTTCATTTTTGTTTATGTTGTGTTCGATATTGTCAAGTAAAGGTCGTGTGAAAGAAAACTTTCAAAATCGAGTAGGTACAATCACCACAAGTATGAAACTGAATACTTGTGTAGGTACTTCAGTTCACCATTCGTGATATAGTCTGACCTGTGTAAAATTTTTCCTACCGATACCGTGTCGATTTGCGTTCATGATGTTTGCCAGTATCTATTAGTAGGTAGGTACCTATCTATTGCATTTATACATAAGATTCCTGTAGTATGCTGTTGGTATGCTTAAGACCGCCCGTCCCTGGCCCATTTTTCCCAGAGATATTTGTAACTGACTCAACGCGAGTGCCTGAGGTGGTCACAAATTCAGTCATAAAAATTGGTGAAGCATCGGCCGTGGGCGGGCAGTTCAAAGTACCTATACATAAACGTTAAGGCAAATATTACTTATTTATTATCTGTTAATAATAATAATAATATTTATTTAATCTCTCACAATTTCATTGTACACAGAGCTTAGCATAGAGGGTTAGTATCGAAATTGTGGGAGACTGAGGTTTACCTAACACGGACGCCAGCCTCACACAAAGGAAGATATTGCAAAACTGTATTTCTCACAATTACTTTACTGATGCCTAAACTGGGCGTAAGCCTGTATTTCAGGACATCAGATCTCCCCTTCGGGCGGTAATACGGTATGCTATGGGGTTAGACTATTTATAATTGAAAGAGAAATTTTGAAAAAGAACATACAAATAACAATGAAATTAAAATAAAATAACTTGTGTATGTTTGCGCGTTTGTACGTGTGTGTGCGTGTACGTATGCGTGTGCGCGCGCGCGCTCGGTCGCGTTTGTGTGTGTGTGACAGTTATTCTCTTTTTTGTTTGGAATTTAGTATGCGCATAAATGTCTAGGTCTTTATTTAGATTATTGTATAAGTAGTTACCTAAGAAGCAAAAAAACGTTAATGAGTAGAATGAATTTTATGCTAGACTTAGTGTGAGTTGAACCCTAAGGCTTCCTCAATAATGACATCTTTACAAAAAAATTAGTGCTAATTTGTGTATCCAAGTAGGTACCTAGCTACTTCCAAACTTAGTAGAGGTTCTATAAATAAGTTATGTTTGTTCCAACTAAAAAAGACAGGAAAACCACAAGAAACACATTAGGTCATCCAAAGGCCCTGATTGAACCTATCCAGCATAATAATTCATTTATGAAGAATTCAATTTTGTTAATAGCAAAGTTTCCATAGGCATAATATTAGTAGGTACCTGGCTACAGACTCCATAACAATCAACTACTTATTGAAGATCTCTATAGATTAAATCATAATTGAGGAGCGGCGAAACCAAATCAAATTTTGACTTGTTTTTTAATGATGCCATTTGTTGTTTTATTACAAATGTTTCTTTTTTGTTCTCTTTTAATTTAAGGTTAACCCTTGTCCGTGCAGCTGATGTATTTGTTTCCATTGGGCTCGATTTAGAGCAGCTTCTTTCACCTCCCTATACAACATGACACCAACCTTTTCCTTGATTTGGTTCATGTATCTTATTATTGGCCTTCCTCTTCCACACTTTCCTTCTATCTTACCTCTAAGATGCTCTATTATTAATGTAACCTATTTTTTAATTCAATTAATCCACTTTATTTAAGTCTACCAAATACAATGCTGCTTATCAATTAAATTAATATTTGGATTGGCTATTTTACTCAGCTCAATAATATCTATATTAAATTCTGGAACAACGATTCCCTCGTAAAGGTATTTGGTTTAGAATATTAACTGTAAAAGCTAATGTTGCGTTCTCTCCCACTTTGTAGAATTCTAAGACACACCTTATGAGTGAAAATATTGAACTTAGAGATAAGTCTTTACTTTGACTAATAATTTATTTATTTATATGAATTAGAACAAACTGTTGGATAAAGGTCGTGTTCCGACGCGTCACATTCGGCACACAAATATTGTGTAGTTGCAACAAGATGGCTGAAACGTTCTGTTCACATTATCTAATGTTAGCATACTAATGATCATTCGATTCGATCGATATTGGTTCTGATTGGCTCTTAGATTAACCACAGGAAAGGTATTGAAATACTTTAGTTTTGTGGTTTAGCTCTGGTCATAGAACTGTTGTGCAGAAATGTTTCATTCAAGCCACAAGAACACAATATTATAATTAGAATATTCAATGAATGAATCAATCTGCTTCACATTTTCGGATTTGTACCTACGTACATCTACTATCGGCAATAGCGAGAACCCTTAAAAAGTCATCTAAAACGCCATACGTTATGGGACCAGATGTCTACAACAAATAGCCAGAGAATACTAGGAGTACCTATGGTACTCCTAGTCTTGCCAGCTTTAAGAGCCATCTCAAGCGCTGGTTAGTTGAGCAAGCGTTCTATACTTTTGACGAATTTTTATAAATTCTAATCTATGTTATATAATAGTACTCTACGATATGTAGATAAATGTGTTGTAATTATTTAATTTATTATGCAAGCAACATGTATAATTTATGTTATGAATAAATGACTATTGACTATGAATTCCTTGTGGGAATCTTTTTGTCATTAAAATAGGTACATTATAATTTTTCGACAGTTTAGCATCTATTTGATATCTTACATTTTATCCAGTTTGTGAGTGGGATCATTTCTGCACAACACTGTTCAATAAATCTATGCTCTGGTATGTTATGACTTGCTTCACACCTACCTATAACTATAAATAAAAAAAAATAACTTAGAACTCTTTTGATTATCCTAGCTTTGAAAAAGAAAACTGCTTCAAAATTGGTCTACTTGTTTAAGCACTATTCCACTATATACAAGACACACTCACATCACATCAATAACAACCCACACTTTTTCGTCGTAAGTTAAAAAGAGGGACCTCAATCATATTACAGCAATGGAAACCAGGAGTGACTGGCTATTCCAATGCATATACAATTTAAATAACTATGGGTGTACAAACAAATTTGTGTAGTCACTATAGTCAATATGTGTGTTTTCAATTTGTACAATTTATCAGACATTATTGATGAATCATTCTCAGCAGATGTTTAGCATCTATTGTTTGGGTACAAAGTTCACGATGTTGGTATGTAAGATTTTTCATTATTTATCTGCTGAGTGAGATGTATATAATTGACACCAATTAATTGTAATTAGCTAGTATATAGAAATGAGTACTTTTATTTAATAAGAAATTACTTTCAAAATCAAGCTTCAAACATGAAGAAGAGGGTGAAATCTTGAAAGCTAACTTTCAAGCGCTTACCCATACAGATACACCCTAACAAGTTCAATAAAATACTTAAAAAACTGTTGCATGTGGCAACAGGCAAGATGACTCAATTTGTCATGTAGATTAATAATATTGAATAAAGTTTTTTGTACATGATAAGTAATGGCAATACATTAGGCCAAAATTTCTCATGACATCAAGCCCTACAGTTTTGTGAACTAAACAACTTTAATGTGATTTATCTGATATTTTTTTGTTAAATTGAAAAGCAAAAAAAATATCTCTTACAAATTTTTTATAACCTAACTCACAGATTAAATTTCTATACATTTTTTTCTTTGGAAAATCATGAGCATAAATTTTAATATCATTGTGTAATGTATGTACAATACAATGTACAATAATGTGCTTGAAATCTAAACTCATACTATTGCTAATATCTACTTATTTACTTTGTAGAGTAAAATTATCTAGACTTACCCAAGTCTATAACACAATTTATAATTAATTCTTAAATGAAACAGATGTTTTCTTATCAATCATGTGTGCTTAAGATGATTTGTTTAAGTTTACTGACAGTTGTTATATTCTACAGACATTGTGGAGCTCTGATAATTTGTAATTTTATTATTATCGGGATAGCTTTACTTTTTACTACAATTATAAAAAGGCATAATTAAAATCTGTACATGTAATAACAATTCTTTGACAGTCATGTGAGTCATGTTTAAGGATTTTGGTAGTGTTTTAATACTTTGTAGAAGGCTCTTACAGAAAAGCGATTCAAAAATTAAAAACAATATGTTTTTTTTTAATTGTTGACAGTAAACAGTTACAAACTGTTGAATAATCATAGCTAACAAAGAATATAATATCCCTATGATCAGCTAGTTAATAATATAATTTATCTAGCAATATTAGTTTTAATAATACACATTATTCATAGAAACTAGGGGAAATAAAATCTGTGGTAACAATAGTCTGTCTGTATGTGTTGGCTCTGATACAAAAATAATTAATTTGCTACAAGGTCACACTAGAATAACTTCTTTCATGATGAAAAAAGATTCAAAGCACTAGCATAGCATGTGATTTGAGTTTTTTTTATTATTAGAAGATAGTGACAACTATAGAGCACCTGAAACAATAATATAGATAGAACTGGCACATTTTAGTACCGCACGATGAAGTCTATAGCAAGGTTTTATAATCAAGTATGCATGATATTAATGTTACCTTAACTTTAATTTAACCCATGTAACCAATTGCAAATTTGTTTAGAAAGATTTTTCATTGTAATGACAAGTACATGTATTTATTATGCGAAACATCTCTCTGGGCTTATATATAATCTATGGAACTGTGATGTTCCTGAGAGTAAAAAGAATATTTTCACTTTTGAGAATTTATGGGAAGGAGTTGGTATGATGATGATGAAAAGCAGTTGGTATACATACTTTTCTGACATGATCCACAAGAGGCCACACAGTGTCCACATGGTCCATCAGTGTCATGAAGCCCTGATACAGTCGCTGTCCGTTCTCACTATCATCCGGCTGGAAATAGGTGGCGTTGTTCTGACACGAATCTTTTAAAGCCTCGTACATTGCATACGTTGGTGGAGCACCATCCTGCATTTCTTCACAACACAACGACGCCTTCGCTGGAGACTCGGTAAAAGCCATTTTTGACGCGTCTTTCGCAAATTGTACTCCGCGGCGGAAAAACTTAATCCTCATCTGCAAAGATTTTAATATAAACATCTGACGCACTTGATGTACAGAGAAAAACTAGACCAATCGAAAATAATTACAAAATTGTTTGCGCGTAAATTTTCCTATCATTGTACTAATACGACGCTACTAATTCATTCATCGGCTGGTAATATCAACACGTAATTGAATTTTTACCCTATTAAATTAATTATAATTAACTCCTTTTCGATTGCCTATCCATTGAAGACTGTTTTTGACTGACATTGATGGACAGATGGACTTGACCGTAGACACTAACAACCTTGGCGTCAGGTGACAAATAGTGACAATGACAACAACATTGACGAAGGGATTGTGGTCCATATTTCTAATTTTAAGAAGAGACCAGAGTTTTAAATAGTCCTTTGATAATTTATTTGGAGCCTAGTAAATTACTAAATAAATACAAATGAGTCTAATAATAGAATTTATCTTTTGACTTTAATAATTGACGTAAAATAAACACACTTTATTATTTTATTTTACCTAAAGAGAACAGGAGTTGGACCGTAAGTCAAATAATATCACGATTGTCAATCTATGTCAATCATCTGAATAGTCTGTGCAATCATTTGTATTCTAACCTATCATCATTCGGTCGGTAGAGTAGAAGTTAGTTTAGTTATTCAGTTTGTTTCTCTCTGAAAACAGTGTTATTATTATGTTTGCTAATATATTCTTATTGTAAGAATGGAAGGGCAATCAATGGGAATAGATACAGATATCCTCTATGAAAGTAATTTAGAGCACCAGATAGATACAGAGACTCCACTTAACGAAACCGGCGTTGACGACCAAGTTTTCAGTTATCCTAGCCTTTTTACTAGTAAAACATTGTTAGAACTCTCAAATTCCTCTTGGTCGCGGTCGAAGAGAGCTAGTCGAGAAGTGCAGCCGTACTTGAGAGGATGTAAATGGTCACCTGACGGGACTTGTTGCTTGAGTGTGGTAAACAACGATGGGGTTCATATCACAGAACTGTCGCGCGATTTGTACTCAGGCGATGTCGCTCCAGACAGAGTGATAGATGTGATGGACACAGTGATACATGTGAAGGAAGCGGGCTTGGTGTATGACTTCTGTTGGTTTCCTGGTATGAACAGTGCAGTACCTGAATCTTGTTGGTTTGTACATACATTTTATTGTTTGTTGATACATTTAAATTACAGCTATCTACCTAGTGCAGTGGTATTGGTCTCGTTTTTGAAATATAAAGTTGCAGGTTTGAGAGTGCCCCCACAAGTTTGTCTGTATTGTTTCATTGTCGTTACTCAATATCTAAAGAAAACATTGTGTGGATTAAGGCCTAAACTCACAAGATAGTTGAGAGAAGACCCATGCTCAGCAGAGGGACACCAAAAAAGGCTTGAAGAGAACAGATATCTACATAGCTACCATTTTATTTTATTTTTTGGTCTTTTGTCACAACAAAATTAAGAAACTAACTTTTTTTCAGTTGGCTAACAACCCGACAAAATGCTCCAGTTCAGATGTGGGATGCATTTGATGGTTCCCTTAGGTGTTCCTATAGAGGTTTTAATGCTGCTGATGAGATGGAACCTGCTTTGTCTGTGACCTTCACACCTGACTGCAGACGACTTATAGCTGGATATAAAAAATATTTAAGAACATTTGATATTGAAAGGTACTTAAATAAAATGTAACAGAGTAATTTATACTTTAGTTGAAATCTTAGAGCATTAAACATTGAAGGTGTTACACGCAACATCTAGGGGAGGTAACCGCGCACAGCACACTTTTAGAATTTCGAATGTCTACAAATGTTACACATAAATAAGAGCTACATACATGAAACATGAAGAGTTTATCCATACAAAATGTTCATGTACCTCGGCAGAGGGTAACACGCTCAATACAAGTTCCATGTAAAATTTTCTAAGATTGAAATAATGACCAGTTTTAGCTTTTATGAGATGGAGTGCCTATTAAGGATAAGCATCTATATAATCTGTCATATTATGTGGCATAGTAATTGCCTGCCTGCAAGAGTTAGTGCCATCATGGGAGCAGTGAGATAGAGTGGGTGGGTTAGTCAGAAATAAGATGTTTTGATGTTTGAATAACATAAATCTTTCTTACCATCATTATACTGGCCACCTCACACTTGACACGGGCAGAATACTAGAGAACGACTGTTGCCATTTAAAAAAAAATAGGTATTAAATTTTTTTCTTTGTATATTTTTGCAGGCCTGGTAGAGATTATGCAGAACACAAAATCAGCAGTGCAGCATCATGTTTTGCTACTAGTGATAATTTGTTAGCTGTTGGTTCCTGGAACACCTCAATAAGCTTGTACAATATTAGTGAAATGGGCACGTACAAGAGTATAGGCAAAATGTATGGACATGGAGGTAATATAGCAGTAATTTTATTAAAATGGTCATTATACATCATAAAGCCTTTCCTTTTTTACTCCTTGAATACATTATTTTTCAAGTGTTATTTAACTCGCAACTTTTAAAATCAAATCAAATCAAATTTATTCATGAACAATTTACATTGTGTTTGAATATCTACCTACTTAATCTAAGACATGCATTCGTAATAGTATTATTTTAATTTAATGTCACTATAAAGGTTTTTATGAATTAAGCAGACAGGCAGCAGCAATATTAAGAAATACAAGTGAAACCAGAGAACAATTGCGTAAACTGAGTACCTCATACAATACAATCAGATGTCAATATTAAATTTAATTTAATTGAATAGGAGATTTATTTGTCAGCAAATAAGCAATGTCAACAATAAAATATATTTTTTAATTATATATATAGAAAAAATTATTGCAATAGCTAAAATTTATTGTTGTTCCGTTAGGTACACTATTGTATGTCATTTAATGAATAAAGTCACCCTTCCAACAGAAACTTCTTAAGCTACATTTTGAAATTATTTTTGTATATCAGAATTTTAAGATCTATCCAATTCAACCTTAGTACATTTAACACAGGAACTGTTAAGCAGGTGAATGCCACCTTCAATCCAACCTTGGACCTGATTGGCTATTAAGCGAACACACTTGCCATTGGACCTTTGAGGCAGTTGAGTTGATTGAGTTTTCCCAGCTAAGCTAATCATAATAACTTTTTTTAAGGTGGTGTTACACACATGAAATTTGCTCCAGATGGTCTAAGACTAGTAACAGGTGCAAGAAGAGACCACAGGCTTCTAATCTGGGATATAAGATATTACAGAATGCCTTTAAATATCTTACCTAGGGTTGTGAATACTAACCAAAGAATATACTTTGATATATCACCGTGTGGCAAATATTTGGTGACCGGTGGCACTGATGGTGTTTTGAAAGTATGGGATGCTGATCAAGTAAATTGGAAATCTAATCTAAATATTACTGACAAAAACAGTGATTTGGCTACATATAAGGTAAAGATTATGATATACTAAATTATAACAACAATGAATTATGGTCCAATGGTAAGTGCGTTCACTTAATAATTGCGAGGTCGAAGTTTGCGATTGTGCCTAATGAACGACAATAGGCTTCGCCCCTTATTAAGTACCTAACCTAAACATAGCTGGCCAGATGTCATTGAAATTTTACTCTGCTTATGTATAAATTATAAAAATAATGTAGGTCCTATGCAGTGGCGTAGCGTGCCTTGTCGGGGCCCCATATAAAATTTTTTTTGGAGGCCCTTATATGGAGGTAAAGATTTTTCACAAAAGAAAAAAAATATTGTGAGAAGAAATATTTATTTATCACATAATTTACCCATTTTACAAATAAAAAAGGAATTGTTTTATAGAATTTTGTCATTTGTAAAATAAAATAAATTAGAAAGTTTTTTTTCTTTTTCCTTACACACTTTGGGGGCCCCCGTGGCCCGGGGCCCCGTATAATTGATACGGCAAATACGGCGGTAGCTACGCCCCTGGTCCTATGTGGACACCCTGCAGTACTTCCTAGTGATGCTTCACTTTTGATAGATAGCTGGTAAAGTTTCGTTATTTTCTCAACAAATTCATTCCACTTTCAGTTCCCACTTCACAATGACTGCTGCAATAGTGTGTCAATACATCCTTTACGGCCTATTATAGCTACAGGATCAGGACAATACCATTTTGTTGACCCAGCTACAGTGTTGGAAGACCAAAATAATAAAAAATCTTTGCAATCTGACACTACTAATGGCATTATATGTACGGAAGATGATAAAAGTACTGTGAGTGAACAAAGTATGGACTGTAGTGAAACAAATGATGATCTACAACAAAAAGGCTGTTCTAGAAACAATTGTGACAAAGATTTGCTTGATGCTGAAATAGATACGAAATATTCGTTGATAAGTGAAAATAGTTTAGTATTCTGGTGGATAGGTGATGTGCCAGAAATGGTCTCATAGAAAAACCTGACTATATTCGAGCCATTACAAATGTGCGAATGTCATAACAATTATATAGAACCTCTCGCTTGTACATAAACAACTGATCTAGTGCTGTCATATTCCTTTGATGTAAAGATTTATTACGTAGTTCGCACTTTTGTAATGACTCAAGTATAGTACTTATTTTGTACATATTTTAAGAGAAATTTATGAATAAGCATTAATTTTGTTACTAGGTATCTAATAAAATACATAAACTTTTTGTACAAACACTTTTAGCTATCTTAATTTTAGCTAGAGTACCTACTGAAATATGAATTGCTAGGAGGGTTTAGCGAAAATGGAACACGGCAACGGCAAGTTCATTTGGTGTTCCAGCTTTGGTGGGTAGTCACTAACTACTGTCGAAGCCTCCCACTAGTTGTTTCCTGATTCGCATTACCCAGGGATTCAGATTGAGGGTGTAAGTACGTACTTCCATGGAGGAAGGTGACCCATACCCCAAAAGAGCCTTATGTGCCTATGTCCATTAGTTAACCGGTTTAAATGGCAAGTTAGATCTACAAGCGAGGTTTCATATCACACGATGCTATTAGCCGTTATCAAATAACTGTCAGCTCTCATGTGATGTGGGTAGGATTGACCTCGTTAACCTGGTGTAAATTTAATTCCTTCCTTGGTTACGTGCACAGTTAATGTGATCATTAATTTCTTGTCCAAAAACAGACACGTGAAAAGCGGTAGGTATCTAATATGTATTCTGCATTAGGTAGATTCCAACCTACTTAAATAAATAAAAAATAGAAGTGTACGCGAGATAATAAAACCTATGTTTGCTAATCTCCATTTTTAAGTCAATGGCATACGTTGAAACGTTAAACGCGAGTAGGTACTTCGGGAACTAAAATGTTTCATTTCGTGTGGCGCCCTCAATGAATCACTTACTACTTTTCTATGTGAAACCTATTAAGTACCTAAGAGTAGAATCGGGAACTTCGAAAACTATATTTTCAGGGCCCACATTGAATCTACTCTTTCAAGTCGCACTGTCAAAGCAGGGCAGCACTGTACTGTATAAGTAGGGGTTTTGTTTTACCGCGGATTAGTAAGCTTAAATAGCAGGGGCACGGTCATGTTTACCGCGGAACTGACAACATCTGGGATAAACGAGTTCTTGAGTGAAGACCACGAATTGCCAACGCAGCGTAGGACGCCCTCAGACTAGCTAGGTGGAGTGACGATCTCAACTGGATGAGAAAAGCCGTGGATCGTGCTCAGTGGCGTGCTTGAGTGGAATAGGCTGATGATGATCATAAAAATTATTGGATAAGTGGACTACTTACTATTCTTTTAGGCACTTTTATAATTCAGTAGGACGGGAAACTGATACAATCGGTTAGAGATGGGTGCATAAATGATGGTTTAATCAATCAAGGCGGACAGCTAAACAGTTGAATGAGCTAGTCCAGTAAATACCGATTCACTTGTGTGAAGGCTATCCCTACACGCGGACGAAGTCGCGGGCGGCCGCTAGTAAATAAAATGCAAAGTATAATATTAAAATCTAATAGAACAAACTATCCATATTGGAATAAAAGTTTGGACAATAACTTATCCAAACCAGAATGAGGGTTCATTTTGGTTTGAGTAACTGGAATTCAGTTCATTAGTGAAGTTTAGATTGTTGAATACGGTTTTGTATACGTGTGCCGTTGTTTGATTTGATTTTACTGATTGCTATAAATGTTTGTTGCGAATAGTTTAGGGTCGTTGTTTTTCTAGGAAAACATGGTTTTGTAACCCGCTCTTTTGGGTCATCACGTTGCCGCGTTATCAAGTTATCTAATCCAAATAATGCAATAATTTTAAGGAAAGTGCCTAAATCTGTTAAGCTGAGTTGAGAAGTTTAGTAGTTTTTTTTAATAATTTCCACAAGGCACAAAGCGCGTTCCGTCATTAGTCAGTTGGTAAAGACGCGCTGCATTAGGTACGAAAAATTTCTATAAAATCTGAAACAAATTAATATTTTTTTTGCGTTTATTGCATGTATTGAACAAAAAGACAATACTATGTATTGAATATTTTATTGGACTCGTGCGTAGACGGAGTGGGCCATTAGAAAGTACTAAATGACGTCCAGAACTAATAGATACCTACTATTTCAAACTATTCAAGTGGTACCTATTAAAATGGTTTCTTTACCTTTTATTTCACGGCTCCCTGAATATGGTATATTTATGGGTCATTTACATGAGGACAATAGCCGGGAGAGGACAGCAAGCCACTAGAAAATACACTGCATTGGATTGTCCTCAAGGCAGTTGTCTCCATTTACACGATACTTTTTAGTGACTTGCTGTCCTGTTCCGACTATTGTCCTCGTGTAAATGGCTAATTACGTAACGCGTAAAAATATATTCACCCGTATGACTACGGCTGTAGCACAGTAGAACGGCGTACTACGTTGTAGCTGATCTACGCGCTACGCCGTAGCACTTTGCTACGACAACACAACGAGAAAGCCGCTCTCGCGGAACTCGTAATATAATTCGAGTTTACGGATCGATACGATCACCGCTGCGATAGTGATGTGTTGGCTCAGATTTATTGCCTCGTATAACTGAGAGATTTCTATCTATCCTACTTTATGTTTACTCGTAGCTAGACGAATCACACTATTCTAGTTAGGTCAGACCGTTTCTTTTAAATTGACCTGTATAAAACTATAGTACCTACCAAAAACACCAGTTAGTGGATTTGCTTCATACAATACACCTACGTAATATTTGATAAGATGGGACTTAGTACCGTACCAGTCATATACTGTTAATTTTATTGAATGTCTTTAATTGAATTAGTTAGAACGTGTAACAAGATGTTTCTTACTTCCATATTCAGTTAGTACAGTGACAGATAGGTATTCGCAGTTTTGTTTGAATTTCTGTACAAAGCATACAAAGTGGATTTTCTGTTATTTTTCGACATTAATCGAAAAAATGAGATCGACCAACCAACGTGATTTTACACGATACCTACATACCTAGATTGGCAAACAAGATTTGTATTATACCTACGGCGCCTGATGGTAAGAGGTTACTGCAGCCTATGGATGCTTGCAACACTAGGGCGCTAACTAGCGCGTTGTAGACTCTTTAGTTGTTCACTTTAGACCTACAGAACACCAGCACGAACCCTCAGCACCATCCACACCAAAGCCAGAAAGATACCTGTACTTTCGCTTTCATAATATTAAGTACGTAGGTATAGATTCACGTGGAAGTAGGTTAGGTAGACTCGATCAAGATTTATGAGTCACATACATATCCGTTTGAAATCCGCAGCGCTTTATAAATTCATAAAGTAGGTACGTGTTTTACTATCTGGTTTGTAGATAGTAACGTAATAATCCAGCTTCTTATTATCATATTCATTTTATTGTCGCATAAAAACGGTGTTTGGTAGATACAGCAAAGGATGAGATTTGAGTAATTTAGCAGTACCTACATGTTACGTCTTAACCCTCTGAACCAACACCTACAGATATAACGACGATTTTTATACTTTATCGAGTACCTAAAGGAACACGTTACCTAATTTTTTTTGCTTGAAAAGTTACAGTTAGGTATACCGTCGTCCTACTCAATCGAAATTATAAAAGTTCAAAATGCGTTTTTGCGATAGCTGTAGTCTATCGATAGTATCGTGATACTATCGTGGCCTTGAAAGCCAGTTACTCCATCGAGATTATCGACCCACGACGATACTATCGATAGTCTCGATTGTTAAAAATAAATAATACTATAACTTAAGTTCGATAGTATCGATCCTATCGATAGTATTAGTACGAACACTATCGTTAGTATCGATAGTATGAATACTATCGAATGAGCGCTTGACGATAAAATTATTGATAGTTACTATTAGTTACTATATCAAACAATCAATACTATTAAAACGCGTCGATCATTCGAGGTCATTTATAGTTTCGATAGTACGATTCGCGCTATCGACTATTTTTTTAAGGTCAACTACCTATAGCTAAACTATAGCTATAGATAGTTACAACCAACACAGTGTAAAAGACATAAAAATTCTGCCAAGTGACACATTTGACATATTTAAAATTCGCGCCTGATATTTGCCTATTGTCATTTAAAAATGACAGTAGGCAGAAATAGGGAGGTATTTGATTGGACAGGAAGAGAATTTTGTGCTGGTCGAAACCGGGCAAGTGGTTTAGTAGAGGAACAACGGGGGCTTTTGGTGATTAAACTTTTTTGGAGTCTCACATACCTTCTGTGACATGGCCTGATGCGGGGGACCTATAAAAGATTTCTCTTCGAAAAAAAAGGAAAAGGTTAAAGTGGATTTTTACTTGAAGTGGTAATTAGCAGTGGCTATGGCTGTGCGGAAGGTGAATACTTGAGTACTTGAGGCTTTTCAGTATCAAGAGGAAGCACAAAAGATTCCACTGAATGGAAGCGCTCTTGATTTACCAACACATTTGATAAGATATTACTAAGGCTGAGGCTATAGTCAAAGATCATATAAACGCTACAATGGCCAACGATTTGGCGATGCGACTGGAAGGGTGAATCAAATTTCACTAGTAATATTCGGTATACGTACAATGTAGCCATGTTCGTGAATTTTCGACGGATTTCAAAAAGAAGGAGGTTCTTAATTGTTCTGCATGTTTTTTTTTGTATGTATTTTACGCGATACTTCCGCCAATTATAGGTTATTGGATTTTAGTAATTATTTTTTTGTTTCCAAGGGTATACTTTTCAGATGGTTTCATTTAAATTTTATAAGAATCGAGATTGAGCGGGTTTGGAGTTATTGTTGAAACATGAAAGCCGGTTCGTATTTTTTTTAAAAGGTAATAAATAAATAAAATATTATTATTTTATTTATTGTTATTATTTTTGTGGCATTATTAACGTTGTCATTTATTTGCTTTGTATGCGTATTTACAGCAGCGCTGATATCACAATTTGGAAATATAGAAATTATTGTCATGCTTACTATTATTCATATTCTTTTATTTGAAATAATAGAATTCTAACAATAGAAAGTTTTTAGAGCGATGTATATATCCCTACAAACAATATTTGTTTATTTTTCAGGCATATTTCTGAACACAATGCGAAATGTGAAAAACAAACGCATCAATGAGAGCATTTTATTAACCCTCATGGGGACGACGACGAAGTCGAAATATCACACCACCTGCTAAAATAATGATCGAGATTATTGAAATAAGTATATACCTACGTACTTGTTTTTTCTATTCCGTGCCTACGTACAAAGGGTAACTTACTATATAATAAAATAAATAAACTCATTCTAAATTCTAACGTCAAAACAAGATATAGAGCGTCATGAAATTCCTCCTACAGTCCATCAAAGCTAAGAAGTACCGTTTGACAGTTCTAAACGAAGTACATTTAGAATTTTATTTTTTGTATGAAAATTGTTTATGTTATCTTACTAATATTATAAATCTTATCTTATCTTACTAATATTATAAATGCGAAAGTAAGTGTGTGTGTGTGAAGGTTTGTTACCGCGTATCTCCATAACCGCTCAACCGATTTTATTGAAATTTGAAATGTAGGTAGTGTATACCCTAGAATCGGACATAGGCTAATAATATTTCCAAAAATCATCCCCTAAGAGGGTTAAATAGAGGGGTGAAGTTTGTATGCAACTTTTTATTCCTTGGTCCTATTCATTTAAAATTCGGTACACATAAACCTTAAGACAAATAATGAGATACGGGTTTTTTATTTTTCCATAATTACCCCCATGGGGTGTAGAAAATGAATTTTAATGGTAAAAATTAAAGTTTCTCTGGATCTGCTTAGTCTCAAGTCCGATTCACTCCAAATTCGGTACACATAAACCCTAAAAGAAATCATGAAACACGTGTTTTTTATTTTTCCAAAACTACCCCCAGGAGGAGTGTAAAATGAGTTTTTTTGGAAATACTAAATATTGCAGAACTGTTTAGTCCTTGGTCCGATTCACTTCAAATTCGGTATAAATATAGCTCAAAACAAATAATGAAACACGTGTTTTTTATTTTTCTATTTTTTTTTATTTTTAACCTAATACTACGCGGGAGAAGCCTGCGAAATTATTCTGAGTGTGATTTTCTTCAAAGTTGATATCAATACTACTTCGTGATTTTGATCTAAATTACTTTTTATTTTGACACAATGACATGTTTGAATGCGATGATTAGAATTCGAAATTTAAATTTTATTTCTTCTTATAGGTATGGTCTAAGAGCCGTAGTTTTTTTTTTAAGAAACACCTATTGATTTATGGATATACTTATGGGGGCTTGCCGATTTCAAAATGTTGCTACACTACTGAACTAATTTTGTATGGAGATAGTTAGAGACCCGCTAAAGTATAGTTTTATCCGACTGCGAAAAAAGGTATTAATGGTCTAGCGCGATAACCGACATCCGCGGGCGAAGCCGCGGGCGGAAAACTAGTAGAATCATAAACAATTGCGTCATCCCAAAAAAAGCTTTATATAAAAATGATTTATCATCATCCGCTGGTTTAAATTTAAGCTGGTTTAGAAGAGACTTAAGTGCTGGACTTGAGTCTCTTCTTAATTACGCCACTGACAAACCGCGACAATAATTATTCAGTCTGAGGACGTCCTACGCTACGTTTGCCTATGCGTGGTCTGCCCTGAATAACGCGTTTACTCCAATAGTTATCCATTAAGTGGCATATGAGGACCGCCCATTGCTACTTAAGCTTACTAATCCAGGGGACTAGTTCTCTATCGGATCCCTAATGAAGTATTGGCATTTGATTCTTCAGAGGGACTCCGAATAAAGCAATATCACCTACCTACATTGTTTTAAAATCAAGTAAATCTAATAAAATTCTCACCTGGGATATAAATGAGGATGTGTGATCATAATATATCTGTTGATAGTGATGGCCAGAATACTGAACAGGGAGACACCAACTAACGCGTATCTCATCAAGGGGAATATGATGCAAAGAACTCTGCCGTTCTGCCAAGAGTAATTCCAGAACGTTGACGCTGCTAATGGAAGTATGAAACAGCAAAACAGCAGGTCGGAACAGGATAAGTTTATAATAAACATGGCTGTGGCATTACGAACCTGAAAAGAAAAACGTTTGCATATTATGTAGGCAAAGATTTTTTTTTTTGGATAGTCGTTTGAGGTCATCCTATCCTATCCTATCCTATCCTATCCTATCCTACTAATATTATAAATGCGAAAGTAAGTGTGTGTGTGTGTGTGAAGGTTTGTTACCGCGTATCTCCATAACCGCTCAACCGATTTTATTGAAATTTGAAATGTAGGTAGTGTATACCCTAGAATCGGACATAGGCTAACAATATTTTCAAAAATCATCCCCTAAGAGGGTTAAATAGAGGGGTGAAGTTTGTATGCAACTTTTTATTCCTTGGTCCTATTCATTTAAAATTCGGTACACATAAACCTTAAGAAAAATAATGAGATACGGGTTTTTTATTTTTCCATAATTACCCCTATGAGGTGTGGATAATGAGTTTTAATGGTAAAAATTAAAGTTTCTCTGTATCTGTATAGTCTGAAGTCCGATTCACTCCAAATTCGGCACACATATACCTTATAAGAAATCATGAAACACCTGTTTTTTATTTTTCCAAAACTGGGGGTAGTTTGGTGGGGGTGTTAAATGAGTTTTTTTGGAAATACTAAATATTCCATAACTGTTTAGTCCTTAGTCCGATTCACTTCAAATTCGGTATAAATAAAGCTTAAAACAAATAATGAAACACGTGTTTTTTATTTTTCCAATTTTTTTTATTTTTATCCTAATATTACGCTGGAGAAGCCTGCGAAATTATTCTGAGTGTGATTTTCTTCAAAGTTGATATCAATACTACTTCGTGATTTTGATCTAAATTACTTTTTATTTTGACACAATGACATGTTTGAATGCGATGATTAGAATTCGAAATTTAAATTTTATTTCTTCTTATAGGTATGGTCTAAGAGCCGTAGTTTTTTTTTTAAGAAACACCTATTGATTTATGGATATACTTATGGGGGCTTGCCGATTTCAAAATGTTGCTACACTACTGAACTAATTTTGTATGGAGATAGTTAGAGACCCGCTAAAGTATAGTTTTATCCGACTGCGAAAAAAGGTATTAATGGTCTAGCGCGATAACCGACATCCGCGGGCGAAGCCGCGGGCGGAAAACTAGTAGAATCATAAACAATTGCGTCATCCCAAAAAAAGCTTTATATAAAAATGATTTATCATCATCCGCTGGTTTAAATTTAAGCTGGTTTAGAAGAGACTTAAGTGCTGGACTTGAGTCTCTTCTTAATTACGCCACTGACAAACCGCGACAATAATTATTCAGTCTGAGGACGTCCTACGCTACGTTTGCCTATGCGTGGTCTGCCCTGAATAACGCGTTTACTCCAATAGTTATCCATTAAGTGGCATATGAGGACCGCCCATTGCTACTTAAGCTTACTAATCCAGGGGACTAGTTCTCTATCGGATCCCTAATGAAGTATTGGCATTTGATTCTTCAGAGGGACTCCGAATAAAGCAATATCACCTACCTACATTGTTTTAAAATCAAGTAAATCTAATAAAATTCTCACCTGGGATATAAATGAGGATGTGTGATCATAATATATCTGTTGATAGTGATGGCCAGAATACTGAACAGGGAGACACCAACTAACGCGTATCTCATCAAGGGGAATATGATGCAAAGAACTCTGCCGTTCTGCCAAGAGTAATTCCAGAACGTTGACGCTGCTAATGGAAGTATGAAACAGCAAAACAGCAGGTCGGAACAGGATAAGTTTATAATAAACATGGCTGTGGCATTACGAACCTGAAAAGAAAAACGTTTGCATATTATGTAGGCAAAGATTTTTTTTTTTGGATAGTCGTTTGAGGTCATCCTATCCTATCCTATCCTATCCTATCCTATCCTACTAATATTATAAATGCGAAAGTAAGTGTGTGTGTGTGTGTGAAGGTTTGTTACCGCGTATCTCCATAACCGCTCAACCGATTTTATTGAAATTTGAAATGTAGGTAGTGTATACCCTAGAATCGGACATAGGCTAACAATATTTTCAAAAATCATCCCCTAAGAGGGTTAAATAGAGGGGTGAAGTTTGTATGCAACTTTTTATTCCTTGGTCCTATTCATTTAAAATTCGGTACACATAAACCTTAAGAAAAATAATGAGATACGGGTTTTTTATTTTTCCATAATTACCCCTATGAGGTGTGGATAATGAGTTTTAATGGTAAAAATTAAAGTTTCTCTGTATCTGTATAGTCGAAGTCCGATTCACTCCAAATTCGGCACACATATACCTTATAAGAAATCATGAAACACCTGTTTTTTATTTTTCCAAAACTGGGGGTAGTTTGGTGGGGGTGTTAATTGAGTTTTTTTGGAAATACTAAATATTCCATAACTGTTTAGTCCTTAGTCCGATTCACTTCAAATTCGGTATAAATAAAGCTTAAAACAAATAATGAAACACGTGTTTTTTATTTTTCCAATTTTTTTTATTTTTATCCTAATATTACGCTGGAGAAGCCTGCGAAATTATTCTGAGTGTGATTTTCTTCAAAGTTGATATCAATACTCCTTCGTGCTTTTTAGCTAAATTACTTTTTATTTTGACACAATGACGTTTGATAACTCAGACCGATTATTAGAATTCGAAATTTAAATTTTATTTCTTCTTAAATATTGAATGAAAAACTTACAATGATCATGGTCTAAGAGACGTAGTATTTTTTAAGAAACCCCTATAGATTTATGGATATACCTATGGGTGCTTGCCGATTTCAAAATGTTGCTTACACGCCTACACTACTGAACTAATTTTGTATGGAGATAGTTCGAGACCCGGGAAAGGATAGTTTTATCCGACTGCGAAAAAAGAGATTAATGGTTTAGCGCGATAACTGACATCCGCGGGCGAAGCCGCGGGCGGAAAACTAGTGTTAAAATAAAAATAGCTTCATAATTCAATTATTTTACAGGAAAGCTAATAAATATAGTACGAATTACGCCTCTATAAAGCTAATTTAATACAAAACAGTGAAACGTCAAAAGGTACTTCTTAGATTTGTTCAATTGTAATTAAGGCCTTAGGGAAATGTGCCCAGAAGTCTGGCAGCATTGTCACGTTGTATGGCAATGCTAATTCTTTGACCAAGACGTAGGCAGCCCTCTGGTCACGTGGAGAGTCTAGAAACGCTTAGAAATTTCTTTAAAAAGTACTAGGGTGCACATCACACATCACACACACATCATCACAACTTTATCATTTTTGTGTGAATTGTTTCATGACTGCTGCTTCATATCGGTGAAGGAGAACGTCGTGAGGCAAACCGTCTTAGAACTAATTATTCGAGGACATGTGACTTCTACCAACCCGCACTTGGCCAGCGTGTGTGGATTAACGCCTAAATTCTCAACTCGTGAGATAGTTGAGAGAATAGTGCCGGGCAGTGGGACACTAAAAAAAGTCGGTCCAAGCGTTTCATTCAACGCCAAACAGCTCAGATATATAATCAGTACTCAATTGACTATATTTGCGCCTTTTAACGGTCTCTGCATGATATTAAAAATATTAAAAAAAAGAAAATATTATAAAAAAGAAAACATATTTAAAAAAAAAGAACGTGACATTCAGAATTTTGCAATGCAAACTAGAGATGTGCAGAATATAATTTTACTATTCATATTAGGTACCTATACGTATTATAATATGAGCCGCGGGTGTTCATATTAGTGTGGCGTTACATACTTAATACCGCTACTCAGGAGTCATTACGTCATAGCAATCCTGAATCGCACAAGTAAAGTTTCAGCGACGATTAGCAATATACTACTTACCGACAACAACAGATGTCCCCATAATAGGTATAGTATTATAATATGACGTAATTAATATATTCAGTAATAGGAATGAATAATATAATATAATATAACATCACTAGTGCTAACATACAGTTAGGTTAACCTACAAGAGTAAAGTGAGGTTTGGCTAGCAAGTTTACTAAAATCATTAAACACCAGCTGACGAAGGGAAATGCCTATTTACTTTGCATCTAGCAAAGTAAATAAGCATTTCCCTTACGCCCAGTCAAAAAAAAATCTTTGAAAGTATTCTTTAAAATATAAATTTGAAAGCGGTTCTTACCATTTTTTTCCTGAAAGTTTGTCATCTAAAGTTTTGGTTAAATATCGATTAGGTTTGGTATTGATAAGTTTAGTTTTCTTTTACGTTACTTTATAATTTGAGTTTGTTATAACTGAATGGGAGGTACAACCAAGATGTTACGTTTTTACGTACCTATTTAGATAATTTCGTGTTCTGACGAGATACTTGGGCCCCTAGACAAAGTTACGTAGCGAAACGATAACAAAGATCAAAATGAACAAAATGTATGGGATTGATATTCAGCTTACGACGGAAATGTCACGTGACAATCTTATGGCAACCCCATAATATTTGTTTAATTCGATCTATTGTTATTATATCTTTACTAGCTGTAATACCCGGCTTCGCTCGGGAGTTGATATGAGGTTACGTGGTAGTTGAAATAAAAAAATAAACTATGACGTAAAAAGTAAAAAATATATATATATTGAAAACATATATATTTACATGTATTTACATTATCATGGATATATATATTTACATGTATATTTAAACATATATATTTACATGTATTTACATTTTCTCATTATTTATACTACTTGTTTATAAACAACATTTTTCATTTTATTGTCCGGGGTATATATATATAAATTTTTCGAATTTCCTACTCTTGAGCAAGCTACATAAAGCTGACCGTGAGAGAAGCAGGATTCTTTGAGGTTGATGCCACAATATTTTAAAGTTTGCCCTTGCGCTTTGTTAATTGTAAAACTAAAGGCTAATTTAATTGGAAACTGCAATCTTTTAAATTGAAATGGCAATTCAGAAGAGATCAGTGGTATTCTAGGTATAAATACTGTGTGTCCTTTGTTCTTTCCAGAAATAAGTTCAGCTTCAATGATATTATTCGATAGCTGTTTTACGATCATCCTCGTTCCATTACATAGTTTTGGGGAGTTGAGATTTCTAAGTAGTATGATTGGAGATCCAATTTTCAGACGAAGGCAGTGTAATGGCATTCCTGGTACTTGTAAAGAGTTTAGAAATTCAGTAGGGAAGTTGACACTTTCTTCAATGGTTACCATCGTGTCGATCGATTTATATACTTTCTCTTCACCAGGTATTTTCTTTAGAATATTAAAATTGATATCGTCAACAATATTATTTTTAGTGGCCAAAATTGCTCTTTGAAATAACCACTCTACGTTGGTATAGTTCTGAATAATATTTGGATAAATTTTGTCGATTAGTTCGTTTTCAGTAGTGGCTATGTTACAGAAATCACTATTGAGTTCAATGAGACCGGTCGTTTGGTCAGTAGGATATGTACCTTCGCCTATTTGTAAAAGCATTTTAGCAAAATGTGCTGTTGTTTCATCTTTTGATAATTCAACCCTCATGTTTTTTGTTAATTGCAGTATTTGTACTTCTGGCCAGAGATGTGACTTTTTTAAGCATGCATTGATCTCGTCTGCTGGTGTTGACTTGGGAATAACTGGAAGTGTTTGTCGAAAATCTCCTGAGAGTATGAGTAGAGCTCCTCCCATTATTTCAGAGTTTTTTCGCAATTCTTGTAATGTTCTGTCCATGGCTTCTAGTGATTTTTTATGGGCCATGGTGCATTCATCCCAGCAGATAATTTTAGCTTGTTTTAGAAGTTGATCCCGTCCAGATGCTCCTGAGACTTTACATACCGGGAATTGTTGTTCGGCTATATTCAACGGTAGTTGTAAGGCAGAATGAGCAGTTCGTCCTCCTTCCATAAGTGTGGCTGCAATGCCGGATGATGCTAGTGCCAGTGCGATGTGTTTTTTAGCACGTATTTCCGCCAGTATTAGATTTATTAGAAACGTTTTACCGGTGCCTCCTGGTGCGTCCAAGTAAATAATTCCACCAGTGTTGTTATTTATTCGGTTCATTATAACGTTGTAAATTGTTTTTTGATTGTCATTGAGGAGTGGTTTATTGTGAGCAATGTATTCAAGTAGTTCATTGACGTTGTAGCTTTTTTCCTTTGTAATTTCGTAGTTTAGCATACTGAAAGCATTTCTTTGTGGTGCTGGCATTCCAAGTTCTACTAAGGTCCGGTTATTTATTGCTAAGCATTTATCTTCTAAGCGAATGAGTGTTTCATTGAAGATGTTGTCACTGAATTCTATAGTCAGTTCTGGATTAGCTTGTCGGATTTGGTACAATATATCATCACTCATACTCCTTTTGAAAGAGTCCCATAGCTGTTTTGGGTTTGATGGGTTACATGTTGTTAGAATTATGGCGAATAACTCTCGAATTTGTTCAGCTGAAGCTGTGAGTGTGGCTTCTTGTAGTGTTAATTCCCAGTGGTTATCGTTTTCCAATAATCCTAAGCGTTGACATGCTTCTCTGTACGTCTGGCATAGGTAGCCGTCAATAGTCCTGAGATCTGTGAAACTTGTTGGTCCTCGTATTTCGTGTAACAACATCCGGAGATAGAAACATTCGGCATTGTTTGGATGTACAGTGTATACTCGACCTATTGTGTTAGTTTTCATTATTTCTGGATGACCCTCTTCTGGCATTCCTTGTTTTCGTCGTTGAAAAATTTTTCTTGTTTTGTCCCACGTATAATAAATAGGGACGTCGACATACAGTAACGTCTTTGCGAATGGATCCGTTTGGCAAAGTTGGAAAAAAGCTGTTAATGTTGTGTTCTGAGGTGGTTCGCTTGCAATTTTTCTAGCCGAGTCTTTTGTGAAGTAAACTCTCTGTCCATTCTCCAAATGTACTGCTAGATGTTGCACAGCTGGTTCGCGTTCGTGTATGGGAAAACTAAAAATCCTCCACGCTGCTTCGTTACTGTTGATGTATCTTCCCATTTGGTACATGAGTATCTCATCATTTCTGTTATTTTGTTCGCTATTTTGGACTATTTGAAATACTGCCATATCACTACCTTTGTTTACGTACTTACATATATATTTAATAGATTTTACTGAATTGCAATATTCAACGTTTATGTGTGCTTGGAACATTTTAGAAAGTAGTGGGTTATATGGTACTACCCATTGATTATCTATTTCCAGTTCATCTCTGCCTTGTATTCGTATTTTTGCTGTGAAACCACCGTTTTTCGGTGATCGTCTTCTATATTTGGGATAGCCGTCATCTTCAGTTTTTGTATCGTCTACGTATGGTTTTGGATATTTTTTTGTACATTTTCCATCACGCATGCATGGCGCATTAAAGTTTAATGGTCCACATGGTCCGTGAATCATGTTTTTCACTACTATGCTGTATAGTTCCGGATCTTTTTGTGGATTGGGAAATTCAGCTTGGATGATTTTGTCGATATCCGTGAGATAAATTTTATCGTGTAGCCATATGAGATTGTGTGAGTGAGGTAATCCTCGTTTTTGCCACTCGATTGTATACATCCAGCATCTAACGGTTCCAAAGATGTGGTATTTTGTGATGACTTCAATAAATCTTATTTGTTTTTGTCGAAAAACTCGGGCTATTATGTCGTGTCGATCCATGGAGGTTTGTCCATATTTTAGTTGTTCTTTGATTTCTGGCCATGATGAGTTGCATGTAAATGTTATGAAGAGATCAGGTCGTCCATATTTTCTTACGTAGGTCATGGCATCTTGAGTATATTCGTGCATATGTCTTGGACTTCCTATGTATGATGAGGGTAAGATTACCATTGTTCCAATATCGTCAATATTGCCGTCATTTATGATCGCATCTCGAAGGTGGATGTATTCTTCTGTGCGTAGTTTCTTCTGATTCAGTCTTATGTAAAGCATCCGTTCTGCTTCTATTTTTGCGTACATATCTACCAGAAATTGTTGGAATAAACGGCGAGTGTTGAGAATGTGATTGTATATTTCATTGTCTCTGATCATTAAGCGGTAAGCATAGAACTCCTTGGAAGTGACTTTTTTGTTTGTTTCTATGCCTGTTTCAGGATGAATTTGTTTTATATTGAAATGATAACCGTCCTCTCCGTGCAGAAATATTAAAGGATATTGAAGAGAATCATATGAACGGTGTGTCTCTGCAATGCGTTGTAGTCCTTTTCTTCTTCGTTGTAAAATTATGTCACGGCTTGTATTTTCATTGTCCACAATTACGATGGCGACTTCATCTATCTGAGGTGCATTAAATCTACGTTCGTGTTCTCCACGTGGTCTTTTATCGGCTCGAATCACAATTTTATAGTCATCAGAAATCATGCGATCTAGTGTTGTTTTGAATATGTAAATCAGTTGATTGTATTTGTGTAAGATCCTCTGTACATCTTGGATTATTTCGCGTTTCAATCCATTAAAATGTGTACTTCGTTGATCAATTTCTTGTTCTTCATTTCCAATGAAATATACTTGCAGAAATTTATAGTCATCGTTAGGCATTGGTAGTAACGATCCTATTTTGTGATAAATTTGCCCTTGAATTGAAAATACATATTCAAATTCATCTCTATTAGTGTTAGTCGAAGTAACACCGAAAGAAGTCATTTGAAAGCAGGAGTTGTATGATCTTATATTTTGAAGAAAGTGTTTTGATTCTGGTGTTTCCCCGGTCATGTAATGTAGAAATTCCTGCGGAGGTGCTTCCAGTGGTGGTAATCGAATTTTTCCATTCATGCAACAGAGACCTGGTGTTTCTTTACTGAATTTTTTCGCGTGGCAAAATTGGCAAATGTTATTCATTTTTCCGATCACAACATATTTATGATTGTAATATTTCTTCGTCGATTCGTAGTGGAATGCTTCCTTTGTTAGATTATCTTTTAAAATTCTCGATTCTTCAATAGTTTTATTTTCGCTTCTTTCTTCGCTTTTTCCGCTTCTCAGGGTGCTCATTCTGGTTCGTTGATTTTGTAAACGTGCTTCGCGCTGTTCTTCCGTTTCATTTCTTCGATATTCTTTTTGTTTCCGCCGTTTCGCTGCAGAACTGGCAAGATCTCCACCTCTTTTACGTCTAGGCATTATATTCTGTAAAATATAAATTAAATGAACATTTTATAGACAAATATATTATTACGTAAACGTGGGGCACGTTGAGACAAAGAAAACAAAATTATTTAATCTTCAAGCGGTCGCGCGATATTTTGTTTACGGCCAAAGTATATCGATTCAACGCCGCGCGACTACTTGAAAGTTAAGGAAATTACAATTAAAAGAAAAGAAAAAAAAACCATTAGAATTAATTAAATACATTATTAAAAATACTCACATTTAATATTTCACAATAAAGGCTCACAGATAACTTTTTTTTTTCTTCACTTCAAGATCATGAATTAATTAAACACACTATTAAAAATACTCACACGTGATACTTCAAAATAAAGGCTCACACAGGTAACTTCTTTCTTTTTCGTTTCGAAGTGGCTTGTTCCGCTGTTCAAATCGAATTAATTCTGGCGGGCGACACCGCGCTCTTATATATTCAGAAAGCTAGGCTCTAGGGTATTCCAGAAAGTTGGCTTTATGGAGACTATACACATGAAGTGTATAGTTGGCTCTAAGATATTCGAGAAAGATGGCTCTAGGATATTCAAGAAAGTTTGGGAATATTTACTTTCTCACACCTTCTAGGTATAGAATGTTCTCGACGTTATCGTTCGCCGTAACAATAGGTTTTGCAGCTGTAGCATACGCAGTAAAGGCGCGAAATTTAAAAACTTAAATTTTAAAATGTTTTCAGAAGTAATTTGAATAACTAAAATGATATCGCTTTAACTCCAACATATAAGTTAGCTACTGCTGTATAAATACACAAAATTTAATAACTTTATTATGGTAACAAATGTAATTTAAGACTTTATTGAAATGAGAATTTTAAATTTCGCGCCCCAAATAATCGTTCTTTTAAGTCCATATTGTGTACAATGAATGAAGTTCAACTATTTGACAACAGATGGCGCGACTACACTTACTTTCCAAGTTGAAGGGTTGGAAAAGCCCTTATATCTTTAAAAACACACCCTTTAGGTTAAAACGGGAACTTTCTTGTTCGAGGGGGGATAAAGGGTTATGGTAACAAATGTAATTTAAGACTTTATTGAAATGAGAATTTTAAATTTCGCGCCCCAAATAATCGTTCTTTTAAGTCCATATTGTGTACAATGAATGAAGTTCAACTATTTGACAACAGATGGCGCGACTACACTTACTTTCCAAGTTGAAGGGTTGGAAAAGCCCTTATATCTTTAAAAACACACCCTTTAGGTTAAAACGGGAACTTTCTTGTTCGAGGGGGGATAAAGGGCTATCACACTATATAAGTCCCTTTATCGTGATGGGACTCCTTTTTAAGTTTTATCGGCACGCACATTTTATCAACTTAGTTTTATTATATACTAGCTGTAATACCCGGCTTCGCTCGGGAGTTGATATGAGGTTACGTGGTAGTTGAAATAAAAAAATAAACTATGACGTAAAAAGTAAAAAATATATATATATTGAAAACATATATATTTACATGTATTTACATTATCATGGATATATATATTTACATGTATATTTAAACATATATATTTACATGTATTTACATTTTCTCATTATTTATACTACTTGTTTATAAACAACATTTTTCATTTTATTGTCCGGGGTATATATATATAAATTTTTCGAATTTCCTACTCTTGAGCAAGCTACATAAAGCTGACCGTGAGAGAAGCAGGATTCTTTGAGGTTGATGCCACAATATTTTAAAGTTTGCCCTTGCGCTTTGTTAATTGTAAAACTAAAGGCTAATTTAATTGGAAACTGCAATCTTTTAAATTGAAATGGCAATTCAGAAGAGATCAGTGGTATTCTAGGTATAAATACTGTGTGTCCTTTGTTCTTTCCAGAAATAAGTTCAGCTTCAATGATATTATTCGATAGCTGTTTTACGATCATCCTCGTTCCATTACATAGTTTTGGGGAGTTGAGATTTCTAAGTAGTATGATTGGAGATCCAATTTTCAGACGAAGGCAGTGTAATGGCATTCCTGGTACTTGTAAAGAGTTTAGAAATTCAGTAGGGAAGTTGACACTTTCTTCAATGGTTACCATCGTGTCGATCGATTTATATACTTTCTCTTCACCAGGTATTTTCTTTAGAATATTAAAATTGATATCGTCAACAATATTATTTTTAGTGGCCAAAATTGCTCTTTGAAATAACCACTCTACGTTGGTATAGTTCTGAATAATATTTGGATAAATTTTGTCAAATAGTTCGTTTTCAGTAGTGGCTATGTTACAGAAATCACTATTGAGTTCAATGAGACCGGTCGTTTGGTCAGTAGGATATGTACCTTCGCCTATTTGTAAAAGCATTTTAGCAAAATGTGCTGTTGTTTCATCTTTTGATAATTCAACCCTCATGTTTTTTGTTAATTGCAGTATTTGTACTTCTGGCCAGAGATGTGACTTTTTTAAGCATGCATTGATCTCGTCTGCTGGTGTTGACTTGGGAATAACTGGAAGTGTTTGTCGAAAATCTCCTGAGAGTATGAGTAGAGCTCCTCCCATTATTTCAGAGTTTTTTCGCAATTCTTGTAATGTTCTGTCCATGGCTTCTAGTGATTTTTTATGGGCCATGGTGCATTCATCCCAGCAGATAATTTTAGCTTGTTTTAGAAGTTGACCCCGTCCAGATGCTCCTGAGACTTTACATACCGGGAATTGTTGTTCGGCTATATTCAACGGTAGTTGTAAGGCAGAATGAGCAGTTCGTCCTCCTTCCATAAGTGTGGCTGCAATGCCGGATGATGCTAGTGCCAGTGCGATGTGTTTTTTAGCACGTATTTCCGCCAGTATTAGATTTATTAGAAACGTTTTACCGGTGCCTCCTGGTGCGTCCAAGTAAATAATTCCACCAGTGTTGTTATTTATTCGGTTCATTATAACGTTGTAAATTGTTTTTTGATTGTCATTGAGGAGTGGTTTATTGTGAGCAATGTATTCAAGTAGTTCATTGACGTTGTAGCTTTTTTCCTTTGTAATTTCGTAGTTTAGCATACTGAAAGCATTTCTTTGTGGTGCTGGCATTCCAAGTTCTACTAAGGTCCGGTTATTTATTGCTAAGCATTTATCTTCTAAGCGAATGAGTGTTTCATTGAAGATGTTGTCACTGAATTCTATAGTCAGTTCTGGATTAGCTTGTCGGATTTGGTACAATATATCATCACTCATACTCCTTTTGAAAGAGTCCCATAGCTGTTTTGGGTTTGATGGGTTACATGTTGTTAGAATTATGGCGAATAACTCTCGAATTTGTTCAGCTGAAGCTGTGAGTGTGGCTTCTTGTAGTGTTAATTCCCAGTGGTTATCGTTTTCCAATAATCCTAAGCGTTGACATGCTTCTCTGTACGTCTGGCATAGGTAGCCGTCAATAGTCCTGAGATCTGTGAAACTTGTTGGTCCTCGTATTTCGTGTAACAACATCCGGAGATAGAAACATTCGCCATTGTTTGGATGTACAGTGTATACTCGACCTATTGTGTTAGTTTTCATTATTTCTGGATGACCCTCTTCTGGCATTCCTTGTTTTCGTCGTTGAAAAATTTTTCTTGTTTTGTCCCACGTATAATAAATAGGGACGTCGACATACAGTAACGTCTTTGCGAATGGATCCGTTTGGCAAAGTTGGAAAAAAGCTGTTAATGTTGTGTTCTGAGGTGGTTCGCTTGCAATTTTTCTAGCCGAGTCTTTTGTGAAGTAAACTCTCTGTCCATTCTCCAAATGTACTGCTAGATGTTGCACAGCTGGTTCGCGTTCGTGTATGGGAAAACTAAAAATCCTCCACGCTGCTTCGTTACTGTTGATGTATCTTCCCATTTGGTACATGAGTATCTCATCATTTCTGTTATTTTGTTCGCTATTTTGGACTATTTGAAATACTGCCATATCACTACCTTTGTTTACGTACTTACATATATATTTAATAGATTTTACTGAATTGCAATATTCAACGTTTATGTGTGCTTGGAACATTTTAGAAAGTAGTGGGTTATATGGTACTACCCATTGATTATCTATTTCCAGTTCATCTCTGCCTTGTATTCGTATTTTTGCTGTGAAACCACCGTTTTTCGGTGATCGTCTTCTATATTTGGGATAGCCGTCATCTTCAGTTTTTGTATCGTCTACGTATGGTTTTGGATATTTTTTTGTACATTTTCCATCACGCATGCATGGCGCATTAAAGTTTAATGGTCCACATGGTCCGTGAATCATGTTTTTCACTACTATGCTGTATAGTTCCGGATCTTTTTGTGGATTGGGAAATTCAGCTTGGATGATTTTGTCGATATCCGTGAGATAAATTTTATCGTGTAGCCATATGAGATTGTGTGAGTGAGGTAATCCTCGTTTTTGCCACTCGATTGTATACATCCAGCATCTAACGGTTCCAAAGATGTGGTATTTTGTGATGACTTCAATAAATCTTATTTGTTTTTGTCGAAAAACTCGGGCTATTATGTCGTGTCGATCCATGGAGGTTTGTCCATATTTTAGTTGTTCTTTGATTTCTGGCCATGATGAGTTGCATGTAAATGTTATGAAGAGATCAGGTCGTCCATATTTTCTTACGTAGGTCATGGCATCTTGAGTATATTCGTGCATATGTCTTGGACTTCCTATGTATGATGAGGGTAAGATTACCATTGTTCCAATATCGTCAATATTGCCGTCATTTATGATCGCATCTCGAAGGTGGATGTATTCTTCTGTGCGTAGTTTCTTCTGATTCAGTCTTATGTAAAGCATCCGTTCTGCTTCTATTTTTGCGTACATATCTACCAGAAATTGTTGGAATAAACGGCGAGTGTTGAGAATGTGATTGTATATTTCATTGTCTCTGATCATTAAGCGGTAAGCATAGAACTCCTTGGAAGTGACTTTTTTGTTTGTTTCTATGCCTGTTTCAGGATGAATTTGTTTTATATTGAAATGATAACCGTCCTCTCCGTGCAGAAATATTAAAGGATATTGAAGAGAATCATATGAACGGTGTGTCTCTGCAATGCGTTGTAGTCCTTTTCTTCTTCGTTGTAAAATTATGTCACGGCTTGTATTTTCATTGTCCACAATTACGATGGCGACTTCATCTATCTGAGGTGCATTAAATCTACGTTCGTGTTCTCCACGTGGTCTTTTATCGGCTCGAATCACAATTTTATAGTCATCAGAAATCATGCGATCTAGTGTTGTTTTGAATATGTAAATCAGTTGATTGTATTTGTGTAAGATCCTCTGTACATCTTGGATTATTTCGCGTTTCAATCCATTAAAATGTGTACTTCGTTGATCAATTTCTTGTTCTTCATTTCCAATGAAATATACTTGCAGAAATTTATAGTCATCGTTAGGCATTGGTAGTAACGATCCTATTTTGTGATAAATTTGCCCTTGAATTGAAAATACATATTCAAATTCATCTCTATTAGTGTTAGTCGAAGTAACACCGAAAGAAGTCATTTGAAAGCAGGAGTTGTATGATCTTATATTTTGAAGAAAGTGTTTTGATTCTGGTGTTTCCCCGGTCATGTAATGTAGAAATTCCTGCGGAGGTGCTTCCAGTGGTGGTAATCGAATTTTTCCATTCATGCAACAGAGACCTGGTGTTTCTTTACTGAATTTTTTCGCGTGGCAAAATTGGCAAATGTTATTCATTTTTCCGATCACAACATATTTATGATTGTAATATTTCTTCGTCGATTCGTAGTGGAATGCTTCCTTTGTTAGATTATCTTTTAAAATTCTCGATTCTTCAATAGTTTTATTTTCGCTTCTTTCTTCGCTTTTTCCGCTTCTCAGGGTGCTCATTCTGGTTCGTTGATTTTGTAAACGTGCTTCGCGCTGTTCTTCCGTTTCATTTCTTCGATATTCTTTTTGTTTCCGTCGTTTCGCTGCAGAACTGGCAAGATCTCCACCTCTTTTACGTCTAGGCATTATATTCTGTAAAATATAAATTAAATGAACATTTTATAGACAAATATATTATTACGTAAACGTGGGGCACGTTGAGACAAAGAAAACAAAATTATTTAATCTTCAAGCGGTCGCGCGATATTTTGTTTACGGCCAAAGTATATCGATTCAACGCCGCGCGACTACTTGAAAGTTAAGGAAATTACAATTAAAAGAAAAGAAAAAAAAACCATTAGAATTAATTAAATACATTATTAAAAATACTCACATTTAATATTTCACAATAAAGGCTCACAGATAACTTTTTTTTTTCTTCACTTCAAGATCATGAATTAATTAAACACACTATTAAAAATACTCACACGTGATACTTCAAAATAAAGGCTCACACAGGTAACTTCTTTCTTTTTCGTTTCGAAGTGGCTTGTTCCGCTGTTCAAATCGAATTAATTCTGGCGGGCGACACCGGGCTCTTATATATTCAGAAAGCTAGGCTCTAGGGTATTCCAGAAAGTTGGCTTTATGGAGACTATACACATGAAGTGTATAGTTGGCTCTAAGATATTCGAGAAAGATGGCTCTAGGATATTCAAGAAAGTTTGGGAATATTTACTTTCTCACACCTTCTAGGTATAGAATGTTCTCGACGTTATCGTTCGCCGTAACAATAGGTTTTGCAGCTGTAGCATACGCAGTAAAGGCGCGAAATTTAAAAACTTAAATTTTAAAATGTTTTCAGAAGTAATTTGAATAACTAAAATGATATCGCTTTAACTCCAACATATAAGTTAGCTACTGCTGTATAAATACACAAAATTTAATAACTTTATTATGGTAACAAATGTAATTTAAGACTTTATTGAAATGAGAATTTTAAATTTCGCGCCCCAAATAATCGTTCTTTTAAGTCCATATTGTGTACAATGAATGAAGTTCAACTATTTGACAACAGATGGCGCGACTACACTTACTTTCCAAGTTGAAGGGTTGGAAAAGCCCTTATATCTTTAAAAACACACCCTTTAGGTTAAAACGGGAACTTTCTTGTTCGAGGGGGGATAAAGGGTTATGGTAACAAATGTAATTTAAGACTTTATTGAAATGAGAATTTTAAATTTCGCGCCCCAAATAATCGTTCTTTTAAGTCCATATTGTGTACAATGAATGGTTCAACTATTTGACAACAGATGGCGCGACTACACTTACTTTCCAAGTTGAAGGGTTGGAAAAGCCCTTATATCTTTAAAAACACACCCTTTAGGTTAAAACGGGAACTTTCTTGTTCGAGGGGGGATAAAGGGCTATCACACTATATAAGTCCCTTTATCGTGATGGGACTCCTTTTTAAGTTTTATCGGCACGCACATTTTATCAACTTAGTTTTATTATATACTAGCTGTAATACCCGGCTTCGCTCGGGAGTTGATATGAGGTTACGTGGTAGTTGAAATAAAAAAATAAACTATGACGTAAAAAGTAAAAAATATATATATATTGAAAACATATATATTTACATGTATTTACATTATCATGGATATATATATTTACATGTATATTTAAACATATATATTTACATGTATTTACATTTTCTCATTATTTATACTACTTGTTTATAAACAACATTTTTCATTTTATTGTCCGGGGTATATATATATAAATTTTTCGAATTTCCTACTCTTGAGCAAGCTACATAAAGCTGACCGTGAGAGAAGCAGGATTCTTTGAGGTTGATGCCACAATATTTTAAAGTTTGCCCTTGCGCTTTGTTAATTGTAAAACTAAAGGCTAATTTAATTGGAAACTGCAATCTTTTAAATTGAAATGGCAATTCAGAAGAGATCAGTGGTATTCTAGGTATAAATACTGTGTGTCCTTTGTTCTTTCCAGAAATAAGTTCAGCTTCAATGATATTATTCGATAGCTGTTTTACGATCATCCTCGTTCCATTACATAGTTTTGGGGAGTTGAGATTTCTAAGTAGTATGATTGGAGATCCAATTTTCAGACGAAGGCAGTGTAATGGCATTCCTGGTACTTGTAAAGAGTTTAGAAATTCAGTAGGGAAGTTGACACTTTCTTCAATGGTTACCATCGTGTCGATCGATTTATATACTTTCTCTTCACCAGGTATTTTCTTTAGAATATTAAAATTGATATCGTCAACAATATTATTTTTAGTGGCCAAAATTGCTCTTTGAAATAACCACTCTACGTTGGTATAGTTCTGAATAATATTTGGATAAATTTTGTCGATTAGTTCGTTTTCAGTAGTGGCTATGTTACAGAAATCACTATTGAGTTCAATGAGACCGGTCGTTTGGTCAGTAGGATATGTACCTTCGCCTATTTGTAAAAGCATTTTAGCAAAATGTGCTGTTGTTTCATCTTTTGATAATTCAACCCTCATGTTTTTTGTTAATTGCAGTATTTGTACTTCTGGCCAGAGATGTGACTTTTTTAAGCATGCATTGATCTCGTCTGCTGGTGTTGACTTGGGAATAACTGGAAGTGTTTGTCGAAAATCTCCTGAGAGTATGAGTAGAGCTCCTCCCATTATTTCAGAGTTTTTTCGCAATTCTTGTAATGTTCTGTCCATGGCTTCTAGTGATTTTTTATGGGCCATGGTGCATTCATCCCAGCAGATAATTTTAGCTTGTTTTAGAAGTTGACCCCGTCCAGATGCTCCTGAGACTTTACATACCGGGAATTGTTGTTCGGCTATATTCAACGGTAGTTGTAAGGCAGAATGAGCAGTTCGTCCTCCTTCCATAAGTGTGGCTGCAATGCCGGATGATGCTAGTGCCAGTGCGATGTGTTTTTTAGCACGTATTTCCGCCAGTATTAGATTTATTAGAAACGTTTTACCGGTGCCTCCTGGTGCGTCCAAGTAAATAATTCCACCAGTGTTGTTATTTATTCGGTTCATTATAACGTTGTAAATTGTTTTTTGATTGTCATTGAGGAGTGGTTTATTGTGAGCAATGTATTCAAGTAGTTCATTGACGTTGTAGCTTTTTTCCTTTGTAATTTCGTAGTTTAGCATACTGAAAGCATTTCTTTGTGGTGCTGGCATTCCAAGTTCTACTAAGGTCCGGTTATTTATTGCTAAGCATTTATCTTCTAAGCGAATGAGTGTTTCATTGAAGATGTTGTCACTGAATTCTATAGTCAGTTCTGGATTAGCTTGTCGGATTTGGTACAATATATCATCACTCATACTCCTTTTGAAAGAGTCCCATAGCTGTTTTGGGTTTGATGGGTTACATGTTGTTAGAATTATGGCGAATAACTCTCGAATTTGTTCAGCTGAAGCTGTGAGTGTGGCTTCTTGTAGTGTTAATTCCCAGTGGTTATCGTTTTCCAATAATCCTAAGCGTTGACATGCTTCTCTGTACGTCTGGCATAGGTAGCCGTCAATAGTCCTGAGATCTGTGAAACTTGTTGGTCCTCGTATTTCGTGTAACAACATCCGGAGATAGAAACATTCGGCATTGTTTGGATGTACAGTGTATACTCGACCTATTGTGTTAGTTTTCATTATTTCTGGATGACCCTCTTCTGGCATTCCTTGTTTTCGTCGTTGAAAAATTTTTCTTGTTTTGTCCCACGTATAATAAATAGGGACGTCGACATACAGTAACGTCTTTGCGAATGGATCCGTTTGGCAAAGTTGGAAAAAAGCTGTTAATGTTGTGTTCTGAGGTGGTTCGCTTGCAATTTTTCTAGCCGAGTCTTTTGTGAAGTAAACTCTCTGTCCATTCTCCAAATGTACTGCTAGATGTTGCACAGCTGGTTCGCGTTCGTGTATGGGAAAACTAAAAATCCTCCACGCTGCTTCGTTACTGTTGATGTATCTTCCCATTTGGTACATGAGTATCTCATCATTTCTGTTATTTTGTTCGCTATTTTGGACTATTTGAAATACTGCCATATCACTACCTTTGTTTACGTACTTACATATATATTTAATAGATTTTACTGAATTGCAATATTCAACGTTTATGTGTGCTTGGAACATTTTAGAAAGTAGTGGGTTATATGGTACTACCCATTGATTATCTATTTCCAGTTCATCTCTGCCTTGTATTCGTATTTTTGCTGTGAAACCACCGTTTTTCGGTGATCGTCTTCTATATTTGGGATAGCCGTCATCTTCAGTTTTTGTATCGTCTACGTATGGTTTTGGATATTTTTTTGTACATTTTCCATCACGCATGCATGGCGCATTAAAGTTTAATGGTCCACATGGTCCGTGAATCATGTTTTTCACTACTATGCTGTATAGTTCCGGATCTTTTTGTGGATTGGGAAATTCAGCTTGGATGATTTTGTCGATATCCGTGAGATAAATTTTATCGTGTAGCCATATGAGATTGTGTGAGTGAGGTAATCCTCGTTTTTGCCACTCGATTGTATACATCCAGCATCTAACGGTTCCAAAGATGTGGTATTTTGTGATGACTTCAATAAATCTTATTTGTTTTTGTCGAAAAACTCGGGCTATTATGTCGTGTCGATCCATGGAGGTTTGTCCATATTTTAGTTGTTCTTTGATTTCTGGCCATGATGAGTTGCATGTAAATGTTATGAAGAGATCAGGTCGTCCATATTTTCTTACGTAGGTCATGGCATCTTGAGTATATTCGTGCATATGTCTTGGACTTCCTATGTATGATGAGGGTAAGATTACCATTGTTCCAATATCGTCAATATTGCCGTCATTTATGATCGCATCTCGAAGGTGGATGTATTCTTCTGTGCGTAGTTTCTTCTGATTCAGTCTTATGTAAAGCATCCGTTCTGCTTCTATTTTTGCGTACATATCTACCAGAAATTGTTGGAATAAACGGCGAGTGTTGAGAATGTGATTGTATATTTCATTGTCTCTGATCATTAAGCGGTAAGCATAGAACTCCTTGGAAGTGACTTTTTTGTTTGTTTCTATGCCTGTTTCAGGATGAATTTGTTTTATATTGAAATGATAACCGTCCTCTCCGTGCAGAAATATTAAAGGATATTGAAGAGAATCATATGAACGGTGTGTCTCTGCAATGCGTTGTAGTCCTTTTCTTCTTCGTTGTAAAATTATGTCACGGCTTGTATTTTCATTGTCCACAATTACGATGGCGACTTCATCTATCTGAGGTGCATTAAATCTACGTTCGTGTTCTCCACGTGGTCTTTTATCGGCTCGAATCACAATTTTATAGTCATCAGAAATCATGCGATCTAGTGTTGTTTTGAATATGTAAATCAGTTGATTGTATTTGTGTAAGATCCTCTGTACATCTTGGATTATTTCGCGTTTCAATCCATTAAAATGTGTACTTCGTTGATCAATTTCTTGTTCTTCATTTCCAATGAAATATACTTGCAGAAATTTATAGTCATCGTTAGGCATTGGTAGTAACGATCCTATTTTGTGATAAATTTGCCCTTGAATTGAAAATACATATTCAAATTCATCTCTATTAGTGTTAGTCGAAGTAACACCGAAAGAAGTCATTTGAAAGCAGGAGTTGTATGATCTTATATTTTGAAGAAAGTGTTTTGATTCTGGTGTTTCCCCGGTCATGTAATGTAGAAATTCCTGCGGAGGTGCTTCCAGTGGTGGTAATCGAATTTTTCCATTCATGCAACAGAGACCTGGTGTTTCTTTACTGAATTTTTTCGCGTGGCAAAATTGGCAAATGTTATTCATTTTTCCGATCACAACATATTTATGATTGTAATATTTCTTCGTCGATTCGTAGTGGAATGCTTCCTTTGTTAGATTATCTTTTAAAATTCTCGATTCTTCAATAGTTTTATTTTCGCTTCTTTCTTCGCTTTTTCCGCTTCTCAGGGTGCTCATTCTGGTTCGTTGATTTTGTAAACGTGCTTCGCGCTGTTCTTCCGTTTCATTTCTTCGATATTCTTTTTGTTTCCGCCGTTTCGCTGCAGAACTGGCAAGATCTCCACCTCTTTTACGTCTAGGCATTATATTCTGTAAAATATAAATTAAATGAACATTTTATAGACAAATATATTATTACGTAAACGTGGGGCACGTTGAGACAAAGAAAACAAAATTATTTAATCTTCAAGCGGTCGCGCGATATTTTGTTTACGGCCAAAGTATATCGATTCAACGCCGCGCGACTACTTGAAAGTTAAGGAAATTACAATTAAAAGAAAAGAAAAAAAAACCATTAGAATTAATTAAATACATTATTAAAAATACTCACATTTAATATTTCACAATAAAGGCTCACAGATAACTTTTTTTTTTCTTCACTTCAAGATCATGAATTAATTAAACACACTATTAAAAATACTCACACGTGATACTTCAAAATAAAGGCTCACACAGGTAACTTCTTTCTTTTTCGTTTCGAAGTGGCTTGTTCCGCTGTTCAAATCGAATTAATTCTGGCGGGCGACACCGGGCTCTTATATATTCAGAAAGCTAGGCTCTAGGGTATTCCAGAAAGTTGGCTTTATGGAGACTATACACATGAAGTGTATAGTTGGCTCTAAGATATTCGAGAAAGATGGCTCTAGGATATTCAAGAAAGTTTGGGAATATTTACTTTCTCACACCTTCTAGGTATAGAATGTTCTCGACGTTATCGTTCGCCGTAACAATAGGTTTTGCAGCTGTAGCATACGCAGTAAAGGCGCGAAATTTAAAAACTTAAATTTTAAAATGTTTTCAGAAGTAATTTGAATAACTAAAATGATATCGCTTTAACTCCAACATATAAGTTAGCTACTGCTGTATAAATACACAAAATTTAATAACTTTATTATGGTAACAAATGTAATTTAAGACTTTATTGAAATGAGAATTTTAAATTTCGCGCCCCAAATAATCGTTCTTTTAAGTCCATATTGTGTACAATGAATGAAGTTCAACTATTTGACAACAGATGGCGCGACTACACTTACTTTCCAAGTTGAAGGGTTGGAAAAGCCCTTATATCTTTAAAAACACACCCTTTAGGTTAAAACGGGAACTTTCTTGTTCGAGGGGGGATAAAGGGTTATGGTAACAAATGTAATTTAAGACTTTATTGAAATGAGAATTTTAAATTTCGCGCCCCAAATAATCGTTCTTTTAAGTCCATATTGTGTACAATGAATGAAGTTCAACTATTTGACAACAGATGGCGCGACTACACTTACTTTCCAAGTTGAAGGGTTGGAAAAGCCCTTATATCTTTAAAAACACACCCTTTAGGTTAAAACGGGAACTTTCTTGTTCGAGGGGGGATAAAGGGCTATCACACTATATAAGTCCCTTTATCGTGATGGGACTCCTTTTTAAGTTTTATCGGCACGCACATTTTATCAACTTAGTTTTATTATATATAATGATAATGATAATGATAATGATAATGATAATGATGTATTTTTGTCTAGGGCCCCTGTTAAGGCCATAGATAGAAACTGGTCTGGTGGCCTGTGTTGTACCTCAACCAATTACCATTTCCATGCTACAATAGAAAAACAGGCAGAATAGGTACTTATTGACTGCACTTTGTACCATCTTCGTTAATATAGTCTAGTCAACAAGTTCAAAATCGTGTTAAATAGAAATAAAGCTCCTAAAAAAATTACCAATAAAAAAGTCTTAGCTTCCGGAACTCTAAATATGTTATTAATATTATTTTTTTAACGCTGAAAATAGGGCTCCGCGACAGCGTTACGGCATAGGCGCGCCGTCTAAAAAACCGGTATATCGCCTAAAAATTAGAAATAACAATTTAAAAATTTGAATAAATTACAGTGTAATTTAAACACTTGAACGAAAAAAACCTCGGTAAAAAAAAATTTTTTGGACGCTTTTTCAAAAAGTTACACCATTGTTAATTAACAATTTTTTTTCCAATCTCTGTTTTTATAAATTACGGCATAAAAGTTCAAGTAATTAGTCTATCGCGGAGTCCTATTTCCAGCGTTAAAAAAATAATATAAATAATATATTTAGAGTTCCGGGAGTTAGGACTTTTTTATTGGAAATTTACTCCTCTTTCAGGATCTTCTTTCAAAATTCCTTAAATATCATTATTTTAAAAGTTATTAACGAAAAACTAAATACCGTTTTTTTAATCTTATTTTGTTAATAACAATACCCTTAAAAAACATTTTTCTAGACGTCATTCCGAATCGAATGAGGTATGGCACATATTTTTAGGAGCTTTATTTCTATTTAACACGTTTTTGAACTAGTTGACTAGACTAATAGATGAAACTGAAGATAAATCCGCTGTCAGTTGCGTATAAAAAGCCTTTTTACTATTAAATAAAATACACTACCATATATTTTACACTATAAATTTTAAAGTTAATAATTTTCTGAGTTTGTTGAGTGTTTATTACTGTCTGAATAAGGTACAACATGCTGCAATAATGTGATAAAGTGTAACCGCATTCTTGGATAGTTTCAGCTTTTCCTGAAATATAAACAGACTTGTGCAAGCAAAGCGCTTGATACTACAATTTTCAATTAGTTCACCGTTTCTTGGTAATTTAATTCAAACACGTGGAAGTGTATTTAGGTTAAGTAAGTCTAGTGTTACGTACCTGTGTGTATGTAAAGGAGAGGGTTAAAATGCTGAGTTTTATTGTGGAGGGATGGGAAGTACGTACGTTTACATTTTAACCCGAGGTGGGTAAGTATCTAGCAATGGCGAAGGGTGGAAGTCTGAAAAGGGAAGCCGGAGCAAAAAAGTTCTTACTAAGCAAAATAATATCTCTTCACTTTATATTATATTATATATTTATTTTTGTTGCTATTTAAAACTTTTAGGCGTTACATAATATTGACCATTTCCTAGGGAAACCGATGGGAATCGACTTGTATGGACACTACGCCACCGGTACCTTTTTTTTTTGTTTCCGCATAAAATTAAATATAACAATGCTTTTAAATTATTTTTTTTGACAAAAAAGTAAATAAAAAATAACTTTTGTTTAATTTTATTTTTTTTATTTACCGTAGGCATATTTATTAATTCTTACATAAGTACCCGTAATACAAGTTTTTATCTAAGGCGACAGTATAGGTACATACCTACCTACTCATAATAATAATTATTCCTCACCTAAATAATTCTACAACTAAAGTACAGCCGTATTTAAAAATAATCAAAATTGTAATAACATTTTTAGTAAATACCTAGTAAGGAAATTCTTGTCACTTTTTTTAAATAGATGGAATTCATACTTCAGTTTTTGTAGGTAGTTATAAAAACAATGTGTATGACACAGAATACTAATTTTAAATATTGCCTGAACCAAGCAATTGGTTGTTTGGTGGTATTTTGTGGTTTAAAAATATTTTTAAAACAAATTAGTTGTAACTAATAATTATTTTACGTGCATATAATTAGTTATGAAGTATTTTAATTAATTAAGCACATTTAACTAGTTATATTTTTGTATGGTATAAAGTTTTTAAAGAAAATATTCCGCAACGTTTCGTGTAGCTATATCAATGGCTACCTTTGGAGTAAAGAGGCGCTAAGTGGGCTTCATAGCTAGATAACTTCGCAACAAAATTACTTTACAATAACGGCACCGTTGCCTCGGAAACAGAGTAAGAATTTGTGAATAGAAAGCATTAAATGTGTTGCCAAGAGCTCAGTTGAAGATAAAATAAAGGAGAATATTATTGAGCCTGTGAACGCTCACGAAACAATTATATGGAACTTTTCTAGCGGAACATTACAATTGCGATCCTGTCTAATTGTTTCTTATTTACATACAGGCGTCGCTTCGCATTTTAATTAATAATTAAAAATACGCTTACAAGTCAAACACCCAAAAAGTTTAACCAAAAGGGTAAATATAATAAATGTAACACTGCATTGTATAATTAATACTCCGTGAAGACACAAAGTATCTAAGGGGACATTTCCACGCGAGGGAATCGCAGCGATTTTATCATCGTCTCACGTATTTCTATACCGTTTGAATCATGATTCTCTGGCTCGTGAAGATGACGCGGCGCCTCTGAGTGTAACAAAAAACGGCGCATGCATGACGATAATATAGCTGCGATTTTCCCGCACGTGGAGATGGTCCCTAAGCAGCACTGACGATTTTGTGGAAAAGATAACTAAAGTGTGTAGCGAGAGCGAATAACTATTTATTTATTTGAAAATTCTAAAAAGACCTTTCATGTTTGGAAATTCAACTAGAAGTAGGGTCACAAGTCGGCAATATTTTTACGAATTAGTCTGATGTGTTTGATTTAAATAGTTTCATACATATTTTTCTTATTTGAATTTAGAATTTTTTACAATTCAATTATTTTTAGATACTGTTGAAACTTGAGTATTTTGGTAACTACATTTAAATCTTTAAAGATTCTGTTACAAAGCTAAAGTTTCTTATTGAAAATAATTGCTATTCGACACCAATTAAACATTTTACGAGCTGTGGCTCTTTTCATTGTTCGGTATCTACTTATTGCAGGTTTTCACTGTTGTTATGTGCACTTATATTTAAAATCTTGCCACGACTTTTTTGCGACCGAGTGACGCGTTAACCTACAGTGATTATTTAATTTTATGTTTCAAATATTTAACGATAAAATAAAATAAAGCCAAATAAATAAAATACGTACTTTAACCATCTGATATTCCAAAGCGGAGGCGGAAATAAAGTCGACATTTGCATAAAATACGATTGGGCCAAGATTAGGAAAAGAAATAGAAAATCTCTTTGAGCCTTTGTCGAACACAACATCAAATCTGAGATCAAACAGGCAAAGGAATATTGGTAAACATTAATAATATCGTTCAATAAAGTAGAAAAAAAGATCAGCCCACGGGCTATAAAGTGCCCAACTCGGTAGCTAATCAAGAAGAGAAAAGGATTTGTATCCAGCTTGTTGACTTACTTACTCCATTGATACTGTTTACAGTGCTTAAGCACACTCAATAGCTACCAATCCATGTTGTGCCTTAAAAAGATCTAAGATGATAAGTGGCGGTCTATCTACAATACTACTACTTGATCGTGATCAACTACGTACTATGTTGAAATAACGAAAAAGAGCATGGCGTCCTAAGATATCATGAAAAGATCTAGCGTCATTCACGGCTCGGACACTTCATACATCGCAGACGGGTCGAGTTCACAGAGAGTAACATTCCTTGGTCGAGTTGGGTTTACTGAGCTTTATGATTAAGGACTTTTTTTATTATTCGATAGTCTGGCGCTTGACTACAACTTGCCTGATGTTAAGCAATGATGTAGGTAATCTACGATTGAACGCGCCGGCCCAGTATACAGTATACCGATTTACTCGTGATTACGAATGATTATCGATGAGAAGGTGGCAGTGGAATGAGCCTCCATATGGTTAGAAACTTTAAAGGAGCAACAATTCCGACCCACCCTCTTTGTGTTCACCAACGGCTGAAGCCTACCACCAGTTGATTAACACCCGGAGATCCATAATAGCACAATAGAGGTATTGTTTTACTTAATATCACAACTGAAATTCAGCTTCTTTACGACCTCTTTTACCGCTATTACCACTTCTAAAAGGTAGGTATTCTTTAAATTTTTAGTCATACTGAAACGTGTAGGTATTTCACGACAGCAGTTTAATTTTTTTTGCCTTGTTACATTAAGTATCTACGGTAGTGTCGCCTGGTAAATATTCTGCCATTTCGCAACCCATTAAGCATCTTTGACAGTTATGTTCCCGCCATTTTACTGTCCCTGAGGGCCTATACACTAGATTTTATTGCTTTTAGACGCGAAAATGGCAAAATTATTCTAGTTAACACCAACAAATGGTAGTTTGGTAAGTTTGGGCTTAATTTTCGGTAATAAATTTAACAACAAGAGGACATTACAGGTAAAATTTGTTACAGCCATGTGTAAATTTATTTGATGCCCCAATGTTTACACCATTTCAACTTGAATCAAACCATTATGGGTGTTCTTCGTGTAGGTAACTTAACTGTTAACATAATATTAAAGACTGTTTCTCGTTGAAAAGTTAATGATTCCAATAAGTTACTCAAATAACTAACTATTTGGACCCAAATACCTACAACACTATTTTGTGGAAACAAATTAGTAACTGCTGCGTTGGGTCAATGGTAGGCATTTTCGCTAATAACCGTCAGGGATATACTCAGCTAAATTGATCATCCAGTCCCTGATGCTAGGAGACATCACAGGAGTACCTACATATACCACATCGGATGTGTGCCGGCCGACACTCTATTCCTGATACATACTCAGACAATGAAGAAATTCTTGTCCAATGAGGGTATGGCAAAGGAAATGGGCCATTCCTTGCAACGATACACGAAGCTCCGGGATTGACATATAAGCACGTTGCCATTATGAAGACCAGGTAGGTTGCTGTTTGGTCAGTCGACCAAACTGCAGTCTATTGATAAAATGGGCTAACACAGTAGCAAGTGAAAAAAACCGGTCAAGTGCGAGTCGGACTCGCGCACCGAGGGTTCCGTACAAACCTGCAAGGTTTGCACAGTTCGTTCATTACGACAATCGAGTCATAACTATGGTATTTTTATTATATTTTGTATATTATATTATAAATATATATTTTGTAATGTAACTAAAAATTTAAGGTTTTCGGAATTTTTCCTTTATGTGTGCTATAAAACGTTGCTTCATGCCAAATTTCAAGATTCTAGGTCGACTGGAAGTACCCTTTAGGTTTTGATTCCCTTGCGAGTACTTGCGAGTTTCAAAATATGCAGCTTAAATTGCTGTTTCTTTTGATTGCGTTGACATAGAAGTTTGATTTTGTTACAGCTTAAAGGTATTATAGACCTGAGTATTTGGTATGAATTTCAATTTAATACCTCTACGCGTTTATGAGGAAATGGGTAGTAAGTTTAAAATTATTAAAAAAAAATATATTATGTGATGTAACTAAAAATTTATGGTTTTCGTAATTTTTCCTTTATCTATGCTATAAGACATTGCTTCGTACCAAATTTCAAGATTCTGAGTTCACGGGAAGCACCCTGTAGGTTTTGATTCCCTTGCAAGTGTCGAAAATTTGCGGCATAAACGGCTGTATCTTTTGATTGCTTTGGCTTAGAAGTTTGATTTTTTCACAGCTTCAAGGGACAGTAGACCTGAGTAATTGATATAAATTTCAGCTTCATACCTCCACGCGTTCCTGAGAAAAAGGGTCTTGACAGACGGACGGACAGACGGACAACAAAGTGATCCTATAAGGGTTCCGTTTTTTCCTTTTGAGGTACGGAACCCTAAAAAAAGGACAAAGAGGCAGGAGTCAGGCATTAAAGAGAAAATGACGCAATCTACTGCCGGAGACTCTACTCTTATTAAGTCATGCTCGCCAAAAAGTCACTACTTGTGGCGGTTCGGTAGGCGGGTCGTTCTCTTCCCTACAAAATGTTTGAAGAGGGCGATGGTTGCTCTATTAAGACAAGCCCATGAGCGAGTGCTGCTCGATGGTGACCGATCCGATTATAGTAGAGTTGAAAAAAGAAAAAAGTTGATAAAATCACAAGACAGTGAACTCCCAACAATACCAGAGAGTACAGCAAAATGAAAAACGACAAAAATATAACTGACTATAGGCTCCAATCAACACCAGGAGTCAACTGTCTGAATAACGTATAGGCTCCCGACAACATCAGGGAGTCCTCTAGCATAGTAATTATTAATAATTAAGAAGGAACAATATGAGAGATAAGTTTTAAACCAACACGGACAAAAGATCTGCTGTGTATGTGTCTTGAATAAAAAAAAAATAGCCGGGCAACGTGGATAATATTCACCCATGCCTAATAAAAAATATATTAAGGAAAACCGAATTTAATAATAGAAATATAAATAACAGTATCCTGGCTTTTCACTTAACGCTATTCACAACGCTATATAGCACGTTTATGTCTCACATCTCGCATATTGATGGTATCAAACTTCGATGTAATAAGGAGCCAGCCTTTTACTTTTTTCTCGAGCGAAATAGTGGATGCCAGACCTTCGATAAGTATTTATGATACATATAAATTGTAAATTACTTCCAAGAATTGGCTGAAGATACAATGATGCCATCTCCAGAGCAAACTCTGGGTAACTTTTCAGTCTGTCAGCCTACATAGTATTTGAAGGTAAGATATTTGAATTTGGTTGCTTCTCTTTGTTATTAGTTAGCCATCGACTACACGTATGACATCATTACATCTCATTAACTTTCAACAAAAAAAAAATATCAAAATCGGTCTACAATCGACGAAGTAATCGGCGAACATACAAAAACCACCACCGAACATAGAGACTTTTCCTTTTTACAGAAGTTGGTTAAAATGCAAATCAAGTTTTCTCTTGTTAACTGCGTAGAAGTTGTAAGTTACAAGTGTTGTGAAAGCCAAAGCATTATGTTGTTCTTAAAGTAACCCCTTTTGGATCGGTAAACTTTTGTAGCAACACTCATTACCAACTTAGCTTTACTCAACTTGGATGTATTACTGTAACAACATAACGTGTAGCGGGATTAAGAGACTTCACTTATAAAAGTATTATATGTATAGTATATACCAGTTATCTGGTTTCCATAACACAAGCTCTGCTTAGCTTGGGACCAGATGACCTTTTGTGTTAATGTCCCAGAATATATATATTTATTTTTTTATTGTCCTGTTCTATTTAATAAAATGGGAACAATTGTTTGTTGGATTTTGAACCAAATTAGAAGCTGATTTTGTTGCAAATGATTAATAAAAAGTGCAAGAACGTATAAGCAGAATCTATAACGGAATCAAACTATAAAAGAATGGTGTTGAGTTAGAGTTATAAGACGACCTGTGTAGTCGAGCGGTGTAAGCCGTCTGACTGTATTCGGGAGGTTGCGGGTTTGATTCCTGCCCTGGTTGAAGGACTATCCTCCGTGCCTAACAGAGCACGTTAAGCCTATGATGATCGTTATAGGTAGCTAGAAGCCTAATATAATATGACACCTGGTCTAACCATTTCGGCTACTGATTCTGTACGGTTTTCGAGGTCTGAGGGCAGTAGACTGGGAGAGTAAAAATGGGAAAGGGCAAGGCAAATCATGAATGATCCTGTGATACTTATTTGGTCCTATAAGATTTTTAAAACAAAATGTACTAAAATTGTGCTAACTATGGTAGGAAGTAGAATTTAGTCAAGGAGAGATGAATTTCGATTGATACAATACTAACAAAATTATTCAGATCAGGTTTTAAGAATTAGTTCAAATTGCATCCAAAGACTTGAGCACCTAGGGATTAAGGCAGATTAGGGTTTCTGCCTTTAAAAACTTCTATACGTAGTATAATAAAAAAAACTACGTCGCTTCCACTTTTTGACTCTCTGTAATAGAAAAAGGTTAAAATATACGTATGTATAGTTTCATTACGTGTTAATTTGTTGAAATATGAAAATTATTTAAGATGTTGGAAGAAAACGAGCAACAACAAAATAATGTATCATTGCACCCGTCTGGAGCCGGGGCGGCTGACTAGTACTCTAATAAAGGCAGAGCTTTGACCTTCAGAGTTAAGCTAGGATCACTATTATACCACCAGTCCTTGAACAAGTTAGGCAGTATTTATTTAATGACAAAAAAGGTTCACATGATCCTAAGATTACGCCCTATTCATTAACTGTCTACCGTCTAATTCAAAAAGAAGCTTATTTAGATCACTCTATTTTGTAATAGTAATCTATCACTGAATTAATCTCGGTGAAGTACCCTTGTTACAAAACCCTTAACCCAAAAAAGTAAATGACATTTGGAAGGGTCACCAGACTCAAGAAAAAGTAGGGAGAAATTAAATTGTAGGGGAATGAAGTGTCTTTAAATAAATCAGGGTCTTAACTCAATGTACAACCAACCTACTTAGGAAGCAATTTTGTCATAATTTCTTCAAGCCAATTTACTTTAATTCTTTAGGTACATACAGTTATTTTATAATGATTTCATCGTTTCAAATGCAGAGCCTAATAAAATTTACAGTTAGGCAAAACACTACTGTAATAAAGCATAAAAGATTTTTATGCTTTATGCCCTCCTCCAGTTAATTGAAGATTAGCATGAAATAAGTAATAATTCTTGTATTTTTTTTTTCTATTTTTTATATTTTGCTGTAGTTTGGCGTGACTTGTAGTCAGAATCATCCAAACCTATTCAATCCTAATTTAAATATCACAAAACATAGCCCTTACTACCAAGCGGTACAAATCTATACAAATATTGTAAAGACGAAAGATTTGATTGTTTGTTTGTTTGCTTGTTACGAATAGGCTCAAAAACTGCTGGGGCGATTTTAAAAATTCTTTCACCATTAGAAAGTAACATTTTTACTGAGTAACACATAACAGTAATAAATAAGGGATCCGTATGAAAACTTCGATAATGTAACTTGTAACTTGTCAAGGAGTGAAAAAAATAATGAAAAATATCATTACATAGCGTACGCTGCGAAAAATATAGACATTAGAGCAAATGATGTACTACAGTTTTATAGAGGACATAAATATCTATAAAAATATCTTGGGTATCATGTACCTTACTATTATGGGTACTTCACAATCACTACTTTTTCATCTTAAAATATACAATTACAAACTAGAAAAAAAATTACTTTATATTCAAGAATATATCAGTACCTGTAAATTAGTTTTTGAATTATTCGTATCGGACAAACCATTCAAAACTTATCATGAGTATAATATTTATCAACATTGTAATTTAAGAAACACAGCGGTCTATGACTGTAACTCTAATGGATTTTAACCCCAGAAAAAAGAGGGGTGTTAAAAGTTTGGGGCGTGTATCTGTGTATCTGTATTTTGTTATAATTTTTTTAATTTACAACAACAGATATATGTATACACGTAAAATTTGGCTATTGGTTCCTGTATGTGTAAATAAATGTAACGCCACAACTATATCTCTCACGGGGTAGGCAGAACGTCAAGAGTGTATGCGATGGAAATCCTTTAATCCTCCCTGCACCCTGTGTGGGCGCAGGACAGGGTCTATGTGGGACTCCCAAAGGGTACCCACTAAAGCCTTCCGGATGTTCCGTGGCACATTTGTGCCAGGGGGTCACGGGAACCACCGTTACTTAAGTAGGTACTTAACATTTATCAGTGGGTTATTGCGGCATCATAGTTTAAAACGAATGATTTTGACTGATTGTATTGCTAAAGTAGACTTGATCGAGTATTCTGGAAAGTCTGCTAAGAGTGTGTTAAAATTTATAATTATTAATTTTTTTGTCTAATACCGATATCTACCCGTGGGAAGCCGGGGCAGGCCACTTGTATTTAATAAACTGGAAGCCGATTTAAAAATGTTGTTATACAAAAGCACCTTTATGCTAATTTTTGTTGGATAAAAACTTGTATTCAGTAGAGGAACTTTAAGTTAAATCGATGAATATTGTTATTAACTGAATTAAAATTTCTATATTATTTATAATTATGATTTTAGTAATAATTTAAATCTTTAAATTGTTGCATGTTGTTATCTTTCCTTTTTTTAATTTTAATTTATTATATTCATTATGTTGGATATCAAACACAATGTAAATTGTTGTTGATAAATAAATAAATTAAATCCAATAAATTTCATAAAAACGGCAAATAAAAATCTATACGATTTTTAGAGTGAAACTTTATGTTTTTATGACATTTTTACCGAGTTTATTGGTGTTGAATACGTTTTCGTTTTTTATTTCAGACAGTTAAATGTTTGAATTATTTAGTTCATAAAATAAATGTGCGTACTAAAATACTTTATCATAATAATGTTATCATAAAAGACATTATGTGTCAGATTAGTAGGAATTTCTGAAGAAAGTAAATTACCTCGGTAAATAAAAGGATTGCTACTCATAGTTTACGACGTGCCTTTTGATACTGCGTATAAATAATGGTTGTAAAAATGGTGGATTTGACTCATGAATGTCTGTAGGACACCGGGAACTCTGTAGTAACATATTAAGGGAAACCCAATTGTAAAACTAGTAACAAATTAAACAAGTAGGTTTCCTCTTTCCAGCAAAAAGTCACTATGTGCAAGATGCAGATAAATCCACTGCCGACTATACCGATTCACTCGTGATTGTGATTGATTTTCGGTGAGAAGGTGGCAGTGGAATAACGCTCTATATGGTTAGTAGCCTTAAAGGAACAACAATCACAACCCACCCTCTTTAATGGTGTCAGACATCGCACCAGAACACGACAAGGCCGCTTGGCGGTGCGGCTTTGTCTGGTGAATGGTCACTAACCACGGCCGAAGCCTACCACCAGTTAATTACCAGTAAACATATTCATCAGTTGATTGATTGTCACCTGATTTGCACCACCTGGGGACCACGTGTAGATTGTAAAGGTGTAAATGTTCACCCTTGGAAGACAACGGGATTGTCTCTGCTCTCTGGAGGGCGTCCTACACTACATTTGCCAAGATGTGGCCTCTGTGATATTGTATGTAGCATGGAAATAAAGGCTTTTTAGTTTTATTACTTAATTTTTATTTATTTATACATGCTACATACCAGCAACTCTCTTTCTTCTCGTAGACATTTTCTGATTAGTAGTTAGTTTTTTTCCTTCGCTACAGTTTCTTTTCGATATTTTCGTGGGTCACTCATCTCCTTTTTTTCTACATCTTGTTTTTTTTTTATATTTTTTTGAATGGTCCACCTTGTATTGGGACTGCTTCGGGATTTCTGTCTGACCATGGAATGTTGAAAAGCTGTGTTCCCAACATTGACAAGAGGCCTTCGCTTTACATAGCCAAACTAACGCATTTTATATTAGTAGTAACTTCTGTCATATTACATATGGACAGTTAAGTAGGTACTACACTGTTACTGTAAGACCTTGAGTCTCGTAATTTGCCAGAGAATAAACAAATCGATATTGATGAAACGCAAAATGTCCCATACCCTTGTTCCAATTTAATGCTAGGTTACCCTTCAAAGACATCGAAGAGTCATATTATTTGAAGGCAGGGATGTAGAAATATTGAGAATAGTATATTAAGTTTTTTTATAACATAACTCCAGAGCTATGTTAGGTTAAATTTCGACTGTACAGTATTCAATGTTTTTTTACTAAAGTAGCCTTTATAGTGCTGAGTAAGCAAAGGAATTGTCTAAACATTCACCTCCTGCCTCACTAAAAGATTTTTGTTGGCTCAAATAATTTATGTGACAAGGCAACGTAAACGGTAAAAAGAGAGAAAATCCCTTATTCCCAAATCCATGGTCCGTATCCACTTAACTACAACCAACTTCTCGAACGTTGAATACAAATTGTTTGGTAAATGAACCACTTTTGGATATCGTATACTGGGCGCTTTGTTGCCTTTGATGCGGATATGTTGCAGACCAAATCGTAACTTTGATCAATATATTGAACTAATTTCTACCTATCTATCTATCTATCAGCACCGCACAAAGGCTGACAGGTCACTCATTAACTGTTACGTTATGTATGTGGACTGCGATCTGTTGATGACCGTGGGCTGGAGTGGAAGTTGGATGAAGTCAGTAAAGAAATAAGAATGTGTCCGAAATACTTATTTTATTTTTTTTGAGACGCGTGTCTACATACAAGACGGTTATCTTAATATAATAATTAATTTTATCGAAATTCTGCTATTTTTTCGTATAGATAATATTAACAAATTCATCCTTCAATATTCACAAAATTCCGTGTTTTTATGCCTACAGGATAGAATATTTAATCAGCTGTGAAATTCAATGTGAATCTGAAAATCGTGTTATATACATATAGAAGATCTTATCTTAGTAGAACACCTTTTCAGAGAAATGTATTTCTCGGGGCTGAAGCTTTATGTAATTGGTACCTTCTCATTCTTAGAATTGTAAGTAGATTGTCGAGAACACGGAAGGAATTTGATTTAAATTCCGAGAATGGTTGACAAGGCTATCCAATTGAGCAGACTTAGCACATTTTTCATTAAATATGTAAAATAATATGGACCAAGTGTCTGAAATAAATGATTTATGCGGGCAAAAGCTATTAATAATAATAATTATTATTATTAAACTTCATCAAAATCCCTTATTATTTCTACTAAAGGGATCTACAATCTGTGTATATTCTATGCATATTCTATTCGTCCGTTAATGCTGGACTCCGATTCTCGCGGATTGAAAACTAATTAAATCAGAATAATAATGTCTTTGGTAAAGACTATTTGTTGCATGTCGTGCGCTAAGTGGTAGACTTATCTCTAACGTGATTTTCTGATAATACGAAAACTAGTTTTTGCGCCATTTTTTTCGACATATGTCGAGTTCGTGACATATGTCTAAAGCGTGAGAATCAGGGTCCTGGATTAACAAGGTACTTTATGCTTCGGACGAGGTCTCTGACGGACGCTGTTTAACACATTGAATAATTATGTATCCAAATCTATAGTATACTAGGTTCCGCCCGTGGCTACGCTCGCGTGGTATTCGGATAAAAAGTAGTTTTAGGATGATACTTCCCTTCCCGCCCTTCGCGTATTGCACTAACCTAGATTTCAACCTCATTTCATCCTTCTAGAAACGTGTACCTACTTACTCATTTACCACAAAGTAAGTACTCCTGCGAAGTTTCGAATAAAGTAGTCTAACTAATCTTGTTTCTCAGTCCGTCTCGAAACGTAGCATTAACTCTTCTTCAAAGGTGATTTGGATTTTCAAAGAATCAATCTTTCTAACCTAAACTGAATAAAAAAAAACAATTGAAAGTTGGAAACCGGATGTTGCGCATCATGAAAAAAGTGCACTCTGCTTCACCGCCGGGATGCACCTCGCCAACCGGAACTCGTGGTCTTCTCGAGCACTACTCCCTGGTCGCGGTTTCGTAGTTACAGGTGGCGAATTTCATATGTGTGTGGTAGTAAACCTAGTACTTTTAACGGGTTTTATCGACCCATTTTGATTGAGACACATTTGATTCGATAATCACGGTGAGAAAGTGCCAGTCCCTTAAGGTTAATAACCATAATGGAGAACAATTCCGACCCACCCTCTTAAATGGTTTCACTAGACATCGCATTAGACATAAAGTAATTCGTGTTTTGATTTAGTTAATCAAATATGATTTAATAAGTATTTTATAATCATTCGATGTCGGTGCCAAGTAAAACAACAACTAAATTTATCACTTCAACCCTTTTTAGTGTCCCACTGCTGGGCACAGGTCTTCTCTCAACTATCTTATGAGTTGAGAGAGTTTAGGCCTTAATCCACACACGCTGGCCAAGTGCGGGTTGGTGGATGTCACATGTCCTTGAATGATTAGTTCTTAGACATGCCGGTTTCCTCACGATGTTTTCCTTCACCGATATTGAGCAGCGGAGATGAAACAATTCACACAAAGATGTGTGGGCACGACCAGGATTCGAACCCACGACCTTATTTTTCTAAGGCGAGGCCCGTACCGCTGCGCCACCGCTGCTCAATTTATGTGTATTATCAATCTTTCTCACAAAGTAAGGTTGTTGTAGCATTTTGTATCTTTTGGAAGTCAGTTAAACAGATAGTAAACATGATTTCAAGCAGGTATAGTTCTTAAATGGTGTCTAACATAAGGAGTTACTGCTAGGTAAAAGCGCAAATAAAGCCTTAAGTTTACTCCTAATCCTTCTTTAGTATAAGCATTCTGCAGAATATAAATTAACGTAGTTTAGTGTTTCGTATATTCTATGTACGTAAGTAAGTGATTTACCTGTTTTAGTTTATATTGTGCAAAATTGAATCTGTTGCTTTAATTCCGGCTTTACATACGTGATTTAATTTAGTAAATGGAATCTACCATCATAGAGCAGCGGTGGCGCAGCTGTAAGGGCCTCGCCTTGGAAATATAAGGTGACGGGTTCGATTCCCGGTCGTGCTCACACATCTTTGTTTGAAATGTTCTATCGCCGCTGCTCAATCGGTGAAGGAAAACATCGTGAGGCAACCGGCATGTATAAGAACTAATAATTTGAGGACATAATATCCACCAAGCACTTGGCGAGCGTGTGTGGATTAACGCCTAAAGTTTCAACTCGTAAGATAGTTGAGGGAAGACCCGTGCGCGGCAGTGGGACAGTAAAAAGGGTTGCAGATAAAGGGTTGCAAAGCTGCTCTATTTTTTGGTGATTCTGTATCAGTAGAAGATAGAACATATTTCCATTAATTACTCAATCATCATCATCATCAGCCCATAGCAGTCCACTGCTGGACATAGGCCTCACCCAATAAGCGCCATCGCACCCTGTCCTCCGTTTGTCGCATCCAGCTACTGCTGCTGTCTTTCGCAGATCGTCACTCCACATAGCTGGAGGGCGTCCCACACTACGCTTGCCAAGACGTGGTCTATACTCGAGTACTCGCTTTCCCCAGCGATTGTCAGTCCTTCGATAGATAAGGCCACCCCAATGTCGCTTCAGCTTGCTAATCCTTTGCGCTATATGGACAACTTTCGTTTTTGTCGGATTTTATCCTTCAAAGAAACGCCAATCATAGCGCGCTCCATAGAGTATTATTCAATACATTTAATAAAAATTAAAAAAATTGGGTCAATGACTCTAGCGAGAGCACAGCGGTACGCGGGTGACAGTAGAATCAGTACCTATCAATAGTAAACAACTCTCTGGTAGGTACTTATTCGTGATAACAGAGAATTACTGTGTTCATATAAATAAAAAATCCACTTTGAATAACATTTCAATCAAAAATCATATAATCGTAGATTTGTACGGAACAGGAAAGTTTTTCATCGCTCTTGATACTGAACAGATATCAGTTTTCGCGGGCCATTAGGACTTGACATTATTTTAGGTAAGTTTTCTTACTTTTACTTTTTTATATTCAGGTCATATCTTTAAGTTAAAATAATAAATATAAAAAATAGTGCTAGTCATAAAACACATTGCTAATTTTTGCATCTGAATCAGAACGTAGCTTGAACAGACGGCAGTTGGAATTGTATTTCACAAATTCATCTGCATTTCACTCTACATTCTTCATTTCATCTTACTAATATTATAGATGCAAACATTCGTAAAGATGTGAGGTGCGGATGTGTGTTTGTTTGTTACTTTTTTACGCAAAGACTACTAAACGGATTTCGATTAATTTTGGCATAGAGATAGATTATAGTCTGGCATAGCATATAGACTATTCATTATCCTAATACCGAGTGAAGCCGCGGGCGGAAGCTAGGTGTTTATAAATGTGATAAAACGTAGTGAAAGAAAATTGGCGGGCAATGTTTGCCCAGTATAATGCGTAGGGTAATATCTAATATCTTATATCCTCTCAAATATAATGCTAATATTTTTGTTTGTCCAGAGTTTTGCTTGTTTTTCATCTGCATATTTCATCTCCTGGTACACATATTATGCAAAAACCTTCCGTAAAATATACCATTTGTATGAACAGTGTCTAAACACATCAAGTTCTAGAAATCAAACTGGGCCTTACGAAGTACTGGCTACTGTACTCACATCCATAAACAACAAGAAAAAGTTTGGAATTGTGCCGACGAATACTCACCTCTGCCTACACCTTCGTGTAATATGTTTTTGTCTCTATGTGTGTCTATATTTTTATATTCTGTAAGGTAGAAGAACCTTTCCAGTGGGACTGTCCTTAGAGCGAAGAATTTTACTGTGAATTGAATTCTTTTGTTAATAACTTAAACTTTATTATAATTTTATTTTGAGGTGATAAATTCTGATTGATTGTTCGATCTTCTACTACTGTATTATAAACTCTCTGATATTAAAAATTATTGAAATACTATATTAAAAATTATTTTCTAATTTTTAGTTCGGTTAGCTATAAAAGCGTGTTTTTTTAGTTTTTTAAACTAACTATTATTTATTATATTTAGAGACGAAGATTATCCAATATATTTCACTGTCTGTCGAAAATCTATTCGGGCATCAATAATCGTCGGTTAGGTCTTTCAGAGAAAATAGTTGAGCAATATTGATTGCTCCTTACCGTTAATTGATTATAGGTACACCAAAGATAGACATATTGGATCTCTATAAATAACGCGTGAAGTAGAGCGTGATGCAAGGATACATCCAAACCCTCAAGCCCTACTGTTACTAAATGCCATTCGGCCGATGAAACGATCGTACGAAACTCAAAATTTTGTTTGTCGGTTCTTTAATTATTGTCAATATTTTTCTATTACTAATACTATATGGTTTAATTAATTAACTGTTAAACTTATCGAAAGATAAACATAAGTAATGCAAGAATAAAAATCGATTGATTTCTATTCTCGACTAAGAAAAAGTAATCTATCAAAAATTCTTTCGCGTACAGTACCTAACGTACGATGCGATGGCGCGCACGCTACTTGATTCATAGAAAGTTACCGTACGGATAGCATATTTAAAAATTTACTCTGAATGCAAATTATTACATAAATAGTTCATTTAAAAAAAATCCTTCACGATTATTCATAATTAATTTATTGTATTATTCATGGAATATTATATTAAACAACCCTTTAAATTTTGAAGACTTTATTAATACCTTGCATACAAATTTCGAATCTGTCGAGCCATTGCCTCTTTAACATAATATAGCGCTCGCGTCTCTATGCAAAGGTTACCTCTGGACGAACAACAAGTGTCTCTTTACTCTTAAAATTACTGAGGGAAGACCAGTGTTCAACAAAGTAAGGCTAATAGTAATTTAGTTTTCAGTTTATTTAGATAGTAAGATATTTACCTAATATAAAACAGTTACTACCTTGTATACATTCCAGGAAACCTTTTTAACTAGTGCGCAAACGTTGAGAAAATAAACTTAAACCACAGATAATATAATACTATACTAGTATTAACTAATTTTAATAAACACGTATTATTTTATACGTCTTAGTACTAAAAAATGAAGTAATCGCTAACGAAAGATGTTTACTATTGATACTAAGGGTACTGTCGCCCTCTTGCCACCGTCAGCGGTCAATGACTTTCATTCACCGCTAATTTCAAACCGCGCGCTTTTATCGATCTTACTACAAATTGATCTTCCTTATGTTGTTATTTATTATTATTATAGAATATTAGTATTATTATTTATCACTGATTTTGATACTTTCGTATTTCCAATAAACGACCGAAATAATAACGATTTTCAAAGTAGGGCCTCTGGTTTCTATCTAAGCTAAGCAATGTGTCTTATTTGCGGACATCATGCAATTCAAGCGGAATAATGTAGGTATCGTCATTGAAGTAGGATCGACATGAAGATGTACTACACACACATACATAATTATATAGAGCTCAAGGAAAAACGCTTTAGGAGAAAATTACAATGCTCAATAGATTGATTTGTATTTCAATGAATTATGTAACCTATTTCATTTACCGTTCACTGTTCGAACATCTAGTTGCGCCGTTGTCACATTAACCACACAATATGTACGTGTAAAAGTGTAAAATTCCTATGCAGGAGACGGGCACTGTTGCTCCATAACACAGGTTATTTTGTAACACAGACCGTCAATCCTTATACTCTTGTAGACCTAAGTTCAACTACTGTATTGTTTTACACTTTATTTATCTCTGTACTACAAACTGTTCAATGTTTTAATTAATTAATTAATATTTATATTCTTAAACAATCTTGGTTCCCTTCACACCACTCATTGCAGTCGTTATCTTGTGTTAGTAAAGTACTCGTATTTGTAACATATATTTTCGAAACTAGATTAAATGAACCTCCAGGTTTCTGTGTGTAACGAAGTATCAATACTTATCTGTTTTTGTTCCGCTTCTCGAGTTCTGAAACGGCTCGAGCCATCAATATCAGGCGATACTTATTGTGTTGTATATTTATTTTGTCTAATGTTTTGGAACACGATACTGGAGAGAAATAAAATGTAATGTAAGATGTAGGCTTGTGAAGAATTTTTAATGGGGAATTTTTAATTGTACCTCTATTTAAAATTTAAGCAAACAACAATTATCCACTAATAATGTACCAGCATATCAAATAAATGACTCTTTATCAAATTAAATAATTGTATATCTAAATGTGTCGTATAAGAAAATGTCTAAAATATATCAAAGTTAGCGACTTTATTTATCTAATATCACTACGAAAAACTTGCTAAAACCACAGATATAAGCATTCTAAAACAAAATTACTCGCCATATGACAGAAATACTGATTTGCACACTAAATTATCCAATATTACCACCGAATTACTAAAATCATTATCTTAAATTGCATAACAAAGAATGCATGTTATAGGTTATTTAATGACTACACTAATTTGCTACTTGTTGAACTAAAATCCCTTTAACCCAACTATATTTTTCTTTGTAAAAAAACTTATTTGGCGCGCTTTTGACTGCACTCACTCAACGCTCGCGCTAGTCGCATCGCGCTCGCTCCTTCCCAAGCACGGCGGCACGAGTGTGAGAGAGAGCGAGTGATGTTATTCCGCAGTCGTACACGGCGCATGGTCGCGTGCATTTGTTATTGTTTTCGTTCATTAGATAAATATAACTTGCTCGAGTTTAAGTGCAAATTAGTTTATGAACTATATCTTTGTGCATTGTTTTAGTATATTACCTATAAAAGTAATACTTTTTACATTAATAGACAAGTAACATGGAGTTAGATCGATCATTATTAAAAGCCAGCGGTAGTGGTACACAAAATAATGAAAATGTTCCCGTTTATTGCTCGGATGAAAGCGAAGAAGAAGAACAGCCTTTGGAGAAGAAGAAGAGGTCAAAGGGCAAAGAGTATATATTCGTTAAGAAATTCACAAACGCTGATGAAGCCGAGAGTTTTTTGCAAGCTGAAAATACGTGGTCTGTCAAAGTTTCGCACGACACCGAAGAAGGTAACAAAAAGTTTTATCGTGTAGGAAAGTCAAATTTCGAGGACCTCAGTGTGCAGCAAGTATTTATTTGCTTTTTGAAGCAAACTCTAGTGAAGTATTACTTTATCGTACCGACTCTGACCATGACCATGAATCTATTGCTAAAGCAGAGACAAGGCATGGAATATGTCAAGAGACAAAAGAAGAGATTAATAAACTTTTCGCTCTACATTTAAAGCCTAAGGCTATATTAAACAATTTGAAGAAAATTAAAGGGCTGACACTGCCCTCAACGAAACAATTAAATAATTATTTGTCTGACCGCCGTCGAGTAGTTTACGGTTCACCTTCAATCAGTCTCGGGGAACTACAGGCTTGGTTAATAGAAAATTCTAAGATACCTGTTGATGAACACGAACCCTATGTTATTGCCTACCATGTTTACGAGAGCGAAACTCCGACTTTTCGATTTGCAATCTCTACGAAGTCTCTACTAAAGTTAACCACATTAGCCACAAATATTCATGCAGACGCTACATATAAACTCATCTGGCAAGGTTTTCCTGTACTATTAGTCGGTACTACTGATAAAACTAAAAAGTTTCATCCTATTTGTATTGCCGTTACTACTAATGAGCGTAAACAAGATTTTGAAATGTTGTTTAGAGCTCTTCGCAACAGCGCTTTCTCCCTTTATGCGCACTCGTTAAACCCAAAAGTGTTAATATGCGACTCGGCTATGAGCATAATAAATGCATTTAAAGAAGTATTTGGCGAAGAAGCTACTATAAAAATGTGTTGGTTCCATGCAAAAAAAAATATTATGAACAATGTAGAAAGACTGGTAGACAAAAATTTAATATTTTAATTAATTTGTTGAAAAAGTCTGAGTAATCTTACCGTTGTGCCTTAATTAGTGATTATGATGATAACACTTATTTGATTTTTTGAGAACAATAATTTAATAAACATGACTGATTAACTGTTGTTTTATTTAGAATAACTCATGTTCTTTCAAATTTAATAGGTGACGTATTCCAAAAAAACAGATTAAATGTTTCTTTGCACTAAAAGGATAATTAGATTTACTATAAGTTAACAGATAGTAGTTCAGTAAAATAGTTTAGCTTTAAACATCAAACAGTGTAGTATATTTGATTTATTTGATGGGCAAATTTAGTGTGCAATTCAGTATTTTTGTTAGCAATTGCGAATACTTTGATAGAAAAATGTGGATTTACAGTTGTAAGAATAAATACTACCCATTTTTAATGATCTAATGTTTTGACGGTAATCAAGATAGTCAAAGGTGTAGTTATATTTTCTATATGTTAGGCATTTCTCTAGGTTCACGCTTGTCACTTAGTAAGTAGGTACTTCGTTTTTTCAATCTTTCCATACATTCTATTCAGGTATCTAAATAAGGATCCTCGCTCCATATTAATTTTATGAGAATGTTCCGGTGGCGGGAAGGGAAAAGAAGAGAGTGTATCTGCGCGTTGCAGACACTTTTGTGTACAACATCAATGTACGAATGTCTTCCAAAAGCTAGAGATATATACAAAAGACAAAATAGTAATCATAATTTTGTGGGACATTAACAAAGACGGCCATCTGATGCCAAACTAAGCAGAGCTTGTACTATGGAAACCAGACAACTGGTATAGGTACCTACTACATATAATAGTTTTGTTTAGTAAATACTTTCATACTTAAAATAGTTACACCCAAAAGTCTGACTTGGGTGAGAATTGAACCCACGAACTGCGGCGTAAAAAGCAAGTCACTTCACTTCAACCCTTTTTAGTGTCCCACAGCTGGGCACGGGCACTCTTCTCTCAACTATCTTACGAGTTGAGAGAGTTTAGGCCTTAATCCACACACGCTAGTCAAGTGCGGGTTGGTGGATGTCACATGTCCTCGAATGAGTTCTTAGACATGCCGGTTTCCTTACGATGTTTTCCTTCACCCATATTGAGCAGCGGCGATGAAACAATTCACACAAAGATGTGGGAGTACGACTGGAATTCGAACCCGCGACCTTATATTTCTAAGGCGAGGCCCGTACCATTGCGCCACCGCTGCCCGCTGCCTAAAAGCAAGTACCATACCGAAATAATTTAATAGTACCTTTCTACCTATGTTTTACCACTTGGTCGGCCTTGAGCTTGGTTTTAGTTTGTTTTGGTGGTGAATTGGTTTGATTTATGGTATAATAACACTATCATATACGACAAAATGTAAATGGTAGATAGAGGGCTATTATGTTGTTTGTTCACCTAGTACCTACTAACGCTTCCCAAGTTGAAGCGGAACTAATAATATTCGTGGTAAACTTCGTTAAACTGCTTCCTTGTTGTTAATACCTATTATATTAGACGGTAGACTTAGAACGGACTCCGGACATCCGATACATGGATGATAGACGGTTGACGGGAGTTGTGTTATACCTTACCAACCCGTAAGGTTGCACACAAAAATAAAATATGTGGTGCCAAAAGTGGTAAATTATTTTGGTCATTGGACTAGGAAATGGCTAGTACCGACCTTTCTTAATGAGTTACCGGATTCAAAATTAAATGTTAATTCTAAAAACAGCTTAAAACGTCAATTAATCAAACACTATTTAAGTATATGTCCTTAGCGTTACCTAAATTAAGTAGTATACCTTTCAGGCGGGTCGCTAGTTAAAAATAAAACATAAAGAATGATATTTACTATAGTAAGTATACAGCTAAATTGTATCCACGAGAATACTGCCAACAAACTGCAATGCTGTTTGGCAGAAGAATATTTTATGAAATATGTACTGTTGCTTATATATAAATAAATAAAAAAAATGTACAAATCAGAGGTGAGTGGAAACGGTGGAGAAGATCCTTATTAGTAACATCCTTCTAGAGTGCTGGTGCGTAGTAATCACAACCGACGTGTATGTATGACGAATAATGTATTATCAAAGCGAAAAAAGTGTGATGAAATTGTAATTGTATGTATTGTTATCTGGCCAGTGTATCGCAAAGAAGGGCGCTCTACTTAAAGTTATATTTGACTGCCTCTATGGCGTGATGTTGTGCATGTATATGATAAATATTGACATAGAGACGATGTCAACCTGACGAATAATAATAATAGATCAGTACTGAAGTTACTATTAGTAACTACCTACATATTTCGAGCGAATCAAGCACAGATCATCTAAATCCTCCGTGCTCTGTGGTGCAAATTTGAAATTTCGAACTCTATATTTAAATATCAAAAAAGAACAAAACGTTAAAATGGTACCTTTACTACAATCCATTAATAAATTTACCTTCGTAGTGTACGAGTACCTAAATCATTTAAATTCGTTTTCAAACGGCTTCCGATATTTAGGCAATATCCGCTGAAATTGGGTTGCAGAGGGCAAACATCTCGTAACTCAATATTTGTTTGCGAACAATTATTGGTACAAAACTTTGCGTAATCTGAACTTGACGTATTTTAGCATTAACAGACCGTTCGTATTTATAGCAACTTCAAAAAAAGATGAGGTAGATCCTGGAGTAAATGTGGAGACAACATATCAAAAATCAATTGTTTTAAATCGAGTAGAGCAATAATACTTTTTTTGAATGCCTGTAACGGTTAACTACTCGCTTTAATTTATATTAAAATGATTTAATTTGAATAAACCTAAACAAGTGAACTCAAATTTTACTACTCCAGTATCTCAATCGCGCTCTATGTACACAGACTTTCTCTTTCTGTCATACTGGAAAACTCATACAGACAAAAGAGAGATGTGAATACAACAGAACAGGGAATAGAGATACCTTGCGTCATAGTTTTTATTACAAGTGTAACCTCCATTTACATAAACACTATTATATTATCTGTGCTTATACCTTTCATGTTGAAAACTTAACGTAGATTCTGAAAAGAGGTCGCTAGCTACAAAAGTTCTTGTTAAGCCTGTTTTATTAACTTTCTTGAGAGGTAACAAGAATTCACACTGAAAATTTCATTTCTTTACCTATAACTACAGATTGACGTATAGAAAACGCTACGTAAAAGGTTACATTTGTCTTTGGCTAACTAGGACTGATTAGACCCCTGAATGCTGAAAATAAAATATAGTATCTAATTATGAATAAGTAATAGACGTCAAAAAACTTTGGAATTCATCAAACTGCGATATTTATGCAAATGAAAGCGATGTTGGATTATCTTATTGCATCGCTTTATGCCTTAGGTATCCTATTGTATGCTTTATGACTTCTTTTGTCACCCGAACTTAATCCAAAATCATTTTTAAATGTTTGTGTAAAACCTTCTTTATTCGCGGGAAAACGGAACAATACTTAAAATCGTTTGTCAATTTTTATTTTGTTCTAATTTCGAAAGGGCCTTGTGTTTTTTATCTTTAATGTTTTTATTAAAAAAGTTTTTGCGTATTATTGGAAACTTTGCCTCAAATTTCTGATTGTTTAGAGGGTCTACTTTAGTTTGTTTTGAGTTGTCGCTTTGTGTGATAATATTTATTGTTTAAAACATGTTACCAAATTTTACGATACGTAGGTTGTCTAGATTGGAAAAGTAAATTGTCACCGTTCATATTATCACCAATCAACTTTCATAATACTTTTAAGTAGTCTGTTTTTTTATAATTTGCAAAAACAATAAACTAACATGGCCAACTTGCAATCAGATACAATTTGATAAGGTTGGGCCATCACGAATGAAATTAAAGAGTGATCGAACAGATTTTGAATCGTTCATTATTCGGAAATTTTATACGATGGTATATATTTTCAAGTTGAATTTTATTATCTATATAATAAATCTTTTTAGTATATTCTATTTAAATGTTTAAAATATACCTATATTAAATATACTAATTCAAATATATCTATTATGTAATTAAACTTTTAAATAAAAAGGACATATCAGGCAGTCACTCGCCGGCCGCTGCCTTGTGATGCTTTGCTCGTTCGGCTCGTGACCCCCTGGTCATAAGTAGGAAAAACCTTACTGACTCAAGTGTAAAACACCTTATTTTTTTTTATGTCGTTTAAAACTAGTCGTAGCCGCACTTCGAATGTTAACCTTAACATAATATAGTTAACAGATCATACATGACCAATAGAATTTTTGAATTCTATAAAATAGAGTGCCATTCGTGCTAATCCCTACTTTATTAATGTTATGAAATTGTGAAAGTAACTGTAACTGTAATCTGTGCGCGATAATCGACATAAGCGAGGGCGGACCCGCACGCGGATTGCTAGTTTTTTTTATGTTGTAATTGATATTTTACAAAATCTAGTTAATTTCAAAATATTTATGCTGCCAAGCTATGGACAATGTTAAGGATTTTATCGAGAATCGTTACCGTTATAGATGCTTTTAATTAGCTAGGATACAAATATATTCAATTAATTTTATACAGCGTCAGTTCGCGGTTAGATAAAATGAACTAATCGCTGAAAATAGAAAATAGTAACTAACTATTAATGAACCAAATTTTTATTCCGTAGTAGGAATTTAATGTGTATCTCTAATATTTCATATCAATCAGACATATAACAATATTGCAGTGTTACATCACATAGAAGCTAAAACTAGAACCATTATAATGTCTTCATATCTGTTTATTATGATTGAATAAATTATTACTTTTTATTACTCTTGACACTTATGACCGTATGTTCCAGTTTGGTCAACGTACGTTCTTGAAGGTCGCTCTTTTCCTGTTGGCTATTTGCACTTACTTTGCACTTACTTTAGTGTTTTGTCTATTAATTTTGATTAAATTTGGTTTTTAAAGCCTGATTTTTTATATTTTATGAGATTATTGCTCTTGTTTAACAGAGTGTGAGAATGTCTCATTTTTCACGTGATAATTCTTTTTGCAACAACAACACAAAACCGACTTCAATTGAAGGTACCTAGAATTATGCGTTTAGGGCAATTGCACTAATAATTTTGGAAGGCTGCGCGCTTAGCGTAAACAATGACGCTTCTTTAGCTCAATAACTACTGGTCAGATCTTGATCAAATTTAAATGGGACCACACGGAAGCATTTACTTGCCAACAAAAAAATAATCATAGAAATCGGTTCACGTATAACAAAGATATTAGGTAACAAACATAAAAGACATACAGACGAATTGAGAACCTCCTTCTTTTTGAAGTCGGTTGAAAACAAAAACTAATATTTAAAGAAGACATTATAATTAAATATAAAAAAAAATTGAATGTTTATCTATACTTACATTCATGTACTACCTACCTATTTAAATTTAAGTATTTTTAAGAGAATGGAAATATTATTCACTCAGTTCTTCCTAAATCTATGGTTATCCATAGATTTAGGATTTAATCCATTAAAATGCCTGTGTGTCGTTGCATAATCAGTGATCAGGATTTGTGTTAGGTTTTAGAATATGTTTGAATTAGAATTTTATGAATATTTCATTTAAAAATGATTGATTTAAAACAGTTTTTTAGGAGATAATATAGATAAGATTTATATTTTAATAGGATTATTAAAATCGTGGTATTCTAAAGTGATAGGTACTAAAACTCAAAGTTTGTTGACATATTGAAATAAAACTATTTTATGGCGGTTTATTTTAGATTTTAAATCCAGACGTTTCAAAGTCTTTTCAGACTTCATGGTGACGGGTGAACTGAGGTTTGTTGACATCTTTCGCACTGTTAGGAGTAATAGGAATTCCCTTCAGGTTATCACTTGCAAATTCTTTCTCAAACAACAAACTTTATACGTACATCTATATCATAGTGTAAGTCGTAACAATTTTATTTCTATATCGCCTCCCTGGTAGTATAATAGGCACAAGGTCTACTCTATAGTCTTGTGTTTTGATACTTTCGAACTTCTTTAATGTCATTCACCTTTATAGAAGCTTAGACAAATCTTCCTCGTTTTATCATCAGCCTAAAACAATACACTGTTAAACATACTCCTTCCCTACCAACTTCTACTAGTCGCGTTTAACTTACTCCAGCAACGTGAGGGGAAGGCGTCCTACTCTTCGGTTTCTGAGACGCGGTCGCGATTTCCCTCTCACAAATGTTTTGTAGAAATTTTCAAATCCAACAATAAACTCTATTATACATGAAATAAAAAATAAATTTAAAAAAAATTACGAGGAAATATGGAATTTTTGTAACTTTAAATATTTTGCAATACACTTGTTTCGTAACCGGATTTTCACATCTATACTCAAAATGATGAGTCTCGTATTTTCGTACATTTTTAAATTTATGTGAAGGGTGCAAAGTTTCTGAAACGGCGGGATATAACATTTTAAATTAATTGCGATTAAATCCGTTGTAAAATAGTTTTAATCTCGTATCGCGTAATAAGAGTAGGTCCGTAGGTTTCTTGAAACTATCCTATGTTTTATATTGCAAGTAAATTCTTGGGGAAATATTGGATGGGTTTCGGACGGCTTTGACAAACTGGCTATTTATATGTTCCTACTCTGCCAAATAACTATAATAAGGCGTTGGTATTTATAAAGTAGGCTTATATGCATACATTCTCTCTATAAAAAGTTCAAGCTAGTATTTGTTTCAGCTTGTTCTTTCAAGCTAAACTACTAAAATTAATTATATAGATTAAAACCCTTGAACGATTACGAACGAGTACAATTGCAACACATTCCATAAGCAGATTAAAGTGTTATTGGTCAGTAATTTACAATCCATTTAAAATTAACTAACATATAACTAATAAGTAGTACATAATGCATGACAAAGGTCAAATTTTCTACCAATTTGTGTCATATGAAAAAGATCCATTGCTCTTTCTGGCGATCTGTAACACAGTTTTCCTAATACGGACGCCAGCCTCACACAAAGGAAGATATTGCAAAATTGTGTTTCACACAATTACTTACCCTGTTCCTTTGTGTTAGTGGAATAAATAAATTATTAACTATTGTAAAAGAAGAGAGTATTTTATTTAATAAACCATACATATGCTGATCGCACATATACGCTGGCATGTGGTGGATGTTGCATATCTTCGAATGGTTAGTTCTTAGTCACGCTGTTTTGCTTCGTCAATATTCAGCAGCGGTGATGAAAATAAAGGCATATTGCAAGACAGAAATCTCCAGTACTGACAGTACTGGACATACATCTCAAGACTAGTCTAATTACTCGAGAATTTAGTGTTTTACATTGATAGGTATCTTACACAAGTATCAAGTGTAGGTAGTATTTGATTTTCTCTGCGACTTTGTGTCATGATAATCATGATAAATTCTATCATGATCTAAGAATAGGTCGGGACACAATACATCTTCACAATAAATCGAAGAAAAATGTATTTGATACCTATATGAATGTGTTCAGAATACTAAACACGATCAAATAGAGGTATTTTGTACTGATCTTGTATAATATTTTTGGTTTCTAGGAGACATCGAAGGAATCAAATCTAGACAATAAATTTAATAAAACGCCCCCTCACATTTGTGTAACACAAGTATGTAGTACCTATATGTACAACAAGTGCGTGATAAATGATTTCGTGAAAGAATTTTTTTCAACAGATATCTCATAATAAATCTGATCTTTTTATTCTGGAAGTCTAGACTTTAGATTTGTAAATAATCTAAGGTCTCGACAAAGTCACATTGTAATGGCGACAGCAAAGATCGAAAATAATGATACGTATGGGATTGACATACGCTTACTTAATGTCACGTGTCAATTGTCTGTCAATCCCAAACATTTTATTCTTCTATCGGAAAGATTCAAGAGCCTGCACGAGCACTCGCTCGTTATCACTAGTTTGAATTTCACTTCAACCCTTCTTAGTGCCCATTGCTGGGCACGGGTCTTCTATTTATTACCTCACGAGTTGAGAGAGTTTAAATCTTACTCCACACACGCTGGCCAAGTGCGGGTTGGTGGATGTCACATGTCCTCGAATGATTAGTTGTTATTAGTAACAATTCACACAAAGATGTATGGGCACGACCGGGAATCGGACTCGAATTTTTAAGGTGAGGCCCGTACCGCTGTGCCATCGCTGCTCTATAATAGGTATACCTACCATAAAGGTTTATCTAGGTATTATAATAAATCACTATCTATCTAGGCAGAAATCTTTTGGATTCCACTTTTACTGTGCGAACTGTCAAGTTGTGGAATGCGCTGCCGGCGTCTGTTTCCCGATAGCTATAATCTGTCTTCTTTCAAGACTCTGTATTTTTTTATTTCTGTATTCTGTATTTCTTTAGTAGGTAAGCGCGTTTCATCGTAGGCCACATCATCGCTTATCAAGAAGCAAGTTGTGGACAAGCGCAAGTTTAATATAGTATAAAACATCCACGGAAACTTGACAAAGAATAGGTAGGTTCACATGTACACACGGCTTCACATTAAGCTATACATTTGCAGTATAAGCTGATCCCTTTTTTATCTTAAAATAGGCTTGCGCTTGACCACAACTTGCCCGATGTGAAGCAATGATGGAGTCTACGATGGAACGCGCTTACCCAGTAAATACCGATTCACTCGTGACTTGAAGACCGGCAGATTATAGATATCGGGAAACATAGATGCCGGCAGCGAATTCCACAATTTGGCAGTTCGCACAATGTGTAGGCTTTCCGTACTACGAGAGGTCAGTGTATACTGGAAATGTATAGCTTGATGTGTAGCCGTGTGTACATTGAGCCGCCAAGCGTCTGTCAGAAGTGCCGAGTTCCAAAACAGCTCCATTAAACTTGAACAAAAAGATAACAGTTACAAATGCCACAAGAGTGATTCACGGCGACAGGAAAAAGCCAACGTTTCCTTCAGAATTAACCTTAATCGATGTGAACATCGCTAAAGGCCTGTTTACATAGTTTATGTATGTTAGAGGCTTTATATTGTAATGTTTGTACGAGAATCATGGACGGATTTGGATTTTGAGTCAGGAGATTCACTAAATCCAAAGATAATCAATTACTTATTTGTTACATCTCTTTGATTTACCGATTTACCGCTTGCGAACCTAAAAGCATACCAAGGAGTATGTCAAGTGACTGCGGGCGGCGAACCCGATTGAGTTTTTCTTTTAATTAAAGACTTTTGCAACAATTGTTTCAGTTCAAAATGTGACGCAATAAGTTATTAGTTCATTAACATGGAGTGATAGAAAGTAATAAGAAATGGAAGTACTGTGCATAAAGGTTCTTTTTCCGGACTTCCATTTTTGATTTTTACATGTTTCTTATTTAAGTAAATAATCTCCCTTCATTTCTTGATCCTACATGCCAATAGTCAACAGGTTGTAAATAAGGTTTTACTTTATAGTTAGATATTGCTGGCAGGTATGCAAAAAAAAAATTGACAAGATGCCATTTAATTTTGTTTTTTAATTATGTTTCATAATCTCTAATAGCCTTTTGTCAATGTTTTTTATCATATTTGCCAGTACTTTCATAGTGTTTCAAAAGTTAAAGAGGTTTAATTCAAACAGGTTTTAGGTACTTATGTATTTATGAATTTTATTTGTATTACAATAAAATTTGTATTTAACTTCCGAACTCCAAATCACTAAGCATAGCTAGCTGTTTTAAAACCTTGTATAAGATTTGGTTAAGGGAAATTAAGGATTAAGATATAAGATTTCATGAAAATCGGTCAAGCTGTTTCGGAGGAAATTTTCTAATTTTTCTTTGCGTAAAAACCATCCCCGTACTGCAAGGTATATTCTAAAAAAAGAATTAGCGAAATCGGTTCAGCCGTTCTCGAGTTATGCGCTTACCAACACATTTTGTGATTCATTTTTATATTATGGATTACTTTTATAGACACTTAAAAATATAATCATGCTATACAGAAAACAATGGCTTATTATAGCGCGTGCTTACAATAAAATTCTATTGTTTTTCTTCTACCGTACATTTTTCTTTTATTTGACAACACAATCGTTGTTGCACAGCTCAATAAATAGCTGGCGCTTTTAATTTCATGATCTTACATTAGACAAATGTCTTGTATATCTTGACTTGTATTGTAGAAATAACTTTTATTGCAGAACAAAAAAGAATACTATCTATGAAATATAACTTCTAGTTTTATTATACTTGCAAACGTATATTTTGCTTGTTCGTTGATAGATACCTACTACACCCTACTATTGTTGTTTAAAAATCACTCGTATTGTAAGATTACAAGGTTTCTTTTTTCGATAACATGATTTGCTATATAAAACTCTGTGTTACTGTTACATGATGAGTGAAAATCAACCATCATTTGTTTTACTTTCCCACAATTTGGCTGCTTGTTGTATGTAGTGGTGAGAATATGGCTTTGATTCATTGTGAATGCTCTACTTTGAAATGCAGTTAGGAGTGGTTTCTGTTGTGGAATGGTACAAGTTTGTTGCTACGTCCTGACTAAACGGATGGACTGACTTTGATGAGTTTTTTTTATTAAAAATCTAAACTGATAGAGTTAGTTTAGCTCAAATAATTATAGGTTTAGGGATACTAAAAACTTTGGATAACTAATTTTTAATTTAGGTTTTTAAAGTTTCTACAATGGCTGCCTATAGGCCGACCGTTTAACTCGCGTATCGCCATCTGAGGTACAAAGTCATAAAACATTAATTAAATCTTAAAGAACTATTTAACGACAGATAAGTAATGTAAGACTATTCGTCACTAATATCCATATCGTTTGAATCATCATCACTGTCTGTGCAGCTTGAGGAGTTAGAATCTTGGCGATAGGCGATACGCGAGTTAAACGGTCGGCTTATAAAACCCTTATTAGGCCCTTAACTTTAGACCCTGAGATTTTAGTATTGCAACGCGTTCACTTGTTTTGCCATTGTTTACCTATGGCTTAACCTTATCCTTTCATTAGTACGAGTATGTACCTAAATTGCAAGTTTTAGCTGTAATTTAGTATTCCGGAATAGCGTTGCCCTTTTATCTCATACTGACTATAACACATCCACGCTACTATGAGAACGCTTGGTAGAATGGTTTACAAGTATAGCTACTTAAGTATCATGTACAATGCTTTTAATAATATCGTCTTGAAGAACATACTCTTGTTCACTTTTCACACATTGCCGCTAGTAGTGTATACAATTACAATAATTGTATACACTACTAGCGACCCGCCCCAGCTTCGTCCTGGTAGCTTCAGCCCACTCAACAATTTACAAAAAATGTGATAAATAAAGAACTACTCAACCGATTTTATGCAAACTTCATATAAACCATCTACTAAATAGTCCAAACAGTGCCTAAACATTTGGTTTAAATAGGTAAGCCCATTTTTGAGTTATAAAATTACAACGAAAACTGGCATTGATTTTTATACATACACTAGCTGCCCCAGCGAACTTCGTACCGCGCAAAATTGTGAATCTAAACCATTCCCAGATCCCCTTGAACACACACAAAAAATTTCATCAAAATCGGTCCAGTCGTTTGAGAGAAGTTCAGTGACATACACACTCACAGAAGAATTATATATATAAAGATAGATACACTAAGCACACTTAGGTAAGTTGATATACTTCAATTCATTAAAGAATTTATTTACTACTAGCGAACCGCCCCAGCTTCGCCGGGTGCAATGTGTTATACTTATAAACCTTCCTCCGGAATCACTCAATCTATTAAAAAAACCGCATCAGAATCCGTTGCGTAGTTTTAAAGATCTAAGCTACATAGGGACATAGGGACAAAAAAAGCGACTTTATTTATTTTATACTATGTAGTGATAACTGAGAGTATTTATTATTGTAATTATTATGGCCGTACAACAATCCACTGGTGGATGAAGGCTTCTCCAAATAATGCCTGCCACCTGATCTTCGACTGTCGTATTCAACTGCTGACAGCGAAATTTCGCAATATATATTGAAATAATAAAAACAGAGACATAATATTAAAAAATATTAATACTCTAGAATATCAGTCTGAAAAGATTTCTGTAACCAAAACTGGCGGATCAAGAGACCAACTTGAGACGCCTCGTGTGCACGGCTAAACCAACTTGTATCTTAGTTTTACTTACTGAATCTTCTAGGGCCCCATAACGATGGATATAAGGTAGGTGCTTATCAGTGTAACTATATACTCACCGATTTGCTTAACTAAGTTGAAAAAAAGATCACCTTGACACTATAGCCTCTCCGTCGACTGAATCTTCTGATTGGGAGTTCCTCTTGTTTGCACCCCCTCTTATATTACCTAGGTAGTATTTATTTATTTGCATCTGAAGATTTTCGAAAAAAATATTTTTTTGCATCACAGCAGTCTGTTGTGGAATAAGCCATTGCTTTGTTCGATAAGGGTTTAATTTGGCAAGGTCTACGTCTTTACACACACATTCATACATACAATCACGCTTTTTTTTCCATCGGGGTAGGCAGAAACGCTATATTTACTGTATTCAAAGATCAAACCGTAAATTTTGTGTCTTGTTGAAAGTTATTGATGTCCTTGACTAGTTTTATGAAGCGGAAAAAGTTTAAGCACCTATAAATTGCTAGACTCTTTTATCAATAACAAGTAGACAATAAACACAGTTAGTTGCTTCGAAAAACAATATATTTAGTACCGAAGGATCTATGGAAGTTATCTGAGTAGTTCAGGTTTCTAATGTAAGCCAATAAACGACCTCCTAGGGCAGTACAACTGTACAACTTTGTGATTTAGTTACCCTCTTGTGTATAAAGTGGGACAATGAACGTTAACGTATTTGTTTTGTTGTTATTTCTTTACGGACTCATCTTATTTATCCTGAGAATCTGTCATCCTAAATTGTAAACATATTTTTGTTCCGGATGCTAGATTATAATCTAGTAGACAATAAGTATAATATGCTTTATTAAGAAAGCAATGTTAGCTACTTTAAAAATACACGCCCCCACTTTATTATTGAAGTTGGTAATTTGCATTCCGCCGGTGGCTTCACCCGCATGATCTTCGTTTTATATCATGCCCAGCAGTGGAATAAATATAGCATATAGTCTTCGTCAATAAATGGGTTATCTAACAGCGTAAGAAATTTTCAAATAGGACCAGTAGCAAACAAACAAACTCTAGCTTTATAGTACATATAAATTTAGCGGGATAGTGCGGGATGGTAGTCATCATGTTGTACACATAGGTAAGTATCCTTATGAGCCAAAACACATACTCACGTTGCGGCGCCGCACCGCAAGCACTGCCGATTCTTGCGGTGCAGCGCCGCAACGCGAGTATGTGTTTTTGCTCTTAATGTGAAGTTTTCTAACATTTATTAGCTCACGATATGCTTTTTCATCTGTAGGCTAATTCACGTAATTTCTTGACACGCCGATCAAGTTGCGGTGCAGTAGTGCAAAATGGTATACTTGTAATTGTCATATAAATAACGTATAATAATATACTAAATCGCTTGCGTGACGCGAACTTGACGATAGCGTATCTGACAGTGGTTGTCAAGATCACGAGAATACGAAAAGGGCTGTTTTGATCGAAACTTAACTGCAACTGCACCGCAACAGAACTTATTTAATTCCGTGAATTAGCCTTTAAGCACAGTGCAACACAGCTATTTTCCAAGTTTTATATGCGGTGTGTGAGTCTTCCAATCGATCAATAATATAATGGCAATAAGCAAATAGGCATTCCTTGACCCCTTACTTAGTAGATTTGTAGCTTTGGCACTCAGTAGATTTGTTTACATCCCATAAACTTTGATCAATATCATAGGCGTCGACTAACATTTGTTAAGCTATTATCTAAGTTGTTACAAACTAACACAATGTTACGTCACAGTGTACCTGTGAACTTTCTGTTGGTTTATAGTTGGGAACTTTGTAGATATATTTACTGGGTATCCCATTGTGAGGGGGCTGGCAACAAGTCAAGAAGCAAATGTTTAGTCGATCGATAAACTATTGTATAATCATTGTGGTTTTACATCCGTACAGAAACTAACTAAACACTACTCGTAGGATTTTGGTTATTGCGTCAAAAGTATGTAGTCAGTGTTGTTTTAGGCTCCAATATAAGAGTAGCCTTACTCATGAAATTCATAAGTTATAACACATGCAAAGGCTTGCTAAAGCAAGGTTTTATAAAGTCTACTATAAGTACTGCAGCTATGTATATGTAATGTTTACTATAGCAGGTTATCTAAGCCGTGTTATTTATGTTTTTATGAATAAAGGCGCTAGTTTATAGATATGCATCAAAATGTATCTAACTCAGTTAACAGTGAAATCTTGAGAAATTATATTTTTATTATTTAATTTTTATTTATTTGAACAATACCTTATACAATATGAGCTAACTAAAACTAACTTACAAATAAATAAATAAATTAACTACATACATTAAAATAAAACTACTTTATAACGGATTTTATTGCCGTTTATTTTAGATTTTTATTTCGCGACATTGCAGTCTTTTTTGTTTTGTAAGCAAAGGCTCCAGTGCAGTGGTGGGTTTAGTCACACAGTGCTCAAATAAGCTATAATAAAAAAAATATCGTTAATAGATTGTTCACTGCAGGTACTTTGACTCCAGAATAGCACAAGTAGTCTGACGGGTAATAACTGGAAGTAGTTTACCTAGTGAAAACTTAAGAAAATATTTCTTAAGTAAACTAAGTAAAGAGTAAAAACAATTTTAATATGTAGCCGCTAAATAATGTGTCTAAGTATTATCACTAATAATTAATTTTATTAACCTTTAAACTGCATTGCTGGTGTGTGGGCTACGGCCTTTACTTTCCCAACTCTTAAAATCGTTGTAAACTTATTAATTAACATGCTAGTTACTCCACGATGTTCTTCTTCACCACTATGATGTAGCGGCAATGAAACAATTCACAGTTGTATGAACACGAGCTACTATCGAACTCAAGACTTTTGCGCCTATGTCAAAATTATTAAAACATCTTCGTCTTGTTGAAAAAGTGCCTAATCCATTATCATTTTGACTAGAACAAATTGTCCCAGTACCTACCTCTCGTAGAAAGGTCAGTGGTGTTTAATTCGAATGAAATCCCACATTTATTACGAAGGTATTTGATCTCGGGTTCTAGACGTGAGGTGAAACCAAAGGGTAAGCTCAGATTCAGGTTGGAACCCTACTCTATGTACTATGTTTGTCGTTCGGACGACCAATTTCAACTTTTTGATTAAATTTATATTTAATCAAAAACGTGACGTCACGACTGTATCTCATACGTAGTTTGGGATGAACTTAATATTACATGTGATGTACGGAAAATACATAGAACAAAAACGACAACAACGAAAATACATAGATTGTCTAAACATTAACTAAAAAATATGTGTACAAAATTTCATCGTGAATGAGTAGCGAAGTTGCTTCTTTTTTCAATAGTAACAACCATCCATATATATCCTCTCAAAATTATTTCGCATTTATAATATTACATTTATATTTCCCACTATTTATGAAATTATGGGTAAGGTTTGAAATCTAATTTGCATGAACCGACCGAATGGAAATTTTAACTCGCAGAGTAGGTTTTCTACCGTCATATCAAGTTATATGGGATATTGATGGGATTGTACGGTGTTATTACGGGAAATATTTTTATTCACTCTCCATTTTCACGTTACTTATGGTGTCAGTCACCCGAAAAATGACATTTATTCTTCTTTTATTTTTATTCGTATTGAGTCGGTGTCGAATTTTGATTTATTGGATGGTGGGAAGTAGCTAGATAATGCCTGTTTTTGTTAGTACAATGTAATTATGGAAATGAGCCTCCATCTAAGGATTGTGTGCTACATAATCCTTAGATGAAGGTTCATTAAATAGGAATAATTTGATTTGTCTGAGTGATATTGCTGATGAGACATGTTTGATATTTAGGTCGCTATTCAGTCACAAACAATGAGAAACTAAAACATAACAAACATTATGTAAAAGGTCGGCAAAACGTACGTAGTGTGTGACGCCTTTAGTGTTGCAAGCGTCCATATGCTACGGTGATTATTTGTTGAGTTGGTAGTGTGTAGTTATAGTAAACACCAATGGTTGCTTCATAACACTAAATGCTATACTAATTTTCTTTTATACAAAACTTTATAACATTGAATGATGAATCATCAAGAATGAAAGGAAAGAATAACCTTTCCTTTCTGTAAATAAGTAAACAAATCGATACAAGAACATTACTAGCCTAAGGTTATTTAAGCGTTTGAAAAATGTCAATGTGTATTTTAAGAACGGAAGGCATTGCAAGAATCTACTGAATTGTTTTCTAACTTACTTTTATTGGATCTCTCGACAACTTTTCTTCTTTTTAGAGCTGTAGGGGTGACAATTAAGTTGAAGTTAATTGCTTATTTTTCAATTCCGCCCAGTTCTTTGTTTGGGTAGTATTCATTTACTGTTTAATATCTCGATTTGTAATAATTTTAAATAAGCATTTTCGTTATTGTGAGTATTAAAAACAAGTCTCTAAGTTATGCCCAGCTTAAATAGGTCCCCGTAAGTTATATTATCTTTAGTAATTAGTCCATTTTGACGAGGTAGTTTAAGCCTCTCCTTTTTATTTCGATGAGGTAGTTTAAACCTCTCCTTTTTCTATCTGCTGTCTCCCATGTTGCGTGGGAAGTGGACAATCTTATTTTCCAACTCCTCCTATTATCTTTTTGATTTAATTCGTGCGGGATCCAAGACAGTTTTAGGTGCCTTGGATTTGGCTGGGTTTAAATCTCGAGTCTCACCACGGCGTCGCTGATGATCCTGGTTTACAAGAGCAGCAGTGATTGGATTGCGGTGGTGGATTAAGTCCCAAAAAATAAAGTTAGGTGCGCAAAAGTATGTAAGGAGGAACAAGGAGCTCTGTTTTTGTTGTTGGGTTAAGAAAGGATTTTATGGTAAATGTGATTCTGTATCACTATTGTATCAAGTTGTAGATTTACAAGATGCTAGCTAAGAGCTGCAAAATGCGGTAAAGGGTAAGAGCATGATAAGAATAACCTATTTTAAGCCGTAAGGTTCAATTTCCAACCAGGACAAATCTTTGTGTTACGAGTATGATTGATTCTGGCAGTAATATATGTATAAATGTAAGTATTTACAAAAACAAATGTATTTATGTAGTGTATCAGTTCCTAGTACCCATACCACAAGCAAATATAATTGCTTCATTTGGGACTAGAGCGTGCTGAGTGTAAATGCGAAAATATTATTATTATATTTAGGTTTTACATAAAGTAAATGACAAAGAGGTACAAACTCAAAACACGTCAGCACGTAGCAATAGAACAATGCACGAAGGGATTAATTGCCTGAAACTTAAGCTTGATTAAGACGAGGTACACAATTCATTGTCGGTACATTGCGAACTGGTGATAAGGTATTTAATCAACCAAGAGAAAGGTTATTAATGGATTATTCCACGTCCAACCCAGCTGCGACCATTGGAATACTAAAATGTTTTAGGTATTCTCTATGCGGTCAAGACAGTTTTGTTGACGAATCTAGTTTGTATTATTTTTCTTAATCAGTGTTTTAGGTTACCAAATTTTCTCTCCTTGCCGAATCACATTTTTTTTTTAATTTTTACGATTAATGTAGGAAGTAGTTTTTTTTAAGATTAATGATAAAATATTGGTAAGATTAATGTTATAATATAGTTAAAACGTTCATAATTTAAATGATTTTGTTGCATTAAGTACTTGCAACAATATCGGAAATCATTATTTTTGCCATACATATGGGGGTGATATTAGGGTTTTCAGCTCCTAACGGTTATACCTACTGGGCTGACGCGATATAAGACATCGCCAGCATGGACTTAAAAGTAGATCTTTTAAGGAAAAATTAATGAATGCATCTTGTAACCAGCTAAATTAGGATGATTACAACTGCATTAGAAGGTGTGAAAAAGAAAGATGGCAGTTCTTGTTATAAAGAAGGGAACGTGCATTTATTTATGAACTGCTGACATCGCTTCCTTGGGCACCGAAGAACTTTACGAATACCAACTTCTTCACACACAAATAAATTCACCATAGAGTAAATAAAAGCATGTGGCCGCAAAATTATTAATAGAAAACAATTTTTCTTGTGAGATCAAGCACACTGTGGCAGTTCATTGGTATCCGCGCGTTCTTCGCATTTTGCGGAAGTGCACAAGGGAAAGGAATAGCTAGCTACTAGTGCTAAATAAAAATATAACTTAATCCAACACATACAAAGACAAGTATAACCGACTCAGAGGCGGTTGCCAGTTATATGGATACTTATTTTGATTAAACATTATGTACATTAAGATAACAATAGGGAGATGATAATCAATTTCCTTTGTGACTTTAGAATATAATTATTAAGCTGGAATACTCTCGGACTTTGATATATGACCGAGCACGTTGAACTGCCCATGACTAGCTTAAAGGTCGTACCGCTATTAAGAACGCACGTGGGAGGTAGGTATTGTTAAAGTACGGCGAGTAGTTTTGGAGACCAAATTTCAGCAAAAAGGTCACAAAATTTGTAAATAAACAAGAAATTTTTATATCGTTTAAAATTTATATTCGTCCTCCTTAACCCCCGACGAAAAAAAAGGATATAATATATCTGTATATCTGTGTTCATACAATTAAGTTTAAAGTGTTTATATAAATGGACCGATTTCATTGATTTTAAAAACTTGAGAAACCTTTTCACCGCTTTGGCAAACATCAATTGACGTGTCCCTCGCAATTTACAATTAATAGGCAGGTGCAGTGGATAAAAATAGAACATGAAAAAATATTTGTCGCTGGGGGAATTTATTCAATAAAAAAATGCATAATTCCTATTACAAAAATATCATCTACAGTTGATAGGTACAGTTACTACGGCGTAGTAATCTACGACTGTGACTGTAGCATGTCGTAGCCATCTACGTAATTTTTGTAGCAGGGTACGCTACGAAGACGTAGCATTTCTACACCAAAAGGCAATGGAATTAAGGTGCAAATCCAACACTTACGTTACTTTTTATTTGTAAAAACATATTTATAATAAATAATTACACCCAGATATGTACACAAATGTCTGTCTTGGGTGGGAATCCTGCTTTCCACGATCCTTTTCTTATGATATATATTTGTCACTATCTAAGTATTTTATGCGTCTATTGCTGGTTTCTATGTACATAATCAATATTGTAAGTGAGAGCTGTTAGTAGCTATTACTTCCTATATCTTTTAAAATAATTACTTACTTGGTACTTTTTTCCTTTTATTACTATAAGTTTCCTGCAATAAAGATTATTTTAATGTAATTTACTTAAAACTTCGTTAAAATACTGACCTTTTGTGTTAATTAGTTGTTAAAAGAAATCGAACCGTGCAATAAATTACGAAAGGTTTTTAAGTAGGTACCCTTTTTTGTTTTAAATAAATTGATATCGTTAAGTGATTTCCTGAGTAAAGAGGAAAAAATTACAAGATCCACAAAATTTTCTGATATTGATTTTCCTACTGTTTTTCACCTGCTTCACTTCCTAATTATTCCTAATACGTTTTAAGGGCCATACAAATGCTAAGTTTCACTCTAACGTTTCACAAAACCATCATCAGAAAAAAATACCAAATATTTTTCAAAGTATTAAAAATGGCACTGAATTATTAAATTTCAATGAATCTAATGAGTGTTAGATTGATATTTCATAAAGAGACCCAATACTCAATATTTAAACTTGACTTAATGTCCTATGACCCCTGGATGGGGCAGAGGGCGTCCACAGTACGTCGCCATCTAGAACGGTCTTGAGCTTCGCGCTTTACTTCGCTCCAGGTCATCCCTATCGCCTTAGCTTCTGCTGTGATAGTCCGTCGCCAGGATTGTTTAGGGCGGCCACGTTTCCGCTTTCCTTGGGGATTCCAGTCGAGAGCTTGCCTCGGTATGTGATCGGGATCCCTTCGGAGCGTGTGACCGATCCAGTTCCACTTGCGGCGTTTGATCTGCTGGTCGATCGGAGTCTCACCACAGCGTTCCCACAGTTCTACGTTAGAGATCTTCTCGGGCCAGTGTACACCGAGAATACGGCGAAGACAGCGGTTGATAAAGACTTGGAGCCGGCGCGAAATGTCTTTAGTGACCTTCCACGTCTCACATCCGTACAGCAATACGGGTTTTACGTTGGACCGGAATATCTTGAGCTTAACTCTCCTAGTCAGCTTCCGCGATTGCCACACAGGACGGAGCCGTGCGAAGGTTGCCCTCCCTTTGGCGATCCTCGAAGCGATGTCCTCTTCGGTCCCTCCTGTTGCTGACACGACACTACCCAGGTAGGTAAATTCGTGGACTCTATCCACCCTCTCTGTGCCAATGAGCAGAGGTAACGAGCTTGTTGCTCCACACCTCATTTCCTGGGTTTTCCTGATGTTAATTTTTAGTCCCGTCTCTAAGGCCTCTCGCCGTAGGTCGTCCAATTTGGCTTGCATGTCAGCGCGTGTGTGGCTCAACAGGCATAAGTCATCGGCATAGTCCAAATCTTCTAATACGTTGGATAGTCCCCACTCTATGCCGCGGCGCTTGCTGTTGGTAGTATTATACATGATGCCATCAAGGACGACAAGAAAGAGGAGAGGTGAGAGAAGGCACCCCTGGCGTACACCTGCATGGACCGGTATGTCCTCCGAGACGAGGCCGTCGTGAGTTACCCTACAGGAATACTTCCCGTAGATGGCCTTAATTATATTCGTGATTTTCTCGGGGACTCCAATTTTACAAAGGCGGTCCCAGATACAGCTCCATTTCAGCGTGTCGAAGGCTTTTTCGAAATCCACAAAGGTCAAGTACATTTCCCTCTGCCATTCTGATGCCTGTTCCAGAATTATGCGCAATGTGTTAATCTGGTCCGTACACGATCGGTTGGGTCGAAAACCAGCCTGCTCTTTGCGAAGGAGAGGTTCAACGGCCCCCGACAGCCTGTTCAGGATAACCCTGCAGAGTATCTTGGACGGGATCGAGAGCAAAGTGATACCTCTCCAATTGCCACATTCACTGAGGTCTCCCTTCTTCGGTACAGTGATGAGGAGGCCTTTATTCCAGTCATCGGGTAACTCTTCGGACGACCAGATGTTCCCCAGAAGGGGCGTCAACACATTTGCAGCAGTAGGGAGGTCAGTTTTCAGCATTTCTGCTGTGATAAGGTCAATATTTAAACTTGCATATTTATAATTATGTTTCGTTTTATATTGTTCTTATTCCTTGATGAAAATACCGTAAGAAATATATAAAACATGTTCTATTTTAAGAATTAGATGTATATTACTTTTTATTTTGCAATATAAAGTTAATAAGTATCACTATGAGACAAAGAATATTTTTCTTTTACAAAACCTTTCCTGGCCTTTAAATAATGGTATATCGATTTTCCAAAGTTAAAGTTCTCGCTTGTCCAAACAATCGTGGGCCCTAATTCAGGTAATTTCTCGAAGCGCCGATCAAGTTGCGGTGCAGTTGCAATTCAGTTTACGTCTTAGTGCAAAATTGAATTCTTGTAAGCCGACCGTTTAACTCGCGTATCGCCATCTGAGGTACAAAGTCATAAAACATTAATTAAATCTCTTAAAAAACTATTTAACCACAGATAAAAGTAATGTAAGACTATTCGTCACTAATATCCATATCGCTTGAATCATCGTCACTGTCTGTGCAGCTTGAGAAATCAGAATCTAAACGGTCGCCCTTATAGCTGTCTCTAGTCTAAAGCGCTCGCGTGACGCAAACTTGAAGAGAGCGTCTCTGACAGCGGTTATCAAAATTACGAGAGTACGAAAAGGGCTGTTTTGATCGAAACTTAACGGCAACTGTACTGCAGCTGAACTTATTTAATTACGTGAATTAGCCTACAGTGGAGGAATGGTTATTGGTAGGTAATTGTAGTCGCCTTGAACAGACACGCATTTGTGAACTTAAATAGACTGAGATATAATCTTGGCAACACGGAAGAATAAATGGCATAAAATTAACATAACAATCAATTGTATCTTACTAAATTGGAATAAAACTTTATTTAATTCGTACTCAGTACAAAAGAAAATAACTCTGCTGTATGATAATTTACGGCGAAATTATACAATGTTCTCTAAGAAAAAAATAATGTTGGCTAACTCTGTTTGTTCGATTCTATTCATTTTAATTTCAATGTAGCGAAGAGTCGGTATGAATAAAACATTTGTGGTCAAATATTTGTAATGAAAAAGTGAAGCTTATTTAAGGTCTTGAATATTAAGAGTGGTCACACTTGAGTTTATTTTCTTGTTCTCCTAATTTACTTTCGTGGAATCTTTGAATTTTTTACGAAAACAAGAGGTTTGATTAATTCTTTTCAGTGGTATATTTTGGGATAAATACTTTCTTTATTATTCATTGCTTGAAATAGCTTTGGTGTTTATCATTAAGCTTATGAAAGGAATCTAAATTGTAATTAAAACTAAGTAAAATACATTTGTTCACAACATAAACATATAATTTAATAACAATCTCAATATTAAGACTTATTTTTGCTATGAATGGAAAATTAAACATTTTTAGTGTTTCCAATTTATACTGAAGTAAAGTATACACACTAAAAGTACTCACACGATACTTACTCAATACTCAATACTCAATACTTACTTAGTTGTTAGAGAGACATTGATGATACAATTCCAGGAAATGAACTACATTTGTGTAATATTTTATGAGAGGATACACACCCATAGAAATATTTTAATTTATAAAACAATCGTAGAGTTAGTTATATTAAATATCTTTATAAGTAACTCGTAGGTTTTAAAGAATCTTCATGTATCTAAGCATAACATAAATTAGAAATAAGCATCGTTATAAATAATAATAAACTAAATAAATCTGATAAATTATAAATTAATAGATAATAAATAATTTATTAATGTTTCTCGCATGCTTTAAATTGCTTTATAATAAATCGTCATTGTTGTATTGACCCCTTTTGGTTAAAAGCCGCCTCCATCTTTGGAGACGGCTTTTAACCCATTACTTTTTCTTTTATTTCCATTTCTCTTTATCATTTGTATTGTACCAATATTTTCTTTCTACAGTTTCTAAGTCATCTTTCCAGTGAGCGTTATAAATAGACGCGTGTAATAATACGTCGAATTCCTACATATTCCATGCATGTTTTTCATCAAAACCTTCTGCAGAGTATTATAATGCCGTGAGCCGTGGTCCCGTGACATCCTTTATTATAATTCCGCCTACATTTCTAAAGGCATTGACACACCCTGATATTCAGAAAGGCGAAACAAGCTTGAGTGTTATGAAAACATCGCATCGTTTACATCAATTTATATGCTAATCCCAAAATGAAAGAAAACAGGCCATGTCGGTGTTCATAATGCGTAATTTGTTAAGCTAACCTAGGGAATTAGGTTTTTGTATGTCAACATTAAAAAAAGAGCAAGTGGGACCTCATTAACAGCTCCAAGCTCCGGCAGCAGCTGTCGAAGCTGGGTAGGAACATGCTTTAATTTTTTTTTCTGTTTTATTTTTCTTAAATCTCTAAGCTAACATGTTCGGGTAAAAATATTATAATTCCCAGTTACTGACCTTTTTCAGGAAAGAATACAAAATATACATATTATTATTTTTGCGCTGATAGCAATAGATTCCACGTATAATATTTTGAATTACAACAAATCGATTAAATAAATATGGGCAGTAATATTCATAGTAATATATAATAACAATATTCCTTTATTTTAGGCAACAAGGCCTAAAATAAAGGCCAGGGCCTAGGGTTAAAACATAACACTATAAACAAATAATCTATTTAAATCTAAACAATATAAATACAACATACCCAATTACAATAACTTAATTATATATTTTTTTAATTTATACCATGCAACAATGAAGAGGTATCCGGCGACTAGGACCGCAATAAACTCGGACCGCGGTTCCAGTTGCCGGATCTATTTAATTTTAATATTTTCTTCCGGCAACTGGGACCATAAATAAATGAATACAAAAATCTATTGTTGAAGCCAAAATCAGTACAGACAACAAAAAAAATAAAAAAGTCCCGTTTTATCACAAAAGGGCCTGTTTAACCTTGAAATCTAGAGGCAAAGCGGACTAGAGTTAAAAAGAGATAGCATTGTACAATACTATCCCTGTACTTACTTGCACGGTTTAATAACGTAAAAACGGAGTGGCATAATCTATTACTAAGCGATTGGATATATATTTATTTCTAGGTTAAGTAAATGATATCTAAATAAATTAATAATACTTTGTAATCAATTTTCTTTGATTATTACTAATATTTTTTTTGTTGTCTGTACTGATTTTGGTTTCAACAATAGATTTTTGTATTTATTTATTTATGGTCCCAGTTGCCGGAAGAAAAATATTAAAATTATCTGATCCGGCAACTGGGACCGCGGTCCGAGTTTATTACGGTCCTAGTCGCCGGATACCTCACAATGAATAGTGCCACTATCTGTACAAATACTGTTAAGAATAGTTTTTAGGTAAGTACACGTAGAGCATGCGAAAACAGCTTGTGGAATCTGTTACACGTTATATCTCATCACAGCTGCAATAAATAACACACCATTGTTCCTCACAAATTCAATTCCCTTATCACATGTCACATCGAGCCGTGTCTTCGTTCACTGGCGAATCTTGTTTCGTATTACATCGGTTATATAACTAGTGACTACATCGTATATATAGTTTCTATTTTGTTGGTTTACTGAATATAGTTATTTCATTTGTATGTGCTCAAATGATCCTATTCTGAAGAAGATAAAAGTAAAAGTAATTACTTCAAATAAAATTAAAAAAAAAAAAATTTTGAAGATGGGCTTTAAATAAACTGGTCTCTAAAAATTCTAGATAACTTCTAGAAATAGCAAAAATACTTTAAAATATTCTTAACAGCTAGACACTTTTGATATGTTTTGTGAGTGTAGATAGTGCTGATTTATAGTCTCAGATATCCGCATTGAAGATTTGCATCGATTTAAGTTTAAAGTTGTTTGATAAATGTGTTTAGTATCATATTGGTTTAATTTAAAATAGAGAGCCGGCCTGAAACACAGGATATTTAATAACCTAGTTCAGGCTAGCCGACGCCTCTTCTGTAGAAGTAAGTAGTTATTAGTCTTATTTAAGTACACAGAAACTAGGCATATACTAGTAGATTATAGATAAACTAATTATTTTTAGCTTAATATTGTATCTAGCTCATGTATATGCCATGAAATTCAATAAACTTATTTTTATTTTTTTTTATTTATTTTATTTTATCTAAATTGACCTTATTTTTGTGGTTCACCAGCTTAAAACTTAGGTACAGTCCGCAAGGTCTGCATTTGTGTAAGTGAATCATTTGTATAAGTTGCGTCGGGCTAAGGACGTACCGCGCCTCAGGTCGATTGTCATAAAGCAGTATAAACTGGTTTTAACAAAGCTAAGGACTCGTCGCATCTTGGGCTCACACGTTCGCCATCTATGTACACTCACACATATGTAAAGCTCAGCTTAGGCCTCGCGGACTGTACGCGAATTGCAGTATATCCGACGATTAGCGGATTCAAATATCAACGACATCCATTACACATTACATTTAGTACATCAAGGAAAAGGCTACATCAAGGGATTTCTTATAGAAAATCGTAAAAGTGTAAATGTATTAGTTTAAAAACATTTTTTGAGAGAGTTTACAAAGACATACAGTCTAATGGCAATTAAAGTTTCAAATCACATAAAATAATTATCATGAATGATTAGAAAGTTCAAATATCATCTTCAATATTATGTTCGAGATACAATCTTCGCAAATTCTAAATTAATTGAGTAATTTACAAATCGTTAAGAGAGATAACATCGGACGGTTAATAAAGTTTTACCATTTACTTGCCAAAGTTTTGGGTAAGTGTTATTTGTGCGTGGATTAAGAGGGTATTTACGACGTTTATAAGCCGTAAGTATGTAAATTAACTAAAATATACATCTTTACATGACTTACGAGCTTAAGTCTTTTCTACAATAGGATCTTTGCATGTGTAATTATTTGTTGCTCTTGTAACAACCTTTTCAGTACCCAATTGCTGGGTATGGGTCTTTCTTTACTTCTTAAGAGCTAAGAAAACGTATTTTTTCCACATACGCAAATAATAAATAAATAAATATTCTGGGACATTAACACACCCGGTCAACTGGTCCCAAGTTAAGCAGAGCCTGTGTTATGGAATCCAGATAACTGGTATATACTATACATATAATACTTTGCCTACTTTACTATACTTTTAAATGAGTAGTAACCCACTAAAAATGACTGTTTCCCAGCGGTATTTTTTTGCCAGTATTAAGAAGCGGTGATGTAACGATTTACACAAATAAATGGGCTTCCAAGATCGAACCTGGGACCTATATCTTAAAGCCAAATCCGATACCACTGCGCCACTGTTGCTCTTTTTGGCAAATCTATCTAGTTAGCAAACTTATTTGAATTCACAAAAAAATTGCTTACAACATAACATGTCATAGCGCTCCCGCCTGTGTTATCCAAAGATGGCTACTATAACCAGCAGGTAAATCCCTACCATTTATATTTACACCATTTAAGAGACATCATTTAAGAGGGTGAATCGGAATTGTTGCTCCTTTATGGTTACTAACCATGTGGAGCGTCATTTCACTACCAACTTCTCACCGAAAATCATACGTAATCACGAGTGAATCGGTATATTGGGCAGGCGCGTTCCACTGCACAAGCATTTTGCAGAATAAAAAATAAAAAAAAGTTTTATTCAAATCAACAAAATATTGAAGTACATTTAAAGCTAGACACATTTATAAAGTCTAGTTTTTAGGCTATTAACAAGAAAGGAATAACAATGTAGAACCTATATTTATAATCTAAAAATATAAATTTTCTTTAATTTACTAAATCAATGATTCTCAGCTACTAACAAGAAAACAACACATAATATTAAGTTTAAATATTAAAAAGGCACCATATGGAGTAATGTCATGTGCCGCTTTCCTAAGAGAATACATCACCCACGTCCCACAACTTTTTTGTAAAAAAATGGGCTAAAACAAAAACCGCGCCGGAATGGCTCTGAAAAAGTTAATTTATAAATGTTCCGTCACAAAGTTGGATCTTTTCTGCGTTATATTCAAGCAAGTAACGAAATTGTTCCTTCAAATAATATTTTTAGAAAGCATTAATGGATTAAAACAGCTTTTTAAGTGTTTTGGTTATGTCAGGATATGATACACTTGATATTGTAAGTAACACCAGTCGTGAATATGACCTACTATCAACAAAAGCAAGATCAAGCATATGTTTCTAGATAGAGGACAAACCTTTTGAGGGCTGAGTCAGCTTCGTCTGTGGGAGTGCACCTTTTTTGCACACGTGGTCCCCGAGTAGTGGAAATCAGGTGACAATCAAACAACTGGTAATTTTGTTTGCTACCCACTAGACAAAGTTGCACCGCCAAACGACCTGCCGTGTTCCGGTGCGATGTCTGTTGACACCATTTACCTAAGAGGGTGGGTCGGAATTTTATGGTTTCTAGTCATATCTATGGAGCCTCGTTTCACTGCCACCTTCCCACCGAAAATCATTTGTAATCACGAGTGAATCGGTATATTGGGCGGGCGCGTCCCATTGTAGACTACATCATTGATTAACATCAGGCAAGTTGTAGTAAAAAAAAACCTTGCAGAGAACCAACGCACTGCGCAAATTAGAACTAGTACCTACACAAATTCGTGTACGTAGGATCACAATTTACCGAACACGGTAATTGCGAACAGGAGGTAGTGAGTAGGACTCTAATGTCAAAATCTACAGTTAAACGGCTGGAAAAAAAAAGCAAGATCCGCCGTAATACCAAAAAGCTCATGCAACCCTTATTTTCTCAATTTTTCTATATGGCTCTGAACACTGGACACTAAAAGCTCGAGTTTGCTCTAGGATTGACGCGAAACGTGGTACTGGCGCAGAATGTTAGGAGTCAATTTTGAGGCAGCTCCAAATAAAAATACGACATTCCAAAATCTGTAGGCAGAGTCTTTAAGATCTTTAGAAGATAGACAAACTGTCTAGAAAGGTTAATTTTACTTGCTGTGTCGAAGGAAAAAAAAAGCAGGGGTTCAGACATGAAATACGACCAAGAAACAGAATATTGATATTGATATTGGTGATAGAACATTAAAAAATGTGACGCCACAGATAATAGTGTCGTCACTCTTATCTTTGTCCACAATCCACATATCGTTCACTAAGGACGTGGAAAATGTCAAGTACCTACAAGCTAGGAAAGTGTATTAACCGGAACCAAAGATTATCAAAATCCACCACTCTCAAGCGGTTGGCTGCTCTGTATCCGGAACGAATGCGTCAATTGTGAAATGTCTACAACCTCCAATTTTCCTTAGTGAAAACGTTTAAACATGGACTCTATGACTGAAACTGTTTAAAGTGATAATATAATTATAGCATCATGGTTTTGTACTAATGATTGTACCATTGCTGATACTGAATAGAGATTTATTTATTTATTTTATTTTTTATAGAATAATATTATGTTTTTGAGGTTTTAGCGAAATTTATTAATGGAAGCGGTGCGGTAGCGTCGATCAAGTCAGCTTTAAAATATCGGTATATGTCTTAGGTTCTATTCTAGGTGCTAAGTTTTTTATTGCCACTGCATCATTAATCAAACTATCATGATCGAGGTTTCTGGAATGTCTTAGTACTAAGCATTCCAGAACATGTTTATGAAATTCACTAACCCACACTTGACCAGCTCGTGTAAAAGACACTATTTAGTGTTCAAATTTTATTTTATATTTTGCGTGGTCGGTAAGATTGCTTGCTTGCTTTTCACGCCGTAGGGCGTTCGATTACCACCCAAGTCAAAAATTTGTGTGATGAACATGTCTGTTTGTCTTGTGTCTGGGTGTAGTTATCTTTATGTATGTATGTATTTACAAAAGAAAAGTATTATATTTAGTATATTACCAGTTATCAGGTTTCCATCCATAATACAAACTCTGCATAGTTTGGAATCAGATGACCGTGTGTTAATGTCCCACTATGTGTATTTTATCTTTCAAGCCTAAAAAAATATCCATTATCTTAATACTACTTACAATTATGATTGAAATACCTAGTTGAGTTCTTAACAAAACTAAATTAACAATAACTCATTTAGATGGTTTGGCTTCTTTTATAGAAAATCGCTTTTCGTTGATTAAGCGAAAAAATTTGACATTCCGATTCGCATATCGATAGGTAAGTTAATATCGGGCTGACCCTATTACCGTTCCTAATTCCTATTACGTGACTTTCATATACAATATGTAGCTACAATTTTCCTATTATTTATTACAAAGGTGTGGGACAGGAAGGAGATTACCAGAAATCGCCGGAATAGAGGTTCAAATATTTTCGCAAAAAATAAATTGCTCAATTTATTTAGATCGTAGTGGTGCGTGTTCTTATGTGTGTCGTGATAAAAGACACATTATATTGAATAATGAAGGTAAATATCTATCAAATCCTTGAGATTGTAATTTCGTGAATTTTTTGCGCGAAATTACTTTTATATCGTTTTTTTTGAAAACAGCACAGATTTGTTACGTTGAATAGGATTGAGAGCAGCGGTGGCGCAGTAGTACGGCCCTCGCCTTAGAAATATAGGGTTGCGGGTTTGATTCCCGGTCGTGCTCACCCATCTTTGTGTGAATTGTTGCATCGCTGCTGCTCAATATCTGTGAAAGAAAACGTCGTGAGGAAACCGTACTGTCTAAGAACTAATCATTTGAGGATATAATATAACATCCACCAACCCACACTTGGCCAGCACGTGTGAATTAAGGTCTAGAACTCTCTACTCGTATTTAATGAGATAATTAAGATAATTGAGAGAAGAAAGTTAAAACAAATATAGTTTTCGTGTAGAACACATTGTTGTATCCTAGCAATTCAGAGGCAGTTTGCCAGGTATTTTCACACAAATTTTATTTTCATATTATTTTTGTCATGCTATTGTTATATTTTTGGGAATTAAACTGTTTCTATCTCGTTTCTACTGGCTAATTTTAGGTCTAAATTCGAAAAATCCGACCAATGCTTGAGGCAACACTTATAAGCCGTTACACAACAGTAAGAAATAGTACGATGTTACTATTGTGTACATTATAAAACTGCCTTGACATAAAATTGAAAACCACTGCAGTTGCTCTTACACACAAATGTTGCTCCTCCCCTCATTGTGCTTGAAAGATCACGTCCTCAATATACCCAACATTATCATAAAAACGCACATTAACGCAAGAGGTAACATAAAGTCAGTTCAAAATCGTGACATGACTCGCTAATGTTTTATTTTATGAGATGATCTGAACTTGCACCATAAGAATAACATTAATAGCAGTAATATCAATAATATTGGATTTTGGGAGCACATTAAAATAAGCCGGTACCTATTCTGAACTTAAATGAGATAGATCCTTGCGTTCATTGAAAATTTCTTTACACAAACGCAGTGTCAGTGCTTGTTAAATTATTATTAAAGAGAGTTTAACAACCAGCTATTTTTTAATGAGTAAGTATAGGAACAAGTGACGAAAATTACGTTAGTGAATAACAACCTCATAATAAAATAGATCTTTGTGAAGAAATAAAGTAAGCACCTCACACAAACTAATGCGTCGAAAAATCGTGTAAATAAGAATAGGACTAGACTCGCGGCTAACTTCATACCAAAAACCAAGCAAAAGTAGCGCCAGCACAAATATCTAATCGGAATAATAATGTTTGGAGGTATTCAGTAATAATTGTAATTAATATTTTTGGACGTCAAATACCTTCACCCGAGAACATGAAATCTGAAAAGACTGAAACGTCGGGATCTAAAATCTAAAATAAACGGCGATAAAATCCGTTAAAAAGTAGTTTTATGTCAGTGTGTGATATTCGCGTAAATCTAAGACAATACTAAAAAATATCTAACCACAGACAATAATTTTATTTTGAAATGTATGGAAAAGTAATTTATGTAAAAACTTTACATTAGTATGGAGGTTTCTCACTTATCCAGGTCTCACTTAACCAAGTTACATTGTATTTAGTTAAAATGCAGCTACCTCCATATTCCACACTTACACACATCTTACTCGAACGGCGATAAGATTTTTATTTATTTTTTTCGTCTAGATGTGATTATTATAACGAACAAACAATTTTGCTCACTGTACTAAAAAATCTGAAGTTGTTGCGCATTCCATACCAAGATGGCGGATTTCCAATCCTAGTCTTATTTGAAACGCATAATATCGAAAACATACCTCAAGTGCCGAGATACAAGCTGATCATAATATGAGTAGTCAATTAGGTGTGTTAAAAAACCTTGAAATGCAAACGCGCTACTGTGCCCCTGGCCCTTAGCGTTTAAATTAATTTAAATTGGTATGCAATCCTGCTAGGTTTGCGTATAGACTCTCAACTGTCTTACGAATATTTACAATGCGGTACATTAGACATACATACATACCTAAGTAATTGACCCATATTATACGTTGAAAGTTTTGTGCGTAATAAATTTAAAAAAATAACGTGATCGTGGTGGTCGGTCATTCTACGGGATATGTGCTGGACTCAATGACGTTCATATCTGGACTTTTTGATAGTGCCACTGTTAAAACATGAAATTAAAAGACCACAATAACACCTATACGTTTTTAATGAACAAGTGATGTGTATTTGAGTAGGTTAACCTTAAAATTTATTGTAAAGCCAAAGTAGCGTAAAATTTTCATAGCTTTACATTTTGTCGGTCAAAATTATATCTAAATATATAAAATTACTTATGAATTATTCATCTAAATAAGTCATATTTTTCAAGTTTATATGACTTTCGCTCGTTTACCTTAGTATCACTCACTCCATCATTCATTCTTTCTCGCCAAAAATTGGAAAGAAAAATAAAAGGCCCAGCGCACAGTAAAATAAAAAATAAGAACACATGGACGGACACTCTGTGACTGGATATTTTAATTATTATCGTAATAACAAAGTGGGGACTAATTTGAACCAAGGAAAGTGGATCACAATACTAACTAAGTATAACGTCCAAAGTAAGTCCTGTTATATATTTTAATTTACTAAAATGTCGCGTGAGAAAAGATGTAAGATACAAGACGGTTTAACCAAATGTATGGATTTCCAAATGTAGTAGTGCCTGATTAAAGGAATGTAAAAGCAATGATGTTTTCTTTCCCAATGGATGTAATACTTCCCATTCACTTAGTAGGTACAACCTAGCATTTTTGAACAGTGCAAAAGTTACGAAGTGAAATGTTAGCACTAAAGCGAGAAAAACAAACTAAAACTATAACAATAAACCGATTTTACGCGTTTTCCATTGCTCTTTTTATGTAAAGCTAAAAATAAATGTGAAATCCCGCCGTCAGCCCATATCAAGTTACGTTCATCCGTCCAGCCTTGTACTGCTGAACAGATTTGAAAAGGAATAAGGCTTTATATTATTATTCCTATGCGTTGTAACACGATGAATAGGGAAGATGCCTTAAACAGAAAAAAATCTAGAAAACTGTGCTTAATACATAACTAACCAATATTTTAACTGAACGCAGCTTGTGACGTGTAGGTATAAGATTGTGTTTACCTACCCACATTCAACCACTTTGGTGTCCTCTACGCTGCAAACAGTAAACGTACTGACTATTTTCTTGTCGAAGAAATATGGAACAGAAACTTCCAGCCTCGAAGCATCAGCCGACATTGCAGTAGTTTGTCTAATCACGACTTCTGCGCTTTTAGTGTGAATATCCGCATCTGTGGTTTAACGAAATTGCAGCTAAAAGCTAAGCTTTATTTATACTTTAAGTCTAGCTAACGACTGTACAAGACTGACTGACTGACTGTATATGAGTAAAATTATTCTTGAAAAACTATCTAGATGATGATGGTAAAACAAGTATTGAAATCTGTTAATAGAATTAAATTAATCTAAATGATAAGCGGGAAGCGACTTTATTACAAACCCTACCCAGCTTTGCACGGAGACAAATACACACTTACACCTTCTTCATGGATTATTCTGTCTATTGGTGAAAACCTCAGTTTTTGAGTTTAGCGCTATCAGACAGCGGAAGCGTTCATTTTATACCTATCAAGTAAAGATATGTAAAGTGTACATACCTACTAGTGGCGAAGGGTGAAAGTCTGAAAAAGGGAAGCCGGAGCAAAAAATAATATCTCTTTAGTACTATCACCGATCGTTATTATACTTGCTAAACTTGTTTTTGTTTCTATTTAAAACTTTTAGACGTTAATATTATTAAGTACGTGTGATATTGACCATTTCCTAAAGGAAAGCCTATGGGAATCGGCTTGTATGGACTCTTCGCTACTGAAACCTACCTACCACATAACTTCTTGTAAGAATAATAGTCAATACAGTCATGTATCGTGATTTAGTTTGGGTGCTTATTTCTGAAATGTTTTTAGAATGCGCATCTTCAAGTCAGTCTTCAGACTGTCTTCTATAGAGTCCGTGTTAGCAGATTCAGGTATACCTATATAGCATAGCTTCTAAGGATGCTTCACAGGATTATGTAAATATATCATAAGAGTTTACTATACCTATTCAAAACTGAAAAATCTCAATAATATAATAGACAAATAAAACAAATCTCTTATGGCGGTGGGGTAGTAAACGCTCATTCAACGCAGCACGTTTATCACCCTTGATATGGCGCGATTATAAAATTCTCCATGAAGGTACCTCTATAAAGGCCCTTATTTACTGTCTGCTTTATGGCAGGGGAGGCAATGACGCTAAACGTGGATCCCGGACGGCGTTACAGTGGACTTTAAAGGTTAAATGGTAGTAAGAAAAAAATTTTATATCATGTGCACCTTTTCAACGGCGGCCGGAAGATGTTTATCAGATTTCTAACTGTCTAGTGAAGTGTGGGTTGAATCTCCCATATCTTAATCTGACTCGCTAGAGTAAATCCTAAAATCCATTTTACGCTCTACTAATAACTACATAATAAATAAATAAATAAATAATATAGTGGGACATTAACACACACGGTCATCTGCTCCCAAACTAAGCAGAGCTTGTACTATGGAAACCAGATAACTGGTAATATACTACATATAATACTTTTCTTTTCTAAATATATACTTAATTACACCCAGACACAAGACAAACAGACATATTTAAACAAATGTTTGTCTCGGGTGGGAATCGAACCCACGACCTGCGGCGTGAAAAGCAAGTATCTTACCGACCACGCCACCGGCCCGTCAAATAAGGACTTGTACACGAAATTGGCCTCATAGTATGTACAAGAGTTTTATTATTTGTATAGTAGCAATAGACATAAACATACTGAAAATTTTAACTCTAAATATTATGATACCGCCACTAGTTGACACACAAAGAAACAGACGGGTGTTCGGACCGACGTCGAGGACTTAACAATCAAATCAAAGGACATCGTCGGCGGCTTCTGTATACAGGATCTCAAAAAGTAAGAATATAGGAAGTAGAAAGTTACTAGTTACGCAATAAATAAATATATTGAACAAGGCGGAATGTCCATTAGTAGTGTAATTCAACGCTTCTGGCTCAGGTCAATTTCGTCCCATTTCGGACCATAGTAATAAGAGGATATATTGTACCCGATGTGATATTAGCAAAGTTATGATTGTTATTATTTATGAACGCCTGAGGACCAAAATTATTCTTAACGCACTACCAGGAATCTTTTCGACGGAGTTAGCCCAAATGCACGGCGCGGCGGATTTAGTTTCAAGTTTACCAGATCTTTTCAATCAGATACCTTTTGTTCGAACCCTATAGGTACTTACACCTATCCGTTGCCAGAGTTCAAAATGCAGTTGGTTAAACATGTTATTATGAGGGGAAATATTCAACTTCAATTTCAGTAGACGAGCTCAGTTTACTCTTAAAATCCCCTGGTATTCACTTAGATTCCTATTGTTACTATTGAGCTGTTAAATTTGGGCCATGACATCCACTAAACTGTCTGGAAGCTCGGCACTAAGCTTGTGGACGTTCGGGAAACGCGCAACACCGCACAATGTTAAGCAATACTATTATTGAGCATTGGTAACCGAATAAAGTAAAATTCAAAGCTCATTATCTACACATTACAATGTTAACTAATCTAACTTCCCCTTGTTACCTAAGTTACACACTGTTATTTCCAGTTAAACTATGTGGAAACATACCTTACATTGTAACTGACGTATGAAGGTCCAAAACACAACCTTTACCAACGACTGTTATACTTTTTACTCATTGAGGTGATAAACGTTTAGTAGTCAAATAAACGAGGCTCTGTGTATAAGAGGCTCTCATTTTCATACTTATCACCCCTCCAACGTTTTGGCTTACTTACTTAAACGACCTGCAGCTGCCATAAAATTCTTAAAACTTTGCCATTAAATTGTTCCATTTATTATTTTAAATCTCTTTCATCCTGTTGATGTCGTCATTTTCACGAGCCTTTTTTTGTTAGAAAACGAGCTTCATCTCTGGTTTGTTTTGTTCAAGTTATGATATAATAACATGCTTTAGATTTACCTCTCAAATAAATTCTCCAGTAATTACGCATAAGTCTAGGAAAAAGGTCCTGTCACAAAATATAACATTTGAAGACATGTGACATCTAGGTACTAACTAGCCAAGTGCCAGTGTGGGTGGATAAAGTTTAAGCTCTATTTTAATAGATATGATAGTTTAGGGCATAGACCCGGCCCTGAAACACTTGAGCATTGTTACTTTTAACTGTCTAGAATTTTCAGAACTGCTAAGCATTTGTTCAAGTAGGCAGTCATCGTTATTGTTAGGAACCAGCCGTATTTATTTCACAGCTTGGAATGTCTCCTAAACCACAATATTGAGCACGAAACCCGTTGTCGCTCGTATCTCTACAAGGTTACCCTTATCTTGCAAAAATCGTCTCTCCACCAAGTCCTACTCACTCTAAGTTAGGTGATCTGCTGACTTCACTTCAAAATAGCAATCGATTCTGTTGTTATCTGACCGCCCCTTTTCATTATGCTCATTATTTTTTATTTATTGAGAAATTGGTATATTAAAAAATATTAGATCCATAGTACCCTTTCTACCAAAAGGTATCCTTTAAGTATCAGTAATAACTTTGATGAAGTAAGTAGGTATAGGATAATTAAAAACGTTATACAATTGAATATTCTTATTTATTTTAAAACATCTTTGGTAAGTACAATGGCTTGAGGGTGGTTCTGGCCCCGGTCTTGGTTGTTTTTACCTATGCATTTTTTGTAAAATTACGTGTAGGTAATATGTATTTTAATCATACAAATTGAATGTTTTCTGAGAATTAAAAACATGATAAAACATGATACACGATACTTTTTGAAGTTTAATTAAAAATTTAATTAGTACAAAATGTATTTTTTAGCTAATTATTTTACATCCACTTTTTAGTCTATTATTTTTAATATAACAAAGGTGGTTACAACACTTATTTTCAATTTAAAAACTTTTAGGATCATTTGAACCAAGAATCCGGTTGATATTTGAATTAATGTAACTCTTAATTTAATAACAAAGTTTATCTTATTAGACCCCTGTCTTACTTAATAGTACCTACGTTTCACACTTATTGTAACAAAAGTTTATTATTAAACCTTTACCTAAGTGAGCTTTTTACATAGATATTCCAAATTTATAACTACAAGTAAAGTATAAAACTTTATATTATCTTCACTCTCTTTTAAGAGATATTTTTTTATAAAATTTTGTTAGGTACATTCAGTTACGTAAATAATATACTGTAGATATTATTATCGTTAAATAGAATTAACAATATAGTAATTATCAAATACTTTTGTTATTATTTTTGGTACCATTACATTACATTATCTTTGGAAATCTTCGGACTATGATTCACATTAATAAATATAATTATTACCTATATAATAGTATCTTATAAAACATTAATATTAAATACTATCAACATTATAATATTTCGTCAAAAACAGACAATCATTTGGAATGGTCGTCTTTGATTCTTATCATTACTTAGATTGAAATTTTTAATAATTATAATCCGTCAATGTACACGTTTTGATGTCTTAATAAATAACTTAAAAATATTAGGAATTATGCTGCCAAAATACAATTCAGGCTTACTGCCCACTTGCGTTAAATCAGTTTTAAGATAGTCTAACGTCACGATACGTACGCATTTTAACCTATTACAAAAATGTCTGCTTTGCAGTGTGGTACGCACCTTCATAGGTTTTGTGTAGACTGTTAAAATACTGTCTTGTTGCATGTGGAGAGTAAGCCATACTTTCAACAATAGGTTCTTCAGTAACAAACAATTTTGAGAAATCTTTTTGTTTGCAATATTTTAGTAGTATCAAATGAAACAGCACCGTCTTCGATTCAATTAATCGCTTCAACATTTTCAATGTCTTTGACATCTTCCTTACATACGATAATATCACACATTGATATTGTACACAAGTACGAAACGCCTTTCGACCCCAAAGACTACACATTTTATATAGGCTCTTTATAAGTAAGAAGACGTTAGTGTAATGAAAATTCGGGTCGAAATTGTTGCTCCGTTATGGTTTCTAACCATATGGAGCCTTATTCCACTGCCACCTTTTCACCGAAAATCATTGGTAACCTCTAGTGAATTGGTATGGTGGACAGGCGCGTCCCATCGTAGACTACAAACATACTCATTGCTGTATTTCATAGGCCTGTGCTTGACTACAACGTGCCTGATGTTAATTATCAAAAAATTAAAAAAAAACGTTAATAACAGCATCTTTTTTCTAAAATGAGTTTGGTGAGGATGTCAGTCAGGTATCAAAAATTCTAAATCTTAAACTTGAGTATAAATTGTAGTCTTTAGGCGTCTAACCATTAGGTGACTATATGTACCTTCCCACATACCGACCACAATAGGAAAATAATTTACAGCTAACTCATATTCACTCGTTTAAAGAATTTTGAATCTTAACTGAGCAGAGTTAGGATTCAAAGTATGAACGAGCATATATGCTCTAATTATTATGAAGAATTCGTACCGTGGTTATGTATGGAAAACGTCATTATTAATGGTAATATGACAAACAATAGTCACCTATAAATGATGAGGCCTTCGATATTTCCATTAATTATTCCGAATCCTAAATATTTTTAGAGTTTCTTTAATTATACTATCGAATACTTTTTATTTGGGATGTTGTATTAATCTTATTTATTCTTAGGTAATTTGAGTCTTTGGTTTTAATATAATATAGAAGCTAAAAGTACCTATTGGTTAACTTTACATTTGATACAGGCTTTTAATAAAAAAATAATACAATTTTTCATAACATTGTGACCTAATCTGAAGTAACTGCTTTCATATTTGAATCCGCCAATATATGACGGAATTATGCCCTAACAACTGCGATAAATTTAATTTTCATTGAAATCTAACATACATTAATATGATTGTTTAAATCGGTCAAGATTCTACTATAGAAATTGTGATATAAATCGTACTTGACACTTTCAGTGTATTTTCGAGAAGACTCAAAATATTGTGTCGCAATAAATATAACAATAAAATTGAGACACTCATGTTTAGACAACGACACACTGAGTGTGTTGTGTACAGCGTCGTAGCATAGTATAATCTACTATGGTCGTAGTCTATAAGGGGCTTTACACTTTCAGTAAACAGAAATTACACTTTTATGACTTTTTTATGTTATACGTAATCTTACCTTTTAATCCAAACCACATAGTATACATAATTATTTACGAAGATTTCTATAAATAGTAAACCTTAATTTTGATTTGCTTTCTGTTAGATATTATAATTACAAATCTCTTCATTAGAAGAATATTATTGCTAAGAGTAATTTAATTAGATACATAATATTCTGATAAATGAAAAATAAATATACATATATAGAAAGAAATAAAGAAAATATATATCAGAATATGATTAAGGACTGTGGAATGTAGGTATATATTATAGCTTTTCTAAAGACACATGATGAAGTAAGAACACAAAATACAGTCAAAACACAAGCCAACAAAAGTTACAAGGTTATCGGAGGTCTTTAAACATACCTTATTAATAACCTAAATTACGATTATTTATTTACATTGCCTACTACAATGTCTTGTGTTGACAAGACACAAATTATTCCACATCACACTAATTCATGTAAATCTCAACAAAAAGCACTCACGGACGGCACACCATACAGATCTCTTAAAGCTAAAATACTAATCTTTACATACAGTCTTGAGTATTTACATTTGAAGCAATTTCAAGAAATGCCCTCATCGTTGACATTTAAACAGACTTTTATATGCTTGACGGTATTCACTCGAGAGTACCACATAAATGACTGGATTTACACAGGTCGTAAAATAAATAAGTACATAACCTACTATACTCGCTATAGGATGAGACGTAAACTCTAGAAATATTGTCTTTGTTAACGTTATTGGTAGGTAACAAACACTAAAAGAGAGCATAATAGCAACTATCATTGTAAGAAGTTTCTTGTCTTTCGTTGTAGGGAGGCGCGGTTTAATCGGCCTCGCCGTCCATCTTACAGATGCTATAAAACTTTGACGGTAGTTCTTAGGTTCATTATGTAGGATTCGACAGCCTATTTCAGGAATAGTAGATTTTCTTCGAAAGTTATCAGTTGAATCAGACGATGATGATAGTTCCACGCTCGGCAAACATGCTAAAGACATGTGGTGTTTTGCAAGGTTCGTTGATTGCTGGTCAAAATCTACTGATTTTCCTATGGTCGTCACACTCAAATTCAGTGATTTAAGTGGAGGGCGGATTGTTCTTTTTCTTGTATGAATGGAAGTTTTTTTGACAATCCAAAGCACTCGGGCATAGCACACAATAATGGCGATGCTCGGAATTATAACGGCGAGAATAAAGAGAATTTGTTTGGGTGTGTTACCGTTTTTGTCGGGGATTATTGTACAGGAGCCCGATACATGGTTCAGGCTAAATCTTCCCCACACTTCGAAACAAGTTGGTATGAGGGTGCTGAACGAAACTATCCATATCCCAGCAATCATTAGATATATGTTCCGCTCCGTGTAAAGTCTGGTAACAAACAATAATTTCATTAAATCACATTTTTTCGTTACAAAAATATTAAAAAATACGAAATAAGACAGATTATTTTTTCAAAAAAAAAGTATAATAAATAATCTTTCAATATTCCAGGGACGATGATGGGCATTGTGAAATAATTCTGCCTAAAGGCTCTTATTCCGGTAATTGGTATAAACTTCTTCATGTATTGTGTTAATCGCGTATATAATGAAGAAAGGCTCATTTGATCCCCAGTGTCAAATTACAGGGCGACGAACTCCTAACTTTCCTACTTCAACCAGTTTATCTCAAGTAGGACCAAACTAGTCAGAGCTTCGCGTGACTTCCTAACTAATTTCCTCATCAATTAACTTTGTTGTCTTTTACTTAGTTTTTTAGCTTTCAAGCCGTGTTTATCTATGTTTGTTGTCTTAAGATTAAATGCATGACGCACTTAAATGCCATGAACCTTTAATCACAGTATTTTGGCTTTTCAAAAAGAAGAAGTGGAAAATAAATTTATTAGGGTATTAATAGAATCATAAACAATTGCGTCATCCCAAAAAAAGCTTTATATAAAAATGATTCATCATCATCCGCTGGTTTAAATTTAAGCTGGTTTAGAAGAGACTTAAGTGCTGGACTTGAGTCTCTTCTTAATTACGCCACTGACAAACCGCGACAATATTCATTCAGTCTGAGGACGTCCTACGCTACGTTTGCCTATGCGTGGTCTGCCCTGAATAACGCGTTTACCCCAATGGTTATCCGTTAAGTGGCACATGAGGACCGCCCATTGCTACTTAAGCTTACTAATCCAGGGGACTAGTTCTCTATCGGATCCCTAATGAAGTATTGGCATTTGATTCTTCAGAGGGACTCTGAATAAAGCAATATCACCTACCTACATTGTTTTAAAATCAAGTAGATCTAATAAAATTCTCACCTGGGATATAAATGAGGATGTGTGATCATAATATATCTGTTGATAGTGATGGCAAGAATACTGAACAGGGAGACACCAACTAACGCGTATCTCATCAAGGGGAATATGATGCAAAGAACTCTGCCGTTCTGCCAAGAGTAATTCCAGAACGTTGACGCTGCTAATGGAAGTATGAAACAGCAAAACAGCAGGTCGGAACAGGATAAGTTTATAATAAACATGGCTGTGGCATTACGAACCTGAAAAGAAAAACGTTTGCATATTATGTAGGCAAAGATTTTTTTTTTTGGATAGTCGTTTGAGGTCATTGCTCATAAACCGTGAAATGAATTGCATCCATACTAATGCCTACCTTCACGAAATACAAAATATTGTAGCAGAAAAGGCGTTTGTGGAATACCGTTTCTTTGACAACTCTATTACATTTCAAAGCTTTCCTGTACTTAATTGGTTTTTGTGAAATGTATTTTATCCTTTATGACTTACGTAGTGTTGGAATAACCTTCGCTAGGAAATTTATTTATTAAAGGTTATGCAAACAAAACAACGTTATTCACTTCCTACTATATTATAAAAGCGAAAGTTTGTGAGGATAAATAGACGGTTTGTGTTTGTTACTCTTTCAAGGCCAAACGGCGTATCGGATTTGAATATTATTTTGCACATATTATATAAATTTATAATTACACTGACAAATCAGTACTATTACTACGAGTTTGCAATACACAAAATGTTTTTGAGTACTACCACGAACCTGTCAAGGTTTAAATTTAAAAATATCTTTATATTTTTATCTTTTGTATTTATTATATTTTTTGTACTTCTAGAATTACATTTCTTTATATGGAAGGTTTCAACGAAAAAAAAATTGAAAACGCATTTTACAGATGAGCCCTTAGAACACGGCCTTAATCCACACGAGGGCCAAATGCGGATTGATGAAAATCACATGTCCTCGAATATTAAGTTCTAACACATACCGGTTTTCTCAATATCATCTGTAAAAAAAAAATGATATTTTCGCTGCTTTAGTGAAATAATATTTTAAGGGTACCTCAAGAGGCAAAAACGGATCACACCGTTGTCTGTCTGTCTGAGCCGATTTTCTCAGAAACTACAGTTACTAAGTACTAACTACAGTAACACATAATAAGTTAATATAAAATCGGTGACTCACAGAGTGACATGGTGTCTAAATAAACGTCCCTCATTGGGCAACAAGTTACAATTAATGTACCGAATTCCCACTCAGTCGGGTTAGTAGTTTCGGACTAAATCGGCTGTAACAGACGAACATATAGTCACGGGAGAGACTATCAGTTTCTCAAAACTACATAGGTGTATAGGATCGGCTTGCCTGCTATTAAACTAACTAGTAGCAGTGGCAAAGAGTTCATAGTCTTTAGGAATTGGTCAAATATCAAACGTACTTAACATTATGTTATGTAACGTCTTAAAGTTTTTAATAGCAACAAAAATAAGTAAAGCATAAAGTGTAAGAACGGTGACCGTATTGAAGAGATATTATTTTCCTTAATAAAAACTTTTTTGCTCCGGCTTTCTTTTTTCAAACTTCCACCCTGTGCCACTGGTAATAATTTGGTTTTAATTTTAATCTGGAGTCATTCCTCAAATAGGTAGGTATTTGAGAACATTATTACAAAATACTCTTGGTTCTAGATAACCAGGAATATTTTGTTATCAATGCAAAAATAAGGTAACAGTTACTAATTGATGGCAGAGAATGGAAAATACATTGTATATAATATTATGGTACCTGCCTATTTTGTAAAGTATTTTACTATATTATTTCTGAAATTCCATTTGTAACTGTTTCCTTCCGATTAATATTTTTATTGGAATAATCAACCGACTTCAAAAAGAAGAAGGTTCTCAATCCAACTGTATGTTTTTTGTATGTATGTTATGCGATAATTCCTTCAGTTAGAGATCGATTTTCTCGATTGATTGATCTGGTGACACCATGCAGAAGGGTTGGGTCAGAATTGTTGCTCTTTTATGGTTTCTGACTATATGGACCCCATTCTACTGCCACCTTCTTACCGAAAATCATTCAGCAGGCGCGTTCTATCGTGGAGTACCTAATTGCTTAACATCAGTGTAGTGTATTCAAGCGCAAGACTATTGCAGATTAAAAAGAATATCGTTTTACAGTAATACGCAGATTATGAATCGTAAGTTTAAATTTTTTACACCCAAAAGTCTGACTTGGGTGAGAATTGAACCTACGAACTGCGGCGTAAAAAGCAAGTCACTTCACTTCAACCCTTTTTAGTGTCCCACAGCTGGGCACGGGTCTTCTCTCAACTATCTTATAAATTGAGTGAGTTTAGGCCTTAATCCACACACGCTGGCCAAGTGCGGGTTGGTAGATGTCACATATCCTCCAATCATTAGTTCTTAGACATGCCGGTTTCCTCACGATGTTTTCCTTCACCGATATTGAGCAGCGGAGATGAAACAATTCTCAACAATTGTGAACACGACCGGGATTCGAACCCGCGACCTTATTTTTCTAAGGCGAGGCCCGTACCGCTTCGCCACCGCTGCTCAAAATGCAGTTTGGGTTGACTTCTTAGAATATAATCTTTTCTTAGTAAGAATCTTTTCAGAAAAATACTATTACTCTATACTATTACTATTACTCTGTTTTTAATATTAACCCCGCCCTGGTTCTATGCTACATACTATAGGTATATTAGAATAGGTAGTCTACTTACCTATATATGATATTAAATTTTAATAAATAATATAATTTGTTTGTGCAGTTATATTAAATTTTTATCACTATGATTGCACACTTTGTGATGCACACTTATTTGTTAGATAAGCCTTTAAGCTTTTGTGCGTGGGTGTACTTAAAGGTGACTAGGTCATTGTTACCGTCTAATAATGCATTGATAATGTTGTTGATAAGCTGATAATTGTATAATATGTCACAATTATGAAGCATTCTCGTGTTCAACTAAAAATATTGACGTGAAATATATTAACATGAATGATAACAATTTGTGTATTTTAGTTAGTCATATAGTTCGTATAGTTTTAACTCCCTAATTTTTAATGGAGTTTGCGATAAAATCGACATTGACATGTAATTGGCGCGATAAACCTAATTTTGGAACCTGATGAATCTTTTGTATGTAGTTTTTAAATGAAAATTAATTTCCTAAATGTATCTTATACTAACTTATACTCGAGTTAAAATGGACTTTGTCTCTTTCCTACTAGTATAAATGTCAAGATAACAGACAAACGAATTATAAACCTATTTTAGCTATAATGAGCTTAAAATACGTTTATGAATACGTAGTATTTTCTTGATCGCCCGTGAATATGAAGTCTGAAAAGACTTTGAAACGTCGGGATTTAAAACCTAAAATAAACAGCGATAAAATTTGTTATAAAATAGTTTTAATTGAATGTATCCTATAATATTTTTTTTCATTTACATTCGTTATTGACAAGAAAAGATGCAAAAGAAATTTTCAAATAATATACGGCAAAACTTATATCACTACTAGGGCGGGCAATTAGTTCTGTAATATTGATAATAGCTAGGTGTTTTGTTTTGTGTACGAAAGACGAAAAGATGTGTTTTGCAAATCAATAAGTTTCGAAAGAGTTACCTGAACTTTTTCTTTTTAACACTTAACTACATATTAGGTTCACAAGACAATAGTTGACCACCATTAAATGTTCATTTAAAAATTAACTTATCAATTATAAGATGAAGAGTTAAACCAGTGAAATGTGGGTGATATTCAACTCTTACTATACCTTCAGTTAATATAGGCACGACCGCTATGTATGTATTGATTTCAGAATAAAGATGATAAAACTACTTAATATAAGTAATTTTAACCAACCTTCTTGCATTTAGCGAGCGCAACGATGGTAGCGAAGTTGCCAGGTATTCCAACAAGCATGAAAATTATGCAACACGTCACCCCAAACTTGAGCAGTCCATCAGGATAGTTCTCGAACAGCGCCACTTTGGCTAAATCCTCATCAGATTCATACTCCCACAACCCCACACCTTCAGAACTTCTATTCCCATCACTATTTTTACCGAAATCACTCATTATAAAACTTTTAGCACTTCAATATCACGTCATTAACGTGTTAACATTGCACTACTAATGACTATGAATCGTGCAATTAATGTAAATACTTTTGTATATAGCGTTTTCCTTAATGATTCAATAAGGTAATGTTCGTCATGGGATGTTGAATGATAGTTCTTTAAACAACTAGTGTCCGACGTCACTGTATCTATACTTGTCTGTCTCAGTTTCAAGAAAAATAGGAAGTACTTATTTTGTTATAAAAATAAATGATTTGAACAGTGACTCATGCTAACAAATTTGTGATAATTGATGAGGTATAACACTACATTCATTGAATGAAGTTATACAATAGAATCAGTATTTGTGATGCAAATTAAAACATGTTATTTGAAATCATCAAGTTAACTTATGGCTGACGTAAGTTCATATTAATATTTACGTTAAATTTTATGCGTCATGAAATTCCACATCTGAAAAATTACCTCAGTATAAAATCTTCTTAATTGCTCACATCCCAATCTACGTAAACTCAAACACGGACGGTTCACGATTATTAAAAGTCAACGTGGAACGTTTTGTTAAACTAAGTATATACACGAGTCACTTAAACACTGGCACTACACAGTTTATGGTCACTTATCTTTACAGACATGAACTCGAGTGTCCATTATTTACAGTTATTCAGGAAGTCCATCGGTTTACGACTAGTCACGGCGGGCGCTTCTCGGAGGCGCCATCGCCGGGCGAACGTCACGCCCACCGCCGACACATCAGCAGGTTCTTGTAGGCCTGCCGGTACTCGCTCGACATCACCACGTAGATGATGGGGTTGATGCACGTTGTCAAGTATATCAGAATATACCCCGCGATGTTCGCCGCCGGATGCGATGTGAATTCACGGAAAATCTTCGTCAAAGTAATCGGTAGATAGCACACCCAAAATGACAACATTATTGCCATTATCATTTTTAACAATTTTCTGTCTTTCGGTGTGAGCCGTGGTGGTCTTACAGATGCAGGAGATCTTCTTAAAACGACAGCTGCTTGGCGGAGACGTTTAGCAGTTTCTCCTCCGCTTGGAGTTCTAGGCTTGGCGTCGAGAGCACATTCCTCGTCGTGTCCGTCTAATGTATCAACCCCAGAAGATGAGGAACGTTCAGGTCCTGGCGTAGGAGGACAGTGTAAGATGGGTGGAGCAAGAAGTGCCCTACGAGGCGGTGCGACGTGGTTTGTACCATTTTCTGGACCAGGAGATCGCTCCAATGCGGTGGAAGCAGACCCTACTGCGGAGTCTTCTAACCCTGGGCGTGTCCTTCCTCTAGTAGGAGCTCTAGACTTCCTCGCTGCTTCTCTGACTATACAGAATATTCGAGCGTAACATATAACAATTGCGAGGCAGGGTAACATAAAAGCGCCGACAAAGAGAAATTCTTTAGGCGATCGGTTGTTTTTATCAGGTAGAATGGAACAGGATCCTATAGAAGGGTCCAGTCCGAATCTGCCCCACTTCTCTAACCACGTCGCTATTAATGCTCCGAAAGAGAAAGCCCAAGTGCTTGATACCATTACCGCAAGGTACTTGCGTCTGTATAACCTGGCAACAGAAATGATCAATTAATTTATTATCAATTGATTTGTAAAAATCGTAGAAAAAATTAATTGAACTTCTAAATTTTACTAAATGTAAGAAAAGGATCGCTCTTATTCAAGGTATATTTGTGAGTCATCATCAATTCTATATAAAAATGTTCTATAACTAAGTATGGAATATTTTTTCATGCGCATAAGTACATAGATTAGGTATGGATCAAATGTAGAAGTTATTGAATGATCGAGAAAACTTGATCCGTGGCCGTTTATCAGTCGGATGTTTTAATGATTGGTAGGTATTGTGAACGCGAAAGGGGTGTTAAGCAGTTAGGCACTTACTTAGGGTACAGCCGAGGATGTGAGATCATGACATATCGATTGATAGTGATAGCCAGAACAGTGAACAGCGAGACCGCGACCAGCGCGTATCTCGCCAACGGGAACATGCGACAGAGAATTCTGCCGTGCGCCCAGGATCGTCGCCAGAAGGTGGACGCCGCGAGGGGAAGGTTGAAGCAGCAGAACAGCAGGTCAGAGCATGATAAGTTCATTATAAAGACGGCTGTAGCGTTGCGGACCTGTGACATACATAACAAACAATGTGTACTAACCTACTAACTTGGGCATAGTTTGCGCGCAAGTGTTAGTCATCTATATGTATGTTAGTTATATAAAAGATTCTAAATAAGTAAGTGTAGTAGGTAGTAGGACTGTAATGAGAGTAAGTACATATAATTTTAGGTACATTATGAACATTTACACTATCTAACTTGTTATTTGTCATATTTATTTCTTGTACTAATTTATGGTAGGTGCCACTTCATGGTCTCCGTCGCAATCATTTGTTAGTTATTATGATAAACTTCCCAAAGTGAACTTTGCGCGTTACAAAGTACCGCAGTATTTGTGAAGTCTTTAGTATCACTTATTGCGATGATATCACCAACATTCGGGTGATTGCGAAGACTTCAGTCAAGGCGTCACAATACACTGATATAAGTAGGTACTACTATTTAAGATGCGAATGTTTTCTGTCTTGTAACACTCTGTCTCTGTCTATGGAAAAGACAACCAATTTGGATGAAATCAGTTATTATCTTGGTAATAGGTATTGTATTCTTTTGTGACACCACGTCGAAGTCGCAGACGGAAGCTAATGATTCAATGTTTATAAATCGTTTATAGATCATTAACTTCAGATATTGTCAACATTATCTAGGAATGCATAAAAGTAATGAGTTACTAGAAACTTTATTGTATCGGTTTGTTTATATATCTATTAGTAATGCACGATGCGGTCAATAGTACAATTATTCTAAAATTATCACTTACTAGCGTATAGCTTTCGTATATAAACGAAACAGAGCATTACCGACATACCTACTAAATTTCTCTTCATGAAAGGAATTGGATAAGTTTAAGTACTCTTTGTCTTCAAAAATTTCTTAAATACAATTTGTTGCTAACTGATTATTCTATCAGGTGAGAAGAAAAAAAATTAAAAGTTGTGATTACAATGTATAGTTTTGGCAAAAATATGTAAAAAAGGATTTTGGCATTGGCCAATATTTTCGTGATTGATGACCAAAACGACCAGTATGTATTTCACCCTATTTGTTTGCTTATGACTTTTGAACATGTTTATTTTACTTTTATTGTGGTTACATAATTCTACAAAGAATAATTATACTGATCTTCAAGAAAGAAAACTAAAATAAAAAGTGGTTACATTTTCTTCTATTGGCCATCTCTTACGGAAATACCCTACTAATATTTTTGTGATTTGATTAGCTCACTTCAACCCTTTGTGTCCCACGGCACGGGTCTTCTCTCAATTATCTTACGAGTTGATAGAGTTTAGGCCTTAATCCACACACGCTGGCCAAGTGCACCCGCACTTGGTGGATGTCACATGTCCTCGATTGATGAGTTCTTAGACATGCCCGTTTCCTCACGATGTTTTCCTTCGCCGATATAGAGCAGCGGCGATATAATAATTCACACAAAGATGTATGGGCACGGCTGGGAATCGAACCCGCGACATTATTCTAAGGCGAAGCCCGTACCGCTGAGCCACCGCTGCTATGAATTTTTGCGACAATGCTTTAGACTCAAACATGCTACTCTTAAGTTAAGGTTCAATCAAATATTTTGTTAATTTCTAACGTAAATCGAATACAACAATAAAACTACGTACTCATTTTCTTATTCATGGAAATATTGGAACCTACGCATAAAGTTTCCTTGAAACAATAAGAATTAATGTTTAAGTAATGTCATGTTGTTTATAAAGGGGTTTACTTTATCTACAAAACGTGCGACATCTTATTTACCTGTCTTCTTAACTGACCATCATTATCATAATGTTTATATAATGTTGAGAAAATGTTTCAGGTTCTTACAAATTTATAGCTATGCAAAGATACGTATAATTAAAATAAATATGAAGAGGTATTCTTTAATTGATTTAACGAATGCTTGGTAGTGTATTTGGCTGGATAATATTAGTGTTTTTTTAAATTTGGTTGAAAAATGTTGATAACATACCTAATACCTATTTCAATTTTGTTGAATTTTACGTAAAATTGAAAACAAATAGGTGGGTCATAAGTTTAAAGCTAGTAGATACCTATTCATATTGAAATAGAGTTTTAACTGTCACATTAAATATATTTTACCTTCTACTATAAAAAGACTACTTTCATTATTTTTATTCAAAGAGGTGAAAAACTAGAAAATAGCAAAACTGACCTTCTTGCACCTCGCGAGTGCAACAATAGTGATGAGGTTTCCTGGTATTCCAACCAGCATGAACAACACACAGCAGACCGACGCAAACCGCAGCAGCGGCTCCGGGTAATCCCGGAACAGCTCCACATGCGCCAGCTCCACATCAGATCCGTACTCCCTCAACCCTTCACTATAATTCCCTCCCTCTACTTCACTTGCGAACGTGCTCCGCGGTATGCTCGGTAACAGATCACCCATTTTAAAAACTTTAAAAATTTATCGCACATTATTCGTCCAGACGCGTTCCGCTTTAATTGAGTTCATGTTTAGGTCGGTACGTGGACGGGCTTCGTTAGCGACTGATAACACTTTGTTACAGTCAATAAGTACGGAGTAATAGTGAGTTGATAAGGCATTTTGTCGATGGTGAGGTCACAGGGTCGCAGCTGCTCAGGAAGCGCGTACTATCACCCGCCGCGCCGGTCTCGTATCTGTACAGATAAATTAATACTCGTTTATTATGAATTCAATGTAAATACAGATGTAATGTTGTGAGAGTTACGAAATGCTTGATAATGGTCTGTTTGATTTATAGTTTGGGTAAGACGGTGGTGAATGTGTCGGTGGCTATTGTTTTAAACGTTATTAATCGAGTTAAAGTGGAAATTGTTGTCTGTAAGTAGGTACAAATAATACGTAACAATAGGTACGAGTATTTTGTATGAATTTAGAGACGAGGCAAATGAGACTCGCAATTCGACAGTCTTTAAATTGAAGCAGTGAGTGGTCCTGTAGGATCATGATTAGACGATTTTTAAGTTACTTTTCGATTATTGTGTACGCCATACATCTATGGTAACCAATGGAATAAATTGGGCTTACTAGATTAAAATCTATAAATTTAGGCTGAAAACTAAAGTTAGGTATGTTTATGAAGTCAAGATCCTAATGCTCTTAGGTAAATGATTTTATTACTATTGTAATTAATGGTTCTACAGAATTTTGAATTGCGTAGTAAGGACTATTCGTACTGGTACAATTAAAGGGGATTTAATTCACTATCAAGCACTTATGTGTGGAGACGAGGGTTGGAGTGGTGACATTGAAATATTGATTGTCTAGCTTCATTACCATAAATACGGTAAAGTCAGTGAGGTACATTAGGTACCACTTGAAAGCAATTCCATCTATCTTTTGTAAAAAAGGAACTCTGAATTCTCTACAATGTTAAGTGGCATCGATTGAGCTGCCTGAAATTAGTTCAACATTAAATCAGACTAACAAAAGTGAACATAAGTATTTAAACACTTAATATAAGTATACCTATTTAAAGTGGTCTATCTGGTTTACAAATATTGGTTTTTCATAAAATATTTAGTCAAGTAGATAATTATATGCACACAAGTCTGGTCACCTCGTGTGTACCTCCACCTTAACATTAGGCAAGTTGTAGTCAAGCTCAAGCCTACTTTTGATTTGTTGAAAAACAAATATTATAGTTATATCATCTTACGAAGCTATATAGTAACCTATGTACAATTTTTTGGTACTAATGAGGCCTCCAGACGTCGTACTGCCCAGTAAAACATTGCCACTTACCGGGTCACAAAAATAGATTACGACCGATTCTCCGACCTACCGTTATAGATATAAGATTTCATAAAAATCGGCCAAGACTTTCCGGAGGAGTTCTTTTTAATTATTCTTTGCGTAAAAACCATCATCGTACTTCAAGAAATATTCTATAAAAATATATTGAAATCGGTACAGCCGTTCACACGTGATGGCATGAACAAGGAAAATAGTGCGTTCTCTATTCCCTCGACTCTCATAGTCAGGTGTGATGGATTGACCGATACGACTGGTGAAACTGCGGGCGCAGGACTGACGGCTTTACGTGCTCTCCGAGGCACATAAGTATCACACCACCGGCTTCCTGACTTCGGACTACTGCTCAGAAATCAAAAACGTCTCAACACTCTTTTTGGTCCAGCGCGGGATTTGAACCTGTTACCCTAGAGGCTTGAGGGGAAAATAAATAGTTAAAATAACAAATCTAACGATGTGTACTACACAATTTTTTTTTTTTATGTTATGGTCAAAATGGTCAATGGTTTGCTGTTGCCGACACGTAATAGGTATTTAATTGTGTTCAATCTATTTTAACCAATTTTAATGGCTTCGGACAGCTGCAGACCAATCCAGGATTATTGAAATTAGTTTTGCAAGGTTCAATAGATTTATCAAATCTAGTTACTCCGATTTGGTTTGAAAGGCTTGGAAATTGTAAATACTGTTATTAGAACAAATTCTCTAGTCGTTATCTAATAAATCAACAATTTTTTTGTATGTTTTGTGTATCAAATGATTAAAACATGACAACGGAATGTCATTAGTAATCTAAAAGAAGTCTAAATACTAGCTTTCAGACCACGGCTCCGCTCGTCCGTATGTCGGTTATTATCACGCTAACTAAACCGTTAAAACGTTTAGGGGACTGAGACACCTTTGTCTTTGAGAGTGCACCTTTTATCTGAATTCACGTGGCCCCCGGGTGGTGCAAATCAGGTCACAATAAACTGGTAATTAAGTTTACTTGTAATTAACTGGTGGTAGGCTTCGGCCGTGATTAGTGACCACCCACCAGACAAAGCCGCAGTGCCAAGCGGCCTTGCCGTGTTCCGGTGTGATGTCTGGTGACATCATTTAAGAGGGTGGGTCGCAATTGTTGCTCCTTTATGGTTTCTAACCATAAGGAGCATCATTCACCATCTCACCGAAATTCATTCGTAACCACAAATGAATCGATATAGTGGGCAGGCGCGTCCCATCGTAGTCTACATCATTGCTTAACATCAGGCACGTTGTAGTCAAGCGCAGGCCTATTTCTAGATAAAAAAAACCATTAACCTCTTTTTGCGCACTCGAAAAAAATACTATCCTGTGTCCTTCTCCGGGTCTCAAATTATTCCCATACTAAATTTTATCCAAATCGGTTACGTAGTTTTGACGTGAAAGGGCGACATACAGACAGATACTTTAGCATTTACCTATCACTCACTTCAACCCTTTTTAGTGTCCCACAGCTGGGCACGGGTCTTCTCTCAACTATCTTACGATCTTACGAGTTGAGAGAGTTTAGGCCTTAATCCACACACGCTGGCCAAGTGCGGGTTAGTGGATGTCACGTCATTAAATGATTAGTTCTTTGACTTGCCGGTATCCTCACAATGTTTTCCTCGAGCAGCGGCGATGTTACAATTCACACAAACATGTGTGGGCACGACTGGGAATTCAACCCGCAACCTTATAAATCTAAGACGAGGACCGTACCGCTGCGCCACCGCTGCTCTATATACCTATAATATTAGTAAATATTGGTGTAGGGGCCAGAAGAACTGTAAGTATGTACCTTGTAAGTCTAATTGAGAAACATCGCACTGTTCTATTATTTGTAGTTGTAAATTTACGCTACATCGCAGTAATGAACTTCGCAGTAATGAATTACTGTCTATCAATTATACTGTGTCAAAAGAGCCCCCTTTGCGTCTGTATGTATGTTTGTTTAAAAATATTGAAAGCCATTGAACACCTGCAATTTTCACCATTGGGCAGAAAGATTCACGTGAAAGATTTGTTTGTATAATTTACCTCAAGTCGGGTCAAGTTGGGTAGAAGAAATTTGATTTAAGCCACGTAACCGAAATGTTTCCTAAAGAGACTTTTCCTTCTGGAAATAAATTAGTACTTATTATTCCTTTGACCTTTTCGTTACTTACAATCTAATTGTAGATTTAAATGGCAATTAAGGAACAAGATTAGCTATAAAGTGTTAGGTTTGATCTAATTATACTACAATCTATTAGAAACTTAATTCTATCTTAGATTTTTAAAGTTAGAATACAATTTTGATTTAAGAGGTTGTATTCTGAGTAAAACCTTTGCATACATAATTATATTGAGTAATGGGTGAGCCCTCGTGGCTATCGTCAAGTAGTCAACTAGTTTTGATCGTTCGTTTTTACAGCTCACCAAAAAAGATCTTTTTTCTTCTTTATTTATAGAGTTTGTCGCACAGCGACCGCGTCACTATTATTTCGTTTTTCGTTTTTCACGTCACGTTATTTTTACAAAACATGGAGCATACATATAACGCAACAACAAAAATAACATAAAGGTTACTCCTTACATAAACCTAAGTCTGCCAATTCCTTAAGAGAAAAAAAAAGATTAAGGTAATTAAAAGAATTTTGAATGACATCGTAATTGATCAAACAAGACGATCGATAAAGTCCAAAGACCAAATCAAAGGGCTTTTTTTTTAATATTTATCTGACTTAACCCACCACAGCGCATTCGATTAATAGCCGCGAGGTACTAGATTCGACTCCCGGTCAAGCAAAAAGACTTTTCTAATACCTATACTTCAAAAATCTTAGTAGCAACTCAAAGTTGGAAATTTTGTCCGATTAACGTCAATAGGTTCGCCCCATATTACCTATGTATGGTTGAAAAATGGGTGATATTCAACTTTGTTTACACCTTCGGGTTATACAGGCGTGAGTGCTTAGTAGATAAAGATTTTTTTTCGGAAGCCAGTTAAAGAATAATGCTTTTTGAATGACATCCTAATTTTGGTGTAAGTTAACAGTACAATCTGCAAAAAGTTATGTTAATTCGTAAAAAGTAGCAAAGGAGAATAATCAATACAAACAGTATTATGCTATGAAATATTTAATTACTGTCGGGGCGAAACGGCGCAAAAGTTTTCTCATAAAATATTTTAGAAGTAGAAGCCCTGTGCTTTGCCTGATTTTTGTGATTAGAAGATAATTGATTTGGGCAAGTGATGGTGGTGGCTTAATGTTTTCGGCTCGATTCCTAAGTCAGGTAGAAATATTTGAATGTAAGTATTTATAGTAGGTCCGATAAATGAATATAAAAATCTTTGTAAAATTAAATAATTACGATTGTATTCATTAAAATCTTATAGGGTCTTTAGTTAAAATGGACTTTCTTATTAGTATAAATGTTAGGATTACAGACAAAGACAAACGAATTATGAGCCTATTTCAGCTATAATGACCTTATAAAACGTTTATGAATATGGGTATGTATACCAGTACATATTAAAATGTATTAATATACTGATTTAATAAACTTCCAAACCGATAATATAGGTTGCAGTTGCGAATAGTCCATACAAGCCGATTCCATACTTCCCTTTAGGAATAGATTAATATCGTTTACTTCATTAAAATTATGTATTGCCTAAGACTATTAAGTAGCATCAAAAATAAGTACTTATAATATAAAGGTGGTGGTCGCCAAAGATACATTGGTGACGGTATTGAAGAGATAATATTTTCGTAAGAAGTTTTTTGCTCCCGCTTCCCTTTTTCAGATTTCTACCCGTCACCACTGATAGGTAGGTATAGTGTGTTGCTTATTTGTCAATCTCGGTTAATAAAATATGGTAGGTTTAACGGTTTAACTAATACATAATATGTATCTATTAATGCTCATCTAAAATTTGCTGAAATTGCGAAATGGCAAATCAATATGTTAATTGATAGATGCTATATAATAGTAGTTAATAGCAAAACTTAGTTATTTTATACCCGTAGGTTGACAGTTACGATTGACAGTAAGACAGCTTATGGTAGGTCATAAAAGGAGCACAGATGGAACGCACACTTAAATGGATAAATTTAAGCCATTTCAAAATAACGCTTAAAACTTTTGTTTTATGGTTTAAGTTTGAATAGCAAACTCCTTAAAACGTCGTTATACGGAAATAAAGCTCTTTGATGTCAATAGACTCGTGAGAAAGTGTTCAAGTCAAATATATTTATGTATTTAAAGATATAGAAATCAATATTATATTTGATGAAGTACAGATGGAAAGGCGGCTCCGCCCGCGCGTAGTTGTGTCTGAACCTTTCCTTAGTCGGATAAAAACTATCCTATGTCCTTCCCCGGGTCTCAAACTATCTTCATACCAAATTTTATCCAAATCGGTTCACCAGTTTTGGTATGAAAGCGCGCATTATAATACTAAGTAAGGATGAGAAGCCATTAAGGTATTGTGCATGACAGAATTTAATTAAAAAAAAATCTTGATTATTTTAATTTCAATCTTATAAGTTAGACGCGAGTATCTGTGTAAAAGATTTTCTTCGTTGTGTCTAAAAGGATGGGTTTTTATTCGGTTTTCTTTATTCGAGAGCTGAAGTAAATAAAGGAAAGCTGCGTTTGAAATTTGCGTTTAAGGGGCTCAATTAACAGATACCTATCTTAAAACGTGTACCTATACTTAAAACGTAGGAATAAAATACAATGTAAGTAGGTATGTTGTGATGTGTAGTGTAGTGTAGGTATGTTATTTATCTCATAAACTACATCAACAGTAAAGTTTACCTTGTAAATACTGCAGCAATTAGTATTAATAGCTAATTAGAATTCAATTTATCATCCGAGGTCTTTGAACGATTTATCAAAATAAATTGTAGGTAGTTTAAAGTGCAAAATTAGGTAGGTAGGTATTGGTAACTGAAAAAACACCCGTAAGTACTCAGCTGTGTGACATTGTTGTTTAGTTGCTGTTGTACCTAGTAGTATGTAATTTTCGTTTATGAGTAGATCTTTAAAAATTTTAAGATGTAGTTGGCATGTTAAACACAAGGTACATGAATTATGGGTCATTCTATCATAAATCAAGCATATTATACAGGGAAACTTTTTAACTAGCACTTTAATTGTTTTGGTACTTCGGTTTAAGTAATAGAACAAATTTCCATTAATAGTTTTCTGAGTTGTATTAGCGTATATACCATTAAGAAGACTAGCTTAGGTGGCACCAACCTCAAATAAGGTAAATAAATTAAATTGTGCTACTGTGTAAAAGATAATAAAAGAAAATATTTATTGCAGATGTTCATTTTAATGAACATTTTACAATAAAGACTAAAACGATCATTGCACTATGCCCTTCCTAATTTATTGAGCCCAATCAATTTTCCACACACATCGAAGAAAATGACGATGTGTAGTGTATGGAAACGAATTCTTTTGATGTGGGCTGTAGGTACATTACATTTGGGCCATACAAGTAGAGTAGTGTAACAATTGCATGCATTATACTAATTTTATTATGGCGGAATAATGGGTAGGTACGGAACCCCCGGCGCACGAGTCGACTTGCACTCGACCGGCAAATTAAAATAAAAAAATAGTGTTTATTAAAATTTGAGTTTATTAACTCAAATAATAAAAGTTTTCCTGTAGAATTACGAATTTAGCATTAACTAGCTTTCCACTGCGGCTCGGCCAGCGGAAACTACATTTTTTATCGGGCATCGGGCATCAGCAGTGGGACAAAAAGTACCTACTATCCTTTCTATGCGCTAGCCAACAGTGCAAGAATTTTTCAAATCGGACCTAGTTACTGGTATTACCGCGTTAAACCAAACGAACAAACTATTCAGCCTTAAGCTGGAAAAAGTTTTTAGACGGGCAATATAACTATGTAAACATTGTAGCTGAATGAAAATTGCCGAAAAATATATACCTTCACAGATGAATGTATACAAGTTAAGCTTCTAGGTAAAGGTTATTTAGACACAAATTACTGTTTGTTGTAAGTATAAAAAATTGTGTTTGTAGTGAAACGGAGCACGTTAATCAGGAAACAGGGCCGTGTTTTATCAACTTCGTACAAGGCGTGGGAGTGCTAACTAGAGCTTAAATGTGTAACATTGTCACCATTTTATCTTAATCTGTGCAAATTACATGGCTATAAAACAAGCGGGATTAGAGCTCATAAAAAAATGAGGTCTGAATTGATTGGTTAGGTACTTTATTATACCGACATCAAACGGAATATAACTACGCATGTCTTGTAATCAAATTTACGCGAACCAATTCGATGATTAAATAATTAAGTTTGATCTTGATGACAAGTCAAAGACAGTCTGAAACTACATTACATGTAGGCCCAAAACACAACCGCGTTTTGGCATCGTACTCCTAGTCCATTTCGTTCTGCGTTGTTATCTGTTTAGAACGGAAAGTAAGAAAAAAAAAATACACAGACAGGACACAATGAAATAACATAAAAAAACATGTAAAAAATAAAAATAAAATTATCAACTAATAAGTAATAAAGGCTAAATTATGTAAACAGTTTGTACCATCAGTGTCAAACTGGACATTGCTCAGTAAACGCAGTGAATACTACCAGCGGCGACCCACAGGTTGATTTTGAACAATGTCCACATTCCCATAATAATAATATGACGCGAGTCGCCAAGGTTGCTAAAAGTACTAAACTATATCTGTTTTGGCCCTTTATATAATTAACACAATACTCGTATAGGTTCCTCCTACAATAACCCCATTGTGGTAGGATTATTTGTCTTTGACTATCCGAGCACAAATTTTGGCTTCTATAGCGAATTTAATAATAATATTATAATTTAATAAGTACCTATATAGTTTGGTTTATGCCTATTTACATTTCATGCTGATTAATTTATTACTATCTACGCTAAAGTCGTGAGTTTGAAATTACAAAAGAAATCGTAAAAATGAAAAGAACTAATTTTATAGCCATATAAAACTGTATTTCAACTAAAATTATAAGTGAATTAATATAGTATTGTCTTAGATTTACGCGAATATCACTCATTGAAATAAAACTACTTTTTAACGGATTTTATCGCGGTTTATTTTAGATTTTAGATCCCGACCTTTCCAAGTAAACGAAACGAAACGGAACGCAACTTAAATATTAATGTTTGAAGGTAGTCAGTAATAATTATGATTAATATTTTTGGACGTCAAATACTTCAGTAACCCGTGAACATGAAGTCTGAAAAGACTTTGAAACGTTGGGATCTAAAATCTGAAATAAACCGCGATAAAATCCGTTAAAAAGTAGTTTTATTTCAATGAATTAATCTATAGAATGCAAAAAAAGTAAGACATTCTTTAAAATAACCCTGCGCTTACTTTTAGTAGGCATTGTAACCATCTATATAATTTAGGTAGCGTCCTTCTTTACCTTGCGTTTTGAGTTATCCAAAACTCCTAGGAAATTAGTTTCAAATACTTTGCATGAGGCAATGTATTTATAAATAGACCCACCTACTTTGATGTTAAATCACACTTATAATACCAAAATTTTAGAGTTTTCAAAGAACAATTGATGGTAGATTTTATGAAATGCTCAAAATGTTTTAAAAATTGTCTGGAATTGTAGTAAGCGCCTACAGTCCGCGACGCCTTAGCTAAGTTTTGCATACGTGTAAGCGCAACGCGTCCTTTCCTTAATTTAAACCGGTTTATACTGCTTTTTGACAACCGGCCTGAGGTGCAATGCACGCAACCCATACAAATGATGACTGAGATTCACACAATTGCAAAACTTAGTTTAGACCGCGCAGACTGTACCTACCTTCAGTTAAAAGATATGCACGTTACGTTCAAATCGGTATAAGTTATTCCTAAAAAGGTAGATTAGATCCCTACTGGTAACACGACTGTGTATCTAACTTTATGCTCAGACCGAATTCACCAATCAATAATCGAATAGATCCACTGTAATTGCAGATTCTTCCCCAAAATTTAGATAAATTTCATGTATGTATACACAATTTATAAATGTGGATTAGGTAAGTGACCTAACTGTTACATTGTTCTAAAAATAGTGACATTTTTGAGAGCGACAACCGTTACATTAAGCTGCTCTACGGCCTTATAAATCACGCTAATTTTAGGGCCTGCATGTAGGGATGCCCACCGACCCAATTCCTCTTTTTGGGTCGAGAGCTGGTGTTAATGAATTATTGTTTACCATTCGAATGTTGGTTTATTATACTGTAAAAGATGATCTAGTTTGTCTTACTTGACGTCACTGGTGTAAATGAACATCATTTATACTTCCATATGTATGTGGTTTATGGGTTTATACTAGAGTGGGGAAGTCTATATACATAAGTAGGTAATAATAATTGGAACGTTGTACAGAAATGTTTCAAACCACTACATTTACATGAACACTATATTATAATAATTGGTGTCTTTAATCAATCAATCAATCTGCTTTATATTTTCGGATTTGTACCTACGTATGTAATACGTTGTGGGTTTCATCATTCTTACATTTTGGCCAGTTCGTGGTTTGGATCATTTCTGCACAACACGGTCTAATTATTGTTTATTTTCAATTGGTATTAGTGGAGCAGATACACTAAGTGTGAATTCTTCCTTGGGTAAGTTATTTTATTGTCGCAATTATTGTTTAATAAAATAACATAAATGCGTTAACGTTTGTATTATATAAGGTATTAGGTAAACATAAATTTAATTGTCTGCTCCCATCTATACATAGTATAAAATGAAGTGGCTTCCAAAATCACTATGAACGGGTTTTTATGCTGTTTTCACCAATAGACAAAGTGATCCATGAAGAAGGTTTATTGTATAATTTGTTCCCGTGGGAAGAGTACTACTGTTTTGTCCTAGAAAATGTCTCGTTCGTTATTTAAGTCACTAGTAGTCCTAAGTTACTAGGCAATTTGTAGAGTTCACCTGAGGGCTAACTTGTCTGAGTAGTAAGTAGACATTGCTAGTGCGAGAATTGTAGTAAAAATGCGGTCAAGTACTATCAGTCACGAAGGATTTCGTACCATAGTAGATATTACTTTATGTTGTGTATGTATGTGTGTGTGGCTACGCCCACCCCCTTCTTATGCCAAATAAAGAGTGTGCATTCAGCAAGCAGCCGTTTCACTTGTGTCCTTAGTCGATAATCTAACATTGGCGACGAGTACCCACTATTTATAACAAAAAAAAATGTCGACCACACAATTTGGAATTTTGTCGACATTTGACCACATGGTGCACTCTTGGAAGGTGTACAAGAGTCGGTTGGCACAGTGGTTTATTGCAAACGAAATCACGGAAGTAAGCGACACGACGGGAACGAAAAGACGTGCAATTTTGCTTAGCGCACTCACCGACGGGACATACAAGCTCGCATCGGACTTGGCACTACCAAAGGAGCTTGATGACATACCGTATGAAGATATACTGTTGTTGTTGGACAAGCATTTTACTCCAAGACGCTGTGGATTTGGCGAGAGATGTCATTTTTATGCAGCAACGCAGCAAATTGGCGAATCCCCTACACAGTGGGCAGCGAGGCTTCGAGGGCTGACCGCTTATTGTGGATTCAGCAATGTAGAAGAGGCTTTACGAGATCGCTTTGTAATGGGCATGTTGCCAGGGCCAGAACGCGATAAGCTCTTCGGCCAGGAACTGACAGAACTTTCACTCGCTAAGGCTATTGAACTGGCAGAGTCTTTGCGGAGTGCGCGGTTTGGAGCAGCGCTTACCCCGCCTATGTTTGGCCAACCTTCAGAACAAATTTTCAAAATCAACCCATCAAGCAACTCGCAGTCTACAGAAAAATGCTCAGTGTGTGGTCGATCGAACCATAAGTCAGCAAAATGTCGTTTTGCCAAATACAGGTGCAAAAAGTGTAATGTACTAGGACACCTCGCAAAGATGTGCAATGCCGTTTTTATTACAGTGAATGAAGGTGATGGTGATGACGGTGATGACGGTAAGCTTTATAAAATAAGTTGTTTTAACGGTGAGCCGATGAAAGAAACCGTGACAATTTTGGGGGTAAAAATAAAATTTGAGATTGACAGTGGATCTGCTGTTACCGTAATATCTAGCCGCACGTATAATAAGTATTTTTCAAGCATGCCGTTGTTACCAACTAATAAAGAGTTATTTACGTATGTAGGTAATAAAATTAGGTGTGTCGGTGTGGCCCGGTTACCAGTTACGTATTCAGGACAAACACATAATTTAAATATATTCGTAGTTCCTGATGGTGGTCCACCCTTATTAGGCAGTGACTTTATTTCGGTTTTTAAATTACAATTATTACAAATAAAATATTTAAACGAGACCGAAGTAATACATAGTTTGCGTACAGAGTTTCCAAACGTCTTTGCCGATAAATTAGGTACCTTCAATAAGTATAAAGTAACATTACGTGTAAAACCGGGATCCGAGCCTATATACTGTAAAGCGAGACCTGTTGCGTTTGCGTTGAAAGATAAAATTAATATTGAGATCGATCGCTTGGTAAACTTAGGAGTATTGAAACCGGTTGAACACGCAGAGTATGCGTCACCCATTGTGCCCGTGTTAAAGCGAAACGGTACAGTAAGGTTGTGCGCTGACTACTCTGTCACTATCAACAAACAGCTGATCGTTGAACAATATCCTTTACCGACAGTACACGAGTTGTTTGCTAGACTACATGGAGGTCAACAATTTTCAAAAATTGATCTTTCTATGGCATACAATCAATTTGTGCTCGATGAAGAGTCACAAAAGCTAACTATTATTAATACCCATCGGGGATTATTCAAATATACAAGAATGGTTTTCGGTCTTTCTAGCGCACCTTCCATTTTTCAAAAAGCAATGGAAAGCGTCCTATCTGGTATGGACGGTGTTCTTTGTCTGCTTGATGACGTCCTTATTACGGGCCCCAGTAGGGAATTACACTTGCAAAGACTGAAATCGGTGCTTCAAAGATTGCAAGATGCAGGGTTAGTCTTGCAAAAAGAGAAGTGCGAATTTTTTCAGAACGAAGTTAGCTATCTCGGTTACAAAATAGATAAAAATGGTTTAAAAAAGAATCCTGAAAAAGTTAAAGCCATAATTGACGCCCCTATACCTACAGACGTAAGTAAGTTACAATCATTTTTAGGGTTAGTAAACTATTACCGAAACTTTGTTCCTAACGCATCTAGCATTTTGAGTCCATTGTTTGATTTACTAAAAAAAGGGGTTAAATGGAATTGGCAACCTATTCATACTAAATCTCTCAATGAAATAAAAAATATATTGGCTTCTGATCAAGTTTTAACGCACTTTAACCCTAATGCTAAGTTAATCCTCACAGTCGATGCGTCACCAACGGGTTTGGGGGCTCTTATTTCGCAAGTAGAAGAAGACGGACACGAGCGTCCAATATCCTTTGCCTCACGCACTCTTAACGCGGCTGAAAAAAAGTACGCTCAGATCCAAAAAGAAGCTACTGCGATTATTTTTGGAGTAAGGCGATTCCATCAATACTTGTATGCGCGGTCAGTACCATTTATTTTGCGGACAGACCATAAACCATTAATTTCAATTTTCGGTCCCCACAAAGGCATCCCGGAAGTATCAGCAAACCGGCTTCAAAGGTATGCATTATTTTTAAGTGGTTATAACTATACCATCGAATATGTACGCAGTGCAGATAATTGTGCTGATTACCTGTCGCGAGCAAGTTTGCCGGGGACATATACATTTATAAGTAACTCAGTAAGTAGTGAGCGGCAGGCGGCCGCCGCCAGTCAATATTGCAACGGCAGCGTCGCGCGCGATAACCAGTGTTGTGATGACTCACCTAGTATGCATTTATCTATAGATCGCGCAGCCTATATTAATTTTGTGATAGATGGGAGCTTGCCTATAACATTAAAAGAATTAGCTGACGAAACAAACAAAGACGCAGTGTTGATTAACGTTGTGAACTATATTTTAAATGGATGGCCTAAAAAAGTCACTGATTCGAAAATAAGGCCTTATTATTATTGTCGTTTGCAACTATCTTATGAAAATGGTTGTGTTATGAGGGGGCATAAGGTTATTATACCCGATAAATTGCGCAGTAGGCTTATTAACGAGTTACATTCTTCTCATTTAGGGATAGTGAAAACTAAAGCTGCTGCTCGCGCTAAGTTCTGGTTTCCAGGCGTAGATCACGCCATAGAGACACTGATTAACTCATGTCACATTTGTGCGCAGTTACGGCCGTCACCTCCGCGAGCGCCGATCTCACCATGGGAGTACCCTAAAAGTTCTTTCTTAAGAATACATATTGATTTTTTAGGACCTTTAAACGGTAATATGTATTTAGTGGTCGTAGATGCATACTCAAAGTGGGTGGAGTTATATGACATGAAAAATACTTGTACTTCATTGGCAGTCATCGAGAAGTTGTGCGATTTTATGTCAAGGTTTGGGGTACCAGACACGGTAGTTAGTGACAACGGCACTGCTTTCGTTTCACAGGATTTCAAGAAGTTTTGCAGTTCTAATGGTATTGTACACATTACGGGCCCAGCTTATCAACCATCTTGTAACGGACAAGCTGAAAGCTACGTAAAAATAATAAAAAGGGTATTAAATCGTGCTTTTTAAATAATAACAATGCGAGGGAAACCAAATTAAATATATTAAAATACTTATTCGACTATAGAAATTCTATTCATAGTACCACGGGGGTTTCACCGGCTCATTTAGTTTATGGCAAAAGCCTAAGATCACGATTAGATCTGTTTAATCCACATTGTCTTTCGTCATCACCAACATCCGATAAATTGTCTAACACGGTCAAAAATAAGCAGTGCTCGCAAATTAAATCCCACGGCGGTACAAATAAACAAAGTTTTAGTGTAGGCAATAACGTTTTGTATAAATCATTTGTTAATAACAAACACATGTGGAATAGAGGTGTCATCTTACAAAGATTGGGCAAAGTTCTGTATTTAGTGAAAGATAGTAAAACTTCAGTAAATGTTAGAAAACATAAAAATCAGTTAGTCTTATATAAAGGCATAGTTACGCCAAATGAGACTTTTTGGGACAATGAAAGCGTGACGAGGGTGCCAGTGCCTACTATCGGGAGAGAGAATGGACAGGAATCGAATTCAGTACCACGTACAGAGGAGACGTATTTGACGTCGCATCCTACGGCTACTACGAACTCAAGCTGTTCAGTCAGAGACTCCGGCCAGCGGATGGAGAAGGACGACGACAACGAGGAATTTCAAGATGCGTCGTCAAGTCGTACGCCGCCAGGACTTAGAACGAATGAGTCGCTTGAGGAAACTGTACCCGAGCCAGTAGTAGAGAGGCACAACCCGACTTCACGAATACTGTTACGCGATATCCCAAGAGTAGACTACAAGGACTTTTATTGATAGAGTATTATTATTATTATTATTAGTGTTAGGCCAGGAGGGAGGAGATGTTGTGTATGTATGTGTGTGTGGCTACGCCCACCCCCTTCTTATGCCAAATAAAGAGTGTGCATTCAGCAAGCAGCCGTTTCACTTGTGTCCTTAGTCGATAATCTAACATTTTATTAATTTCCCCTTAGAATCCTTCGGGTAGATACCTACAAATTCCAACGTCAACTCAGCCGGAAAACCTAGGTACAATAATGGTAAAGGGCAATAAGGTATAAGGATATACATATCTATACCAGGTGCCTTATTCAGGCATTCAAGGCATGTCTAAGGATAGTTAATTTAAATGCGTACCTAAGTAGGCCAGACCTTCGTACAGACTTACCTACTGGGTTAAATTGTGTTCTATTTTGTCCAAGATATGGCTCAAGGAAAACCTTCACCTAATTGTATACGGAATGAAAAACACATACATATTTCGTTCCTAGAAGTAGGTATATAATCATAAGAGCAGTTTTTCCCATCCCAGTCCCATTGCTGGGCCCTTGATCAGCTACCTGACGAGTCACCAGAGTAAAGGTATTATGAGCCATTTACAGCAAGTCTGCCTTTTTTCAGTAGTCTGTTAAAAATACATGTGGTGTCGTTTTAGTAATTTTTATAGAAAATTGTTATGAATATAAAAAATGAAAAATATTTGCGCCACGACTGTGACGTACAAAAAGCTTTGTTATTAAATTTAATAGAATAAAAAATCCGCATTCGGATAAAAGAGTCCGATCATAAATACTTATTACTACTATTACTGGGTTTTATAAGTAAGTACTTCTATGTCTTAAATCGATTAAACTGAAATTACACCTTTCGTAAGGTTCCAACCGTTTGTATGAAATAAAAGACTTACCGTGACATTACTGTGTCACATGTTTTGCACACCTGATGCGGTAAGGTACTACCTTACCACATCAGGTTCAATGACTTCTATTGACATGTTAAACGGCAGCAACTATAGCTTATTGAACCCATTACAACCAGTGCAGTTGTATGCTGTGAACGAATGAATATGACTCGTGCACATCAAACGCATCAAGAAAATGCGCCTTTTAGGCATACATATTTAAGTAATCAATTCACTTCAACCCTTTAATCCAGGTCTTAATCCACACAAGCGAAGTGAGGGTTGGTGGTTGTCTCATGTCCTCGAATGATTAGTTCATAGACGTGCCGGTTTAAGCAGACGATGTTTTACTTCGCCGATATTGAGCAGCAGCAACCGATCAAACAATTCACACAAAGATGTGTGGGAATAACCGGAGATCGACCCCACGACCTTATATTTTCAAAGGCAAAGAATAATCAAACGTTCAGGTTACATGCAACACCTGCTGGTAGTAGGACGTTGAATGGTTAACCCATTAATATTATTCACCGAAATGCAAATAGTATGTAGGACATTGGTACAAGTTCCTAGAAATCAAAGGAAACATTAATTGCGGTTTTGCTCCTGTTATGGTTCTACTAATTGCAACGCACTGGTTGAGAATTGGCTTTGAATTGTTCTATTGGAAACTGATCTTCAATAGTAGCACAGATAATATAATACATAGTAGTTAACTATATAATTAAATATTTGTATCACTAGACTGTTAATTATGTTCTACTTCTTGATGTTTCTTAGTGTGAAAGTGAAACACAAATAATTCCACGCATTGAATCGAAGGATAAGATGTTGTTTTATTTGTGTGGTGTATGACTAATTTTATTATAACACCAGGTCAAAATAAAATAAAATCAGTCAACAGTGATTCTATTCATACTAGAGATACCGTACAATTTTATTATTTATTGCTATTGTAGCAAAAGGAAAACCAATTCTGTAATTTATTAATCGCACACAGTTGCACAGACTAGTCTCAGTAAACGGCTTTCATCGGTACCCTGAAGGTACGGAACTTTAAAAAGTGTTCGAATATTCAAATTACACATTAGCAGTAGGTATTAGTTTGGAATAAGAAGTTTAAGATGTAACTCCATCGTGCCTCGAAAACTAATAACATAACGTAATATACTAAATATAATACTTTTCTTTTGTAAATACATACTTAAATCTATATAATTACACCCAGACTCAAGATAAACAGACGTGTTCATCACACAAATGTCTGACTCGGGTGGGAATCGAACCCACGGCCTGCGGCGTGAAAAGCAAGTATCTTACCGACCACGCCACGGGCCCGTCAATATAAGAATAGTGACTGCAGAAAGGTTGCAGTCGCCGAAAGTCGACTAATAAATCTTATAACTTAACTTTATCACGAAGGTATCATTACAAATTCTAGTTACAGATGTCTATCTATCTATCTCTGTCCTTTGCCTTGATATAGCCAGCCTTCTGATCAAAATTGAATTAAAATATAAAAGTTTTATTAAAATTTGATACTAACAATAGGTAGGTACCTACATTCTATAAAACATCTTGCTTCGCCATTCACATCGAGATGTTTTAAGGAGATACCTAACTTAAAGAACGGGTCATTAATATGCGTCCTGAAGAGTAGAAGTTACAATGCCTTGATATAATAAGTAAATGGAGCAAAGCTCATAAAAATCTGGATTAAGGAAACTCATCTAATATAGGTTTATTTGTACACATCTCGGTTAATCGGTACACTCAATAAATTCTTCCGCGTAAAAGGTTTAACACCACCTCTGTCTCTGACGCTGTGCATTAAATTAATTGGTATTATTATGTATTAATTAATTATTTTTTATCTTCCAACGTAGGTTCAAACTTACCTATAGGCCGACCGTTTAACTCGCATATCGCCTATCGCCAAGATTCTGACTCCTCGAGCTGCACAGACAGTGATGATGATTCAAGCGATATGGATATTAATGACGAATAGGCTTACATTACTTTTATCTGTGGTTAAATAGTTCTTTATGAGATTTAATTAATGTTTTATGACTTTGTACCTCAGATGGCGATACGGTTATACGGTCGGCTTATATTTACAAAAACTTTTCATTGATATTTTTAACCCTGTTATTCTATTTTCTAGAAACAACCTGCCTCGACTTTGTACACGTATCATATGTGAATTATAGCATACAAATCTTCTGAAATCTTACGGTCTCATTCATAAAAATCTTATAAGACTTTCTTACTAGTATTAAATGTCAAGAAGACAGACAAAGATGAACGAGTTATAAACCTATTTTAGCTATAATGAGCTTTTAACACGTTTATGAATACGAGGGTAACTGTTTGTTGGTGAAAACTACATGAAAATTTTTCATCACATTTTATCACAAATCAGAAACATTTGTTGCAATGTATAAGTGTAATTTGAACGAGTAGTTTCATAGGTCTTCTATTGCCTCCTGAAAATCTTTACACCAAAACGGAGGCGGTATCACCAACGATAGGAACCTGCATGTTTTTAACTTAATTGAAAAAAAAATGTACTAAAGGTAATATGTAGGTATACAGATAACTACACTTCACTACAACCTTTTATATACTGTGGTCTGCGTCTTCTCTCAACTTTCTGACGAATTGAGCAACTTTGGCCTTAATCCACACACGCCTACCAAGTGCCGGTTGGTGGATGTCGCATGTCCTCGAGTTATTAGTTCTTATACATGCCGGTTTCCACACGATGTTTTGCTTCGCCGATGTTGAGCAGCGAAGATGAAACAATTCACATAAATGTGTGGGCACTAGGTACTGCGGATCGGAAGTCGGGAGCTTATATTTCAAAGGCGAGGCCGGTACTACTGCGCTCTGTTTAGAAGGTAGATAACTTGCAACATAATTATTTCTTAACTAAAAGCTTTCTTTAGAGTTTTATTTGGTCCTGGATCGTAATAGAAATGCTCTTTCTAATCGCTCTTTATCGATATATTTTCAGTCGGCATGTTTGATGAACCAAATTATAGAGTTAGTAAGTAGGATATATGTATTGCGTGGGAGTCTGCAACCTAGATTCTACATTTTGTGATGAAGCGATATGAGTAATTTGCAACTGTAATAGGGACAATATAATGAGTCACTAATCATCATACAGGGACTTGGTTTCGTATACGTCTCAAAAGCTTACCTATGTATTTGGATTAGCTTCTATATTATGTACCTAGTACTGACAGACCTGAGAATTTATTCATTGAAAGGAGACGTTCAAAAAATGTATAGAGCCTGGGATTAAAATAATTGTAAATTTGAACAGCAATCTGAGTTACATATGTTAATAGAGCATAATTAATTAAATTTTTTGGTGTATTTAAAATAATTTTACACCCCCCCGTTTTTTAAAAAATTGAATATGAAAATAAGAATCCTTAATGCAATATTATGATTATTGCAATTGGCAACCCCATGGCCAAATGACAATTGAGTAACCAAAAAAATTAAAATTATTTAGAACGCTGTCAATCAAACTGATCAATGACAATGACATCATGACGTTTCCCGTAATTATATTTTTTTCCACGCGTTTTGTTATTACACTAATATGATAACAAATATTTTTCGTCATAATTACATTAAACTGCAGCTAGAATAATATTACAAGAGAAAAGTACTGTAATAGAATGCAATTAATGACGTGATTGCAATATTTATACTGCATAAGAAACGGATAATTAAAAGTAATGTGCGTTTTGTTTTTCTATTACATTTTTTAGATTTTTACAAAAATGGTTGCTCCTAAAATTTGTGTTTGGTTAAATTCTAACAGCTTATTATATAAGCTTTCCAATGAGGTATATCAAATTGGTGTTCAAAATTCTATCCCACTTTTGACCTCTCCTTTAAAGAGTATAAGAGATGTGATCAAGTGAATGACTATAATAGACTTGTGCTTGACCACAACTTGCTTGTTGTTAAGCAATGATACAGTCTACAATGAAAGGCAGTTACCCAGTAAATACAGATTCACTCGTGACTTGAAGACTACCTGTCTTGAAGTCACGAGTTAAAGCTATGGGAAAACAAGAATGCCGGTAGCGAATTCCACAACTTGTCAGTTCGCACAATAAAAATGAAAACAAAGCCTTTTTGTCCGTACCCGTGGAATTTCCACCATATATATCGGTGGCGCATAGCCGCACTTGTCCGAAGACAGAACGGAGATGGGGGAAAAGATTATCTAATTCCAACGCAAACTCTCCGAAGTGTATCCGTTAGATGTAAACAACGTTGCTAAATAGCTAGAGTGTAATTTAATAATTAAATACGATAGTTTCGTTTACAGTTATCATTATGGCAAAATAACAACGTTTTAATCTTTAAATAGGGACTAGTCCCTACTAATAAGTAAAGTCCCTACTAAAAGTAACTCTGTCTGTCTGTTACGCTTTCACGCCTAAACTACTGAACCGATTTGGATGCAATTGGGTATGGAGGTAGTTTGAAACCCGAGAAAGGACATAGGATAGTTTTTATCCGACTGCGCAAAAAGAAGGTAATGTTTTGGCGCGATAACCGACATACACGCGGGCGAAACCGCTGTCGGAAAGCTAGTCAATGATAAAATCTTTGTAGCAAGAACGCCTGTAGCTGATTTATAACATGCCCCTAGAATTTACTACTCATAGGCAAGACTCGAATCCACCAATTACCTACTAAAGGAATACTTTATTCACTGAACACTCGATTTTCTTCTCTGATATTGATTATTTAATTATATTGATTCTTATTTTCTTTTCCTGATTTTTTTCTTTTCCTTTTTTTTCATGTACACATAAGACGTGTAATATACAACATAAGACTTTTATTTTAATGAATTTTGACATAATTGGATGCAATTTGTTTGAAGTTTTTATTAATAAGCAAATTCATTCATTTGTTTCGATAATAGAAAAGTCAATTTAATAAGTAACGATGCAATGACTTTGAGAAACTTAATATTCGATATCTTATATTTTGTCTTTAAATTTTAACAAGTTTGAACAAATCGTATAATTTGATCGGTAGTTTGGAGTTATTAGATAAGGGATTAGATTATACCGAGACATCAGAATTTACCCTTTCATCCACTTCAGTAGAGTACATAAAACTGAAAAAATAATATGAAAAGTTAGCAAGAGTTTCGGCGTTCAGGTTATTTAATTTACTAAAAGGATGGGTTTTACTGATAACGGTACCTACAGAATATACTTAAGCATTAGCGGCCCTTACTTTGTTAAGTGTGTTTAATAATCCTTCTAATATATTAATGAATTTTTGTAAGAAATATTTTTAAGTTTCTAAATTCCTTGTAGACAGATTTAAAATAATTTAATCCGACTTACTATGTCACTAGGCGTGCATGTAAAAACTTTTTCTCGGTTCGGCTTGGTACACTGTTTTCATTCACACAAATGTTCTTGAACGGTTAATTTCGAAACTTGGATTATTGCCAGTCACAAAACACTAATAAGGTACTAGTTTAGAGTTTGTGGATAATGAATTGAGTTTAGAAATGTTTCCTGTGTATTTACTGCTGAAACTGCAGTTGTCAGGTGCATTAGCTTTGGGAAAATTGGATAGAGGCTACCTGAGTGTAACGTGAGCAAAATTAAATGCAAAATTTAGTTATTTCAGAATAATATTGGAAAAGAAGCGCAGAAGGAAAAGAAGCGTAGAAAGGCTCAAGCCCATGGGCTTTTTGATCGTAGTGTACACGTTTTTTAATCTTCCGGTAAGTATCCTTGATGAACACAGGCAATAAATTCAAAAAAGTTATACACCTGCAATGACCTGCATCTACCCGCGCAAAGGCGGAGCGGGCCGTTAGTACCTACAAAATAAAATAAAAGGAAGAGTGGCGTGGGTTTGTCAAAAGGCAAGTATTATTTTATACATTTTTGAGGAGCAGTAAAATACTGATCTTAATAAAAATTCGATGAGCTAAAAACCTGACAGCTCGCGTCTATTCAGTACAGTGATACCAATAGTAAACCTCACGTGTGCTCAGTACGCACGTGAGTTAACGATTACGAACAACATTAGTTTTATCAGTCATTTTCGGGTGCTCCAGCGCCTTAATTTTTATCTATTTTTTTATGATATCACGGTTTTGTTAAAACAATTATATTAACACTTATCAATTACAAAAATTAAATTAACGACATCAATAAATATTACGACAAATACATAAATCAAATAAAATAATACAAAGCAATTAAAAAACATCCAATAGACGCTGAAACAGTGGCGAAGCGTGACGCGGCGCGTGACACTGTGCGACTCGGAGGTACGGCTAGAAGTCGAAATCGATTGGACCAGTCATCACCATCATCATCATAAAATGAAAAGCCATAAGCACACAGAAATAGATTATTATGACCCTTATTTAGTAGCTACCTACATATTGTTGTAAATTTATAAAGTAGATTGCTTGAAACAGCAAATTGCTGTACCTAAAACAAAGCAAACTAAATAATCAGCATATCTCATAACTCCCCGTAGAGTTAATATCACAAAGGTACAAAACTAATATGCTATAAAATATTATCAGGACAAAATCGCGGCCCGAGGGACTGAATCATAAAACGGACGGGATACCAAAAAACAGTTATTTTCAAAGGAGGGGCGAAATATGTTTGATATTTATTTTCATGTGATATCAAACATGGATAGTCTACCTAACGTGTATTTTATATATCTATTTGACTTTGAGGAAAACAAAGAAAATCTTTAAAACATTTCTTAATAAGTATGTTAATTTTTTGATGATGTCGCACGTTTCAGACTTGCCGTATTCCAGATTTGACGTAGTAGGTACTTACAATGGTCAGTAATAATACAGAATGATTGTTGCCGTTTGTCGGGCACAACTCCTAACTTCGAACGCTGTTGTTCAGCTCATCCCACCGGATTCGGGAATGGTGAGGGCATCTGTGTGTTGCACACACACGTGTATATTTACCTGGCACCTAGTGTCGTTAATATCAAGAGATTTCATAATTTACGAACATTGTATCGGATTGTACGCATATTGAACTTTATTTAGAAACAAATTATTAGTGTCCCACTGCAAAGTAAACCTAATGATCCGTATTATTTTTATTTAAACCTACCTTTACTTCTTTACTTCGACTGTTTTTGTTTGGTTAGGCAATTTAAAGATAACTACCACGTCAAGATACCATTTTCATTGATTTTACGAAGTTTTGTTGCTATGAAAGATTATATTTTCTTATTTAAATACGAAATAATATCGTATATCTTCGATGTAATGCCATAATTTGGGAGTAGAAATTTGAAATGTATTGGACCAAAATCCATTGTTTCGCTCTCCCGCTGGGATCGACATATTGGCGCCTGGCTTGATACTACAAGATTTGCACTCATGTGGGGTTAATGTCCTTTAATTTTACAGATATTTGGTATCCATGAGAGATTATAAATGCTAAACTTAATTTCTTCTACTGGCTTGGTAGGAGCAGATATTAAATTTTTACGCTGACTTGTTTCAACAACATAAAACTGCTCGATGATTTTTAAATCGCTATTTCAAATTCTTGGATACGATTACATATAAGTACATAGATACGGTAAACTTAGACCAGATAAAATATTAGTTACAATAAGGCCAAAAGATCTAGGTATCTTACTAGTTATAACAATAAACCAGTGTCCCTAGATGCTTTGACAACAATTTGTGCCTTCTTCGTTACGGGTTACGGGTTTTTCTTGGACACAAGATTACGTATAAGCAAAATATATTTTATATTATGACGTAGATTTTTACTATTAAAAACTGTGCAATCAGATAGTAAACGAAAATAGTAAAACCTCAGTGGTTTTTTAGAAATTGTTTAGCACTTTTAGTAATGAATTGGAGTTATTAAAGAGTATTAGTTAAAGGGATTGTTCTCCAATTTTTTGTTCCCCTGATTATGGTAATTATGTTTTGTTTGACGGTACCATAAGTATAATAAGTATTACATTGCTTAGTTAACCATGCTCAACATGGAACTATGGCGTAGGTCAAATTAAACTTGCAACAAAAAAATTACCAAAAAAACCGATTACAAATTTCTATATTTTTACAGTAGGTATGTATGCGCCACAAAATATTAGTATTCACTAACATGTACACTTTTTTGCACTTTGAAAAGCATACCACGCGTGAGTACACGAACTTATTCTGCTCTGAACGCGAATGAATTACCGAAAATGAATTACTGACGACAACGCTAGCGCGTGAGGGTAAAGTAGCGCGCTTAAATGACAAGCTTACACTCACTCTAGAACACACGTATATAAACGCTTGTATAATGATTTAACAACACAGTTCTAATGCCCATAAAACCTATTCAAAAAGCCCTGACCAGCAAATTCAAATAGAAAATGAACCAAATGCAAAAAAATTAGGAGTTTAAATAATCACGAGTGGATCGGTACATTGGGCTGGCGCGTCCCATCGTAGACTACATCTTTACTTAACATCAGGTAAATCGTAGTCAAACGCTAGCCTATTCAAGAATAAAATAAGGAATAGGTAAAACTACAATTAGTTGCAACAAAAAAAAAATGGCAACTTAACTGAATAAATAAAAATAGGTAAAAAAACTTTTTAAGTTAAACGGTTTTATGTTTAACATACATTGCAATGTTTAAGATAAATGTACTAAAAACAAAAAAATAATAAAATAGATACAGTCGTGGGATTTATAAACATATGCATAGACTAGACTAAAATAAAACCGTGGGGCACGTAGAAAATAGTAAGTAATTTCCTCACCGTCTGCGGCCCAACTGCCTAACGACGAATTAAACTATTCTTCTATCGCACATTAAGTCGATAATTTGTAGACAATTAACGTGCCCCACGGTTTTATTTTAGTCTAGTCTATGCATATGTTTATAAATCCCACGACTGTATCTATTTTATTATTTTTTTGTTTTTAGTACATTTATCTTAAACATTGCAATGTATGTTAAACATAAAACCGTTTAACTTAAAAAGTTTTTTTACCTATTTTTATTTTCTAGTTTTAGTTTTTATTTCGCATTCTGTTTAATTCATTTAGTGCTTCATTATTGCAAGGTTTCTTGCCCGTTAGTTTATTGCAGTCCAACTCCTCTATACGTAGTCCCTGCAAAGATCTTACTCTACTAAGAGCCACGTAGGCTTGACCTTCTTCAAACAGTTTCGCACCTAAGTATACGACTGCGTGATCCACAGTGCTGCCCTGCATTTTATGTATTGTAGAAGCCCATGATAGTATTAAAGGCAGCATTCTTCTTTCAGCCGTCCCGTAATTGTACTTAGCTGAAAACTGTATGGCTTTCGGGTGTATAAGATGTACTCCGTCTCTTGCGAAATCAATTCGGACGGAAGGTACATCTGTTGCATACATCTGAGTTCGACGAAATCGAGGCCAAACGATTTCGTTGATGTAGCCTATAGCGCCATTTACTAATCCCTTTGAAACGTCAATATTGGACCGTAGCATGACTTTTGCCCCCACAAATATTTCCAGTTCCGCTGGTAAACCCCCAGTTTTGTTGATATCAGCTGGTATTATAGTAGCTATATCCACATTGTCTGCATTTCGTGTGGTGTGTACTAGCTGATCCTAACGACATATAATTTTTATCCACCCTAATGCCATACAGTTCTCGGCGCGTTTTAACTTTTCACCTTAACTTGGGTGGTGTACCGCTAACGACGTATCATTTTTAGCCACCCTAACGCCACACAGTCCTCAACACGATACAAAATCTTGACTTGGGTGGTGGATTCAGGCTGGATTAATCAGATACCTAAATTACAGATTCAATTTCTAAATTTAAATCTTATTATTATACGCCATTTAGTGGCTGCGCCCATCTCAAATATTGAGGTTATATAGTGCACTGTATTCTTCTTGTCAAGCCCTTTTATTTGATACCCATATTGGTGGGATTGATAAAAAATTGTTATCAGCCATTTGGTAGCGGCGGCCATCTTAGATTTCAATTTTGCATAGTAAATTGTATTCTACTTGTTGAGCCCTTTCATTTGATACCCATGTTGATGGGATTGATAAAACCTACGTTGATAAGACCTACGTTATCCGCCATTTTGTAGCGGCCGCCATCTTGGATTTAAATTTTTTACTATATTGTATTCTGCTTGTTGAGCCCTTTCATTTGATACCCATGTTGATGGGATTGATAAAAAATTGTTATCAGCCATTTGGTAGCGGCGGCCATCTTAGATTTCAATTTTGCATAGTAAATTGTATTCTACTTGTTGAGACCTTTTATTTGATACCCATGTTGATGGGATTGATAAAACCTAAGTTATCCGCCATTTTGTAGAGGCCGCCATCTTGGATTTTAATTTTATATAGTATATTGTATTCTACTTGTTGAGACCTTTCATTTGATACCCATGTTGATGGGATTGATAAAACCTAAGTTATCCGCCATTTTGTAGAGGCCGCCATCTTGGATTTTAATTTTATATAGTATATTGTATTCTACTTGTTGAGACCTTTCATTTGATACCCATGTTGATGGGATTGATAAAACCTAAGTTATCCGCCATTTTGTAGAGGCCGCCATCTTGGATTTTAATTTTATATAGTATATTGTATTCTACTTGTTGAGACCTTTCATTTGATACCCATGTTGATGGGATTGATAAAACCTAAGTTATCCGCCATTTTGTAGAGGCCGCCATCTTGGATTTTAATTTTATATAGTATATTGTATTCTACTTGTTGAGACCTTTCATTTGATACCCATGTTGATGGGATTGATAAAACCTAAGTTATCCGCCATTTTGTAGAGGCCGCCATCTTGGATTTTAATTTTATATAGTATATTGTATTCTACTTGTTGAGCCCTTTCATTTGATACCCATATTTATTGGATTAATAAAACATAAATTATCCGCCATTTTGTAGCGGCGGCCATCTTGAATTTATAATGATAATGAATAAACATAATTGTATTGTCACCAAAATCCAAAGTGTATACAAAATTTCAGATTAATCGGTTTACAGGAAGAGGGTGAAATTTGAATTACTAAATTTGACCCAAGAATTAATAATAAATAATAAAACAAACGGGGTGAGCTAAATAAAACCGTTTAAAAACCAAACCAAGTAAGGTAACTAACCTAAACCCTAATCAAAGGCGTCAAAAAATTCTATCGCTTCGTTATCTAGATTTATAATAATTGATTTTATATTGTAGATTCTTGTGAGATAGAATTTTGATTTTGAAAAATTTCTATATTCAGCGATTCAACTTTCAAGACATAAAGTAATGTTTCGCATACTAAGAAGGCAAATCAACTCCTCGGTTAACGTTGTTTAATTTTAAGATAGAACATGATGTGACTGGAATACTTATAAGCATTGAGTAAATATTTGTGTCTTGGCTGTATTGATAATTGATTGCTCTCTTTAGGAAGGTCTAATTTTGTAACAATGTTTTGGGACTTTTGGAGGCAGTTTATGCCAGCCTCAGTAACAGTACAGTATTTTAAACAATCTTACTTAGCAGGTACAGCCCATGAAATTGGCCAATAGACACTAAAGGGTATTTCAAAATAATTTTGTATTGAATGAATGTTTATTATGGACACAGATAATGTAATAAGTAGTATACTAGATATGGTTTAGATTTGATTCTACATTAATCTATTTGTTATCTTTTTGATGGCGTTTTTATTAATTTCTAAGTATTTGTGTTATGATTTTGTATCTGAAAGCGACAGGTAGGTAACCGGTATCTTTGCTTTTATATTAGTCAGTATGTTAGTTAGATTGTGTAAAATAATTATAGACTTCTAGTGCTAGGATACGATTTTGTCGCGACGGTATATTGCATCCTAAGAAATGCCGATATCTAGTTATTACTAGAATCTGCTGCTAGTATTAGTACCCATTCATGATTTAGAGCATCATTTTACAAAAGTACAAAAAATATAAGCCACTATGTTCATAACCTAGCAATATTAATTATTCCTTCAGATATATACAAACATACACTTATGTAATTATGAATGCTTGTTTTTCCCAAATATCCAGAAATAGCTCTCATAAGATATTATTACAGCAAAATACACACACTGGGATCGTAAAACGATTCCTTCTCTCAATATGATTGTAACTGGAGGAAAATTACTGGTAATTTGGGATCTCCCAACGTTTACTCAAAATGCCGAGGGCCTTATTATATTATGTATTCTACTGATTATTATTTTGTTGTTTCGTCGTAATCATGTGTTAAATATCCAGAATAATAATCAGAACCATGTTTGGAATAGGTAATGAAAATTTACACAAAGTTATATTTTTTATTTCTACTCAGTAGCTTCAAATTGCTAAATACTATTATAAATGAAATTGTATCATAATAAGAGCGAATTTATAACGACGTACCTTTATGTTAATTTTTGAAGCGCGTGTAGTGCCTACTGTAGATAGCTGATCTGGAGCGTAGTATCCTAAATATAAAACTTAGGGATCGAGTCCGCAACACAGTCATACGCTGCAAAACGAGTATAGTGTACGTGGGCTACAAGTCCGCAAAGTTAAAACGGGATTGGGCTGGTCAATTTGTCGTATTCATTGAGACCGATAGGCCCGTCACGACGTAGTGGATTTCTGGAGACGGTCGTCGTCTCCGAGGAAGACCACAGAAACAATGGTGCGATGATCTAAGCTCGTTTGTCGTTACTTGGACGGAAGGAGCTAGCAATAGGGACAGTTCGAAGGCTATGGGTGAGGCTTTTGCCCAGCAGTGGGACATTACAGGCTGTTTAAAAAAAATTGTATTATAAACATATGTCTGTTTCGAAAAAAAAATGTAAAAGTAAGTTTGGTAAATTCACTAAAATAGGAAGCTACTCTGGGAGTTTTAAATATTTATTATATGAAAAAAGTAGTTATTTCTGGCCAGTAGTTGCTTCTCATGGTACGTACTGGTTGTTAAGAATTAACTTTTATCGTGCAACAACATACCATTTTCATTAAAACCTTTCCTAAAATATTAAAAGCCAGCCGTAGTAAAAGCCATTAGATTATTCTTGAACCTTAATGCTATTAGCCAGTTTTAACAAATATATTAAATTTTTTATTAATTTTGCTAAGGCTTTTCGGGAGCTAAATTAATAAGCATACCTAATAAACTGTATATTAGGGAGTAGCTTTTAGCTGTTTTTATGAAGAAATAAGAAAACCTATCTTATAAATAAGTATATATAACAGAAGAAACTAACTGACTTACTGGCATAGCAAAGCATGACCAAACCGCTGAGTCTGGAGACTCCAAATTTTAGAACATACAAGGTGAATCGGAAAGGGTAGGTGCAATAGGTAGTATTGTGATGTTCAAAGCTTAGTCGAACAATTATAAAAAAATAAGAATAACCTCATATTCCTTCCAACACAGGCTTTTTATGCTTAAAGGAAGGATCCGTCCCTTTAACACTTAATGTAATTTTATGTCAATAAACGTTTTATGTACCTATATTTGTATTTTTTTGTGTAACCTCTAGAAAATAACAATATTATTATTCAATTTATTTCCTTAGACAACCCTAACTTTTAAAGAGACCGCCAACTGTCATTCATTTTTATTTTATTTTATTTATTACCACATCTTTGATTAGGTCATTGACAGTTCAGGAAAACAGGTAGGTACTAGGGTTGTGTGACGCGAATTTATTGCAAAATTTAGCACACCAACCAACATCGTACCAAAACGTTATGCAAATTAATTTCTGAGTTCACATAGTCATTAGTAATATCTTGAAGAATTTCTGGTTTCATTAACAGTATAGCCTTTCCGGTTTAAGTTGTATATATTCCAAGTAAAGTCTAGGCGTGAACTGAGAAAATATTTCTCAAAACTCACCCGTTAAGGTGGTAAAACGGGAACCACTTAGGTTGAAGCTAGTATTAATATATGAAAGTATATAAAGTCTGGAATTTCCAGCGAAAAATGAATATGCAGAATACAATAGTTAAAAATGAACGAATAATCTGGTGGCTGCATGCAACGCTTTGTGAATGAAATTTTAAATTTTATATGAGGCGGGTACCAGAAATATGTTATTATACTTTAGAATAAAGATATGCAATATGAATAGCGTGGAGTGAAATTTATGAGCGATATGTTGTGACTAACCTAAGTACTGATAACAGGCGTCGTAGGTCTTGGCTACACAGTTCAGCAACAACTTTAAGGCCTCTGGCTGGAATTGAAGTAGTCCTGAAACAAGACAATATTATTAGGGTTTAAATTTTCATCGGTACTCTATTCTACGTTTTCTAAGCGCAAAAGAGTCAGTGTATTCATTGTTTAATCGTAATGGAAAGAGAGCTATCTTTTCTAGTGTACCTTTGCTATACAAATTTAATGTGTCCGTCATTGCAAAGATTTCCATTTTTTTGGGACTTAATCCCCCGCAATCTCGCGACTACTGCTTCTGTAAGCCAGGTTTAACAGCAAGGCGATGAAAAAAGATTTGATGCCGGCCCAGTCCCGAGACACCTGGTCTAGAATTCTATAGAATAATATTAAATGAATCCTATTCAAGAAAATAAAATATATTCTAATAATGGAACACAATTTTAATAACAACTAAATTTCAATGGATTCCTGACTGGGATCCATTGAAAAATTAGACTGACTGTCGAATAATGGATTTAAATTTAATTATGCTGTCATAGTCTAGATTCATAAAATTATAGTGTATAAAATAAAACTATTATCATCATCACTTCTTTCACAATCCGAACTAATCGTCTCATTTTCATTATTATACTTCATTAAAAAACATTACAAGTAGCTAGGTATATATTAATATATTTTTTTTTACGAAAATCGCACTAGTTACCTACCTAAGTGGAATATGAAGATAACAAGATTTACTTATTTAATTTTTTCTAGAAACGGGAAATTTTGGCGTAATAAAAAAAAGTTTTAATTTGTTTGGCGAAGTTTTTTAATAAAAAATACTGTAAATACTTCCAAATACTTATTTTATTGGATTATGTATTATATTTTCTACTGAATTATCCTTAGAAATTCTTTAAATACCTATACTCATAATATTAAAATACCTACTTTGCGTAAGAGTTTTCCGAATGTTTCACCAGCGACTAAACTTTTATTAGATATAAAACTTGGCAAAATTGTGGTAGCCTTCCACAACAGGTCAAAAATAAAATTGAATTAAAATTGTCACCGGTTATTATTATATGTATTAGCACACATCTACTTCGGCGTCAGTTAAACTGAAAGTGGCAATTAGACATAATTATTATTTGTATTTTTTATAGTACATAGTTAGAAAACGACATGTCGGTAAAATTATAGTGTGTTGATGTAAAATGCCCGAGCTTTTTACGCTTACAGGTTATATGCTTGCGGTATTAGGTACGCCACCTATGCATGGGACAGCGATACATGGGTAACAATCACCTCAGTCTTCGCCATAATAATGATAATATTTTCACACATACACCCAGCGCCATTTAGTCCTAAATAAAGCAATTATATTTGCTTGTGTTAAAGGTGCTAGGAACGGATATAATACTTAAATACTTTTTTTTTGTAATGGTGTTCTGTGTCTGGGTGTAATTTATCTATAATATGTATCTAAATATATAAAAGAAGCAACAGATTGACTAACTGACATATCAACACAGAGCCCAAACCGCTGGGTCTGGAGACTCTAAATTTGGCACATAGGTTCCTTATGAGGTCTATGGGTGCACTAAGAAAGGATTTTCCAAAACTCACACTTCAAGGGGGTGAAACGGGGTTCCAAATTTTATATGGAGAAACAAGATTAGTGAGATCAATTTGGCGGGCGAAAAGGGGGCGGAAGCTAGTGATATTCTAAATAAATTACACCCAGACACAGAACAAACTATCGTGCTCATCACACAAGGATTTGTCCTGGGTGGGAATCGAATCCACAACCTCCGGCTTAGCAATCAGGGTCACTAACCACTACGCCACCAGGCAAGTCGGTCAGGTTAGTTATATTTATTACTAGTTTTCCACCTGCGATTTCGCTCGCATGACCTATTTTTTATATCATGCACAGCAGTGGGATATAAAATTAGCCTATAACTTTTCTTAATAAATGAGCTAACAGTGCAAACATTTTTCAAATAGGACCAATAGTCTCTAAGATTAGCGACAAACAATAAACAATTCATCTTTTTATCATTAGTATAGATTAGTAATTATGTACATACAACAAAATACGTACTACGTCAAAAATAAGTTTCTGGTAGCCTTAAAAGTTCAGTGAAGAAAATCTAGGTACTTAATGATAATACCTACATAAATGAAAAACTACTAAAAATGTGTTGAGTTAGTACCTACAGAATGTTCTGTTACACAATAAAAGGTTGCTGTATTATTTTACATTATTTACTGTAGCAAGAACGTTTTGACTTCCTTATAATTCGATTGGGTTGTTTGTCTTGCCGTGATTCGATCAGTCTGATTGATTTACGAACCTCAAACCGGTGTGTCACGGTGAATATTGAGTGTTTTAACAAAACTGACGTGTTTTCGTGATAAATTAGCGTCACTCGGATATAAGCGTGATGAAGGATTTGTTTAGAGTGTATGTGAAGTTTGTGTATGTTTTGTGAGGTATAATATGTTACGACGTCGTCACTTGTAGAGGATACTCATGAAAATCATACCCACCAACCAGATATCCTATAGAAACTACACAGCTGGGCTCTCGCTATGAAAGAAAAAAGCAAGCAAAAGTACCATACCATTCGGCCACAAGCAAATTTTGTTGGTTCGTTCAAGGATAGGAGTATGAAAAAAAATTACCTATCTTCCCCGATTCTTTTCTGTCTTCCCACCAACTTTTTACGTTAATTTTCAAACAATATTTGGAGAAAGCCTTTACCAAGTAGGTATTTTCTAGGAATCACGAACTCTCATTTAAAACTCGTTCGAATTTTTGCGTTATGATTAATAGTGGGATAAGCTTAGGAACACCCGATTTATATGCTCCCAAAAGATGTTCTTACACAACCACCTACTCACTACAAATAATATCTAAAACATTGTCACGCAATGCGGTAACAATTTGTTCCAGAAAACCTCTTAAAGTGACAGATACATTCTACACTCAACTGAGATTATAAGTTATAACAATAATGTAAAATATTACGTGAGACTAACAGTATAAAACAAAGCGCAAACGACAAAGTGCTGTAATAAATTACAGGGAGGTTACTTCCCTCAGATTTTCATATAATAACAACCAAGGGTTTTGGAACCTTCTACTCCATGATTCTGATTTACATGTGCGGGGTTTCTAAATACTTGAAAGCGTGTCGAATTCGTTTTTAGCTAGTACTACTCAGTTAATTCATTTTTATTTATCAACTAGCTGATGCATAGTTGTTTTTATAATGTAGGTAAATTAGATAGATTATAGTCTGGAATAGTACATAGGTTTCTATTTATCCTCATACCACGCGGTAGAAGCTGATGAAATCAGCTCTAATAGTAGACAGGTAATGTGCACTAAAGAAGTGCGAAGTGTAAAATACAGAAATAAGATACTTTTTTGGATCGTTCACATTATTGAAATTAGTAAACAGCCTTCTCTTATGTAAAGTAATGTTTCCATTATCGCAGAGTTTAGCAAGTGGGTCAGATGCAGCTTGTTTACGCCCCAAGACCCTTGTTAAACCAAAAGTAGGTAACCACCTTAAAGTAATTTAAACTCAACAATTTATTCCGAGTTGGTGTAACCTCGCGAAAAGGCGAATCTAAATACAACTTCAAAGGGTACTCTGATCCGTTTTTTTCAACGTTAATGCTATTTCTTTTTTTATAACGTCATAATGGAAGTCATAGATACGAATTAAAAATGTAATAAAAACGCATAGTATTTCTATATTTTGAAACAGTTGAGAGAGTCTAGGTAATCCACACATGCTGGTCAAGGGCAATATTGTCCTCAAACGTTTAATTCTAAGAGCTGGTTTATTAAGACCTTGTTTAATTCTAAGACCTTTTTCACTCACATCGATTTTTTTACTCAAGTTGGGCTGCGGCGGCTATGAAACAATTTACACAAAAGATTTGTAGGCATGACGTGGGACCAAACTTTGATCTACAGGTACTTCAAGCAGAATCCTCGTTTACAAGTAATTATTTATTAAATAATTATTGAGAAGTCTGCTAAAAAGGTAATACGGAATTTCTTACGACCGGTAAAATGTAAAGTAGGGCCTCTAGGGTAACATTGCGCAATCCTAAGTAATTTATATCTGTCCCATAATCGATGGCTGTATCCGACCGTGACAAGGTCTTCGTAACTACGTCATTTAAATGACAAATACTTGATATTTGTCTTTGTAAATAAAAGGAATTTCGCTTTTGGAATGAATTAGATCTACAAAGCACTTACCTAGGTACTTAATTAAAAGACAGTGAACGCTGATGATAAGCGGTTTTGCTACAGAAAATAATGAAACAGTTAAAGCGGCTTCGCACTACGTCCGATCCGAATCCGATCCGAACTCGTGAAAATAATGACCGGAGTAATAGTAGAACATTTCTATGGTAATTTACGCACTAGATCCGATTTCCGTTATCCGATTTCTTTCCGATATTCTAGAACCTCCATTCCGGATAAGATTTTTTAGTGCCCTAAGTAGCCTTATTATTATTTATATGGACTCTCGCGTATTGCTTCCGAATAGAATCCGACCTGCATACAAGCAGAGAGGCAGCTGGATGGGCGGGGTATGGGCTGGGTTACGCGGCAGGCATCGGTGCTTACTATTATCGTATTGCCAGAAGTTCACGTCGATGGCAAGGGGTCATGATCAACGATGTGAACACGTTGCTGTGGCTCCGCGGAAAATGTATGCAAAAAGGTGGCTATTTTTTTTGCGGCCTTTTATTGGTTCACCGGAGTTTTTCGGTAAGCCGTCCGAGAACGGTCGAACCTACTGAATTGCTTGGATTTATATCAGAGATCGGATTAGTGGGTGAACAATATCCGAATTTGGACCGAGTTTTCTAAATCGATATTTTCACGGGTTCGGATCGGATTTGGATCGGACGTAGTGTGAAACCTCTCTTAATAACTGTAAAACTTTACTCTTGTATTTTCTAAGAGATAATTAGAATTAAATTTTCCATTAAACTCGCTTTAAATAAAGACATATCAGAATAGAAGAAAATTTTCTTGTAGCAAGTGAATTGCGGGTTTTTGATGAAGACACGATTGTAAGTAGCAATAAAAATATGATAACAATATAAAATTTTACAGTAAAGAATTTACAAGGCCATATTTTTGGAGCTGCGGAAGAGGGATGCCGCTATACAATTTGTAGAGCAACATCTTTTTCGTACAACCGCAATAGTGAAGGTGTAATATTATGAATGCAGGCATTTAAATTTAAAATTTATAAATAAATAATAAATAAATTTATTGGAACAAATAAAACATATCACAATAAATTTAGTGTTCGTTAACAGCTGCATTTGTACAGAGTACCTACCTATTGTGTCGCAGCTATTAGCGCCCACCTTCAAGAGGAGAGACACAACATTCCAGTAAATCTATTACAAGAAGAAATACATAAAAGTAAACTTAAATGTACGCAGAAAGAAAATATAATAATTAAGATACAAAAATTTTATTATAATACTATGTAATATATAATAATATGTATACTATGTAAGTGTAAGTGTAAATGTGTTTTTTAGATGTATGTGTGTATTAAGTATGTGAATGTGTGAGTATGTATATTATGTTTTGTTATCAATCTGTCTATTTAATTGAAACGGGTGGAATGTTACCAGCATTTATTGAATACTTCTCTTTTTTACCGATAATTGCAGCTACGGTTGGTCGTTGTCTCATCAAAAAACGTAAAATTGTCAAGAAAAACCATAGCTAAAGTAAGGTTAAACGTGTTCGATGTAACCTTAGCTTTGGTTATCAAATCAAATATAAATTTCATTTGATATTTTGTTTATTCATTCGAATTTTAATATCAGCTAAAACTAGTACATTATTCATTCTTATTAATAAAAGATTTTGTTGAAAAAGTTGAATTAAGTTAGTTATTCAAGAAAAACTTCTTTCACCTTATTATGGAATTATTTATCATGATTTTTACAACTTATAAATCGTTAGTGCAACCAAATGGGTTTAGTTTGTTTAATTAGCTTGTGTGGCACTTGTTGGGATAAAAAGTAGCCTGTGTGTCAATATAAATCATAATCTATCTCTGTGTTAATCATTAAATTCCGTCCAGTAGTTTTTGCGAGGAAAAGTAACAAACATCCATTCTTGCAAACTTTCGTTCAACATTAACTTTCTAATAATAGTAGGATCTGTCATTGGCGAAGAGTGAGAATCTGAAAACTTGGAGAAGAAAACGGAATAAAAAAAAAATACCTAAAAGAATATCTCTTCGCCACCTTGACTGACGTTTGATGACCAATTCCTAAAGGGAAATTAATGAGATTTGTGGGACTCTTTCCCACTGCAACCTACTTCCTATTGTTATTATGCCAATAAATAACGTTCCATACCAAAATCGTAATATATAGCCTCTTAAGATTAGATGAAGGATGTTTTTCTGTCTATTGAAAGTATTAACGTTTCCAATATCAGCAAATCTGCAGAAGTAGATTAATTTATAGAGTTCCCGAGAATCTTAACTAAACTATAATGTAAGTATTTAAAAGAAATTGTTTGTGTTTGTATGAATCATCCTTGATATTTGTTTCCGTTTCTAAGTCCTTTCAGACTTCATGGTCACTGGTGGACATTAAGTCTGAAAAGACTTTGAAATGTCTGGATCTAAAATATACCGAGATAAAATCCGTTATAAAGCAGTTTTATTTCAATGTGTGATATTCGCGTAAATCTAAGAAAATACTAACCTAGTTTTCATATTAAATTTATGTGCATGTAATGAGGAGGTAATCTAACTGCTATTAGGTTACTATTAAAACATTGTCTGCCTTTTCAGCCTGAAACCTAGTACAGGCGAATGCATTATGCTCTATTAAATATTATTAAATACTTACGGTCTTAGGTATAGTATTGTCTTAGATTTACGCGAATATCACACATTGAAATAAAACTACTTTTTAACGGATTTTATCGCAGTTTATTTTAGATTTTAGATCCCGACGTTTCAAAGTCTTTTCAGACTTCATGTCCACCCGTGAACATGAAGTCTGAAAAGACTTTGAAACGTCGGGATCTAAAATCTAAAATAAACCGCGATAAAATCCATTAAAAAGTAGTTTTTTTACGGTCTTATTCATAAAAATGTTATATGGGTCTTTAGTTGAAATGGACTTTGTCTCTTTCTTACCAGTAGAAATGTCAAGATACTGTAATCTTGACTTTTCTACTAGTAAGAAAGAGACAAAGTTAAAATAGGTTTATAATAAAATATAATTATAAACCTATTTTGCTATAATGGGCTTCAAAAAACGTTTGTGAATACGGGGTTGATCTTTAATTAATTGCTAATTTATAAAATGAATTGAAGTAGGTAGGTATGTCTGTGGCGCTTCAATTCGAGAACGGTTTAAGAAGAAAATACTAAGTCAATACAAAGAAAAACAAGAAAATGCATCATAAATTACTACGCCTTACAGACCATCAAATCTAAGAAGTACCGTTCGACGTAGTTCATTTAGAATTTTATTTTTTGTATAAAAATATAGCTTCATAATTCTATTATTTTACAGGAAAGCTAATAAAAATAGTGCGAATTACGCATCTATTAAGCTAATTTAATAGAAAACAGTGAAACGTCAAACGGTACCTCTTTAGATTTGATGGACTGTAATTGATTTTGCTAATTTTGGTCTTGAAATTTTCGTTGACAAGAAAAGGTTTAAACGGTGAGAAATATGCGGTACAAAGTTCGCTGGCAGCTAGAATAAAACTTTAAGCTTAAGTATTGGTACATCTAACTAAGCATTTTAGTTACCTTCTTGGCCCGTTTCACGTAGGTTCAAGCAATTTAGTTAAAATTCTAACAAGCACCTCATACAGGAGCGAATTCAAAATAATTCGTGCATAATACGTTTCAACTGAACATAACTGCCCTGATATGGCAAAAGGCGGCTAAGTGCAGAAAGTTGATTTCGAGAAAAATACAAAAAAGTGGGTAGGTCACCCTAAAAAATGTGCATTTAGCCGCTAAATAGCTTACGATATCTCGGGAACGGATAAACATAGATATATAGAAGAAGATGGGTAGATGCGCAATCGTTTACTTAGTATGCTGGTTATAATAACTCAATTTCGTAAAAATTACGTTTAGCCGCCTTCTTCCATATCACGGCAGATAATATGACTGCATTTCACCAATTACTAAATCGAATTTATATATTCAATTTGGTGGATGTGCCACCTTCGTCCGTGGGAAAGGTGGTGAATATCAGGTGACAATGAACTTGTGGTAGGCTTCAGCCGTGGTTAGTGACCACCCACCTATAATCTGCCTGTCTTCAAGTCACGAGTGAATCGGTAATTACTGGGTAAGTGCGTTTCATCGGAGACTGCATCATTGTTTAACAACAGGCAACATTACAGAATAAAAAAATAATAGAAAAACCAGAATATGTCGCACCGCTGCTGTGCTGTATTTCGAATCGGAATTTCCGATGCGATGTTTGGTGATACCATTTCAGAGGGTGTGTGGGATTGTTGCTCTTTTAGGGTTTTCAACAATTTTTAGCCTTATTTCACTGCATCTTTTTCACCGAAATTCATTCATAATCACGACTGAATAGGTATATTTTGCAAACACGTTCCATCGAACAATACGTCATTACTAAGATTCGGCAAGCTGAAGTTAAGCGCAGCGTATTTTAGAATTCAATATTTATAATAATAAATAATACAACAAAGTTTTATAGCAGAAAAACGTTTGATTAGAAATTTACCTAACCTTAATTAAGGTTTCTAAACGAGAAATCGAGTATAAATTTATAAGCAACGAATAGGTGATTAGTAGGTACGTGATCATTGTAAGAGAAACGAACACCAAATTGATCTAAGGCTTTGATTGAATACCTATTAAGCTGTTATAACACTTCAAAGAGTAATTAGAACCTTTGAGATCTTTGTTCTAGTTTGTTAGTTATATAGAAATAACTATAGCTATGTAATGAAATATGTAATAATATACTTAAATGGCTTACTGTGCTTTGAAAGATACTTGCTTTTCACGCCGCAGGACGTGGTTTCGATTCCCACTCGAGACAAACATTGGTGATGAACATTTGTGTTTGGGTCGAGTCTGGGTGTAAATATCTATTATAAGTATATATTAATAAAAGCAAGGTATTTTAAGTATAGTATATACCAGTTATCTAGTTTCCATAACACAAGCTATGCTTAGCTTGGGACCAGATGACCGTGTGTGTTAATGTCCCAGAATATTTATTTATTAAATTGTAATAATAGACAGTTAATCTATTAATGCGCTTCCTGTATATAAGGGATATGATGTCACATGCAGCTGTGAAAATGAAACCACAAACGACCGCACTGAGGACGTTTTAGTTATTTCATATTAATAAGTAAAACGACATTTTAATTACATTGCACGCTATATAATATTTTTTGTATTCCTGTAGGTTATGAGGACACCCTAAATTAAGCTTATTTATAATAATATCTAATGGTTTAGTCATTATTCAGATGTTTAACTATCATAATACAACTATCGATTCAACTATCGATAAAATTGTCAAAAAACAAAAACCCAATTTAACATCTGAGAAAAAGCATGAAATGAAATGAAAGGAAAATGAAATGAAATTAAATTATGCTTTATTTTTTTTGAGACGCGAGTCTACATAAAAATAGTCCAATTTCTTTTCCTACCGTGCTGTGAATGACTGGCAACTACTGAGAAACACTGCCAAAAAACTCAGTAGGCTTTTTTTCTTTTTTTAAATAAAGTACTTATATCTATTACATTTTGTTTGTTTATTGTGTTAAATAAGAGCGACTTAATTCCAAGCGTTAAAGAGCATAAAGAGTAACTTAGAAAGAAACAATAAAATAATAATTAATTACAAAAACTGCTTTGAAAATGCTTACATTTATTTTTTGCTCGTTAAATAATAATGATAAAATAAAAGGCGATGCGAAATATATTGTCGCCATATTTGTCAATATGGGCCACTTACATTTTTACAACTTTAATAAAATGTACACCACATTTTTTATTCCAAGTCTAGGACTTTCCCTGGTTACTTTCAAATTAAATGCTTGGATTTTACTTCTTTCAATTAATTCTACGAAATATTAGTCCATTAATACTAAGTTGTAAAAGTGTTTGCCCTTCAAATGTTTGTCATTCAATTGTTTGCGATATAAAATGTATAAATAAAAATACTGGGGAGTAATTCCTAACAATACAATTCACATAAAGAAGTAAATAATACAAAAGTTACGGACAATAAACTATGTTATACAATGGCCATGAATGTCAACGACCTAATCCTATGGATACACAATTTTGTCGTACACCATTCCTGATATTCCACCCTCGGACAAAGGCTTTCAGAAAGTTTGTCAAGGTAAATGAGCTTCTAATCTTATTTGTTTTGCCTACTGTGGTTTGTTTTATTGGTAAATGCTGTGAACAATCATCAAAACAACATAAAGTGGATAATAAAACGTTAAACATTACATAGAAAAGTTTTTCCGGTAGAAGAAGGATAGCTTCAACACAACAAAAAGGTTTTTATTCAAGTAAAGCTAAGCTTTCAGCATTAGGTTAATAGAATTCATTTGATTTTGGTTTGATGAAGAAGTACCAGAAAATCATAATACTATGATCAAATAAATAAGGAAGTTTGTGAGGATAGACATCTATGGATGCATTTATGAATTATTAAAATTATTATAGATAACCGTAGTAAGTTATGTACGTCAGAGGTGATGGACACCTTAAACGATTTCCAAAACTGAAGGTACGTCAATGCTTAGTTAAAGTAGCAGGCGTAAACGTGCGTTGCATGTGTTTTTCTGTTGTGGTAAAGCCTTGCAACTCAGGAAACGGACGTATGTAACATAATCTGTGAAAACGTACGCAAACACGCGATTCCCTGCATCTAAAGTACGTGTGTCTAACACAATTTTGAAGAGGGCCAGGATGAATATTTTGTGGCCCAAAACTAACGCTGAACAAGTTTTAGTTTAGCTTATTATTTTAATTTATTATGTTCATCAAATTTTACTACATTTTTTATTAATGCTCCTTTAAAGTTTTAACCGGATTACGGACCGGATAAAGGACTTACGAGGGCCGCATGGAGGCCCAGGGTCGTGCCTATGTTGAAAGGGCAAAGCCAGGACCCCGATATTCGCACTCAAGACATTTTTTTCTCTAAACAAATATCGAAATAATTGCGATTTTATTAGTTTTTAATTGACATTCGCTATTTTTTTGACATAATATTATGTCTATTAAGAAATCGCATTTTTCTATATTATCGATATTCTTCGCGCACTGAGTAGAGAACGTGTTTAGTATCACGACAAAACTGATACGGTACACTAGAGTCAAACTAGATTAATTAAGCAAAATTTAAAGAGATTTTTAATAACAAGACGACTGTTATCAAAATAGATAGTTACGTTTTAGGTCCTTATTATCTAGTAGCTCTTACACTTTATATCCTACTTAAACTGTATCTAAACAGTATCAGGATTTCTAAGAATTAATCTGAACATTTTCATTAAAATGAAAGTAAACATTTTATATTTGATCACGAATTCTAAATTGGATCTCTGAAGTTACTAAAACATTTTATTTGAAAATAATGTCAAAACTGTTATGAAATATAAGAACGGGTATTTGGAGTAGAACTTGGGTCTAGATAGTTATAATGATCTGTAACTTTTGTCGTATATCAGTGTATTTCAGCTTTTATAACAAGAACGAAGTGTCTGTTAGGTATTGTGTTGAGGACCTATTTGCACTTGAGCCTTTAATATTTATTTTCCTTTGTATGTATGTATCTTTATTATCAAATTTCACAACATTACAATATTTCAATGCCCCACAAAACTGTTTCCACAGTTTGTCTATGGGTACACACATTCAGGTTAGACGGATAGCGGTAGCTACAATTGTTAAGTTATTTTTAATTCATATAACTTTAAATGAGGAACTCTTCTTTGTTGATTAAAACTTGAATTCCAGGACTAAACTTCGTCATCAGAACTGAAGCAGTATGAAAAGTTAACAGACCGAGCAAACAAACAAAGACTACTTAGTACTTACAATATTAACATCGATAAAATAAAAAGTATTGCCAATATAGACAACGCATAACTACATAGAGATTGTTTATCTTTAAATGTTATACGTTAAGTTAATTGAATGGTTTTCTAAACCCAACTAAAGCTTATGTTCATATATAAGATTATACTTTATCTTACGCCTTTCAATCCACCTAAAAGGGTATATAAAAGAACAAGATTTTAATCTCTTCATTCTAGGCTTTCTATATTCTGTGAATGACACTGTTTAGCATTCTTGTGGCAGTATAGTTAATGGCTTAACGTTTACTCTTGAGAAATGGAACCGAGAGGGATTTCTATTGATAAAAGCGAGGGAGATGAATAAACACCAAAACAACATAAGGAATTCTAATGGCATTTTTTTTCAATTTATTTTGGTGCCGTCCGCAGCTAGATACGTGATAAGTTTATAGATAATTTATAATGTTTCAGTAGCAATATAAATATCTAGATAAATAATAAAAGTTGTGTTACTTCATTTGGAAATAAATAATATGTAATTGACGGAACTATTAATTCTGAGTAATATTTCAAATATATTAATATTATGAATAATTCATTATTATATCAATAAAAAAAAGGTTACTAGATAGGGTGCCATAGAATTCCTCCGAATCGATGCCTTGGGGGAATGTGCCCAGCAGGCTGGCAGCATTGCCACGTTTTGTTAATTCGTTAATGTTAATTCTTTGACCGCGATGTAGGCCAGACTTTTGGTCACGGGAAGAGTCTAAATTTTAAATGTGATGTCTAATTATAACTATGTGGTTTTATAAGTTCCAAAGGACGGCATTAAATTTAATAATTATTTTTTATTCTAGTATTTATTGGTAGGTTTGTGTACAAAAATAAAAAGATCGATTAAAATGAAATGTCCGGTTCATTTTCGTGAGACTCTATATCAGCATCTATCAACTTAACTAAATAATGCACCTTAGCTCTGCAGAACTTATAATAATATCCTAACTATCTAATATGTAAATACCTAAGCATCAGTATACGTTCCAATTCACATAAAATCGTCTAGGAATATTTCAAATATAATCAGAATATCAACACCAGACGTCTGGCGCTTTATTGAACTTTTACTTTAACCACGTATTTTATATACTAGCTAGATGCTCGCCCCAGCTTTGCCCGGGTGGTGTAAGTACCCTGCGTGATTTTTCTACAGAAAATGTCACAAGGAAACATTTTACTGGGATAACAATTACTTTAGGTTAGGTTACTAGGTTCGATGTTTGTTTTGTGTCTGGGTGTGACACAGATCCTAGAGAATCCAGGGTGTAATTAATCAAATCATGGTAAACCATGATTTGATTAATTACCATTATTTGTTCTTCATTCAAATTTTCAAAAACAAATAAACCTAAATTTCGAATTCTATTCATAATATTGAGTTATTAAACGTGTGGCAAGATAAAAAAAGACGGGTTGCACTCCGGGAGTGCCGGCAGAAGTGAAAACTTGATTATTAACGTTGAGCATGTTTGATATTTTGGAATGGTTAGGGAATAATTTTGCACCAATTGCTTTATCAGTATAAAAGTACTATCATTTATGTGGTAGAATACAATATTCATTTATTGCGCTATCGTACACAAACATGACAATTTATATTACATTCTAAACGAAACAGTAGGCCCAGGCATACATTTTCGCCGCGCCGTAGAGAGGGGATAGCTGTCTACTCTCCATCCGTCTTACGCTTTTTCGATCAGGTCACGTGTCCTGACGCGAGTTTAAGATTTTATACCCATTACAGAAAAAGTGCTCAACGCCGCTAAAGAAGTTTTCACTTCAAAAAAATGTTTAGCTGACTCCATTGTTACAACATGCTTATTCTAATATTACAAGTGGTGACGAAAACAAATACTACGCAATATTATGTCCCAGTCTCATAAGCTAGACTATGCCTGTATTTTAAGATACTGTCTTGAATCGCAAGTTACTTTTTTCAAAATATTGTTATTTGGTTGCTGTTGTGGAGTGTGTCACTCAGTAGTATGAAAAGTGTGTGATATGTGTATTAAAGTAATTTAGATCAAAAGCCCGAAGGAGTATTCATCAACTTCGAAGCAAATCACCCGGCATCCACACACGTGCGGGTTGGTGGATGGCAGGATGTCACATATCCTCCAACATTGCTCCTCCCTGTTCTTAGCCATGCCGTTTTCCTTACGAAGTTTTCTTTCACCGAAATTGAGTAGCGGCGATGAAATAATTACACTACAACACATAGATGGTGCGCACGACTGGGGACCATAAATTACACCTGTGTCGTCTTATACCTAACGCCACTCAAGAGACTTGACGTCAGAGCAATCCTGAATCGCACAAGCAAAGTTTCACCAAAGATTAGCATATATACAACGTACCCGAACCCGACAAGAACAGTTGAGAGCGGAGAATCGCGGTCGTCGGGAAACACACCTGGCCCGGCCAGAAAATCTTCCCTTTACATTCGAGGGTCACTACCACCAGATCCTCCAGTCTCCATAGACCGTATGACCGATACCGCTGCTTTAGTATTAATCTTATGACGCTGTTATCTATGGAATATACAAAATATACTGTTTCTTCTGCTGAATCTATATGTAACGCTTTCTCCTCACACTTCCGTTCCACCTTTTTAAATTCATTAGATGAAACATCTGCTCATCATACTAATCTCCAAAATGTCAGCACTAGTATTTCATCTGATATACGCACTATAGAGGTAGATATTCAAACTATTCAGTTTTTACTATTGAAACTGGACCCTAACAAATCGCCTGGGCCTGATAATTTATCGTCCAAATTCCTAATAGGATGCGCTAAGTCCATTGCCCTTCCAATCTCTATTTTATTCAGCAAATCACTTTCGAATTGTACTTTTCCCCAAATCTGGAAATCTGCCTACATAACACCTGTTCACAAAAATGGTTCAAAAAGTGATATTGTTAATTATCGTCCAATATCTAAACTATGTATTCTGGCCAAGGTTTTTGAAAGAGTAGTTTACGATCAAGTCTATGCGGCGCTAAAAAGTTCATTCAGTCCCTCTCAGCATGGTTTTTTGAAAGGCCGGTCAACTGTCACTAATCTTACATTGCTTAACGACTTTATAACGAATAGTATGGCTATAGGGGCTCAAACTGACGTCATATACACTGACTATTCTAAGTGTTTTGATCGTATTGATCACAATATTCTTAAATTAAAGTTGTTGAACGCTGGCATCAGTGGTGACTTGTTGAGATGGTTTGCATCGTATCTAGACAATAGATCCCAAGCAGTAGTTGTCAGTAACTATATTTCGAGTTGGGTGCAGGTGCCCAGCGGCGTCCCTCAGGGATCATTGTTGGGGCCATTACTCTTTATTATTTATGTGAATGACATTGACTCCTGTTTTCTGACATCAAAGTTGCTTTGTTTCGCTGATGATATGAAAATCTACTCCTCCATCTCTTGTTTAGAAGAAACGGTAGCTCTGCAGTCGGATCTGGAGCGCTTAGATGGTTACTGCTTACGTAATAAATTAGAGCTAAACCCCCTTAAATGTTCTGTTATCACATATAGTCGTAAACGGTCTCCACTTTTAGCATCTTATAAACTCAAAGGCCAGATAGTACCAAGGAGTGACATCGTTAAGGATCTAGGCGTTTACCATGACTCTAAACTACTATTCAACGTACATATAGATAAGGTAGTAGCTAAAGCGGCTAGGGCACTCGGATTCATTATGAGAATTTCAAAGGGCTTCAAACTAGCCAAAACATTAAAAGTTTTATACTGCACTTTTGTCAGAAGCCACTTAGAGTATGCGTCACAAATTTGGAACCCACACTATGGGACATATGTAGACCGTATTGAAAATATTCAAAAGCGTTTTATAAAATTTCTATGTTATCGACTACATATTCCCTATCAGTCTCATAACTACATCAATAGTTGTAGAAATTTCCACATTATGCCGCTTTCAAATCGTAGGCGCATAGCGGATTGCACATTGCTACTAAAAATAATTAATAATGAAATCGACTGCCCTGACCTACTGAGTCAATTAAACTTTAACGTTCCCTCTAGATCCTTACGCTATAATGCACCCTTGTTGGCACCTTCTTCATCAACTAACTACAGGCAGAACTCATACCTAGTGCGGGCGAGCAAGGATTATAATAACATTTGTAAAGAGTTTCTATTTGATCCTTATACTACTAAAAGCAGTACTGCAAGGAACAGGCTAAACCTTAATTTTTATAAATAATTTGGTTTTTTCTTTTGTCATTTTAGACTTTAACAGGGTTTTCGTATTTGCTTGCTAGTGTTCTGAAAAATTTATATTGTTACATAACTACTATTCGTGAAAACCTATTATTGGCTTACTGTTGTTTTTTAGCTACTTTTTCAGTTTGTTATATAGCTGTTGGTTTTCCTTATCAAATAAATAAATAAATAAATAAATAAATACCTAATAATAAAACGAGCCGCAATATAGCCAATGATGCGTAAGAATCTCTGAATAGCCATAGAGATACGTAATAAAAGTATTATTGACTGCTTATGTGCACAATCAAAAATTATTTATAACGCACTAGAGCCTATTTATGAGCAATAAAAATTTATTATCCGGCAATATTGATGATTATAATAATTCACAGTATTGAGAAGGCATTGTTTTCTGGGCAGATAATATATGACCCAAAGAAAATAAATATGGAACCTAATATAGGACATATGATATGCCTTCACAGACATGCAATATTTTCAGTCATAGAGAATATGGACTAATTTAACGACAGACATCAAATGGTTGCTCCTAGGTTTCTAACCATATGGAACCTTATTCCAGTGCCACCTTCTCGCCGAAAATCATTCGTTATCTCGAGTGAATCGGTATAGTAGGCTGGAGTTATCCATCGTGAATTAAATCATTGCTTAACATTAAGCAAGTTGTAGTCAAGCGCAGTCCTATTTAAAAAAAAAATGCCCCTTTTATTGTAGCTTTACGTTTAGGCACGGGTTTCACCAGGTCGTGGTCGTAAGCAAACTGATACAACGAAAGAGCTCCGTTGATGACCGTTGTGGCCGTAGAACAATATTTTCCAATAAGTACCTACCGCCTTTTGCTTAGAGACCTTACACACTAGCAGGGTCGAGTTAACTCCTAACTGGATTCTACGCCGAGGATAGTTTGAAGCCACAATCTCAATTAAAATTTGCTTATTTCTTGATTTCAATCGTTTCAATAATATTAGAGTCCCTTTACAAATTTTGCAAAAAACAGCAATTTTGAACACATACAGAATTTTCTGTCAGTTCATGCAAGCAGATAGTCCGTTATACAGCGCTTTTACTTGGTATAATATACCCGTAAAGGTACCTATTCAAAACTGGCAAGGAGCCCAGAAAAAAAACTTAAACAGAAATAATAATAATAACATATATAATAACAATAATATGTTATGCCTATGTTTATATTTGTCCGCTAGTGAATTATCAAGAGAATAACGTGAGAAGCCGAGTAGAGCGGTCGTATGCGCAAGATAGCCACCTTTCTAGCGTCTTTTATTTATTTGTACTACCTCTGAAACCCTGTGTTACTTGTATGATGTAAGATTTACCATATAAACGTTAGTAGATATAAGTTACTTATTAGTTTTGCTATTCCTGATATTGCTTGGCATACATACATCCCTTCGTCTAGACTCAACTTCTGATTGGGTTCCTTTTAAAGGGATCCCCTTGGTAGGAAAAGTCTTCCAACATCTGTTTTTCCTATCATGCATAATCTAGGTACTTCTATGGTTAAAGTGAATAATAATATGTACCTTCTTTTAACTCTTATCTACCACAAGACAAAATCTGAATCATAAAAAGTTTTCTATTTGAGATTGCTGGTAGAAAATTCACATTTGAATTAAGCTCGCCTGTGTATGTGTTGTTTCCTATTTATAAATTTTCTATGTAAGTGTTTTGTGTACAATAAAGAATAAGATTAATTATTATTGTATTAAACCAAAATGGATTATGGTTCGGGATATTTCCGTTATCTGATATCTTGCACAGAACTACATAATCAATGTAACATTAGAACCTAACACGAATAAAACGAAATCGTTTTATTTACATCAAAACACTATCATTCATAGATACAAGTTGTGTAATAAAATATTTCAGCAGTATTAACATCTGTTCCTACGTAAATTCAAGCCATGGGCTATTTTTATCTAACCTATTTACCTAAGCTTCATCTACAGCTAATTAAGAACACATTTTAAAAATGTTACATGCTTCTAATTTCTGTTATGCGAGGAATTAGGGCGGTCATCGACATCATTTCGATGACGTCATTTCACCAACATAAGATGATCCAGGGTAACATTGACATAGTAAAGAAACGTGAGAACGTTTGTCTTTCTATATTATAGGTCAAGTGAACAAAAGGCAAAGCCGGTTTAGGAGCAATCTCTGTATACAATATATCATGTCACGAGATATATCTCTGAAAGTACCTATCTACGATTGCTGTAACATAAATCTAAGATTATATTGGACACTTGAAACATGTCGCAGCTTCGCTCTAGGCTCCATAAAGTAAAATACCCTTATAATAGCAGCCTACACATAGTGTGACTCCCGTCGGATCTACTCGACGATTGTCTCGGTCAGTACCGGAACCCGCGAAACGTTGACTATAATCAAAGCCCTGTGGAGTCTGGAGGATCGGATGGTTGGTAGTGAGTGACCCTTGAGTGTAAAGGCAAGATCTTCCGGCTGGGCGAGGTGTGATGCCCGATGACTGCGGTCCCCCTCTCTTCTTGTCAGAAACTTGTATGTAGCTAAATGTTGGTGTAACTTTGCTTGTGTGATTTAGGATTCCTACGTCATTATTTTGAGTGGCGTTAGGTATGTGACACCACAGTCCCATAATTAGATATTAGTGATTTAACAACGTTATGAGCCGAGGTTCGTCCTTACATAGCGAGCTCTTATGTTAGTTGATAAGAATGTCATTCACATTCCTAACAATTCACCGTTCTTTTTATTTTCACCGTTATTTTTCGGTGAACTTTTAATGTTTTAAAGGTTCACCGAAAAATAACGGTGAACCATTGACGTTTCTATAAGAAAACGTCAATGCGGTATACCAATAAAAGCCCATAAGCCTAATTAAATATGTCGTTTTAAAGAAAAAAAACACAGTGTAGCAATTTATAGTTAAATAGTTTTAAAATCGGTCAAGTAATTTTAGAGATGTTTATTACGTACAAAAATTCAGGAAAAATAAATATTTTCGACGAATAACATTAGTTTAGACTACGAAGAAAGTTATATTTAAAAATACCGATGTCGCTTGTATAATACTTTTGTGATAGAAACGAAAATGCAAAGATTTTTTAATCTCCTTCACTGAATGATACACAAATGTAGGAAACTCCCGCAAATCTGTCATGTTCTGAGTTCAACGGGCGCGGTGCCAAACGATTACTTCCCTTTGTCAGGGCTGCCACGTCGATCTTATTCGGACACAATAACAAAACTAAGGTATCGTCTCCACGAGTGATGTTATCAAGGCGATTCTACTGTTCTCGTCAGATAATCTTCACGTGGTGGCTATTTCTCGGCATAATGGCGTAAAAAACTATTTACTGTCCCACTGCTGGACACGGATATTCTCTTAAATATCTTATGAAGTTACAGTTAAAGCCTTAATCCACACACACTGACCAAATGCGGGTTGGTGGATGTTTCGAGTCTTCGAATGATTAGTTCAAAGGAAACCGGCATGTTTCCTCAAGATGTTTTCCTTCACCGATATTGAGCAGCGGCGATGAAATAATTCACAAAAATATGTGTAGGCATGACCAGGGATCGAACCCGCTAACTTATATTTCAAAGGCGAGGCCCTTACCCCTGCGCCACCGCTGCTTCAAATTTTCTCGCTAGCCCGCAGAGAGCCTACCTAGACGTCGTGAATTGGAGTGTACGCGTAGGTCGGGGGTTACCCGAGTAAAATTTAGTGCTTTACCGCACGTTTTAGGCCAACTGTTTAACTCGCGTTTCGCCATCTGAGGTACAAAGTCATAAAACATTAATTAAATCTCTCAAAGAACTATTTAACCTCAGATAAAAGTAATGTAAGACTATTCGTCACTAATATGCATATCGCTTGAATCATCACCACTGTCTGTGCAGCTTGAGGAGTCAGAATCTTGGCGATAGGCGATACGCGACTTAAACGGTCGGCCTATAGTCGTGTTTCACAAGCGCCTTACTGCGTCACCCACACGAAACATTAATTATCACGCCGTGTGGAGAAATTCCCATAGATATATCAATAGAATTCAGTGACACGACAATAATTCGCCACAAGAAACTCGCTTCGCTTCTTGGAGACGATCCCTAAGTTTTAATGAAATTTTGCACAATAGCAGTGACTTATTTTGGTGGTGAAATATTTTCATTCAACAAAATGTTACGTAAATTGAGGTTTCTAATATTGAGATTTGGGTCTCCTTATTGTGTATTTGATAATTAAAATATTTGTGCGCTTTATTTTAATGACCACAAAGATTATTATTCTAGATTATATTCTTAGCATAGCTTCCTAATTAAAAAAGAATATGTCACAATAAGAAATCTTATTTAGATAGATCCACATTGCAATAAAAATACTTTATAACGGATTTTATCTCGGTATATTTTAGATTTTAGATTCTGACGTTTCAAAGTCTTTTCAGACTTCGTGGTCACGGATTTCATGGTTCTTTAATGTGTGATATTCGCGTAAATCTAAGATAATACTAGAAGGATCCACTTTTTTAATGTTTAATTTTGGACTAAATTATCTTGGATTCTTTTGGACGAAATACTGAGTATTAAAATACATCATAGTCAATACTTATTCAAATTAAAGATTTATATAGTACATCACTTTGCATATATTTATAACTGGTGCCACTTAGAGATTAGTTAAGATTTTATTGTTCTATGTTTAATAGGCCTATGCTTGACAACTTGAGTATGTAGGTATCAGTGGCGAAAGGTGAAGTCTGAATAAGGGAAGCCGGAGCAAAAAAGTTCTTACTTAGGAAAATAATATCTCTTCACTACCGTCACCGATCGGTCTTACATTTGAGCTATACTTCTTTTTGTTGCTATTTAAAACTTTAGGCGTTACATAATATATTATCAAGTACTTATAAGTAATCGACTTGTAGCCACTGGTAGGTGTGTATTTTTATTAGCAAGATTTACAACATTGTAGTATTCATTAAAATATTTCATTGCCCCACAGTACTGTTTCACAGTTTGTCTACTCACAGACATTCATGTTAACAATGGTTATAACATTGCGTAAAATTTTACCAAACTAGGTAATATGTACACTTAAACAGTATTCAAACGGCTAAGTAACAATTGTTTGTGTCATTTTAAACTTATTTTTATCGTTTATATAATATCGGTGTTATCAAGGAATGAGTTCGTCTGCGATGTAACGCGCATACCCAGGAAATACTAATGTACTCTTGAGTTGAAGGCAGGAAGATTATAAATATCAGGAAACAGAGATGCCGGCAGCGAATTCAACAACTTAGCATTTCGCACAAGATTAGCGTAACTCGACAACCCTACAGCAATGAGCCTAATTGGTAGAGTTGGATATATTTCACACACGTCTCCATCGTGCACACGTGTTTCAAAGGGACAATATTTTGTTTCTTTTGCGGCGTCACATGTCGAACATATTGGGTGAGAAATGTGGTTACATCAAGCAGTGAGATAAAGTATTAAGTTCTTACTTTATAAGCCAAATAATGAGGACACGCTTGTTGTTGCGCAACATGTGAACATGTTACTGACTATTCTGCTTCAAATACTTCTGATTTATTTATCTTTTCATTACCTAAGTATATTTATAAGTAACTACCTTCTGTGGCGGCTTCGTCCGTGTGGTCCCTATTTCACCTCCTAATTGAGTGAATTTTGTACTCGCAAATCCTTCCTCAGTTCACAACTAGATAATTAAGTGCAAAATTTGGAGTTTCTAAACCCAGCGATATGGGCTGTGTGATGAGAAGTCAGTCATTCAATCAATTTCTTCTTTTATATACCTACATAGGAAGATTTAGATAGAAGATAAATAATTTATATTGTGATAAGAGTAGTAATAGTATCTAATATATAAAAATTCCATGTCACAATGTTTGTTACCCTACTCCTCCAAAACGGCTTTGCCGATTTTTACCAAATTTTATATGCGTATTCAGTAGGTCTGAGAATCGGCTACTATCTATTTTTCATACCCCTAAGTAATGAGGGTTGTTCACACTTAATTTTTTTTTTGTACAAATTTTTTATATGCGGACGTTTTATTGTGACTTTTTAGACGTTATGTGAGTCCACCCGTGACCATGAAGTCTGTCAAGACTTTGAAACGTCGGGATATAAAAATCTAAATCAAACCCCGATAAAATCCGTTATAAAGTACTTTTATTTCAGGTTTGACTCAGGATCGAAACCACGACCATTCTAAAGCCGTACCTAATACCGTTGCTCTGGATAAGTACCTAACAACTTAAGGCAGACATTTTAGTAAATACTTAAGACTTAAATATGTAATACGTTACTTAGACTAAAAGCGTGTTGTAATAGAATACGATTTATAAGTACCTACGTAAACAGGCTATGTCGCAGCCCGGTAAAACTTAGTCCCCGTATTCATAAACGTATTTTAAGCTCGTTATAGCTAAAATAGGTGTTTATAATTCGTTTGTCTTTGTCTGTCATATTCACATTTATACTAGTAAGAAAAAGACAAAGTCCATTTTAACTAAAGAGTCTTAAAACTTTGACAGTAATATGTATTAGAGAATGAGACATTACGGAAATAATGTAAATACATATACCACAATTTGTCTATGCTATAACTTCCTCATTATCATTTAAATGACGTCATAAATTTCAAATTTTTGAGTTTAGGAAACGGTTATTCATTCTGGTCGTCTTTCCTCGTAAAAAAAACTTATATTTAGGGCATAAACAGGAAGAAAGCAGATTGCCTGCGCATATAGGTATAGGCCTTCAAAATGATCACTAGGTCATGTCAGTGCCGGTAGTCGGTCTGGATAAGCCCTCAGAGTATGATTTGTGTATTCCATTTATTGTACACTAGTTTTCCGCCCGCGGCTTCGCCCGCGGATGTCGGTTATCGCGCTAAACCATTAATCTCTTTTTTCGCAGTCGGATAAAACTATCCTTTCCCGGGTCTCGAACTATCTCCATACAAAATTAGTTCAGTAGTGTAGGCGTGTAAGCAACATTTTGAAATCGGCAAGCACCCATAGGTATATCCATAAATCTATAGGGGTTTCTTAAAAAATACTACGTCTCTTAGACCATGATCATTGTAAGTTTTTCATTCAATATTTAAGAAGAAATAAAATTTAAATTTCGAATTCTAATAATCGGTCTGAGTTATCAAACGTCATTGTGTCAAAATAAAAAGTAATTTAGCTAAAAAGCACGAAGGAGTATTGATATCAACTTTGAAGAAAATCAAACTCAGAATAATTTCGCAGGCTTCTCCCGCGTAATATTAGGATAAAAATTAAAAATATTGGAATAATAAAAAACACGTGTTTCATTATTTGTTTTAAGCTTTATTTATACCGAATTTGAAGTGAATCCGACCAAGGACTAAACAGTTATGGAATATTTAGTATTTCCAAAAAAACTCATTTAACACCCCCACCGGGGGTAGTTTTGGAAAAATAAAAAACACGGTTTCATGATTTCTTTTAAGGTATATGTGTGCCGAATTTGGAGTGGATCGGACTTCAGACTATACAGATACAGAGAAACTTTAATTTTTACCATTAAAACTCATTATCCACACCTCATAGGGGTAATTATGGAAAAATAAAAAACCCGTATCTCATTATTTTTCTTAAGGTTTATGTGTACCGAATTTTAAATGAATAGGACCAAGGAATAAAAAGTTGCATACAAACTTCACCCCTCTATTTAACCCTCTTAAGGGATGATTTTTGGAAATATTGTTAGCCTATGTCCTATTCTAGGGTATACATTACCTACATTTCAAAGTTCATTAAAATCGGTTGAGCGGTTATGGAGATACGCGGTAACAAACCTTCACACACACACACTTACTTTCGCATTTATAATATTAGTAAGAGTAAGATAATAAGACCTCTTCGAAAGTGCTGGAACTTTTATGTTTAACCGTGAACCGTTGTTTTTCATTTATTTTTATCTGTTTTATTTGTTTTTATTTTATTTTTACATGTGATTTTTTGTTTTTATTAGATTGTGTGTTTGCGTCAAATAAATGTTTTTCCTTTCTTCTTTTCTTTCTTTCACTTAGCTCGACCCGGGAATCGAACCCGGGACCTCGCGTTTATTAAGCGAATTACTATATAGGTTCTCTGAGGCCGTTCAGTCACTTTGTAAGAGAAATTAAAGCTATGTAGCTTTAGATTGTCTTTGAAATAGATTTAAAAGTGACATTAATAACATTTCCGCTGAAGCGAATCTTGCGCTCACTTACATATAATAATCACAAATTTAGCTTAGATAATTAATAGTACCTGCAAACTGACAAGGAAATTTACTTTCCTAATAATCTCAAAATGAACTTAGTAAAAAAATAATTAACTAAAATTGACGAAAGGTACATACACGGTGGAGCTCAGTGGAAACGCTGGGAGAGGACACCCTAGGAGGACATTCGCTGATCTCATAGGTGATGTCCTTCAAAAGGGACAGGTGCGTAGCTCTCACAACCGCCGTGCATGTATGACCAGATGTATGAACATTAGTGAGGCTAAGGAAGTATGTTTAGATCGTAGCAAGTGGCGCTCTATAATCTCTGCCTACCCCCATGGGAAAAAGGTGTGATTGAATGTATGTAACAAACTAAAATATCCTACAATAAAGCGTTGAAAAATTCATTAGACTGGCGTTTATTCATTTTTTTCTATACAAGTTAGATATATTTTTGAAGGGCCGGTGGCGTGATCGGTAAGATACTTGCTTTTCACGCCGCAGGTCGTGGGTTCGATTCCCACCCGAGACAAACATTTGTTTAAATATGTCTGTTTGTCTTGTGTCTGGGTGTGATTATCTATATTTAAGTATGTATTTACAAAAGAAAAGTATGATATGTAGTATATTACCAGTTATCTGGTTTCCATAGTACAAGCTCTGCTTAGTTTAGGATCAGATAGCCGTGTGTGTTAATGTCCCACTATATTATTATTATTAAATTTTCTCTTTAGTTTCGCGTATTTAACAAGCTGAGGTAGAAAGTCATTTGTGCATAGACGGTGAATAATGCATACTTATGGTTTGATCCCAGACAAATGACTGACACGAGACGAGGTAGAAAATTAAACGAAGTTCTATAACTGCATGTATTTAATTGAAGTTGCTTTATAAGCAGTGTATTCCAGAATATGTCTGTATTTTGCAAGAGCTCAAGTTATACTGGTGAGATTATCAAGAGTCAAAGGTAATATTATATCTAATCCTCAAATAACAGCAGCTTGAGTTTAATAAAGACTTGCTTCTTACTTGTTATCTGGTCTAGGTAATATTATCTTTTAACTGGCTCCCGCACGCGGCTGCCTCCTATGGTACCAGGATAAATAGGAGCCTATGTGTTATTCCAGATTATGATATATCTTACTGACAAATTTTATCCAAATCTGTACAGAGTTTTTGTGTGAAAAAGTAACAAACAACCGCACATCCACACCTCTACACGTCCAATCAAACAATCAAATTTATTATTAGTAAGAAGTAATATATCCACAAAACTAAGGACCTATGTAATTAATCTGTAGTTTGAAAAGCTACTAATTAAATCCTTATATAATTTAAAAGTGTAAATGTAAAAGTAACTCTGTCTGTTTGTTTATCGGTCTGTCTATCGCGTTTTCACGACAAATCTACTGAACCAATTTGGATGAAATTTGGTACGGAGATAGTCTCCTGTGTTTGTAACACAGTTTTCACCAGCACAGACACAGACGTTCACTCCGTCTCTGATAATAAACAACGCTTAACTTATAGGCACCTCATTTAACATGTTTTGATTGAGATGGACAAACTGTATTTAGCTTCCGAAAATAAAGTTTTTGTTTATTTATTTCATTAATTTAGTTTGAGTTTGAGAGATAGGGATAAGTATAAAAACATAGATGTACAAACTGCGTAGATTAAAATAGCCTTTATCTATTTGATTATGCTTTATTTGTACAGTATTACCCATGTTAAATTGTTATAATTTGTTTAGAGTTTAGATCAGTTAAACAAACGGACCGGGAAGGGTGTAGCCGAGGGCCATTATTTTTCCTTGAAAACTGTCCCTTCAAACCCTTTCGTTTTTGCTGATTAAGTCTACTTGTAACGGCTTAGCATAAGATTTATTTGGTAAACTTTGAATTCTCTGTAAAAATACGTTATTTATTTGTGTTATTACGAAAAAAATGAAATTTTAAGTCGTTTTCATTTCTTGTTTCAACTAGTTTTTTTACATTTATGCGAATATTAAAATGAAACTATTTTAAAGCGAAGTAAAACTAAAACTAAACTAAAACTGAATGCTAATTGCTGTATATCGTGGATTAATAGGTCTTAGCTTAGCTTCAACCCTTTTTACTGTCCCACTGCTGGGCATGGGTCTTTTCTCAGCTATTTTATGAGTTGAGAGAGTTTAGGCCTTAATCCACATACGCTGGCCAAACGCGGGTTGGTGGATATCACATGTCCTCAAATGATTAGTTAGACAGTAGCTTAGACATGCCGGTTTCCTCACGATGTTCTCCTTCACCGATATTGAGCAGCGGAGATGAAACAATTCACACAATGATGTGTGGGCACGACCAGGATTCGATCCCGCGACCTTATTTTCCTAAGGCGAGGCCCGTACCGCTACGCCACCGCTAATTAATTATTAACACGATATTTCTATTTCTAACTTAATGATTATAACATTAAGTACTGCTTATCTTCGTATAGAGTACATAAGAATGACTTTGATGGGCCGGTGGCGTGGTCGCGGTTTTTTTCACGCCGCAAGACGTGGGTTCGATTCCCACCCGAGACAGATATTTGTGTGATAAAAATGTCTGTTTATCTAAAATCCGAGTGTAATTATCTATTATAGGAATATATTTACAAAAGAAAAGTAATATTTTCGGCGATGGCCGAAAGTTCAAACATGTTTCTTATTATTAATCAGCAATTATTCCTTTTGCGTTACTATAATCATCGAAAATCCTTATTATAATCATGTACATCTGTAATTCTAGATACTAAGTTTTCCCACTTCAATGTATCAACACGTCTTACTCCGACCGCTGCTACGAACCGACTGCCGTTTCAACCGACAATTACAAGATAATAAATTATGAAATAACGGAAGTGATATCGAACCGGAAACTGACGTAAACTATTAAATGTATTATTTTTACATATAACACATTAAAACTAGGTTTAACTACATAATTAGATAATACATAGCTACATACTACATATTAACTACATAACTTAATTTAATATTGAACCTTACATATATGTATATAGTATATACCAGTTATCTGGTTTCCATTACACAAGCTCTGCTTTGCTTGGGACCTGAAGACCATGTGGTTTATTGTCTAAAAAATATTCAATATAATTATTTACCTGTGCCATTTTTAGAAACTATAGGTATGCAGTTACATGCAAAAACCTTTTAATAAAATTATTCTGCTATAATTAGTGTTAGTTTCAACGTTTGTACCAAACCCATCACTACAACTCACCATTGCTTCTCATGTCTTAGATCCCGAACAAATTTAATCAGAAAGATAATTAAGGTAGACTTGGAAAGTTTAGCCGTCCACTTTTCTCCAATCAAAACAGGAAATAGCACAAAGTTGTTCTCTCTAAAATTGACTAAAGTTTAAACGTAGGTGTACCTGTCCTCCATTCTATTTAAATTACTGGTAGTAAAATCGCAAGTAGTTAAATAGCAAACAGGCATACATTTCCCCTAAAGTCACCTAACAGCAGTACACATTTATATCCAGTCACGCAAACCGAACTCTAATTGTAACATCGCAAACAGAATTAACTTTAAGATTTAAGCTGAAACAACCAACATTTACTTGGAAATTTAATTACTTAAACATGTATTTTAAGAGCAAATCGGATGTTTGATAGATAAACAGTCGATTAGTAGGAACCTAAACTTGGGTCAGATCTGCGTCAGTTTGATTACAGACAAATCTTATTGTAACCCGTAACGTAAATAAACCCATGTTACAACTACGACCTCAATTTCAGTTGCTTTATAGGGTTTTAAATTGCTATTTTAAACACAAATAAAACGTGAACATTATGTAGGTATATAACTTATTTAATCGTTCCTGTTTTTATTGGTGATTTCGAATATGACCTAATTTTTGTACGTTCACTAAAATGTTGGAGGATATTATTGCTATATAACCTAAATCTAATATCTATTGGCGTTTTCACTGACATACATTTGAGCTTTGGTGTCTGCAAAATATTATTTAGTTACTAGCTTTTTATCCTAAAATAGGCTTGCGCTTGACCACAACTTACCTGATGTGGAGTAATGATGCAGTCTACGATAAAACGCGGTTACCCAGTAAATACATCTGTATTTACTGTCTGAAATCTGCCGGTCTTCAAGTCTCGAGTGAATCTTCACTCGAGACTTGAAGACCGGCAGATTATAGCTATCGGGAAACGTAGATGCCGGCAGCGAATTCCACAATTTGGCAGTTCGCACAATGAAAGAGGGAGCAAAGCGCTTTGTGCGTACCCGTGGAATTTCCACCATATTATTATAACAGTGGCGCATAGCCGTACCTCTACTTGTCCGATCCGACAACGCCTTTGCTGGCGTAATACTTATTGGGTTAAAAAGTAGCCTATGAGTTAATTAAGACCATAATCTATCTCTGTGCTAAATTTCATTCAATTCCGTTTAGTAGTTATTGAGTGTGTAACAAACATCCATACATTCTTACAAACTTCAACTCTTGAAAGATCCATGCCTATCTGTGGGTAGGAAAGGTAAATTAGTTGGAAGTTATTTTTATTTGGAACTAATTTAAACTACTTGATATTAAAAAGCTGAAGAGAGTTATGGTTAAAAGCATTAATCTTATTGACTACTAGTTCGATCGACTTAAAATTCTTATATTGTTAGATAGCCCATTTATTGAGGATGGCTACAGGCTCACTCTCTTAACATGTAAGACAGTTGAGAGAAGACCCGTGCCCAACAGTGGGACACTAAAAGGTCGAAGTGAACAGGCTACTTTTTATCCCACAGCTGGGCATAATAATAAATGTGTCACGCGAACGAAGCCGCCGCGGAAAGCTAGTTTTACAGTAAAAACCTTTTTGCTTCCTGCTTCGCACGGGTTTTCTCTTATCACAGCACAAACTCACAACACTTCACAGCCCTCAAATGTTTAATTTGTATGTTTTTCTTTGCCTACACTAATATGTAATACGAGTAACAATACGAAACGTCTTAGAGTGCAAATAAAGAAAGCCTTTTTTGTTTATATTTACTTTATTACGTATCAAACAGTTCTTGCTATTAAAACGAGTTAAATTTCTATAATAAATACGCCGTAAAAAAAATTACAGTACGCAAGTTTTCGTTTCGCTTGCAAAGTTACTGCTTTTACACATACTAGGCATTTTCCTTGAAAGGCGTCGATAAATGCCTAGATATTAAAACCACTTTCTCTATTGTATTTATTTGATTAAATTATAAATGTCTTGGAAAGGTATCTTTTAGCAGAATATCCATAAAAGTAGAAACACACTCGGCGATAAACGTGAACAATCTAATTATTTGGTAGTAAGACATATTGTGGCATCTGGGAATCTTGTATCATAATAATACAGTTGTGAATTATAGAAATGATTACCTTGTTGACGGAGCACCAATTTTAGTAAGTAACTACAAAAGGATGCTCTGACTTTGGACTGTTTTTAATCGAGATTATACCACCTACTTACACGGAATGTTTTGAATCTCTCTTATTCTAAAAGAGGGTTTATTTCAACATGAAAAAGTGCAACAGCTCGAGATGTGGCACCCAAATATCGCTATCTAAGTAATCCATTAACGTCAACATTGGCCACGGGTTTACTCTCGCCTATCGGTTACAGGATTTAGTCCTTGTTTCTCACAGGCTACTTTAATGCTTATCACCGAATATCTCATATTTTCGTTAAAATTTCCGCTTGTTTGTTATCAAGATATTTTCTTTCATCGTTATTAGGCAGTGGTTGGATATATATAACGTCAAATAATAGAAATTCGAGCAACAAATCCGAGACAAAGGTCAGATTTCCGCGAGCGAAATAAAAAGATTACCAAGATGGTGAGTTAGCATGAAATTTTGACAGCTATATGAATTACTACAGAAATGATTAATGTTCCATCAGATAAGCGATGGAGCTTTTACGAAAATATTTCTATAAATATTTGAAAACGGGTATTATGAATGGTCTTACGATGTTTGATGTTCGCTTGTTTACGATTGTTGTTAATCTATTGTTGAGTTTTCCAAGTGATTGGGCTATAAAAAATAACTATACATACCTAATATTATACACATTTATTTATAGTATCTACCTACAATAACACTGAGGAGTTTTTGTTCTTTAAATTTTATCTCTTAATCTATGTTACTTTGTTGCTAGTTTTGTAATAAAAGATACCGAAACTAACGGTGACAATATTTTTATATCTGTGTATTGATACTTGCTTTTCACGCCGCAGGTCGTGGGTTCGATTCCCACCTGAGACAAACATTTGTTTAAATATGTCTGTTTGTCTTGTGTCTGGGTGTAATTATCTATATTTAAGTATATATTTACAAAAGAAAAGTATTATATGTAGTATATTACCAGTTATCTGGTTTCCATAGTACAAGCTCTGCTTAGTTTGGGATCAGATGACCGTGTGTGTTATTGTCCCACTATATTATTATTTTTCCCACTATATTATTTAACTGGCATTTTATCGATATCCCCATTTATGCTTCAGTTCAACCCTTTTTAGTATCCCACTGCTGGGAACGGGTCTTATCTTACGAGTTAAGAGAGTTTAGGCTATAATCCACACTCGCTGGCCAAGTGCGGGTTGGTATTTACATTTATGCTTACTACAAAACATTCAATGTTATATAAATGTCTCTGTAAATGCCTAAAGGACAAGGAAGATGAGTTTGTGACACATATTAGATCTCCGTGGAGTTTCCAAGAAAACTTCATTTAGTCGTCGTCAACGCGACGAGGGACTTCTTGTCATTAGGAACAATCGTAGAAAGGAACGTTTATTGCTATTGCTGTTTATCACAGCACACAGATGAAGGAGCAACTTCTAGCTTCTCGTTCCTAGAACCTGAAGGTAAATTTTGAACATTTTACTGACCCGGAAAATTTGTCCTTAAAGCATTCACAAAGTATAACAGTCTATTTATAGCTGCGGGCGACAACTTTATCGCTTACCACCTACGCAAAACCATAACCTGTATCATCATTTCTTCACTTATTGTTACAACTTACAATCTTGGTTACACAATTACTTTATAGCTAGGTACGATTTTATTATTATTATTTATTTTATTAAAACTGTAATTTAGTAAAACAAAGTTTTATTTTATAATTATTCCGAATTAGTTTAGACAGTAAGTCAATATTATTTTCAAATATACTGTCAGGAAACTAAAATACACTTAAAATCGAATTCCGAAAAATAATGAGTATCGATCTAGTATCGAAAAGAATTAAAATAGACTTAGACCCTTTTTTAACATGTTTTTTGTATGTTTGTAATGGAATAGTTAAACGCGATTTAGCCACTTCAAAATATCATATTCTTTCGAAATGTTTCACTCCTATCAAGAACCTATAGCAATACAATAGTTTGAGTTTGTCCCATTATCCTGATACCTGATCAGGATAATGGGACAAACTCAATAGTCAAAATCAATAGTCTCTTTTAGGAAAGGAAACCTGAGAAATGGCTACTATTTGTTTAGGTCATTAAATATTTTGTCATACAAATTTACGAGTAGGTAAGAAAACACTCATTAACTAACTTGATTATATCCATAAATAATAATCCAAATGAATACATAATAGGTTAATAACGCTACCAAAATGTGATTACAATTCCAACGACATTAAACAAGAGTTAGGCAGCACATGTGCATTATGATTTCAATAACAGATGAAAATTACCAGCTCGTGGGAGCGAGTGAACTTCTGGTACTGTGTTTAGGCACATGTGAATAAATCACAACTTTATTCACTGCTAATTGATCTGCTAACGCTCATTTGTTTAAAAGTGCTTTTGTGAGGCTTTAATTAGATTGACTCAAGTGACTTTGGCATATTAGGTTGATTATATAGTATTATTATTCTCCGAATTGATATGGAGAAGGTTGTATGTATGTGCCACTCCGAAATGTATTTCAAACTCACGTATTGCAGGAAATACAAACCGACCAAGTGCGTGTGCTTGCTGATGGTACATTAGATGCTACCTCGTGTACCCTCGCGAGGACACATTATTTAAATAAATAATATGAAATATTCTCATTTGAGTGATAAACTCCCTCTTCATTTCATCTGTATATTTCATCGTAATTGAAGTAATAAATTAGACAGTAAAGCTCCCAAGAATTTTATTAATAAACCAAAATACGTTTACAACAATACTGGGCCTTTGTGAGTCCTTTTATGAGAAAGATTTTAATTTTATGAGCCTCCCTTAAAGAGCCTTCTTTGTAGGTTCATGATTTCATGGTGTAGAAATAATTTGTTCGTTACATTTTAACATTTAAATAAAGTATTATAAGGAGTATGTAATGAAAATAAAAAGCAAGATTTCTCAAACCTTTTGATTACGTACAAACAATTTAAGGGAAGCAGTTTACACAGCCCAAGGCAGACATTTGTGTGCACATGTAAGTCTGTGTGTAATTATTTTTTATATGTATGTATTTACACAACAAAAGCAATAGGTATAGATAGTATATAAGTTATCTGGTTACCGTGACACAAGCTCTGCTTAGTATCGGATCGGATGACCGTGTGTGTTAATGTCCAAGAATATTATTAATTCATCAAAAGTCTGTACCTAGTACATGCTAAGTCAGTTATAAAATCCCCCCCCTTCAGCGTACGTATTTTTCAGTATTTTTATCGGAAAATTTCCTTTAATATCAATAGTACCTAGACTTGAAAGATGTTAATCAAGTTTAGTTATTTGAACCGTCTGGTGTGGTGGCAAAGTTTTGTACACTTCAGTTTAGGATAGGCATTAGGTAGGTTCGTTTACTTCAGTTAGGTTTTCTGGTCAGCTTGGAATCTAGATAAATATTATTTTTAGCAAACCTGGGTTTACTCGTGGTTTCAATTATAAAAAAATACTCAACGGCTATTTTGCTGAAAGCCAGCGTAGCGTGAACGTATTTGTGTGGCAGATTTTTAAAACATTACTGGACGCGTACTCGCATAGTCTGTCTGGCTCAAATTCTGAGAAGTGACCTAGCTATTTATTGTGTTTCACGGAAATAATGTAATAAAATATTCGATTAAACACTAAAGCGGGTGATCAGTTTGATCAGGTTATTCGTAAAGGACTTTCGTTGAAGCATATACCTTTACCGAGTACGGCTGACGGAACATTACGGATAAATGAACACTTTTATATTTCTAACATTATACTGTATATACTTGAACTTGATAGCTCTACAAACCTGCGTACCTGAGTACGTAAATTTATAAGGAATGTTTATTAAAAACAAGCCTTCATTTAAAGAAACGAACTAGTAAAATGATGTAACACTAAAATTTATACATATTTGACAATACACAGTGAATGCGTCTAGGTTTATCTTGTATTAGAGTATCACCTTCGAACTTCACTGTACCACATTTTTGTATTGACAATGAAGATACGCAAGTATAGGTACCGAATTTGAGCAGAATCGAATGTCTAGAAGTGGTTCTATTTCAACTTTGGAAGTATTTTAGATTCCGTATAAGTGAAGTAATCGTATAAGTTGTAGTCAATCGCAAACCCATTTTAGAATTAGAATAAAAAAGAAGTAACCACAACAAGTTAGGAATTAAATTGTCTTTGTGTCGTCAAAAAACTTGTGACAACGAAGCTACCTTTACCTAGATTGGCATATGGTTTGTAATGAATACTAACTGACTGCATTAAACTTGTAAAAGCAGTAAAAAAACTTCGAAACGACTATAAAAATAGTACTCATTGCAGGGAACCTTATTTATACTCAAGTCACGTAAAAACAGTTATGTTAATTCTGTAACAGTTTTCACTTTTACATCACCTAGAGTGTTTACGTATATACTCTCTTATTGTTTGCTATCACTTCAACCCTTTTTGGTGTCCCACTGTTGGGCACAGGTCTTCTCTCAACAATCTTATGAGTTGAGAGAGTTTAGGCCTTAATCCACACACGCTTGCCAAGTGCGGGTTGGTGGATGTCACATGTCCTCGAATGATTCGTTCTTAGACATGCCGGTTTCCTCACGATGTTTTCCTTCACCGATATTGAGCAGCGAAGATGAAACAATACACACAAAGATGTGTGGGCACGACCAGGATTCGACCCCGAATCCTTATTTTTCTAAGGCGGGGCCCGTACCGCTGCGCCACCGCTGCTCATGTTGTCATGTTGTCTCATGCTCATGTGCTCATTGTTTGCTCTATCCTGATAAAAATATTTTATAGACTATCTTTCGCTGCATTTCAAGCATTCATAGTGTCCCACTGCTAGGCACTTCTACTTTTAACTATCTTACGAGTTGAGAGAGTTTACTCGCTGACCAAGTGCTGTTTGGTGGATGTAACACGACCTCGAATCATTTGTTCTTAGACATTCCCGTTTCTTCACTCAAAAAGTACTGAACGGATTTTATTGCAATTTACACTAATAGACAGAGTGATCCATTATAAAGACCCGTTCCCGGACCCGACCCGACTTTGTACCCGTTCGAAGCTGGGGCGGGTCGCTAGTAGATAATGAAACAATATCTGATCTCAAGGTTCTTTCACCCATTTGATGGAAAACCTTAATAATATATATTTAGAGCATTTTATAAGTAAGGTTTTTTTAGTTAAATATAAATGAAATAAATTACTGTATATTTACCATACATAATTATAATTTAATAACAGTAATGAATTTGTGGGAGCCAGCGGTGTGCCAGGAGAAGGTAGAATTTGGGAGGTACCTGGTGCTATTTGAAAGTCTTCGATAGTCAGTAGTAATCACAGCTTCTCACTTCCATCTGAGAGGCTGGTCTTCTTGTAGCGTTCTCACAGGCACAATTCACAGAATCAAAACACAATTGTTTCTTGAGCACAAAGTATAGTACCTAGGTACTTTTTTTTTAAGTTTTTGAGGGCGCACACGGATGTTGGCGGTAGACAGCGATGTTTTTGATGCTTGCGGTGCGGATGACAAATTTGAATTATTTTGCGACTTGTGTTTCTGTTTATGGTCCTTGCGGGGTGCGGGGGTGGAAAAAGGATGCGTTCAGAAATATTACATAGATATAACTAATACTTGTTTAGTTTATTTGATGTTGTCGCGGCTTCAGACATGCGTGTACAGAATTGTTTAGATATTTTAATAACTTATTTTCGAGACAGTATTGCAAATATTTCGTAAGGTATTTCTCTTTGAAGATAAAACCTCTTTCTGATGAAACCCTCATAACTTGATTGAATGAGTCACGAGGATTGACGCCATCTTTTTTATAAGAGAACAAAATGTTTTCACTTTTTGTGACAGGCCTGTAACGTAGCGAAACATACTTGCCTTGTTTTTCATGTCGCAGGTCGTGGGCTCGATTTTTACTCAAGACAGACATTTGTGTGATGAACATGTCTATTTGTCTTGAGTTTGGAAGTTGTTATTTATGTATCTACTAGCGGCTGCCCGCGACTTCATTCGGGTGGATTTAGTTTTTTTTCGCAATAAAAGGTTCTTGTTGTCTATGTTCTTTCTCAGGGTCTAAAGATTGTCTGTGCCAAGTTTCATCAAAATCGGTAGAGAGGTTTAAGCGGAAAAGCGTAACAGACAGACAGAGTTACTTTCGCATTTATAATATTAGTAGGGATGTATGTGTAAAGTAGTATTGTAGTACCTATATCAGGTATCAGTTATCTGGTTAATATAGTACAAGTTTTGCTTACTTTGGGATCAGATGGCCGTGTGTGTTAATGTCCCAGGATAATATTATTATTAAATATCGCTATATTATTAGGTCGGTAGTCCCGAGGGTTCCCGAGGTTCTAGCAAACTATATAAAGTAGGTAGGTAAAATTGAATTAAAAATATTTTTCAGAAATTCCCTAATGCAAATTGTGCTGAAACAAGGCTATTGTAAAAATTAGACTATCTTTTTGTAATAATTAATGTATTAATTAGTTTAGTTTGCCTATGTAGATGGTTTTTTAGACTTTTAAAGAACAAGATATACTTTTAAATTGGATGACTGGCGATTAGTGTAAAATACCTTACCACGTAGTAGAGTTCATGATTACAAATAGTTTTCCAAGATAAGCTTCTTTTTGCGCAACTTTTTTATTAATAAAGTTTTTTATTTAATCTTTAGCCACGTAATAGGGTCCACGATCGTCATAAAGCTAGCGCGAGAAACAACGGCAGCTCCGCACGGTCCTCCGCGGTGGGTCCCCTTGTCCTTTCCTACTTTACACTCCATTATCATCAGCTCTATTCGCCGCTCAATATAAAATAGAAATTTTAGATAAATTAAAACTTGCCTCAAAAAGTTTCTTTGTCAGAGTCGATTGTAATTATTAGCACTTCCACGTGTTAACGTATTTTACATCAATATACCAGTCACTCTATAAATATTTCGCAGTACACAAAATGAATGTTTTAACAAGGTTACTGTTTCATGTTTTTTTATCTAACCCTTTTTTGCCTGCATGTGACATGTTTTGATACTACGGTCAAACTCCAGAGGGACAAAGAAAAACACTAGATTTTTATAAAGTATGTATGTAGTTATAATTTTTGCCGTGAAATACGAAGTCAGTCAGTAAGATGTTCAAAAAATATTATTATAAGTCGTATTATATTTTTGTTCAATAATTAAATCTGATAAAACAGTAATGCCAAATATATGCAGGTATATACAACACCTTTAAACTGCCTTATTACGCACAGACTTATACTGAATCTTCCCTTTGAATCGGTTTTATTTAGAGGCTTTTAAGGAGATCACCCTAAAACGCGGATAAAACGCAAGCCAAGCAAGTAATTGACACTTTATCGCCCTTTGCCATTCAATGTCAACTGTCATGTCTTAAAATTCTTTCTTAGCCTTTGTTTGAACATCTTTTTAACCTAAATTAATGTTTACGAAAATTGACTATCTCGATGATTTTTTAATCTTGATGAACGCGTAGGTATATCTTTAGGCTCGCTACCTCCTCCTACAACTATTTCCATTACGCGAATAGGTCAGTACGTTTACAGCTTTAACAAGCTCGTTCAAGTAAATAAAAAATCTAAAGTTACCAGTAGCATTCAAACAAATCTCATTTGCATAAAACATCATTTTATTTTATTTTATTTTTATTTTATTCATACGAAGAGCCTATTTGTTAGCCTTGACACTATTCAATACCTTAAAATAAAAGAAAGTGGGTTATCCTGTGAATCTTCAGTAGGTAGGTAGTAATTACCGTTTTCGTGATTAAGACAAGACATTTTTAGTGCGCGAATTGACCTACTTGCTTTACTTTCCATGATTCGTAACATTAGGCTCTATCAACTGTATTTTATTTGTTTACAAACTAGGTCGACTTTGGCATGAAAATAAACATAATAAAGCCATTGAAAGTAACATTTTATATAAATTATCTCTCTTGAAAACAACTAAAGGTTATTTGCAATGCTGTTTGTGAATATAAATCAACAATAAATGTAACGTTTCTTAAAGTAAAGCATTTTATTCATTTCTATCCATACATTCCATATAAAGAATAGCCCATGCACTTCACTTCAACCTACTTACTACCTGTCCTACTGTTCTACAACTGGCTCCTCTTCTCTCAACTACCTTACGAGTTGAGGCAGTTTAGACCTTAATCCACACACGCTGGCCAAGTGCGGATTGGTGGACGTCTCATGTCTTCGAATGATTAGTTCTTAGATATGCCGGTTTACTCACGATGTTTTCCTTCACCGACATTGAGCAGTTGTGATGAAACAATTCACACAAAGGCACGGCCGGGAATCGAAGACCCGACCTTATATTTTTAAGGCGAGGACTGAACCGCTGCTGCACTATGGATCACGTTGCTCGCTGATAATAATAATACCCCTTTAATCAATATTGTTTTTTTATTTTTTTATTGTTTTTCTTATTGTATATTTTTTAATTTTTTATATTGTTGTTATTTTATTATTTAATTTAAAATTATAATTGATATTTGTGTGAAAGTAGGTATTATGAAGTGCATGCTGTGGCTTCCTTTAATTGGAGGAGCACACCTGTATGTAGACCTGTATGCAGGTACCAAGAAGGCAAAGTTGTGTGTATCCTCTGTTGGAAGCCCTAAATAAATAAATAAAATGTATGAATGACGGTTTACTCGTAAATATTGTGCTAGTAAGATTTTAATTAATCGCATCAGAGAATGGAAGCGTAAGTAATTATAATTTTTGTTTTGTCCTTCATATAGAAATAAAATAAATACTTTTCCAAAGTATTTGTCTTTTTAATTGTGTATAAAGATTACGTCCAAGTTTTATACCTCTGTATGACGTAGTACACTCCTTTTTTTCTGTTTACGGGGGGGAAATCTTTTATGAATCCCCGCCCTGCACCCATACAGGGCGGGGTAATTAATAAAAGATTTTCCCCCTAGTATGTGGGACTCCATACTGATTACCCGAATTAAAATCCCCCGGGTGTTCCTTCTCGCATCCTAGCCAGTGACATATTGAATGCTGGCTCGCTTTTTCAGGTGAACCCCGTCGCGCAGTTTGGGAGGGGAAGGTAAACGTACCCCTCCACAGAGTCTAGTGGGACGCTTACACTCCTACTCCATAACTTTAATGCATTATATCTTAATATTGTTTCATTTCAATGATAAAAATACGTATTTTTTAATTTTGATTCAGGCCTGTACTTAACTACAACTTACTTGATGTTAAGCAATGATGTAGTCTACGATGGGACGCGCCTGCCCACTCGTGATAATGAATGATTTTCGGTGAAAAAGTGGCAGTGGGATGAGACTCCATATGGTTAGAAACCATAAATCGTAAATGGTGTCACCAGAAATCTCACCGTAACTACGGCCGAAGCCTACTATTAGTTAACATAATTACTAGTTGATTTGTTATTCAATTTGCATCACCCGGGAACCACGTGTGGGGATTCAGATAAAAGTTGCACTCTCACGGACGAAGGTGACTCAGCCCTCAAACGTATCTATTTTTTTTTAATCACTCTGACGGACTAATTAAAATACGATTTTTCATACGTTGTCCTCATCCCTATTAAAGTTTAGTTAGTTTACTATTGCATTCCGTTAGGATCGTACAGTAGTTAATTTTAGATGCATACCTGCAACCGTTGCTCTCCACAAGTATCTGCTTGTTTTATTTTACCTTCTTCCGTCTGCACCAAGCTTTATTTTTAATTATTTTATTGCCTACAAACTTCGTGTGAGACCGTTTGATGGTTTAGTTTTTATTGTAGCCGACAAAGAAATTGCCAGATGTAGTATGTTTAGTTGTTAAGTTATTATAACGTTAAGTTTGATGTGAGTTTTATTAAGGAAGGATTTTAATTTATTAGATGGCGTTAAGATGAAAACGATTGAGTTTTGATTAGATTTAAGTGTATAATTAACACTGGTAATTACATTTTCTTCTAGGAATTTCATAATAAACGTAAATTAAACCAAATAAATCCAGTTAAAACGTTAATAACAAAAAATTAACAAAGTTATTGCAGGCTACCTTAGTTTTAATTTTCACTACGCACTCGTTATCGTAGTCTGTAATTTGAATGCATTTATATAAGATTTTTTTTCTATTTTTTCTTTGTTTTCTCACGATACAGGCTTGCTTAGTGTGAGGACCACTATAAATCTAATTATTGTGAGTAATGTTGACAATAAACATTTTTTATTTCATTTTCTTTTTTTTTTTCATTGGTATCTTTTGCTTACGCATTGATTCCGTAGGCTACGAACTTTTCAGACATTTATTTTAACATGTACCATTTTAGTGATACTTTATCTCATAAATACTAAACATTATATTGTGAGGTTTCAAAATGTGTGTTGATTTACGCGAATATCACACATTGAAATGAAACTACTTTTTAACGGATTTTATCGCGGTTTATTTAAGATTTAAATAACGCAACTTAAATAATAATGTTTGTAGGTAGTCAGTAATAATTGTGATTAATATTTTTGGATGACAAATACCTCAGTCCACCCGTGAACATGAAATCTGAAAAGACTGAAACGTCGGGATCTAAAATCTAAAATAAACAGCGATAAAATCCGTTATAAAGTAGTTTTATTTCAATATTAAACATTATTAACAACTCATCAACCATTAGTTATCGCTACAACTCTTGCAACCCGCAACAATTATTATTAAGCTAAATAAGGTAAAGTTGACTAGAATAATGATTCTGCTAGATATAAAAAGTCCAATGGAGCGGCCGTTTCCTATTCATACAAATAGTTTTCCTACTAAAGAAAGTAGATTTCAGACAAATTACTTCATTTAACTTCACTGAGACAAGAAGTCTTTTATGAAACAAAAAACAAGCATTTTATTGAAATAAACTTTTGTTACGTGCAACAAATGGCTGTCATGATTAAAATAGTTTTGTGGAGCAACGAAGATGAACTTTTACTAAGTTAATATTAAGTTTACTAAAGAAAAAGCTGTGGAGTTTTTCTGTTTTAAAAGCCTTACTTATATACGAAAAGTATACTGAGAATACCTAGTCTAAATCATTTCACAGTGTCAAAATATTGGCTATTCTCAGTTTATTTTTAGATTTTTTTATTTATTCATTTATTTCAGGAAGTGATAAGGCCCATACAATATTTGTTTTATATTTTCTATACAGGGTGGAAGGCATAGCCCTTCACAAACTGAGAGCTGACCTCAGCTCAGCTCGGTAAAATCAAAAGATTCACCTGAATCTTTTGATTTTACCCTATCAGTTTGTAGAGGGCGATCCCTTCCACCTGGTATTGGTATTATAAAAACTTAAAAAGGTCAAAGATTGAAAGTGATTTTCTATATATACTTAAAGATGAATTGACGAATGTTTGTTTAGTTAAAAATTGAGTACGGCTGAACTGATTTTTGACTGATTTTGGTAAGGGGTTTTTATAAGTACCTAATATATATTTTATATGTTTTAATACTAATAATATTTTAATACTAATTGCTGATACATAGCCACAATGTTTCTTGACGTCACACCTATTATGATTTTCACTTAGTTATAAAATCACAAACCTATACGCGCTCTTACTTGAGTCTTCTTAATTATTTTGAGTAGGAAGATATTACAAGCTTAAATATTTGTGTCAGATTATTTGATTGTAGTTAGTAAGCTGTCAATTCATACCTACACACAGGCTACATATATTTTATTAGCCTAGTCTGACATCGCTCTAAGGATAAATTTCCACTAAAAAGGACAGTACATGACCTCTGCTTACATCATTTACTGTACATTTATGAGTAAGTTTTGGGGTAAAGTTCTCAAGTTTAGTCTAATAGACTAGTGTTAGTTAGTTATAAGTACCAAACTAACTTACTTTAATTGCCACTAAAATAAGCCTCAAGTACTATTTCACGAGACATTTACCATTACAGAAACGTAAAGGTCTTATTAAAAGCATTGAACCAGTCTGGAAATAGAGGCGTCTGAGAGAAAATATTAGTTTAGTTTGGCGGATATTTTTTTAAAATATTTTTGTCGCTCAATCAAAAGCTGTATCGGAGAGCGAGTTCATGAGTGGAGACTACGGATTGAAAAACGTAGCGTATGTTGTTCTTAGACTGAGTTGAGTGATGATCTCGTCAAGGTGACTGCGAAGAGCTAGATGAGAGTAGCTTCGGGCTGTGCTCAATTTCGGAGCATAAGAGAGGTTATAACGAGGAAGTTTAGCTTTACTTGTACCCGGTTAAGTAGCTAAGGATAACAATTATCTAGGTACCTAAGAATATTGAATTCAGTCTAAGTTTCGGAAACCTTTAAGAAACAGCGTACTCTAGTTAAGTGATGAAAAATAAACTAATAATAATCAACGATTTAGTGAAGTTAGTGAACACCCACCAAACAAAGCCGCACCGCCAAACGGCTGTGCCGTGTTCTTGTGACACTATTTAAGAGGATGGGTCGGATATGTTGCTGCTTTATGGATTCTAACCATAATAAATAATAGAGCTTCGATCTACTATCACCTTCTCAACTAAAATCGCAAGTGAATCAGTATAATGGGCAGGCTCGTTCCGTCTAGACTATGTGATTGCTTAGCATCAGGCAAGTTGTAGGCAAGCAGAAGCCTATTTCAGAATATAAAATAATTAAAACTTTGTTTCGGAGTGCGCTTGAAATGGTATAACCCGAGCTCTTCACCACGTCAGTAAACAATTCTAAACTCGTGTTGATGAAAACTAAGTTGTCCATTGATAGAGTTTGACCTCTACGACCCTCCAAACTTCACCTATATTAACATTGTCAAAAGATTACCGTATTACCTAACCTTAACTAACCATGAATAAAATAATCTGAAAAATCCTGTGCTTAGCAACTTTTTACCCCATCATCATCATCAATAATCCACAGAAACTCGTTTGTTAAATGGGTCAACCGTCAAACTTAAGTATTTTTTTTGTGTTCGCGTCAATTACTAACAGCAGTGAGGCAGGTTCAGTCGTCAGGACCAATAGGTTCTTCAAAGTTATACAGACTCGTCGGCTCAAAGTTTGCTTGAACTGTTTAATATCCGAGGGATTAAATTGAATTAATCCTTTTACGTTTTGATAAACAATTTGTTGACGTTTCTGGGTTAAGATTTTAATTTAAAATGTCAGTGATTTGTGGATCTGATTAAAATTTAATCCAGGATTTTTCAGCCATCTTCGGTTGCACGTTCGGTTTTTAAGGAGTAGTCAAAATGCCTTGTTCACAATCTTGAGACTAGAAGGCTGACTTGTATCTTAGGTAAAGGATCAGTATTGCTATCCAACGCGGCAATGCTGCTAGCCGTCTTGGTATTTTCCCAAAACATAAAAATGCGTACGGATTTTTTGATGCATTATTTAGGTTAGGCATTGATTTAGTTCTTTATTTAGAGTTCTAAGATTATTATTCAGTTAGTTCATTATTCTTGGCAATTGTGTCTTTATGTTGCAAATAAACGTCTCAATCCTCCCACTATAATTACTAGAAAAAAAGTATAACAACTACATTGTTGGGTTTCTATTCCGTGGTAACATTTGAAGATTTAAAACTATAACTTTGGAAGACAAACTTTAATGATGATGTCGAAGAATTTTTCGATGCTAAGTATAATATTTAATAGCTTTTGACCATAAATGCGAACCGACTTCAATGTCTTAACAATAACTCAAAAACCGCTCAAATGTTTAGGCATTGTTCGGACTATTTAGTACATGGTTTATGTGAAGTTTGCACAAAATCGTTTGAGCGGTTCTTTATTTATCACATTTTTTGGAAATTGTTGAGTGGGCTGAAGCTACCCGGGCGAAGCTGGGGCGGGCTGCTAGTATTATCTAAATGAGACTACCAGGAAAGTATACCTTTGAAACAAAACAGAATGAGCAAAATCGATTTTTAATTGACATTTTACACGATAGGTAGTTTATAGTTTTTACCTATCATGTAAAAACATAGTCAAATTGAGAAACACCTTCTTTTTGAAGTCGGTCGATAATATTCTACGTTAGATAGGAAATGAGAGTGAATCCCTAAGTACCTAAATGAATTCCATTAACCGCTTCAAAACACCTTTCAAAATAGATTACCCCACCTACGAATAATCAATTTTACCCCAAAAACACAAATTCCTTCAACGTTACATAGGAAGTACATACACATTTTATTTATGTTTGTGTAGAATAATTTAAGCTGTTAACCAATTTCCGTGGCTCCTTTTATCGACAAATTGAATTTTTCACAGAATTTTGCTATACATAATTTTTCTCATGCTTTTTGACGGTCTTTAGAATAGAGAAGACATTGCGTTTATTTATCCATAAAAACATTTTTTTCAGTCTATTTATTATTTTATACGGTTAAACCACTGAATCGATTTTGACGAAATTTGGTAGGTATGCTTTTAGTATGGAAAGAGAGAAAGTGTAACTGAGAGGGTAGACATAAGTTAACGTTTAACCCCCGATAAAAAAAGAGTGACTGATTTTGATGAGTTTTTTAGTATGAAAGCTGAAGTGGTTCATCAGCCTTTTTATGTTTAAGAAGAGGATACCTAATGCGGATGAATTTGTTTGGATGAACTCGCTAATCTTAATGACTACTAGTCCGATGACAAAAAATCTTGCACTCTTGGGTAGCCCATTTAGTGAGGAAGGCTATAGGCTACTTATTCTCTCACTGCTAGGCAGGATATAAAATGTTGGCCACAAGTAGGTACGGAGTTGCGGCGGAACTCTAGTATTTATTAACATTTTAATAAGTTCAAACTTTGAATAGGACTTTATTATACGACTGTGGAAGAAGGGGAACATTATTCCTCTGTATTACACAATAAACGGGTAAGTGCGGCGTAGGCGCAGGCGAAACTACGTGTGAACAGTGAGCTGAGGCATTTAAAATAATCCGGAAACAGTACAAAATGTTCCTAATCTAAATCATGAGGCGGATGAAGTTTACGATTGTTAATAAATAAAAAGTTGCAGTTTATAGCCGATGGACGTAGAGTACTGACTGTGCCTTTTATTGTTTATATTTATCTTGCATACTGATTGAAAATTTCCTCACAAAGCATTCTGCCTACTAAATTGTATTTGATACCGATATATGATCGTAAATGGTTGGAAATTTGCATATCCTTCCGTGGTTATATTTTACCTACTAGAGATCTAAATAAATTGTTCAAGGCATGGAATCAAAAGCAGAACCATGAAGCATGGACCATCAACGACGCTACTAAAAGAAGCCGGAGACCTTTGAGATGTGGTGTTATCATCGTTTGCTTTGCACCAGTTGGACTCACAAGGTTACAAACGAAAAAGGTTTACAGCATATGGGTCGTGGCTGCCAACTACTGTGCATGTACGCATGTCATGTGCATGATTTAAACGAAAACATGAAAGATAAATCAACTTATTCAACTGATCATGATGTGCGATGTAATCGGCAAACGAAGCGCTGAGCTGGTAGACTTATGAACTCGTGGTTAAAAACATCCGGGAATTGACAGGAGTAGCCAGCGGAAAACAACTATTCTGCTGTGCATAGAAGAACAGCTTCCTAGAGGAAAAACTCCAGTAGTGGAGAGGCAAATACCTCCAGTAGTGGAAGAAAATTAAATTGGTATTTATGGAAGGATACCTCTTGTTTCCAAAATGGTTTTATTTTAATTTGACAGCATTTCCTTTTCTAATAATTATTGCCATCAACGATATTCCGTACATACTAATATTATATTTAGTTATAAGAAAAGAGAGAGAGAAAAAAGTGAGAGTGAAAAATCAAAGATTCCTTTCAGAAGAAGACAAGAAAAATTACTTAACCGAATAACAATAAATAAAATACCAGAAAAAAAAGTACATATAAAATAGAACTTATAAAACATAATATCTAAAGCTGGGCGTCAAAAATCTCCTCCGCACCAATGTCGGTTGGTAGTGTACCAAGAAGGCTGGCAGCATTGCCACGTTGAATAGCAACGCTCAATCTTTGGCCTATGTGTAGGCCAGCCTTCTTGTCGCGTGTTTTATCCACCATAAGTTTCGAAATGTCGCGGTAAAGAGCTCGCGCACCCGGACCCCATTTCCTTTTCTTAAATTAAGTTAATAAAAGCTTATATTTAATAAAAGCTTGGTTCAAAAACAAATAAGTGAAAATAAAGGTAAATAGGTATTTAATTATTCGGCAAACCCAATACGTGTCTCGTACTATGAAACTACGTGAGGGAAGAAGCAAATTGTTTAGGCATGGTGCAGGTAACGCCGCTAATCCACTCTGAGAAGAATTTATAATAATCAATTAGATAAGGAACAATATAATTTTAAGCCCTACCCGTAGCATACATAAATAAGACTAAAATTATTCTATGCCCGTAGGTACTACATTACATCCGAGTTAACATATTCTGATTGCTTCATGCTAACAAGAAGAAATACTGTTTTTGAACAAATTTATTTTGCAAATATCATGGAGGTGTGCCAGAAAAAAAAACCCAAATTCAATTCAACAATCCCTCCTTTTTAAAGTCTATCAAAATACGGAATTATTAAAGTCAGTAATATAATTTTCACTATCTATATTAACTACCTTGCTTTACTTAGTAGTGAGAAAGGTATAATTACGTAGGCACAGTGGGAGTACTCTACTTAAGACTAAGAAAAGATTTTTTAGAAACATTTTAAATGTAAAGCAGTTTATAAAGAACAAATATTTTGCGAACAACAATATTCCCAAGAATTGCTCAGAATTTTTATAATAACATACCTAAAGATAAGTAACCTGAGAAAAATAGAAGAAAACAAAACGTGGTATGGTCCGTAGGGATTGGTATTTTGAATAATTTTGAGACAAAAGTTAAGTAATAAAGGTGAGGTATCAGAGAGAACGCTTTTTTAGTACCTACTTTTATTGTAGGTATTATATTACCGGTGTCATGGGAATATACCTGTAACTATGAAAAAATAATAATAATATAGATTTTGGGGTCTACTATACCTACTTAAATATACTAGCTTTTCGCCCGCAGTTCCCCGCCCGCACGTATTATTCATTAACCTCTTTTTGCTCAGTCACATATAAAACTACCCTTTGTTCTACCCTGGGTCTTAAACTATCTCCATAGCAAATTTTATGAAAGTTGGTTCAATAGCTTAGGCGTAAAGTGCCACAGACAGGCAGATAGTTACTTTCGCATTTATAATATTAGTATGGATATTTAGGCATACTAGATACATATTAGGGTACTTTATTCGAGGTGTGCCAACGAGACGCTATGACTTAGTGCTATGCTGTTCATCTTGTATGTCAGCGGGTTTTTAATTTAGAACGTAGATACGCTTTCTCATCATTTATTAAAAATTATTATTATGATTAGGCAAGTTGTGGTCAATCAAGCATATTACAGAATTTTGAAAAGGTCACTTCACTTCACTTCTACCCTTTTTAGTGTCCCACTACTGGGCACGAGTCTTCACTCAACGATCTTACGAGTTGAGAGAGTAGAGGCCTTAATCCGTGTGGACTAAGGCCTTAACTATATCGCTGGCCAAGTGCGGGTTGGTGGATGTCACATGTCCTTAATAATTAGTCCCATGTTGAGCAGCGGCGATGTAACAATTCACACAAACATGTGTAGGCACGACTGGGAATCGATCCCACAACCTTATATTTCTAAGGCGAGGCCCACAGGTACCGCTGCGTCACCGTTGCTCAAGGTAAGGCTAAAATTGTTATTTTTCTGAATTCTATTCCTAAGCTTTTATCTTGTAGATATTAAAAGAAAAAACTGACTCACTGACATATCACCTCAACCGCTGGGTGTATTATTAAGAGACTCCAAATTTATTATGTATATTAAAGGTTACATACGTATGGGGTCTAGGGGTGAACTAAGAAGAAAATAGAAGATGCGTGGGCGATAAAATCTATTTAGAGACGTGGCTGGACTTCCTCTAAGTAAATACAAGATCTTAATACTGATAAATGTTAGAATCTAATTGATTGCTGAGAAATTAGATGGGATTTCATTAAAGCCATTTCCATTTGCAACTAGAACTTTAAGAAATATAGGTTGATTTGATTAGTAGATATAAGTGTTTAGGATTGAAAACACACTGCTAAGATGAGTTTTGTGTGAGATACTTTCGAATAATGATATCTACCAACCAGTAGGTACTTTACCAGTGTGTGTTGATTAAGACAAACTATGTCAATTAATAAGATAGTTGAGGTAAGACCCGTGCTTAGTTGAATATAAAAGGGTTATTACTATAATTTAAATTTTGTACCATTTTACTACTCGCCCGAGCTAGCTATGAAAAGTAAACTCTAAAATTTTACCTAATTGAAAAAGTTTGTTACTAATGATGTTTAAGCTTTGCTTAAACTAATAATAATAAATGATCCCTCAGTAACAACGTGGTCTATTCCGGCAGGCGGCTATTTGTGATCGGGCCATAACTTACCAAGTTTTATGATGCACGGCAAAACCACATCGACTAGAGGCTATTTTTGGACATCCCAAACAGTTCCGACAGCTCCAACGGACATAGACATGTTTAGATGTTTTATACGAATATTAGTCACTACCTTCCTGCGTCTTAGTTATCGTGAAATATGGAAAACTTTCTTATGGAGTATAATTTAATATTACAACTGTTATTGAAACTATCTCAAAGTATAATAACGTGTTAACTTTTCCGTGTTCATTTAATAATATTTAAATGTTTATCAAAAATTTTCAGGTAAAATAATAACTAATATCTATTCTGTCACTGTCATCAATCTATACATTCATTAATTCATATAACTTTCGGGTTGAAGTGTTAATTACTTGGCTGTTAGTAGTTAGACTAATCACTACATAACAGTGGCAATTATAATTTTGCGGCCTGTGGACTATTCCAATTTTGCCGCCTCTACCTACGTATACAAAAAGATACCGTAGCTACAGTCGTATTGATTACCTACTTATTTTTTTACTGACGCTATTTCACACATTTTAAAGTTTTGGCAGTAGAAAACAAACGAAAAATCGCATTCTCAAACATTGTTTTTGAAAGCCCTTTCCGAAAACATCCCTTAATAAGTGCGATTAGAGGTAACTTATGTGTCCTTTATGGTTTCAACCTTAAGACGCCTTATTTCACTGCCACCTTCACACCGAAAGTCATTTGTAATCACGAATGAATCGGTACATTGGGCTGGCGCGTCCCATCGTAGACTACATCATTGCTTAACGTCAGGTAAGTTGTAGTCAAGCGCCAGCCTATTCAAGAATAAAAAGTAAAATAAACCAAAGCTTTCTGTCAGGCAGAGGTAGGTTCTTTAAAAACAATTTTATTCTTTACACCATATAATTATACTGCCCTCTCAAATCTCCCGCCTTAAAATCAAGGGTGGCGCTAATCTCAGCCAAATGCTAAATCTTCCAATGCTAAATAATTAGGCAAGATATGCATTAGTTAAAGTTTAAGTAAGAAAATATGCACTAGTATCTACACTTTTGATCTCCAATTATAAAATATAAACTTTATTCTACCAACATTAAAAATATCGGGTTAAAACTAATCACCAAATAATTATTATTTCAGTTAAAGTTTAAAGAAGATGAGAAAACGTAGTTACATCTTACTTATGGTACCTACTATTAGATTTCCCGTCTTTTATTCTAGATGTTACAATAAGTAGTGCCTTGACACCCATGAATTAACTAAATGAAGTAACAAGTACACTATAAGAATTTATCAGAAAAACACACCGAGCAAAATGGGATCGTGAAATTCCTCCCTTGGGACGAGACGAGGACGTAACGATATTGATTCTAGTCGCCAAAACAGATAGTGTTGTTGCTTATAGTAGTGGAAAATATTTGTTTACACCTCAAAGAAAAGCTTTCTGAAAGCATCTGTTAACACATGCTTATGTTGGGTGAAAAACTGCGGTTGATAAAAAAACAAACAAGTATCATAAGTGCTATGAATATCACCTGTCAAATCACCAGTATAATGTCAAACAAAGGTGAACCTTTGTTTGACATTTTCGAGTAAATATGTACACACTAAACAATAAATAAGTTGGAAGAAGTTTAAGCAAAACTACCAATGTTAGCAATAAATTTCTTAAAGACCTGAAAATAAAAGTTTGACTAGAAAAATAAAAAGAATAATTAGAGCAAGTTTACTCGTATTTACTTAATTAAAGATAGTTACGCTACTATCCAGTTCGGCAATGCTGCCATATTTGGGTACATTCCCAAAAGACAATGTAGTGGAAGATTTTTTTTTAAATTTCAAGTTTAGGACATCTATTTGAATTAGGCTTGTTTTCAAGACGGTTCTAGTTGGTCGAATTTAACATCATTGTTTGTTTTTTTGTATGACTTACATATATGTATGATCGTAGCCCAAACATCTACATAATCAAGATTACAGGGTCTAAGAAGATCTACGTGCATGTTCTATTTGTATGGTCTGACATTACTCGACCTAACGTGCACAAAACTTCATTTAAATCATTTTACTATAAACGTTGCTCAGATATAAACAGCACTTCCACTGTGAAATCCAATAAACTAAATTTGTAGCACATATCGTCAAAGTGATCGCGAAAATAATGTAACAAATCATTCTTCCGGATTTTCTTGGCATTGGACAAATGGATAAAACGGATTTCAATATATTTTGATTTGGCTGATTATATGGGTCGATTGCTATTTGACATTCGCTACCCAAAGAATAGATAAGTAGGAATACGATTTAGCCTCAGATTTTTTCTATAAAAGAAAATCCTTTTATATTGAAATATTTCTTGGATTATTTTACTAGAAAAGAAAAAACTTAAGAACAAAAGACGTCGAAACAGAGAATAAAAGTAGTTAGATAGTAAAACATGTTATAATATTAGTACACAATAATAAGCATAGACACTGCACTCGTCTATTACCGACCAAAGTTTGTACACATATGTACCTACTTTTTAGATTCTTTGATCCTGATCCCTTGCAAAGGAACATGTGAGGGTCTTTAACATTGTCCCACTACTGCCCCCAGGTCTTCTCACAACTATCTGAATAGTAGATGAAGCGTTGACCATAATCTAGCCCCGCAGGCCTGAGTTCAATAACAAGGGTTTATTTCAAAGGTGCATGTTATTACATTCTTCGCTTCTCCGACAGATGATGTCGAAGTTAAAAAGATTATTTTGAACTTAAAAGATGACTCTGCTCCTGGATGGGATGGCATCACTAATAAAATACTCAAACTTTCCACTCAACATTTAGCTCATCCTATAGCCTTTTTATGTAATCTAAGCATATCCACCGGAGTCGTCCCAAGTTTAATGAAAACAGCAACTGTTTCTCCGATTTACAAATCCGGTGATAAAACAAAGGTTACAAATTATCGCCCTATATCTTTGCTATCAACGTTATCAAAGATCCTGGAAAAAATTATGAATAGCCGACTCCTTAACTACATGGAAAAACACCACCTAATTTCGGACAACCAATATGGCTTCCGAAGAAAAAAATCAACGGAAGATGCAGTTGTTAATCTAGTAGACTATGTCACTAGTCATTTGGACGGCGGTAAAAAGTGTGTGGGGGTTTTTCTCGATCTAGCAAAGGCCTTTGATACCGTATCGAGGCGGATCTTGCTAAAAAAGTTAGAAAACATTGGCATACGCGGAATTTGTTTAGACTGGTTTCAATCTTACCTAACCGATCGACGCCAAAGAACCCGTATAAGTGAACAATACAGCGACTACTCTAACCTTAATTACGGAGTTCCCCAAGGTTCAGTATTGGCACCGACATTGTTTATACTATACATTAATAGCCTTTGCTCTCTAGAATTGCATCAAGCAAAATTTTTTACCTATGCCGATGATACCGCCATAGTCTTCTACGGTAATAATTGGGAAGCAGTTTATGAAGTTGCAAACTCCGGTGTTGCGGTTATCTCTGAATGGCTTACTCACAATCTGTTAACTCTGAACATAGATAAAACTAAAGTAGTAAACTTCAGTGTTAACCGCAAGGGTTGTTGCAAAAGTCCTCTTAGTCTTACACTTCACACTTGTAATAAAAATTTTGCTGTTGGATGTACTTGCCCCAATTTCGAACAAGTAGACACCATAAGATATCTTGGCATCTATATAGATAACCATCTAACATGGAAGAAACAAATAGATTACGTCAGCTTACGGGTGAGAAAGCTACTACACATTTTTAAAAAAATGGGTCAAATAGCTAACGATAAATTAATAAAATTAATCTATATTTCACTTTGCGAGTCTGTTTTAAGCTATTGCATCGTATCATGGGGAGCTTCACATAAGACCAACTTTATAAAAGTGGAAAGATCTCAAAGGTCTATCCTAAAAGTCACATATAAAAAATCAAGAAGATTCCCCACTGATGATTTATACCAACTAACAAACTTGCTCAGGGTGCGTCAGCTGTACATCATGAACGTGATACTTAAATTTCACAAAGTGGCTTACTTAGAAATGGAAACGTCTGAACGTTCTCAAAGAAAACCTAAATGGCGCAGACCACAGTGCAGACTAGATTTTGGTAAACGCCAGTTCTCTTACATGGGCCCACACATATATAGCAAATTAAACAACAAAATTAACATTTTAAACATGACGAGGTCTAGATGTAAGAAAACTATTGTAAAGTTTCTGCTTATGCTGGACTATGAAGGTACAGAAAATATAATCAAAACTAATATGTAAGTCATCATTACATACATTTCACGATAGCGCATACGCTCAATCTCACACTACGCGTACTCAAATACTCACACGCACTCACACACAATCACACGCACACACACACACACGCACACGCACGCACACACACGCACGCACAAGCACGCACACACACACACACACACACACTCACACTCACACACGCATTCGCAATTGTGCGCCCACATTGAAATAGTAATTATTTTTCATTTTCTTTTTTCTTATTTTAATCATATTTTTATTGTATTGTAACGAAAGAGACTAGTCTCCACAACACAGGGAATCCTAGTGTGGAGGCTAGTATTCAACAATATCTACGATTGTAAGCTTTTTTGAAACAATAAATATATTTTCAAATATATTTTCATTTTCATTAAGTAAAGTTTTCGGGTGTGATACATCAATTACAATCGCTTTGGGTTCGCATATTGATCTAAAAAGGTTTTATAGCTCCTAAAGGTTATGGGGCCAATCGTCAGTCAAATTTTTACTGCCCTTAGGTAAGCATTTCGATTCAAATAATACTTTTTTATGTGTGTTATTAAAAAGAGTAACATTGTATTTACTTTAAAAGAGGTTTTAGGCAATTTTATTGTATTCATTTTTCACTATTAAACAAAGCAAGTAGCTCTAGGCAAAGGAAATTATAAGTAGGTATACTACTTCACTGACTTCAGTTTTCGATGGAACTCAAATTTAAGTTCACACGTTGCTTACTCAATAACTTCTTAAAAGTCTGTCTGTCTAATCTAACCGTGGCTTACGGGCAAACTAAGATTAATAAGTGCTGACTTAAACTAACCTAACCCAACCAGACTGTGATTTAGTATTTCAGTTTTATACAATGGGAAAAAATATCCTTGACCTATTTTTGTAATAATAACATACATCTATTTTAATGACTTGAATACTGAGTCTAGACATGAGTAAAGCAATGAAATTGAATATGACAACGGAGCGACATCGCAAACAACAATAGATACAGGTTCACAAGAGCTCATTATATTGAAGCTCTGACCGTGAACGCTGACGTTTGAGTAACGTGAAATCGTTAGGAGTCAAACAATTCTGTTTATCAGAAAAAAGGATTGCTATAAATGTTACGGTGTATACTTAAAGTAGGTAAGTAACTTATTGATTTTTAAAAACATACATATCGTCACTCCTGTATTAGCCAAAGGTGTAGGTAGAGCTCAATAGCACCCACCTTTCTTCAGCTACTTTTAAGTCGTATTCGTAATAGATGGAGGTTATTAAGCAAACACAAAGTCCTTTATGCTAATTCACGTAATTAAATAAGTTAAGTTACAGTGCAGTTGCAGTTAAATTTCAATCAAAACAGCTCTTTTAGTATTCTAGTAGTTTCGACAACCGCCGTCAGATATGCTCGCGCCAAGTTCCCCTCATCCCGCAGTATAATATGACAATTACAAGAATACCATTTTGCCCGCAACTTGATCGGTTCGTCAAGAAATTACTTGAATAACCTACTGATTAGGTTAGGTCCAATGAATATACTTACTCGACTTGAAGGATGGAAGTTGGCTTATGTAAGCAATGAAATAGGTAGGCACTTATAATTATAATTCATTAGAATCATAGAAGATTTTTTTGGTACGGTCAATCTATAGCCTATGGCTTGAACCACGTTTAAACGAAGCCCCTAAATGTGTTTAAAATTCATCTACCGTGGCCTTCTAATTAACATCAAAGAAGGACCGTCTCATTACTCTTACCTCAAAGCGCAGGAAATATGTATGTGACAACCACTCTAAATATTTCTACAACGATTTTATAATAAGTATCTAATAGCTACTTTTAATTCTATCTAGAGTAATATGGTTATAAAATTGGCACTACACTAAAACGTGTTTAAGTGTGAATAATCTGCTCACGACTATTGACACATTTTTCTATCACTAATATTTATATTAAAATTTGTCATAATTTGGGTGTGATTTCAAGGTATATCATCAGATAGTATCATATCACAAAATACGCCTAGTTAATTTAAGATTTGTACTCAAGATAGGTTTAATACATAAGTAATTCGACGTTCTTCACACTGTGTAGGTCCTAAAACTACATTAGAAGTTATAGACGGGCTATAAATACGCTGGTTCACTAGTCTTATATAAAGAAAATATAACGCCGAAGACGCATCATTACTTGTAAAAGAATGAGCATAAATTCTCATCCGAACTGAATTAGCTATCGATTTTTGCGTAAGTACGTGCAAATGTCAATTTAATGGCTCCCATAACCATAACCTCCATATAGCTCGACATTAAATGACATGAGAATATGGAACTGAGAGCATTAGCTTCATTCTTTCGGAGACCAGGGTGATAACTGGCACTAAATATTGAAATTGGAATTAGTTGTGCTGCGTATATTGGAACGTTGCCAGGAAAATGACCAGATTTTACTTACTTTCTTTGTTATACAGGCAAAAATATTGTCACTCGAGGCATTTTAGATGTGACGGAATGTTAGTAATTCAAACATAGCTAAAGCTTAATTGGATTCATCTTAATTGTGTGTGTCTTGAATTTTGTTATTGTTTTTAATGTAACATATCTACTGCATTAAGTTACACCTGTAATGGTTGATATAACTGAGAAATAAATAAATAAATCATTTTTGATGAGATAGTTAGTTACGGATCAATAATTAAGCCGTAACTAGTAGTAGAGTCATAGGTACCTATTATTGCAATGGCGTCTTACGTCAGTAGGCTTTAATAAACGTGGTTTTAATACCCGAAACTTAACCCATGATTCACCATCATTATTAAACTGAATCATAATATAGTAAAACTTACACAATAAAAAAAATCTGTAATCTAATCTAATCTAATTCTTAATTTTATTAATTGTTCTCTTATGTAAATTATACTTGATGTCACTGTAAGACATCTTTCAAACTGTACGTTAATTTTATTGTAATGGAAGCAAATAATTAAAGTTAGGGGACATAATTAGATCATCTTGAAATTTCTAAGAAAATTCGTAGTCTAATTTACTAAAAGTAAAGTGGTCTCTATGAAGAAATTAAAGTGACTACAATCAATTTACAGCCATTATTTAGGTTCTAATGATAAGATCCTAGAAAGCATAAAAGTTTGGCCAGCTGCCAAAACTCCCATATACTTGGCCCACTAAGTGGCACAAACGTATCGATAACTTGTCAAAAGCAATGTTGAGAGTGAAATCAGAGCTGGTAGAACAAACATGACAGGAAAGTGTTGTTGTTAGAGAATTTGACCTATACCATAAGAGTCAAGTGTACGTACCTATACTTTGCTTCTTGATATAACCACTTTTTACCAATTTATAACAATTTTTGCATGGCATTGTTGGTATTCCTAATTTCATGAATAAACAGACGAGTTTTGGAGTACGCCGATTCATAAGACCACAGATAGAAAACTACGTAATTCGTGATTGGTTCAATGTTATCTCTTAAAGGATTTATATCTCTTACGTTGATTGGAATAAATCAGTAACTTGTCCGCTTACTGTCATCAACTAATTAATGGTATTTCTTTGTCCCTGTTCTTTGATAATTAAGTATTTAGATACCTTCCATCTCTACCTAAACAGCAATAAACTTTAAGATAAGTTGTGTCGTATTCACTTTATCTCGGAACTAGAACAAAAAGATTGGACGTAGTCGTTTCAAAGGAAGTTCTAGCAAGTCTGATAATTAATTACGTGTCATCAAAGTTCTTTTTGTATCGAAGTAAAACTTACATCTTAAATCAAATAAAGTATTCCCTAGCGATAAAAGATCTTAAATGGCCAGTCCTAAATAAAGTTTTAGTATCCTTGGAGCATTCAACATGGAACAATTAGTAAATAATTCTATATCATCGTTTAACTCATAAAATATGTGTCAAGGGACCAAACCTTTTACGAGTAGGTACCATTATCTCTTCTAGATTTTTTTTTAAGTATTTAAATCCTCGACATTTTTCCTCCACGAATAGCATACCCATGTAAATTTATTAATTCTAATTACTTTAACTACAGACCTAAATATCCCAGAAGATATTAACATGAACCATTTTTGGTAAAACTTGGTCATGAATAATTTGGGCCATAACTCTTATGATTTGAATTGCATAGCCATAATTTAACATGAAGTTCCTAGAATTCATTTTCGATTTGTTTCTATAATTTTTACATTTGAATTACAAAGCTACACAAAATCAGTTTCCGCGAAAACTAGTAAGTGAACTCCTTTCTGTCAATGAATATATGACTCATCAATGTTGATAACCACATTATCATAAAATCGGTAATTCTGATGTTGTTTCATGGCTTACAGGTACGTTCATTTCGATTTAAAGATTGCCAAGTGTTTGTGCTACCGCGAATCGTATAAGAGGACGTCAGCCTTTTGAGTGACAATTCTACAAAATGATTGGCAAGAACGTGATGAAAGTAGCCTCAGATAATGCTTGTGTAGATATTTTAGATATGCTTCATCATCAACCTATCCTAGTCCACTGCTGGACATAGGCCTCTCCTAAAGCACGCCACTGAGCACGATCCGCGGCCACTCTCATCCAGGTCTTACCAGCCACCTTGCAAAGATCGTCACTCCACCTAGTCTGAGGGCGTCCTACGCTACGTTTGCCAATACGTGGTCTCCACTCAAGAACTCGCTTACCCTAACGGCTGTCGGTTCTGCGGCAGATATGACCGGCCCACTGCCACTTCAGCTTACTAATCCGGTGAGCTACGTCAATTACTCTGGTTCTCTGTCGGATCACTTCATTACGTATTCGATCCTTCAGAGAAACTCCGAGCATAGCCCTTTCCATAGCTCACTGAGCCTGAGCGACTTTAAATTTATGGACCAGTCCTACTGTGAGTGTCCACGAAGAGTAATATGCTTAAGTATAGCGTAAAAAGATTTTTTCTAGTCTCGACTAGAAAAACGTTTTTGCGTTGTTGAGTTGCGTGACCGCAACTCAACAACGCAAAAACGTTTTTTCATTTCATCAACATCGGACGAGAAATATTCTTGACGGTTTAGGAAAAAAAAGACATTTCACCGATTATTGGATGCGTGAATTACAAGTTTTCTGTATAAAAGACGTGAAAGAATTTCTCAAACCGTTTCATCATTCGTTTCGCCTTTGAGACAAAGCGGATAGATCGGTATTTTTTTCATCTGCATATAAACTGCTAACTAGATTGTTTGTTGGAAAGTGTATTGGATTTTTTACTCAAAAATTAATTTTGTAGTATCAAAATCGTTATCTAGCACTTAATTCCCTCTTACTCAGTAGATTTACAAACATGAAATTCACGACGCTATAAACCGTGGTTGAACAAACAATTGGTTGTTACGAATAAAAAAGTTACCACAGCAGTATTTGGTATAACTTGAGAGACTTATTTCATTAGTAGATTGAAGATTGTGACGACTAGGTATTCAGAATATATCCTAGCATCAAAATCTTTGTTAGAATCGTAAAAAGTATCTACAGTCATAAAAAATTATGCTACGGGAGCGTCACAACAAAAGAGCCGAAGATTGTCAATGCTGTTAAATTATAAAAATAGTATTTTGGAAAAAGATGCATAGGTACAATAATATACGCATGCACCTTTTATGCCAAGTTGGCGACGTTAGTCGACGAAGCTAAGCGACTGACTTGTTAGCATAAAGGTAAGCGTGTTCGTCTCTAGCCATCGACACCACACTGGGTCAAAGACACCAGATTTTTGACTTTTATAATTTCTTTTGAATTCTGTAGTTACGAAGTTGGTGGTGTGGCAGTTACTCCTTCGTCCAATACCACAACGGTTGTGTCTGTCAATAGATGCTAGAAGGATAGGTACAGTACATTAGGTATGAACGGTATTGTACATAACTATGGTATCTATGCTGTACAATCTAATAAAGGAAAACTTTCTAACCAGTGCGCAATTTTTTTTGTGGTACTTGTAGCATTAATAGAACACACATTTATTTTTAATTAATTTTTGGGCAATTTCAGCAATTTTTAGACGACCGTTTCTTAAACTATCGATAAAAGCGCGCAGTATCAATTAGCGGTCAATGAACGAGCGCACCCGGTCCGCGCTGCTTCTGTCACCCGTCGGCTGCCCTAACAGCGCGCGGGTGACAGAAGCAGCGCGGATGCGCTATCGGTATCAATAGTAATCATAATAACGATATCAGTAGATATCATTAGTAAACATCTTTCGTTTTTACTATGCCTTTACCTAACCGTCGAGGTTGTGGGTCCAAATCTTATGCTGCACCAAAAAATGTGTTAATCTAATCTCAGACTGTATAAAGCGTGATCTAACCTCTTTTAACATTTGGAATGGCAAATGGGAACAGCTTGCGGAAAAAAGGAGCCAGTGGAAGAAACGTGTCAAAAAGGGGCAACAGTTTTACGACAGAGCCTGGTTCTACAAATTAGCCATAGAAAGATGGAAGCAAAACTCCAGTGATATTCTTCCGCTAGTCACAACACACACATGTTCACGGTGTGGACGATCGTGCCGTTCTCGGATTAGTCTATTCAGTCATAAGAAAAGATGTCTCTTACCGAACACTGCTTAAATCATCTGTAATAACGTCAATGCCTTAATAATAATCGCAGTACTAGTCTGTTATAGATAAAAGTTACTGAATATATTAATATAATAACTCAGAAACAACTAACGCTTATTTACATATTTTTTGAAATACTTAGCAAAGTTCATACAGCCAGTAATAGAATAGAAAAACAAAATTGTGGAAGAAGTAAAAGAAGTTGAAACGAGTAAACGGCGCTTAGCTTAACACTTACTGGCCAAGTTCAACCGACTTGAAACAGAGTCAATGAAAGTTAAATAGTTCAGTGCGGGTGTAAAAGCTTTAAATTAAGGTGAACTTTCACGTAAATTTACTTAAGATCTCTCTAACTTTAAGAAATTGAACTTTTTGGTTTGTTTTACTTATAGGTAAATTGATTAAATCGGCGTGAAAGCTAGCGATGATACCTTAGCGGTAGATCCTTTGGCGTTGTGAAGTGAAGCTTTTAATTTGATCACACGTACCAAGCGAGCAAAAGGGCGAGGCAGTGCTCTCGGCCGAGTACTCGGTACGTATACTCGTTATGTTTTTACATACTGTGTACTTGGCCAAGAACACTGGGACAGTGTGCCCTTTTGCTCGGTACGAATGATCAGGGTACTCAGCTTCATCTCATTAATGAATGACAGATTGGTTTAAATATTGATAACATTATTCAATAAAATATTGTTAACATTTTTACATTAATTCAAATTAAAAATTAATCATCCCACCAATTTTTTTTACTTTGTATAGGATGATAAAATGTTTATTTACAACATAAAGATACAATAGAAGAACGTGACGTGACCAGGAGACGCAGCACAACAGCTAAGAGCAGTATTGTTGGAGCTACGGAAGAGGGATGCTGCTATACAATGTGTAGAGCATTGTCTCTTTCGTACAACTGCAATGATAATATATGGTATCATAGTACGGTTGCTGAAGGCTGGTTTGTATCACAGGCAAAGGACCAGTATTGGCATCCAACGCGGCAATGGACCTAGCCCGGAAGATAATGACGCGAAAGATTTTTTTGTCGCATTAGTTTAGGTTAGGCATTAGTTAGTTAAGTTCTTCATTTAGGTTAGTGTTGAGATTGTTATTCAGTTGGGTACTTTTTCTGGTCCAGTTGTATCTTTATGTTTTAAATAAATGTTAGCCAACTTAAATAATAATATATTAAAATAAAATTGTAAAATACCTAAACATAAGCACTATATGTAAGTAAGCCTATACTAGATTTCATTTTTGCTGCGCTGTGACAGGGTTCAAGTTGTCTTTATTTATCTTTAAGATCTTTCGTAATGTACACATCAATACAAATATTTTTTTTATTCTTTGATAGGCTGGCGCTTGACTACAACTTGCCTGATATTAAGCAATGATGTAGTCGACAATGGAACACGCCAGCCCAGTATACCGATTCACTCGTGATTACGAATGATTATTGGTGAAAAGGTGACAGTGGAATGAGCCTCCATATAGTTAGAAACCTTAAAGTAGCAACAATTCCGACCCACCCTCTAAAAGTCCGGTGAACCAATAAAGGCCCTTCCGGCTAATTGGGTTAGGTCATCATAAAAAAAAAAAGGCCCACCCTCTCTGCATGGTGTCACCAGACATCGTACCGGAACACGGCAAGGCCGCTTGGCGGTGCGGCTTTGTCTGGTGGGTGGTCATTAACCACGGCCGAAGCCTACCACCAGTTAAATTGTCACCTGATTTGCACCACCCGGGGATCACGTGTGGGGATTCAATTAAAGGTGCACACCCACGGACGAAGGTGACTCAACCCATTGATTTAATTTATACACATACATAGGTACTAACTTAAACACAGGTTTGTTTGCTTTGAAAATACTTCATAATTATTTACACTAACAAGTTATTTTTCTATCTTAAGTTCCATTACTTTAGTAAACAAACCCATTAGGAGTACCCCCACTTATAACTTTCGCCTCGAATTTTTTCTACGAAAGTAAGTAATTAATTTATTGCTGCCACAAATTGCTGAGATAAAATTAATTGTTACATATTATTTTCGCTTCAGAAGGTACTATTCATTGCCCTTTCAACTGTACCAATGTAAACAATCATGTTAATAAATACGAGTAATACATACTTATATACCTACTTTATTTTGTGTGATTAGATTTTGTCTTTAAGTATAGAAATAATTATCTACAAAAATTTGAAGAACAGAGACGGTTATTATTGACGTACCTATTAATTTAATAATTGATACCACACATAATATTGATAAGTACGTAGCAGACATGTAACTGTGTTTTTATTCATAATTCATTTGAAGGCTTTTGGAGGTTTTAAGACTAAAAATATCAAGATTAGCAGACAACTTTAGGTAGGCGTGAATAATCGGGTAAGAAGACGGTATTTCAATAAAATAACTACAGCAAATATCACTTCACCCCCATCTCTCGATAGCACAATCATGAATTCTACCAGTTAATTACAGATCGTTAAGATTACGTTGGATTAAATAGTAACGTTCACCGAGCACTTTATTGCATCTGCACTACCGGACGCCACAACGGTTCAACGCGCAGTGTCAGCCATTCTAAGATGATCGCTTCACCCGCGCTCGGTGTTCATTCGTTCGTTCATAATGACATTCTCGAGTGACAGGTGACTTCAAAGACGGACGCGATGACAGTATAAAATGACAGCCGATGCATTGAGAAGTAGATGTGCCAACACATTTATTTCATTGTAAACATGGGTATTTCAGTTTTGTTTACATTTATAATATTGATTTCCATGTTTTGTCATTACATAGGCATGCAAATTATTAAGTACTGAACATTTAAGAAAAACTTGTCACAGCATTTAAAAATAATGCCTGTTATAATCACTTAATACTAGTAAGAAAGCGATTATTATGCACACGGCCAATCAGTCAGTCTACTGGTCTATAGGATCACTAATATTTACCACTGCAGTACCTACTGGAGTTTAGTTTGTAGCCTATGGCGCTATAATTCACATTTAAATTTAATTAATACGTGAAATAATTTCATAGTATATGGCTAACAAGGTGAGCAGTCAACTATAGGGAATTGAGTTATACAAAAATTAGTATCATACAGGAAATCAAAATTAGTAACGTGCCAGATCTATTAAACGTTTATTATGGATTTTCTAATAAATAAAAACACTATAAGAATTTGTATATTTACTTTATCCTCTGCTACGATCACTAGTCTGTAAGTTTGTTATGGTGAATGGATAGATGCTTTTCTATCTCAAACTAAAGATTAAGATAATCTCTCAATATAGATAATAATCTCAAAATAAAGATTTCATTGGACTTCAATCCACTATGTTACTTAATTTATTGATTTTTTACTAGCTTGTTACTCGCGGCTCCGCCCGCGGGTTCTTCGGTTACTGCACGAAAAGGTTTAAACTATTTTTGTGCAGTCGGAAGGAACCTACTCTATGAAAAAAGAAGTCTGGAAATGGCCCAGAATCTCAAAACTTTCTCCTTATTAAATTTCACTATGAGTTTAGTAGTTTAGGCGTGAAAGCGTAAATGACAAATATTAAATTTAATAATATTACGATTACGATTACCGTAGCAGTTTAAATCTCTTAATTCTAAGTGAATGACTTCGCTGGCTGTAGTTAGTTTGTACACACATATTTTTGTTAATACAGTGTCGGAAATAGGTATAAACACAGCAGTAGAAATAGAAAACATTCAACGCAAACATAGCAATAACAAAAATGTTGTAAATAGTAATGATCACTAAAATAAACTTTCTTTCCTGCAACTCGTAATCGTTGTCGTAAAAGTGCTAACGATAATAATTATCCGTTTACGGAACATCACTACGAGTAGTAAGCCAATTGTGATCGAACTATCCTAATAAGAATCAAAAGAGCTGATTAGTTCGTCGAAGAGATGATGAGCCTTTAAATAGGCACCGGTACGACTGCATGACATGCAGATAACCTGAGTGAACAGTGTCCGCTCGGCCACGGGACATGCCGTCGTGCGGCGCGTTTTGCGATTTCATAGTTCTTTGCGTATTAGCTTCAGCAATGCCCAAAGAAAAGTAAAGATTTCAACCCATTTTAGTGTCCCACTGCTGGGCACGGTTTTCTCAACTGACTTACGAGTTGAAAGAGTCCTTAATCCACACACGCTTACTAAGTGGGGTTAGACAAGTGAACACGAATGGGCAATGTACAGCTAAGTCGAGCGGTTAAGCCGTGCGATTGGGCTCCACTATGATATTGTGCTCGGAAGGTTGTGGGTTCGCTTTCCGTCTCGGACAAACTTTATGAAACAAAAATGATTTGCTCTCTCTCTCCGTGCCTCGGAAAGCACCTTAAACCATTAGTCCCGGTTGCCATTTAAACATCTATGGCAATTATTACAGGCAGTCCAAAGTTTAATGTAATCTAACGCATCGTCTAACCATCTCGGCTACTGGCACAGAATAGTTTATAGTACTACTTACATAGGTACTTCAGGTTCCTTGTGGGTTTTCAGATCTGATGGCAGTCGCTCGTTTAATTCTAGTAGCAAGCTGCATCAGCTTAGACTGGGAGCCGACCCTAATAGTAAAGATAAAAGGCAAGGATAATGTTGATAATGCAAACTCACGATAAAATAGAAATGACACTGTGTTAGTATATAGAGTATTTAGGTACCGGATAATAAAAAAGATTCAAATCCTAGCAATTTTAGGTTTGTTACACAATATGGCCACAAAACCAAACGCACGTGGAATTTGAATAAACATCTAACATACGTGACTCGTGTACCTATTCAATCAAATCGGATTGTTTTGAAGTTCTGAACATTACGATTAAGCAGAATATAAGATGGAGTAAAGAGATGTATTTTTTTATTAGAACCTACCTAAATAAACTACGACCTTTTTACGTTCCTACTTTTTATCACTATAATCTTTGTCAATAAGATGATCCTAAAATTATGGACTAATGAAAGAAAAAATATTGGAAACGCAAATATTTTTAAATCAATCAGCAACGATAAAATAACATTGTTTTTAGGTTTTGGCATATTATTAAACTAATTAAGTATCGTCCTATTCGCGTATAAATGGTTTATTCGCATGAAATACTAAGAAAAAGTATTTATATTTTAGACAAAAACCGCCTTAAAATCTAAATAGAACAATGCCATATTCAAACAAGAAAAGAATTTTGAAAATCTTTATTTTCATATTAAATAGGGATTTTATTTGTTCTGAGCTCTGATAAAATATACTAGTTAATCTAAGGTTGTGAGTTTAACATCTGAAATTAGGACCTCACCTTTAAAAAAATACTTTAATGGCTTTGTCATTTATTTGTCACAATAACATACGAACATGTCCCTGTATATTTTATCGGCAAACAATTATAATCAATAAAAAATAAATACTGCTTCACAAAAAAAAAAATCGAAATTATAACAGAAAACAAATTTAAATACTCTATTATTAAGTCAAATGACGTAAGTACTTGGAATCCAAAGCAACATCAATAATTTAGGTAACTAGCAAATTTGTTTTGATTGTTGTAAACTTAACCGGCTTCATACATATTTAGAAAACATAGAACTATTATTGTTACTGCTACAACCATTTCTAAGAAAATAACAACGTTACCTTATTGTGTTGCTGAAGTAAGTTTCTATTTCTGACGCTGCTGTTCTTCGAGTTATTTCCTTTGAACGTTACAGGAAACCACAGTCAATATAAACTTGAATCAGAACTACGCCACGATTGTTCATAATTTTAACTTCAGTATCTTCATATAAATAGTTATTTAGACTTTATCACTTTTAAGTATCTACGATTTAATTTCCCACCCGTCCGATTCACATCCTATCGAATAAAAACAAAAACCTACCTATTTAAAATGCACAATTATTGAGTCCAAAATTAAAAGTTTCCCATAGTCACAAATGCTACTTTTAAAAATCTAAGGTCTTAAATAATTTTCAGCAAATCATAAATCATGAAATTTGTATCGAAGTTATTTACGCGGCGGAAAGCTTTTGCTACGGTCGCCGCCACACGTGTAGTGTCGACAACGGCTCGTTGCCGACTGGCAGCTTCACTGAAACTGAAAATACAAGGCTTCTCAGTTTTTCTCGTTTTTCCTCCCAACGTTTTTATCATAGGCTCGGGGGTCAATCAACTTCAAAGGAATGGTCTGAACATTAAGTGCCCTTTCTGAGCGAATCGGGGTACAGTTACTGGGGCAGTTTAATTGCGTTTTCAGATAAAAGAATGTAATTTAACGAAATTGATTGAAGTACAGTGTATTTTCCAACATTTTATGGAGTGCAATATTTAAGTAAATCAATTTTAATTGGGTATTGGTTTACGAAATAACTTTTTCTTCTGAAGTGAATTTTAAGTTTCGTTAAATAAATTCTACAATCATATCCTAACTAACTTCCTACTTCCTTCTTTCTGTATGTATAATATTAAAAAGGCGAATTTGTTTTTGTAGATGTTTATATGTGTGGATGGATATTTGTTACTCTTTCGTGTAAAATCTACTGTACGGATTTGGAAGAAAGACACAAAGATATATCCGAAATAGCACATAGGCTACTTTTTATGTAACTTGATGAGCCTTGCGGCTTCACCCTCTTTAAAATTAATATGTCATAATTGACACTTTCTAATTTTTTGCAAGCATAAATTATTAATATCTGGATGACCGAGCTTTGCTCGGTATTTTTTTTTAAATGACATTTTCTAAAAATGATTCCTAGCTAGATCGATTCATCGCCCCCGAAACACCCTATACCTATACTAAATTTTATGAAAATCGTTGGAGCTGATTCCGAGATTCCAATTATATATATACAAGAATTGCTCATTTAAAGATATAAGATTATATAAAAAAACCTGAAATAAGGACACCCATGTTTTTCTTATTGCAAAATTATGTACATTTCATTCATAATTTTAACTTTTAATTTAATTTCATTTTCGCTAATTGATGTCAATTGCTTTTACTCAGGAAATAATCATGTCAAAAAAGGGCAAGGGTGACGTCACATGATTTAAGTTTGCATTTTGCAGTTTGCATTGATGAATTTTAATTCTTTGTTGTCAATGTTTTGAAATAAAACTACTTTTTAACGGATTTTATCGCGGTTTATTTTAGATTTTTGATCCCGACGTTTCAAAGTCTTTTCAGACTTCATGTTCACGGGTGGACTGAGATATTTGACGTCCAAAAATATTAATCACAATTATTACTGACTACCTTCAAACATTAATATTTAAGTTGCGTTCCGATTTAAGCAAACTGAGCTCACAGTGTCTTGAATTCTAAGACAATACTATGTCAATGTTTTGGTAATTTTCCTCCAAACATTTTGATTTTCGCTTCCAGTTCATTTTCCTTATTGATACATACCATATTTGATAGAATAGATACTTAGAAATGTAAACAACTATGTGAGTAGGTACACAGTATGCAGGCTTCTCTCTTTTATCGTATCTTTTTTATAAATGATTCAGAACTTTTATTAACTGAGTTACCTATCTTTTTTCATACAGCGCTTGTTCTGCTTCACCATAATAATGTTTTATTGGAATAGTTCTAAATGTCAAAAAAATTCAACGTAGGCGTATTGTAGCTACCTATTCTACTTAATATGTATATTTGTGAAATATTTGAGGCATGACATCTTGAGTGCAAAAATATACATATTTATTTGAAAGATGCTTTTCATAAGACGGGCGTAGAGTTTTGACACTTGCTTTTTACGTCGCAGGTTATGGGTCCGGTTCCCACCGAAGAGAGACATTTGTGTGATGATGAACATTTCGGTTTGTCTTGAGTCTAGGTGTAATCTGTGTTGTGATACTGCATAATATGTATTTGATGATGTATGATATTTGTTTGCAAAAGAAAAGTAATGCTATAGATAGACCGTTTAACTCGCGTATCGCCTATCGCCAAGATTCTGACACCTCAAGCTGCACAGACAGTGATGATGATTTAAGCGATATGGATATTAGTGACGAATAGTCTTACATTACTTTTATCTGTGGTTAAATAGTTCTAAGAGATTTAATTAATGTTTTATGACTTTGTACCTCAGATGGCGATACGCGAGTTAAACGGTCTATCTATAGTTATACTTTAAAGAAGCAGCTCAAAAACTGATAAAAGTTAGTACTGACATAATTTTTCAACCATCTTCACGATCGAGGACGATATCAATTCAGATGTTTAGACTTTTTTTGTTTGCTCGAACTTAACTATGACACATAATATGAAACTACTATTCCGAAATAATCAACTTTGTTTTGATATTATTTCGTGTTAAAAATAATTTCTTTGTATAATCTTTATTAAATTTATACCTAGGTACTTGATTATTGACCAATGACCTAAAGTAAGGCCAAGTGTACTGACTAGCGTATATGACGTGACCTGGATGCTAAAAGGGGAATAGCTAATGAATTTTGATTAAGACAAGAGACTAACGAAAGGTGTGAAACAAACACCAAGACCAACTTTTTATGAACAACTAATTTAGTGTAACTTAGCTCACCGTATGTAATACGTATTTGAAACAAAAAATTACGATGTAGGACCTACATACATCTGACCTTTTCGGGTACTATTTAACTGGAAAGTTTATTGTCAGTATGACAAACTTCAACAGTGAAAGTAAGTAATACTAATCCCCGTATTCATAAACGTCTTAAAAGTTCATTATTGCTAAAATAGGTTTATAATTCGTTTGTCTTTGTCTGTCATCTTGACATTTATACTAGGAAAGAAAGAGACAAAATCCATTTTAACTAAAGAGTCTTATAATTTTTTTATGAATAAAACCGCAAGTATCTACACTTAATTTATCGACACGATTTGGCGAATTACCCCTAAAGAAACAGAACTTAGCATGTTGATACATAGGGTCGCTACCCCAGCTCTAGGGTGATTAGGTGCTCTAAGAATAACTGCAATTAGTAATCTGAATGTCTACATATGGCGTTTAAACAAGATATAATAGCAGTATTAGACATAGATAGCGGCTGTATGGGCAATAACATTTATGTATGTTTAATGTCAGTTTACTAAGTGGTAAACTTTAAACATTCCGTTACTGCGTGATTAACGATTTATACCTTTAATAGTTTCTAGATTCGTTGGTTATTCAATTATTGTAGTTAACCTTTGTCTGCAACTTTGTTTTAGGGAATACGAAGAGGTGCCTTAATATCTTACATTTTATAGAGGTCGGTTTCATGTCAGTTCTTTCACAGGTTTCCTTCATTGTTCTTGCATTGGATTGTTTAAATAAAAATCCTTGTTATTAAATAAATTTTTATCCATTTCATTTGGGGGTCATTGTCGATTTACTTTATTGCATCGCAAGAGTCATTTTTAATTTAGGTTATTGTCGTAGAGCGGTGTGAAAATTCTGTTAGTATTATTTTGTGTTGTGTCATAAAATACTTCTTAAAATAGGTCACTGACGTCAAAAGCCTACAATTATCTCTTCCGTCGCCATTGGGCTGGAATGTCACTCCAAACATGCAAAGGTTGAGCCATTTGTCGCACAATCTGGGCAATAAATATAACAGTTCCAAGAGATAAGGGTTTCAGTTATTTGTGTCTGCCTAAAAAACGAAATTCAACAATATATCCTGCTTTAAACAGGTTCTATGAGGTGAAAAGAAATTAGATATCTACATTTTATTCTGCAGTTATATCTAATCTATCACAAATATTATTAAGCTGAAGAGATTGTTTGATTAAACTCTCTAATCTCAGGGACAACTTATCCGATTTGAAAAATTCTTGCACTTCTAGATAACCCATTTATTGAGGAAGGCTATACTTTTTGTCTCATTACCAGGCATTATATAAAATGTAGGGCACCCGGGCGAATCTGCTAACGGCGGAAAGCTATAATCTAGGTTCACATAGTATTGTCTTAGATTAACGCGAATATCAAAAATTGAAATAAAACTACATCACAGTCCACCCGTGAACATAAAGTCTGAAAAGACTTTAAAACGTCGGGATCTAAAATCTAAAATAAACCGCGATAAAATCCGTTAAAAAGTAGTTTTATTTAAATAATCTAGGTTATGACAGACAAACCCGAGCTTCGAGAGTAGCAGTAATAAGGTCGTGCTGGTCATTTAGTCCCATAAAATAGGTATGACGACAAGGTATGAATAGTGCTATATTAATTAGTCCGCCAATAAGATTATAAAAAAATGTTAGACATATTTTTGCTCTATCATTGAAATGAAACAATAAAGTTATGTGGAGTAGGAATGCGAAACGTCATACAGAGTATGAAACTTACCTAAGCGTGACGTCATTCGAGATTTCACTTGGACGCTCCTATCGCCGTAATCCATAATCACACACAAAAAAAAAAGTTTTATAGGCCGACCGCTTAACTCGCGTATCGCCTATCGCCAAGATTCTGACTCCTCAAGCTACACAGACTGTGATGATGATTCAAGCGATATGGATATTAGTGACGAATAGTCTTACATTACTTTTATCTGTGGTTTAATAGTTCTGTAAGAGATTTAATTAATGTTTTTATGACTTTGTACCTCAGATGGCGATACGCGAGTTATACGGTCGACCTATAGTCCAATTTTTTAATTTATATATCTGACGGACAAAACATAAAAAATTCTAATAACTATTCTAATTCTTTGTTGTACACAAAACACTTACATAAACAATCAATAAATAGGAAACAGCACATGTACACAGGCGAGCTTAATTCAAATGCGAATTTTCTACCAGCAAACCCTAGGTAAGGAGACATTGGGAAAGGTGCACAACAAATCATTTTAAACTATCTGGTAAGCTAGATTTTAGTCTGTAAAGCTAGTTTTGCGATATAGATTAGAAACATCCATCCATGCATACCTATATCCTGCCAAACTTTCGCATTCGGTAGTAGTTATTAGAAAAGTTATCCAATGCCATTACCAACCTACCTGTTATGGTTCCCTTCCATTAAATATTGCATTAGGTAGGTACCTCTAATAGGAAGGTAAAACTGTTTAGAAGCAAAAGTTGTAATGTAATTAATTGAGGCACCTACCTATAATGGTAGTAGGTACCTTTATTGAGTATTATTATGATGTAGGTATAATTAGATATAACACTGGTGAAGTTTTTTAATTCCAAAATTGTCTTGAGCTTGACTACAACTTGCCTGATGTTAAGCAATGATGTGGTATTTACCAGTTCACTTGTGATTACGAATGATTTTCAGTGTGAAGGTGGCAGTGAACCGTAGAGTAGTAACAACAATTTCGACCCACTCTCGATTCACACACAAAAGGTTCCAGGACCACACGGAGATGATGCTTAGGTAGTCAGTAAGTGCCTATTCAGCGTTATAAATGTAGGTTGTTGTAGCATGGGAACTGCTGTCAGCTAAGGAACAGTAGGTACAGCCCAGATTGTTTGCAGCCAAAGAGATACAAAATATTTTAGAGTCTTTGTTCGCTACTGTTTATAGCTTCATCAGGCATCTCGTTGGAATACGAGTCGATCGTTCGTGCCTTTGTAGTTAGTGACTACGCAGACTTTACTTGAAGTTTTATGTAACCTCGCACACCTACCTGCGTCGCAGTACCTGAACACGCCGAACTCCCGCCCGAGCTGTGGCTGACAGTCGACAGTGTCACCACGCCGACCTATTCTCATCGGACGCTGCGGCCCGCGAGCCGCGGGTGTGGTCATTTGCATTCAGTTTTATTTCAAATCCAGTGCAATACATGCAGCGACAGGAACGACTGCGCTGACTGCGGCACGGGCAGATGTACAAGCAATGACTGCGTCGACTGCGGTGCGACCACAATAGGCTAATTCACGTAATTTCTTGACGCGCCCATCAAGTTGCGGTGCAGTTTCAATTATGTTCACGTCTTAGTGTAAAATGGTATTCTCGTAATTGTCATATTATATCATGGACGTCAAAGCGCTCGCGTGACGCGGATTTGATGCGAGCGTATCTGACAGCGGTTGTCAAAATTACGATAGTACGAAAAGGGCTGTTTTGATCGAAACTTACTGCAACTGCACTGCAACTGAACTTATTTCATTAGGTGAATTGGCCTTGGTCTGCGTTTTCCTTTAGATCAGTGAGTCAGTTCATCTAGCACTAGACACTAACAAGCCAGGGCTTTAGGCATCAGCCTCATCAAAATTCACTGTGAAAATTTTAGCTGTACTCTATGATCGGTCATGATGATGAGAACGAAACTCTAAAATTAATTAATTAAACTATAGTTTTGAAGAGTTTTGGGACTCATCCATATTAATTACTAATAGTACTTTGGGTAGTAGGAATCGATTAAAGTATTAGAGTTAAATGAGTTACTAAAATAGGTAGGTACCTGAAATCAGCTGATATAGCTATTGAAAATAATGGACTCGCCTTTTTTTACACAACAGATACTAATGCAAACATATGAGGAAAATAAACTCCTAGTTTACGTCAAAGATTTCAATTTTTAAATATCTTTATATATACCTATTAAAATTTACATTTTGAATTTACTCAATGAAATTAATGAATGAAAGGATTTTTTAAAACTTACCTGCTAAGGGGATTAAACGGGGACCAGGAAAAGCCACGGTTTGAAGCTAGTTATTACAATATAATGCATGTGCAGTTAATACTATCGTTCTTAAGCCATATAATCTTATTAGTGCTAAACTCGTTATGTATTGCGGTAAAGAAATTGGAAATTCTAACAAAACTACTCCCTGGAGCCAAGTTAGTCGAAATTAAAAAGTAAGATTCGAAGCGGAACGTGCTGCGTGGTTTGAATTTAGAAAAGTAACTATAGTTTACTAAAAACGGCCAAGTACGTGTCGGACTTATCACATTTAGGGTCCGCAACTATTTCCCGCCCTCTATTTAAAAATATTTTTTAACTATTTGTAAGTCAACAAGATGGTTATTACATACTGTGAAAATTAGAATTAATAATAGGTAAGTAATTAGATGTTATCATTGAATTATTTAATATTATCTTGCCCACTTCAAAATAGCGGCAAGTAGGTACAACAGCAGGTACAGGTGCGACAGGTTTTTTTGCCAGATTCAGGGTCGGAAATGGTAGGATCGCTATCTGATCGTCGTCTATCTGTCTTTCGCGTACTATGCATTTTTCTTCAAGTTATAGGTTTAGCTTAAGGTTTTAAAAGATACAACTAGCCCTTATCTAAAGAAGTAGGTATTAAGTAAATAATTGGGTTGTGGGTGCTATTATAATAATACTTTCGGATAATATAGTAATTAACAACAATAAATACTTACCTACTGTACTTACTAGCTGAGGTTATAAGTCTCCTTGTCACGGTTATCCCGCGAAAGGTTTATTTAAATAGAAAGAGTAATACGGTTTCTAACTTCGGCCACGCGTGAGTGATACCTCAGTTCCTGTAAGCGTACACAGGCTTCAGTAGCGTTTATCAATACGTGGGTTGTATATTTATTTGTTGACTTTAGAAGTATAAAAAAGGATTGAGTTAATCCAGCAGATAACATACAGTGAAGTATAAATAATTCGCAATACGTAACCGATCATCTTGCTATAACTGTGTTTGTCATTTCCTTGCGAATGTCCATAGATATTTGAAGTTCCGTTGACGTGCCGCGCTTACAAAGTAATTGTACATGTTAATTATTATTCGGGTATCGCTTCTTACATGCATATTGTTGGTTGGTTTGAACATCCGCTCAATCACTGAGCTAACAGCTGATTCGATAAAGAACAACTGATTTTAAAACTTTCATTTCTTTACTATAACTACGTATAGGTACAAAGCAAAACATTAGTTCATAATTTTACTGGATTATGCAGAAACAAACGAATTATACCTATAGCTACTTTAGTTATAATAAGCTTATATAAGACGTTTATGAATACGGGAGTTAATTTATAATATCGCATAATTTCGCTGATTACAAACACGCCATCCGCCCCATTATAATGCGAAATGGTTTTACAGTTTCCATGCCATAGTTCCATAAACTTATACTTATTAAATACAACATATCAAAGTCCAAGAACTAATTATTCAAGGACATGTGACACTCATCAACCCGCACTAGGCAAGCGTGTGTGGATTAAGTTCTAAATATTAAGTCGTAAGATTATTGAGAGAAGATCCGTTCCCAGCAATGCAAAGATACTAAAAGGATTGAAGTGAGGTTCATGAGATACCAACCAGTGTGTAGGTATCTCATAAACCTATACATCGCCCATCTATCTGTCAGCAGTTTACTATTCCGCTGACGGACAGATAGGCGGACTGCGGAGTCTTAATAATAGGTCCCTTGCTGTACCTACACCTCAGCGCGTCTGCACCTAACCCTAAAAATATTAAGAAGCTATAGGAAATACACATCAATGATTTATCGAGACCTTGCGACCTTAACTTGTACAAGATGTCTGTACCAAAACTCAATGAGACCAGATTTATGAACTAACTTTCCGTGAATTTATGAGTAAAGTTCATATCTAGTAGTTTTAACATGACAGTTATCATAGCGCGAGAAAAAAACGCAAGGCATTGGAGGTACACTTGAGAAGAAAAGTTTTCCAATTTATATGTAGGAAAGTATTGATTTACAAAGGAGTGGTCATGTAGGTTCAGTTGGAAGATTGAAGGATCCATATATGAGTTTTATGAATTTATGTAGACACAGTCAAACTTTGAGTAACTTTTTGAGTAGGCTTGAGTATCTACTATTGTTATTACTTACCTAGTATACTAGGTAAGTTAATAACTACAGTTATTACCGATATTACTGAATTACTAAATAATTGAGTTAGTCCTATAACATCACCCGACTGCAACATTTAACGAAGCGATAAAATATTCTACATTAAAACGTAGGTGCAATTGATGAAAATTGAATAAAAATATTATACTTACAATCCATCAAATCTAAGAAGTACCGTTTGACAGTTCTAAACGTAGTACATTTAGAATTTTATTTTTTGTATGAAAATTGTTTATGTTATGTTAAAATAAAAATAGCTTCATAATTCAATTATTTTACAGGAAAGCTAATAAAAATAGTGTGAATTACGCCTCTATAAAGCTAATTTAATAGAAAACAGTGAAACGTCAAAAGGTACTTCTTAGATTTGTTCAATTGTACGTGTTTGTCTCATAAATGTGATATGTATGTATGTCGCATATATTATGTATAAACGGGCAGTTAAAGGGCAAATCCAAGAAAAATAAATAACTGGTTGGCAAACCTGATGGTAGACGGTCACCATAGCCGATAGACTAGTAATGGGTCGTTGATGTGTTTTCTTTAACTAAATTAGCGTTCGTTAACCAGTTCATCAATTAGTTCAATTCGTATTATAATGTGTTACATAAAGCAGTAAAAAGCAACTTGCAACGTATACCGTTCGTTCATTGAAAGTTTTTTGTTCAACGTTACGACGTTCAACGAGTTCTACTAACGAGTCTACTGCCCGGGTATTACTTTATTAAGCTACTAGCTTTCCGACAGCGGCTTCGCCCGCGTGTATGTCGGTTATCGCACCAAAACATTACCTTCTTTTTGCGCAGTCGGATAAAAACTATCCTATGTCCTTTCTTGGGTCTCAAACTACCTCCATACCCAATTTCATACAAATCGGTTCAGTAGTTTAGGCGTGAAAGCAACACAGACAGACAGAGTTACTTTCGCATTTATAATATTAGTAAGGATTGCATAGCTTTTATCGCGGGCTTTGAGCGCGGTAACCGAATCAAGAAATTCCGTAACGAAAATAAACCTAACACCCCCTTTCCGACCGGCACAGCAGTGTGGCGTTGAGAGCCGTGCATTGTCTAACGTCGTTTCAGTGCGACAGAGTTCGGCACGGTGTTTGTGTGCGTGTTATAATATAAAGAAAAGAAATAAGAAACATAGGTTACATACATATTATGTATGTAACCTATGTTTCTTATTTCAGTTACCTTATACTATAGTATCACTGATAAAAATTCCTGAAAAACCTACTTGTATTGTTAGATAATAAAGATATTTTATACAATATTAACGTCTCATTTATTCAATAAAAGAAAAAAAAATGGTTTTCTTATTGGTCACTACGCCCAAAATGTAACTAAATTAATATCAAAGAAAAAGAAATACTGCACAAATAAAATAAATAAATAATTATAATTGTATAAAATGATAAAAAATCATACTTATTAATCCCCGAGCGCCACACGTATTTTTACGTATCTTAGACTTCAAATGATGTATCTATGATGATGACCATCTATGATGTTGTTTTCAACGTAAGTTTCGTTGAATTTGAATTGAATTGAAATTTGTTTGAATTCAAATACGCAGTTCTTTGATACAGAAACAGATAACGTTAAAACGTTGACAGGAGATTAACGGTTGATTTAAATAGTTCGTTATTTCCACGTCCATCGCTATCATGGACGCTTGCAACACTAAATTAAAGCACAAAGACGCATCAGTGCACAGTGCACTTGTCATTTTCGACTTTTTACATATTTTTTGAAGTACAGAATGTTTGCAGTTGGTATGCCAATAGAAGCTAGTTATCTAAAAAACTCTAGCAATATTCTTACTCAAATACACCGCGATGTGTTGTCGGTCATAGTGAGTTTTTCACCGGATCAACGTCATCTGTCAAGTATGACAGGTGACATCGCAGAGCTGTTCGACTGAATGAATGAAGAGTTTATGGATAGTTTTATGATTATGTATATTGTTCTTTGTCTGTATTAACTGTAACCATTTAAATCAATATATCGCTGGACCCCGTGCGAGTTAGACGTCCGCTGGCGAATCAGTAGATCAAATTACGAGAGCCAAGTAGAGCGGTCGTGTGCGCGGCTAATCCACCTTTTATCATAGTTTTGCTTACTGAATCCCTAGGAACCCATAATAGTTTAATATTGGGTAGGTAGGGTACTCTGGGGGTTACTCTCTAAACGATAGATATTAGGTGGATGCTTGGCAGTATAACTACTCACTGATTTGGTATAAATAAGTGGGTAAGTTAATATACAAGACCATCCTGACACTATACTACAATATTTCTACGTTCACCGTAAATACTTCTAGTTTAATACTGGGTAGGGTTCACTCCCTCCTCTTGCAGATGTATTATGTACCAGACGAACGAATTACTTTTGATCACATTGTTCTACAAAAATAATATCAATAAAGATGCAACACAAAACGTCTCAAAAGAGCTATTTTTTGTTTCATAAAACACCGCCAAGTTATGATACCACTTTTGTCATAATACTTCAGACTAATAAGGATTTTAAATTACTTCATTATGCATTTAATCGAGGTGTTTCAGAACTCGAGTCTTGTCTTTTTAAATTCCCCTTGGGTGTATGATAGCTGAAATGATTAATGGAACCGTTTCGTTTCGTAAATGTTTCTAATTTGGATGAACAGCTTCAGACAGTACTTACGAGTAGGTACTTACGGGCTGATGTATTTTGTTGGCAGCACTTATACACATAGCATGTATACTATATCTTTTGTAAGTAGTGTTTGAACTTTATGCATAATAATGATGCAGTACAATTGTTTTTACCTATTATTAAGTATTTGTACCGTTATTCATAAACCAGTCTATCAGTGTACCTATATAACGTATACGTATGTGTATTTGAATCTATTTATAAGTCCGAAACAAAATTTATGATAACATTATAGTAAGGCGGCTGCTCTGCTTCGCTTCGCTCCCTCCCGCCTTAGTTTTTTAACCTAATCTATCCGAGTCGGATTGCACTGAGTAGGGTGTTACAAGCAATTTCGGTGGGAAATGATGTGATAATTACGGCTTACAATGATTATAACAAACGATGTTATGGATATTGATTTTATGGTAAACAATGATTATAACAAATGATGTTACAGAAATTAACTTTATGGGAAACAAAGTTTCTAGCACGTGACAACATAGCAATGCCTCCAATTACTATAGTAAACTGTCATAAGCAGATAATATCTAGAACTACAAACAAAATACTTTAATAAGAATAGTACCTATACGTACCATTTGCCAGATACCAGCGCCATCAACGAAACTAACCAACTAACTCACTCAAAAACATTCATTAATATCGGACAGTCCTTTCGGAGATTAAAAATGAGTGACATTCAAATAGTCATACCTATAGAAAAATGTTAATCCCTCCTTACTTACCACCAATAGGTAAATATGTATAAAAATTACATACTATTGGTTGAAACAGACTAAAGATGACAATAGAAGTCGCCACATGGATCTGCAAGCGAAACTATTCTTTGTCACCTATGAATCTGCAAGAGGCATTTAACCTTAGGGTGGCAAACTAATTGTTTTAGTAACTGTACCTAACATAGTTACTTATTTTACTGTTACGTTCATTATTGAGTGATGAAAGACTTTAATGAATGTGTAAATCTCATCTAGCCATTCCTTTCATTATATTTAATTAAAATACTTCGTCGACAACGCATAACGTCGTAATTTTCATTAGTCACCTTCGTAATAAACTTTGAAATTTAATTTACGATCAAAAGCTTGGTAATATTCAGAAAACATTTTTTTTCATAACATTCAAATTGTGTTTTTCAACGAAATTGAGTGACAATGGCACAAATTAATACGGCGGCGTGTGTGTAACTAGGGTTGCCCTAACGGTCAACCAACCATTCGCCACTGGTGGCTTGAATTTCTTTATCATCTTCTTTTAATATAAAAAATACCTATTAGTATCTATACAGGTAGGATAGGTGAAATTCTTTTTAATCAAAGAACCCTACCTCACTTAACTATGTTTCCTTTGTATGTACCTATGCACCTTTCCTAGATTAGTTTAGTTAGATAATCATATCACTAAATTGCGACTGTATATTGTAGTCATATTCCTAGTAATATAGTAATGATGAATCGCTTTTTTTGTAAGGATCTTCCAATATGTAATAATATTCTTAATGATATAATTATATCACGGCTATAACTATTTACTGCCACACAACGTAGCTCGTGGCTACAACACATCATTCGCAAAAGTGTATATTGCGAGCCCTCTCGAGGAACTGTATTTATTTTATTCTGTATCTTTCTTAACTCTATTTTCTTCTTGGTACATTTTAACGTTATTTTCATATCTTCGTAAGTATTTAAGACATATATTATATTTATATTTTATTCTAATTTAACGTTGCGTAAATTAGCAACATCACTGTTCTATAATTTTTAAATCCTATCATCAATTATCAGGATTATAAAAAACTCAATAAAACACCTACCTATTTATTTTATAACTACTATTTTAAAGCATTTTAGGCATAAACCAAGTTCTCTCCGTTTTGTTTTACTTAAACCTTTTTATACATAACTGTTTTAAGTATTAAAAATATAGCTAAGTTTAGATTATTAAGCATGTTATAAAACTACTTTTTAACGGATTCTATCGCGGTCTATTTAGATTTTAGATCCCGACGTTTCAAAGTCTTTTCAGACTTCATGTTCACGGGTGGACTGACAATACTATGCATGTTATAATTCAATTTAGACGTCCAGTTTTAGGTTCATAAGTACTTTTTGAGTTGTATTTTACATATTTGTTTAGCTATTTAATTAATGTTTGAAGAATATTTTGACGCTTTAGTTTAGGTTTAGTTAATTTAGCTCTTAATTTAGGTTAATATTGTTATTGTAAGGTTTGTTTTGTTTGTTGTTTGTGTGTCAGTACCTTTCCTTGTCCAATTATATATTTATGTTAAAAATAAACATTAGGTAGTTTTATGTTTTAGTCTAAGTTACTACGTAAGTTTTTTTATAGGTATCTATTATATATAACTATTACCTTATTTGAAAAAAAAACATGTAAATTACATGAACAACTAATTGGATTAGGGCAGCGTTTACGTGTCTCGGTTTTTCTTCGTTGAAAAGTTGTAGCCGATGTTTTCTTGCTCAGGCACCTACTTTTCTTTTATAAGCAAATTGAATGATTTGGAGATAATTTTGAACAGAGAAAAATGTTTTTACATAACATGATTATTTAATAAGACATTTGAAATGTTTTGATATTTTGCAGAAGAACGGAGCACGAGTACCTGGTATAATTGAATTTATCTTTTTCTTGAATTGTTTCTATAAAAATATCATTCCCAGCTCCCACTTGACACAGACAGAAAAGTCCTCTTGCGTAAGAAGTTGATTTTTCTTCCATGGTCCACATTCTCTCAATTTGGTCTTACGCTCAAAAATTTCTGTTGGTCAAGGCGATGCTCTAGCAACCCACCCACTTTGCACTGCACTGGTACAAATTAAAAACCTAAACCTTTCTTATGAATCACTTTATCTGTTGGTAAAAACCGCATGAAAAGTACGTTGTCACAATAGTCTGTGCAGTAGTTTTTGAGTTTATCGCTATCAAACAGAGGAAGCCACTTCATTTTATACCAAGTAAAGATCTTGATAATATATTGAGAAAAGCACAGGAACGTCATAAGGATAGTATTGCCATAGAGCTACTTATTATACTTTATTTGATAGCAGTGGAAGGCACTATAGCTAAATATTTCATGCTAAGTAGAAGGCTGGGCCTTCATATTAAATATATAAAACACAGTACTTAGACATCGGTAGGTGATTGAACCAAAAAAAATGAAGATGAACGAAAATAAAGAGGCAATCAAGACAACAAACTCTTGAACAAACCTCGTTTTCAACTCGACTTGTTATTGATAGCGTTCTTTGATATACCAAAAACAATCGACAAAACAATCATTTACATTTTTCGGAAGCTATTTAGCAGTTCGTGACCTGATCAACTCTGACAACGACCTCCTATAAATCTCTATAGCTGTTTGCAGATATTTTTTACTAAAGGTGGAAACACACTTCAGCTCCTCGCCCGCGGCGACTTTTTGTAGTGGTGCAGTAGCGATGCTGACGCGCGTTTGTGTAGATATAGACGCCATGCGTTCGCTAGATGTTTGCCTTCGCCCAAACTACGGTTAAATCGCTATGCGAACGCGATTTTGCCGTGATTCTGTCATGATGTGTGTGTTGCACTGAAGCTCGGTCTTACTAAAGCGCCACCTTCTCTTTGTTCTCTCCCCCACGATGTCCCACACGGTGGCGTATTTGCATCGCTTTTTTTAGCGCATTGCAAATGTTACTATCGCTCGTTAACGCGACGCGCGACAGCATCACCGCAAAAAGTCGCCGTGGGCGAGGGACCATAATAGATGGATGTAGAATGTAGTATTTTGTATTTTTCTGTATTTTTGATGCTGGTATTCTAAATCATCGAGAATAATTTAAGTAGGTACCCTCGAGAGATTCATCATTGAGATATCAAACATTAAATTCTGCATTTAAACACCTAAATAGATAAATAAGATGTAACATGGAGCTGAAAATTACTGGTCCAAGAGAATCAAAGACGCTTCGCACCGACTGAATTTCACAAATAATTTTTGTCATATAACCATAAGAACAATTCATGGGCCCTTCTGACAATGTGCTGTGACCTTTAAGCTGGGAATGAACCGCATTGAAAGCTTCAGACCCGCCTCTTTTGTGCAAATATTTAAACCAGAGTCTTTTCGTTATAAGGCATCAACCTCTTTTTGGCACTTCAGTTTCCCTTACACTTGATACTAGAAAGTTATGGGTAAAACGTTGCTCCCTTCTTCAGTAGATTGAATAAAAATATTAGACTTAGGTTGAAATTGTGAGAAAAATCTAGGCAATTACAGTTTTGTTTACTTTATATCGGGTTCTAGAGAATATCTACTTGTAGATCACATACCATCACTTGATTATTACCCGATGCTGTAGGCAGAGGTGAAATCACCCACTTTTCGCCGGTTATCTTTGCGGCCCATTTGGTATACGGGGCGACCCTTTTGCCGATCATCAGTCACAACTTCAAACTTCAAGCTGTAACTAAGAACCTCCAAGTATATTAGAAAAATCTTTTAGCTCAACCTGCGAGCGAGATGCTACTTAGATATTGTAACTGCGTTTGTGAGGATGTATGGATGTTTCTCTTTCATGGGGAAAACGGCGCAACAGATTTGGATAAAATTTTGCTTACACATATTTTATTAGTTAGTACCTAGATTAACTTAAGTGGCAATTTTTATCCCTACAATACATTATATTCTGTTGGGATGACTCCTGTACTCCACGCGGGAAGAGTCGCAGGCAGCTAATAGATTTAACTTGGTATCTAATCTATCTATTGGTTTACTGAAACTTTGGTACCCCGATATTACCATAACTACAGTAACTTACGTGTAAGTGTTATCTAAGTTGAGTGCGGCTAAGAGGAAGTAAATAATGGTTACGTAATAGGCTTGACTTCGGGGAAAGAGAATCGAAATTCTATTTAGTCCGTTAGATAATAAAAAATAAGTATTGGACTCGTAGGTACTTTTCGTCAGTACAAATAATTAAAAAGTACGGACGTTGATTTTAGTCACCTTCATTTCATTAGTCAACCTTTCTCAATAGGCATCTTTTGTCAATTTTATGAAACATAATTTATAACTAAAGCATACGTGATTAAAGTTTTAAATGCTTCGCTCTGAGTTCGACAAACATAATTTGAAGAAAGTAGCTTAAACTTTCAGAGCAATGAATCCCTAATTGAGACATAAAAGAGTCTACAAAACAGTCACCCCACACGTTTGAAAATCGCAAACTTTTTACAACAGCAATTTTTCAGAAAAACTAGCAACGTTTGTAAAAGAAATAAAAATCATCGATTTACTTTATGCAAAGGGAGTCGACCTTACAATTGTTTGTACAATTATATCTGTAAGCACTCACCCTACCACGTGTTTTTATTTCATTGGGTTTTCTTCCCACGCAGAAAGCGTTGTAAGAAAAAGACTCAATCTAGCGAGAAAATTATATTGTCTGTGTTATTTCCGTGTGAAATAAGGTAAACGAAGAGAAAATCTTGAATTATGAGCGTTAAGAAGATATTAAATTATTAAAAGCAATTGCTAAAAAATAGCCTCAGGGTTGACTATAATATCCGTGTTTTTCTTAGCTTTTTTGGTTGTATCTTGTAAAATAAGTACCTAATAATATCTTGTGAGTAGTGACAAAATTGCATCAAAATAATTTCGGCGCCCTCATGAAGTTTTTCTACTCATACAAAATACTGCAAATTATTTATTACAAGTTAAGTAAACGTAAACACTTTTCCCGTATTCATAAACGTATTTCAAGCTCATTATAGCTAAAATAGGTTTATAATTCCTTTGTCTTTGTCTATCATCATTAATACTAGTAAAAAAGAGACAAAGTCCATTGTAACTAAAGAGTCTTATAACTTTTTTATGAATAATCCTATAATACCTTACGACAAAATTCATTTTAACATTAGAGGCTAATAAGAATTTTTCGAATAAGGATTAGGCAAGGCACCTTTAGGCATACGCAACCTAATACTTACCCAAAAAACGTCGAGAACCTTAAAGGTAGGCAGATTTATTTTTGCTCAATATTCTTCCATAAAAAGGTGCTTTAAATTTATATTACCTTCTAAGTTCGTATAAGTTGGAAGGTGCTTCTTTATTAAAATTAGTATTTAACAAAGCTGCGCTTGCCCGTAATGATATACAATAATTTACCTTAGTTGTTAATATTAAAGTTTCACTAAAAATTGTTTAACTTCTCATAATATTAGCCTAGAGAAAATAGCCACAGCTTATATTACATTAATATAAATAAGTTTCCTACATGCTATCTTGCAACAAACGTATATTATGCTTAGCTTGTGTAATAAAAGGGGCTTATGTGCGTACAAGAGTTAACTCATCGCGGATTGAACAAACTTTCTGAGGCTCAAATCCACTAATTACACAATCTGACGTTTAGTGAATAAACATAGAATTTAGTTCAAGAAAATTTGGAGTTTATTGATAAATTATGATTAAAGATTGGTGAGTTTAGGTAAAAGACAATTTCGGGGTACGTAGAAAGTTAAGCGGTTACACTCTGCCTACAAGAAATCGCGTAACTTATGTGTTTATTCAGATGCTCCCGGTTTTGTGATTCAACTGTGCTCCAGATTCGTTTGCTTGTCTTTGATGTGTCTATTAAGTTTCATTGCGGAGAGATTGTACAAAATTTTAGGAATATTGACATTAAAACAAGATGTTTTGGTTTGCAATGTCTTGATTCAGTAGCAAGACCAACTGCACTATTTTGCTTTTCTGAAGATCCCATATGACATACCTATTGCCAATATTCGAACTTCGTTGTTCGAAGCCAAAACTTAAACTATAAACTTTAGAGCAATATTAAAATATGAAAAAGAAAAACTCAGTGGAAACCTTGTTTTTCCTATTCCGTGGTGGAAACCGTACGAGTTGCTCAAGTCAGTTTACACTGTCATTACAAGAATAATTATAATAATAATAAATTAATTTACTACTACATAGTGCAGCAATTTAAGCAGGTCATGGGACACCCTTTCCCAAACTAGGCAGGAAACCTGTCTGTATCTTGGGAAAAGTCATCCAAATCGTGTTTTTTTATATGTTCCTTCATGTCTTTATACAATGGTTAGAAGCTCTTTGGTATCGCTGTATGTTAATTCAGAAGTAAATAAATGCTTATGTACCTATTCGTAAGAATCTTTAAATAATTATTAGAATAGGTTGTTGAAGTAGTAAGTAGTTATTATGTATATTAGAATTTAACAGTGGAGGTGTTGCATATTATAATACATTATAGGGTAGTTGTAGTTAGTAAGCGCGTAACCATGTACTTGTGTGCTGACATTGCTAGGTAATAAAATACTCTGGTATTGAACGCGCGCCTTTTATTTATCAATTTTTACAAGAGAAGTGTGTGTTTGTACAATGTCTTGGAGAGTAGCGATTGAGTTATTTGCTGCAACGTTAGCATCTGTAGCATCCATGACCAGGGCTAAGTCAGCGGTTTCGACATCTTTTACAGCATTGGTGTAATTTAAACGTGTGGTTATCTGTACGACACAGCGGTTCACGTTGATTTTGTGTAAGCATAAGGCTGTAGCATGATGATCTGTGATGCTCGTTTCTAGTACAAAGGAATTTGATGAGGATTTCGTCTTAAGTATTATGTGGTCTAGGCAAGTATTAGATCTTGGTCTAGTGGGGTGTAGGAAAGCTGGCAAAAGTCCCAGAGTTGCTGTGCAGAGAAGATATTCATGCGAGTCAGAGTTCTCATTATTAGGTTTGATGTCAATGTTTAAGTCGCCCATTATTATAATCGATTTAGTGCTAGCCAAGGCAGAGACTACAGTCTCTAGATTATTGTAAAAATTTGTAAGATTGGTATACGAAGGTGAACGATATACGCTAACTATATGGTCGTGTCTTGTATACGACAGATTAGACAATTTGCGTCCTCAAAGTAGGGCGGTTCGGTAACATTACATTGTATGCTATTTTTGACGTATATTACTACTCCGTCGTTTTGTATTGGATTATTCATGGTGGAATATGTGGTATATCCATCTATTTTTGGGGTTGGGCAAGCATTTTTTAATCGGCATTCTGATAGTATCAGAAGATCAAAAACTATGGGCATTTGTGCAAGAAAAATTAAAAAACTGTCAAGATTTTTGTGTATGCAACGTATAATATGTACAATTTATAGTGACGTTTTCGGTAAGTTTTGTAAAGAAGAGTATTCATGTGGGGCACAAATGTCAAATTTGGATACACTGAGTTGATCAATTTCATCAAGAATATTATTTAAATTATAAAACAGTAATAGTGCGATTAATTTTTGCGTTGGTACCTTTAAAGAAATGAAAGTGCCAGGAAAGTTAAGACCGAGCTTCATGTTTGTTAGATTATACGTGTTAGCTGAGTGGTATGTGATAAGTGTATTGTATGTGTGCGTGTTGTGTTTTGTGTTAAAAACTACCTTTATTATTACGTTATAACTATTTGATACTATTTTAAAGTAAAAAATAACTAAGATAGATAGCATCTTTGAGTAGCAATGTACGAATACTCATTTTTGTTTTGACGGGCCGGTGGCGTGGTCGGTAAGATACTTGCTTTTCACGCCGCAGGTCGTGGGTTCGATTCCCACCCGGGATAAACATTTCTTTAAATATGTCTTTAAATTGTCTTGTGTCTGGGTGTAATTATCTATATTTAAGTATATATTTACAAAAGAAAAGTATTATATGTAGTATATTACCAGATATCTGGTTTCCATAGTACAAGCTCTGCTTAGTTTGGGATCAGATGACCGTGTGTGTTATACTAGGCCTTGACGTCTATTACAGACGATTTAAGCAGTGTTCTGTACGAGGCACCTTTTGTGATGGCTGAACAAACCAATCCGAGAACGGCAGGATCGTCCACACCGCGAACAAGTGTGCTCCGCGACTGGTGGAAGCATGTCACTGGCGTGTCGCTTCCCTCTTTTTAAGGCTAATTTGTCGAACCAGGCACCGTCATGAAATTGCTCACCATGCCTGACACGCTTCCTCCACTGGCTTCTATTTTCCGCAAGCTGTTCCCAATTGCTGTGCCCAATATTAAATGAGGCTAGGTCACGCTTGACACAGTCTTTAAAGCGAAGCAATGGCCGGCCAAGAGTCCTCTTTGCATCCGCTACTGCACCAAGCATGACCTGCCTGGGAAGACGAGAACAGTCCATGCGATACACATGCCCTAGCCAGCGTAGACGACGTTGTTTCAGCAAGGCGGTGAAGCTGGGTAGCTGAACTCTCTCAAGTACTGCTTTGTTTGTGATCCGATCTTTCCAAGTGACGCCCAGAATTTTACGCACACAGCGCATGTGGAAGGTGTTGAGTCGACGTTCTTGTTTTGCGTACGTTGTCCAGGTCTCGGAGCCGTACAAGAGTATGCTTAAGACACAAGCTCGATACACTAATATTTTGGTTTTAACCTTTAAGTGTTTGTTTTCCCATACTCTGGGACTGAGCTTGCCAAACATGGTCGCCGCTTTTCCAATGCGTGTATCAATCTCCACGTCGAGTGTGAGATTGGTCGTCACGATCGATCCTAGGTAGCAAAACTTGTCAACTACTTCCAGCGGGGTGCCATTCAGTAAAATTACTGGTTTTTCCGCACACCCTTGGGTCAGAATCACGGTTTTTCTGCCATTGATTGACATTGAAAATAGGTCACAAGCACGAGAGAATTTGTCTATTATGGTTTGTAGCTCATGAGGGGAGGTTGCTATAAAGGCAGCATCATCGGCAAACAGAAGACTGTCGGCAAAAAGATCTTCACGGTACCGCTTTGACCTTAACAAAGAAATATTGAAAAGTTTTCCATCAGCCCTCGTATGGAGATGGATACCCTGCTGATCGTTACCAAAAGCGGCTTTTAGGAGCAACGCAAAGAATAAACCAAACAACGTAGGCGCCAAAACACACCCCTGCCGCACACCCCTCCGCATGTCAAATGGATCGGATATGTTGCCATCAAAGACTACTGATCCTTTCATTTCATCGTGAAAAGACATGATCAGACTGAGGAGTAGCGGTGGACAACCTATCACCTCGAGTGCTTTGTATAAACCCTGTCTACTTACGGTGTCGAAGGCCTTGTTAAGGTCAACGAACGCTATGTAAAGGGGAGTTTGCTGTTCTCTGCACTTTTCTTTAATCTGTCGGAGTGTAAATAATATGTCGATTGTGGAACGTCCAGCCCGGAATCCGCATTGTGCCTCAGGATACACACGATTAGCCAGCCGTTGGAGCTTACTGAGAGCTACGCGGGCTATAAGCTTGCCAACGACGCTTAGGAGGAATATGCCGCGGTAAGAGTTGCAGTCGCCACGATCTCCTTTCCCTTTGTAAAGTGTTACTATATTGGCATCTCGCATGTCCTGGGGCACCGAGCCCTCGGACCAGCATTTAACGAGCAAATTGTAAATGAGAGGTGCAGTAAAGTTAAATTTAATTAATTCGGGGTATATGAGGTCTCCACCAGGACTTTTACCGCACTTAAGCTGTTTTATCGCTCGCTTGAGCTCCTCTACGGTGGGAAGCTAATGTCCCACTATATTATTATTATTATTAGAATGTTAGCCAGACAGTCTTCAGTTTTAACAGTATGTGTTTCTTTGCAATCTGGATCTCTGCGTAAGAGAATTTTACCGTTCGAGATCCAGCAGAATCTGAATCCATTCTTTTTGACGTGACAACGTCTTAAATTAGGTTGCGGCTGGGAGGCACTTATGAAAAAGTGTAACGCTCGGTAACGTTACGATGAGTCACCGAACGAGAGAGAGGCCCGCCGAATGCCTTGCGTCTCTCTCCCACTCAACTATGTTTCATCCTTCTTCCTACTATACGAATGAATATTCACATTAAAATTATTTTACCACTCAAAGTCGTTGTCACGTAAAACTTTCACCCGTATACCGAATTTACAGGCAACCAATTTTTTTGCAAAGTCACGAGACTGTAGATATAATTTCTTCATTGAGCCAGGAAGATATTCGTCAACAAATATTGTTTTTTTATCTCCACACATGCCTACCACTTTCGTATTTAATTTGTCTTCTAGTTTCCGACTTTTATTAAAGTTACGGGCAGCTGACAGATAGTTGGTTTTAGTTCGTACAGTGGAAAACTCGGCCACGATTGTTTTATTCATCATAGATTTGGTTGGTAAACGATGAATATCGCGTATTTCTGATGCTGATACTTCTATACTGATAGTTTTGCCGATCTGTGACATAATATTGATCATTTCCTTAGTTGTTTCATTATCTTTATTTGGGACATTTCTAATTTCTAGAGAAGATGGCCTCGAACTCAATTTTATATCTTGAAGTTGTTTTTCAAGCTTGTTGATAGTTTCAGCGTTTTCGTCTCGAGTCTTTTCTAGGTCCAAGATTTGTAGCTTCAAGTCCTCATAATGATTATACATGTATTCTATCGACTTCTCGATTTCGGTGTTTGTTTTTTGTATTTGATGTACTTTTTCTGGGACATCCGACATTTCAGAGAAAATTTTAGCAAATGTCACTTCTTGTTGTGTTTTCATATCAGTCAAAGTAGTCATGATTTGTTCCAGTGAGACTTTCCAGAAGATCTTTGTTTATTTGGTGAAGGTTCTCGTTTATTTGGTGAAGGTTCCGTGGGCGGACGCTTAGTTCTCGGGTTGATGTTACTATGCAAAGATGGAGTCACTTCAGAGTCAGAGTATGAAGACTCTCTGGTTATGGTTTCCTTGGATGATTTTGGTGGTGTTCTTTTTATTTTAGGCATTTTAAATCGATCGATTCGTATCAGTTGAGCACAGAAAAATAACACACGTCCACCTTCTAGCAACAGGACCAGTAATGTATTTAAATAATAAAATTATTTATTTATTATTCAATTTCTATCATTTGGGAGAAATCTTTTTGCTATGGCAACACTTTTTGTCTTTGATTGATTTTTAAAACTGACACTGACGTTTGATTTGTCACTTAAAAGTTGAAAGTTCAATTGTCAATGTCATTAGTGCCAAGTGTGATTACCTGTTAAGTTATACATGTATATACACAGGTTCGGGCGTATTTTACTGGTTTTAAGCGTAAAAACAAATGATTTGCACAAAATTATATATTTCTCTCCTCCTTGTTGTTTGTTGCAAGTCTGGATGCACTTTTTTATGCGAACTTTTTGTATTTTTTGCACTTTTTCCGTTATAATCTTGGCGGCACTTTTATAACGCAGTTCACTTAACAGATGTCGACGGTAAGAATGAATAAATGAATAATAATTTTTAATGTGTACTAATTTTATAAAGCTGAAGAGTTTATTTGTTTGGTTTATCACAGTAATCTCAGTAATTAAGTAAAATTCTTGCACTGTAAGATAGCCCATTTATTGTTGAAGGCTATAGAATATAACACTGCTGGGTGCAATTTATAATGAAGTTAGAAGGAAAGTTCTAAATAAGATCTAACCTTGACTACAGCTTACTTGATGTTGTCTACAATCGAATACCTATGTGGTTAACAACATGAGTTGTAATTGTGTCAACGTGATATGAACTGAGCCTTGAGAATTTGTCAAAGGGAATTCAGCCTCGAGTAAGTACTTATTAGAATTAGTTATGCTTTAGAGAATAATGATACAATTATACGCCCTTACCAATGGTAGGTATATTAGTTATTGTAGGTAATAAATTAATTTACGAATACACAATAGGTCGTCTTTATTCTTACGTTAGTACCTCCTTCATATACAATTAGGATAATTCCGAAACAAGTGAGAACATTAGCGAACTTTGTAATTAATTACTACGCATTTTGTGTGTAGTTTGTGTATAAAGCACAGCGTCATATCCAACCATATTAATGTTAGTTGTTACACAGATAATATATTGTTGTTAATAGTAATACGCTTATTAAGATAAATCTTTTTTTACAAAATTTCTGTGCTATAAGCAGTACCATACAGCAGTACATACCTACTTTATGTATTATTATGTTAATAATTAGCAGGATACGAACTATCGACGCATTTTTTTAGTTTCATTGTCTGACAATTGGACGTTCACAATATTTAAAAAATAATGTTTGATATTTAAACAAAAACTATTATTTAAATTTCTCTTTGAAATTGGCGCTATAGGTATCTATTTGTGGAAACTGTTTTGGATCATGTTTAATTTAGGTTGTTTGTTATTGTATGTTAATTTATATCTGTATTAGTTTCCCAAATAAAATAAAATGTATTTGAATAATGCCAACAACACTCAAACACAGCCGGCGAAAAGTGGATGTTATTCACCTGTACCTTCGGCTAATACAGGCGTGATGCTATGCTTAGAAATACCGATGCATTAAAAACAGAATGATACATATGTCTGTTGCATTGGCAAAACCAAGTTTAACTTTTGTGAACTAAAACAAATTCAGTTCTTTTGGTTCTGATTGTATTAACTTCAGACTGTGCGTCACTTAGTTCAATAATAATTCATTCCATATTTTAGTATTACACTCATTGCTCTGGTGATATACACGCACATTTTTCTAAATTATCTTGCTCAGCATTACATCGCCATTTTGTATCTTGTACCACCTGTACTGTGCCTTGGAAATAAATTAGAACTGGTCAAGAAACCAGCGAATTTCATTTATCTGGTGCAGCTCACCTTGCCTTGCGCCCAGTGTCTATAGTTATTCAAATTATGTTTTCAGGTAGGTATGTTGATACTCAGGCATTTGTTCCCAGTGTACGAAATCCTTAGGTATATTATAAGCTTTATGTAACTAAAGCCGCAATCGGAGGGAAGTGTTGAATCATTGTGTTGATAAATTATCCTCAGGGCTAACGTAACACACTTAGTTAAAGTTATGTATACAAATTTATCAAAATAACAATAGGTATTACATCATTGAAATTTTCCTAATAATATCAGTACCCAGTCGATTCAAATGCTTTACAGTTTCCATGGTAGCGGGAGGACCACAGAGCATCAAACCACCTCTTAGGTGGAGGATATTGATGATTTGTAGGGAGGACTAATGTGAATGTAGGTAAAAATTGTTACTACATTATGGTTCCTAACCATGTGGGCCCTCATCCCATTGTCACCTTCTCACAATCAGGCAAGTTGTAGTCAAGCGCAAGCCTATTGCAGATTTAAAAAACAAATACGTAGACAACAAAAATAAGTACTAGTTAAAAATGCAAGTTCGTAAAAAGATCCATTATAGTTATAGTAGTTAGTATTATTTTAAATGTTCTTTTTACGTTAAGATAAGAACTCATTTAAAAAGTTGAAGATCATCAAGTTACTTCTCCCAATCATTCTATTTCACGTACAGAATTCCATGTTTTGATCACTTTCAGCTTCGCTTATACCTTGTTTGTAATTAATTTCTGAAGTAATCCTAGGTCTTATAAAATAAAGAGCCACACTCCCAGCAATGGTGTCGACATACAGATAATCAAAATTTTCCCCTGTTGGTTGGCTGCTCTGTGATTAATTTCTACGTTGCATCTAAAACAGATACAATGCTTTCATTGACACTTGTTTTGATACAATTTAACTTTGACATTGGTTCGCGAATGGAATGTCTCATACAAAGATTTCCATTAAAAATTTTAATAACCTCATGTGGCAATCAATTTGCTGGGCGAGAGTAAAACTTCAATTATTGAGCTCGAAGTTTGACTTAATATTTTCATGTACGTAACATATGAACAGTAAACACATCGATGTACTTTTCCCCTAACGCTAAATATATAGCAGAAATAAAAGTACTTGCTTTGTTTTTAGTTCTTTTTCCTCTTTGATCGAAAGGCTTCCTTTCCACATAAGTTGGAGCCTCTTCAAAGTTAAAGTAAAAGTCAGTAAATGTTAAGCCTTTCTTACTTACTTTCTTACTTGAAAAGGTGAAATTTTTTATGGCCTGGCAGCTACTAAAAACTTTGAGGGAAAATTTATATATTTTTGTTTCTACCTACTTACCGTTACAGATGCGAAGCTATCACTTACAAACGAGCAACACAGTTTAATATCAGTTACGCAAAATTTAATTAAGTCACAGTACAATAGAACACTTAAAGTAAAGGAACACCTTAACCCTGCAGTCACAATTGCAATTGCAGTCGCTGCTGAGGTAGGTGGTGGTCTTTCTGTGTTTATAGGTAATTCTAAGATTACGTCCTTCAGATATTTTTTTATTTAAATAAAATATGGACTCGTTAAAACAATGCTTGCCGTTTTAGAAAAAAAATGTTTTTGTATCTACTAGTTGACTATTACGTAGTCCACGCGACCGCGTGTGTATGGTATCTACCAATAAGGATCGTTTATATGATCGCTTGACTTAGCCTATCAATGGTATATTTTGGATGCTTACTGAGATTGTGAGTAAAATGTGTGAGTTAGGGAGGTGCAAGATCACGCACGTTAACGTTCATTTCACTACTTTGCACTACTTTTGTGGAATCGCAGCCTAAAGAATGTATGCTTATCGGTACCTCTTCGCCCCATAAGCACCAGCAATATTTTACTAACATTTTAGTTGTGAAACTTTCCCCACTTCAACTAGGTACTTAATGTTCACGATAAATGCTTTTGACGGGAAAGCTGACAGTGAAAAATCTTCTGCCCCCGCAGTGTCAATTATTCGGGACCTGTCGACCTTTGTCCAGAAACTCGTATTTATTACCACATCATGAACACGTATATAATTAAGTTTATCCGATCCGTCGAAACTCGAAGTTCGGACGAAAAGACAAAGTAATATACGTAGAAATACATAATCGTTGTAGCTACTAATATGGATACGATGTTAAGGGACACGTAAGATGATTACTTATGGGAATATTATGATGTTTGGTTGTGTTTTGCTAAAAGGAATTGCCGTTAAGTTATATAATTTTGGGAGCTGACTCAACTTCGTTTGTTTAAGTTCACCTTCAAATTTGGTCACCGTGTTCACATGGTTCCTGGGCGGTGCAAAACTGCAAAACAGGTTACAATAAAGTGGTGATAGGCATCGACTGTGGTATAGTGACTAACCACCAGACAAAGGCATAAACGTAGTGCCTATATAATATCAGAAACAAACTTTAATATCAACTGGGATAACTAAAAACAAACTTTGATTTGGTAGTTTAATCTTATTTCCCATGGAATTGTCACGTAGCTTCGAACTATGAATACAATTGATTTCTTTATCTCCTACCAGCTTTTCGCTCGCGGCCCGGCCTCGCCCGCGAGACCTACATTTTGTATCGTACCCAGCAATGTGATAAAAAGTAGCCTATAGTCTTCCTTATTATATTGATTATCTTATAGTGCAAGACCGACCAAAAAATTCTTCAGGTTTATTAAAGAAGTTTAGATGTAGAGGTACTTTTTAGGCCTCGTTTTTTATCTAAAATAGCCTTGCGCTTGACTGCAACTTGCCTGATGTTAAACAAATATACCAATATACCGATTCACTTGTGATTACGAATGATTTTTGGTGAGAAGGCGACAGGAAGATGAGACTCCATATGGTTAGAAACCATAAAAGAGCAGCACATTTGACCCACTCTTAAATGGTATCACCAGACATCGCACTGAAACACGGCGAGGCCGCTTGGCAGTTCAGCTTTGTCTGGTGAGTGGTCACTAATCACAGCCGAAGCCTACCACCAGTTAATTACCATAAACATAATTACCAGTTCATTGTCACCTGATTTACACTATCCGGGGACCATGGACGAAGGTAACTCTGCCTCCATAACTCTGTGACTGTGTCATTCATCTAGTGGCAAGCTTGAAAAAGATTGAATCCTAGGTCGACTTTAAAGATGTAAAGGCTAGCTTTGTTACGTATGGGACTCAAACGTAGTTTGAGTTTATGGTAATCCTTGAACTATGAGCAAAATAGGGAGACTGCTATATTACTTACACACTTACTCATAAAAACTTATTATAACGCACCTAAAGGCTATTTATAGCAAGATTTTATTTGTCTAATTCGTGTTTTAGCGAGCCATTGTAAGTAAAGTTTTATGAAAAAGGCCGTCATGTCAGTGTTAAAGTCTTCAAGGTAACTAGGTACCTATTATTTTTCGATTGACTGGCAAAATTCGTTAGTGGTGTCGGCCTCGCCTTTGAAATATCAGGTCGTGAGTTTGATCCCCGATCGTGCCCACAGGTCTTTGTGTGAATTGTTTCATCGCCGTTGTTTAATATCATAATAATCCCAAATTCTATCAACTCGTATTTAAAATAGTTGAGAGAAAACGAAACCGAAAAAAGGGTTGAGCTGATTTGACTATTAAATGTTCGTTTAATCTAACTAAAATATTTCGATTTTGTGTTTAACGAACCTTACTCTGTTTTCATCGCGATACCAGTAATCAACTGAAATATTTATTGAGAATTTTCTACAGTAATTGGACATGTAATTTTAGGGCGAGTTAATCGAGAAATCCGTTCAAGAATAACTAAAGTGATTAAAATATTATGCTACGCTGACGGAATATAAATTTATTTCATGAAAATTTTGGTTGTATTTTGTTAAAAGTTTTGGTACCTCAACTTTTTGACTTCGATTGAACAAAAAAACGTACTAAATAAATACTGGTTGTTGGTTTAAGGTAAAACAAGGTAAAAAATATACCATTTTAATTGATTATCCACATTCAATTCTAACCGTTTATGCACGACATAACAATAATCTAGTACACATCCGCACACGCACACATAATAATCACACTCCCACACACACTATAAGTATACTTAAATCTTACCATTGTCAGATTTAAATAGGGAAGTTGCCAGGAAACCTCAACACAAGTTTTTATAACCTGAGGTTTCCTTTTTGAAAGTGTAACGCAAAGTTTAAGAGATCAATAAACGTATTTTTTTTATCTCGTTGATAATGCAAATGATAAAAATAGCATAATAAAGTTAGTGGTTACAAATTAATTAGAAATTTATTTTTTTCATAACAACTTAATTAAATTTCTAAATGTCATATCATAATGTGAAATGTTTTCCATAAAAACCTTGCTTTTCATTTTGCCTGCTGCTTACTTTACTAGACTAAAAGATTATAAAAAATATAATATTTAATTCGCCGCTATAAAAACAAAGCAGCAGGAATAAAGTCTACCTGGGTATGACGATGATCAAACAAAAATGCCGTTATTTAGGAAATGCAATTGCTCTTTGAATAGAATGATTAGCATTTCAGGTAACATAAAACAAGAGAACCAAAAAGTCGAAATTAAAACATTGAAAACGAAATCAAATTCAGCGATAAAATACCCCTAAAACATTAAAGGGGATCGAATCCAATTATCTACAGATTCATATAAAGTGCTGTGGACATTCATCGTGATCAAATTACAAGGAAATCCGGAAGGTTTAATTCACATAGTATTCCAGGAATGGAAATATTTTTTGTTTTTATATCAAAAGAGGAATTTATGGAACAAAGAATGATTGATTTTTCAATACTTGCTAAATTATAGGCAGTTTTTAGCAAGACTGAAGTTGTAAATTGTAGAATTTGTTTCAATGATTTTAATAAAATCACGGTTTTGTTTTAAGTAGAGAAAACTTGTGGAATGGGTGTTTTGTGTGTAGATGTACTTTAGTTATTGGCTGTTTTGTAAGATTTTTAATATCCTGAAAATCTTATCTTATCTTATCTTATCTTATCTTACTTCTTACTAATATTATAAATGCGAAAGTAAGTGTGTGTGTGTGTGTGAAGGTTTGTTACCGCGTATCTCCATAACCGCTTAACCGATTTTATTGAAATTTGAAATGTAGGTAGTGTATACCCTAGAATCGGACATAAGCTAATAATATTTCCAAAAATCATCCCCTAAGAGGGTTAAATATAGGAGTGAAGTTTGTATGCAACTTTTTATTCCTTGGTCCTATTCATTTAAAATTCGGTACACATAAACCTTAAGACAAATAATGAAATACGGGTTTTTTATTTTTCCATAATTACCCCCATGGGGTGTGGAAAATAAATTTTAATGGTAAAAATTAAAGTTTCTCTGGATCTGCTTAGTCTCAAGTCCGATTCACTCCGAATTCGGTACACATAAACCCTAAAAGAAATCATGAAACACGTGTTTTTTATTTTTCCAAAACTACCCCCAGGAAGAGTGTAAAATGAGTTTTTTTGGAAATACTAAATATTGCAGAACTGTTTAGTCCTTGGTCCGATTCACTTCAAATTGGGTATACATAAAGCTTAAAACAAATAACGAGACACGTGTTTTTTATTTGTCCATTTTTTTTTATTTTTACCCTAATACTACGCGGGAGAAGCCTGCGAAATTATTCTGAGTGCGATTTTCTTCGAAGTTGATATCAATACTCTTTCGTGCTTTTGATTTAAATTACTCTTTATTTTGACACAATGACATGTTTGAATGCGATGATTAGAATTCGAAATTTAAATTTTATTTCTTCTTATAGGTATGGTCTAAGAGCCGTAGTTTTTTTTTTAAGAAACACCTATTGATTTAAGGATATACTTATGGGGGCTTGCCGATTTCAAAATGTTGCTACACTACTGAACTAATTTTGTATGGAGATAGTTAGAGACCCGCTAAAGTAGTTTTATCCGACTGCGAAAAAAGGTATTAATGGTCTAGCGCGATAACCGACATCCGCGGGCGAAGCCGCGGGCGGAAAACTAGTCTACAATATAAACGAGTAGGTAAGTTGGTACTTGTACTTAATTAAAAATCTATTGAATTATGAAGAATTCTGATGGGAGGTAATTTGTATTACATTTTATACTAAATGCTTATTACATTTTATTAACCAGTCAACAGGAGAATTTGATTTAGACGTTAATATACAATATTAAATTTTGAAATATATTAAATCTCTTCTCAATTACCGATACATTTGCTTCAAAATTATATCTTTATTCATAAAGTAAAATTGAATTCATCGGAGAAAACAATACACCGGAAAAGTATTTGTTAGAAAAATATTTATTGGATTGGAATTATGTTCTCTGATTTACAATATTTAATTCGACGTTTCGTCTTCATTTCTTTACTTCTCACGTTAAAAATTGATATTACTCTTTACGCAAATTTTGTTGACATTTCCAAATTTAAAGTTACATTTTATACATTAATGTTTTGTGTAAACTTTTGCCAGACGGCTCCAGTACGTAGGTACGTCTCGAGGGTTACTTCTCAACCCTTTTAATATATCTAGAAATATTTATTTAGATCCAAAATAGGTACGTTGAACTTTTTAGTTTCGTTTTTGAAGCCTATACTAAGGTATAATCTTTAATATGTACATAGATATTACCATATTATTCTATTTGTAATACCGCGGACGCTCTGGTTGCAGAGATTTGTCATTAAAATCGATGGAAACCATTATGATTGGCATGGGGCGTAGTCTTACTCAATAAACTTCACCAGACTACTTGAAGTCTGGTGGTTGGTAAGAGCTAGATAGGAGTGGTAACCGCGAATTGTGCGCATTATTAAACTACTAACTTTGCGCCGCAACTCCGGCCGTGTGAACTATGTTTTAGATCGTTCTTAGCAGGGGAACAAAAAGTAGCCTTCCTCAATAATTGGACTATCTTGAGATGTAGGGACTTAGTACGTAACTCTATGTATTTAAAGGCATGTATTGATTTAATATAGTCAGTGTTTATCCAACATTCACGCGTATTATTTCACTCCTGGGTCACCACATCACATGGCGACCCTGCCAAAAAAAAAAAAAAAAAAGTAGAGTCACGCGCGCGCGTATCCGACACCGGCCGCCGAACGAAATTCTAAGTAGCGCTGTATAAGGAATGGATTCTGTAAACATCGTGATCTCGGAGTGTTTTAATCATGGCTAGAATAAATTATTCAAAGAGTGTTGTGTGTGACAGTTGTGTATCGTACCAAAATCGTAAGAAAAATGGGAAAACAACAATCCAAAGAGGAGAGCATTGTGATTGCTCAAAATGCAGCTGGAGGTCAGAATAGTGCGCCAATTGAAGAACTTCGTTTCCACTTATCCACGACCAATTTATTGATGCTGATCATCGTGTTCTGCGTGCTCCTTGGAATGCTGTATTTGATTTTCCGTATTTATCGGAAATGCCACTTGCGTTGGATCCGACAGGAGGTCGATCAGAGAGGCAATAGAGGACAGCGGCTATCTTTTCGACGACGCCAAATGTATCCGGAAATGAAGCAAAGTTTAATGGAACAGTGTGCGTATTACGTAAAAATGTGCAGTGCGTAAAGTGCAGTGCGGTTATTATACGGTACGGCTATATTATTATATTTTATGATCATACGGAAAATAAGAGTTGCGTTGCGGCCGCGTCGGTTCTATTTAATGGACTTTAAGTATTTACCTACTTATATTTATAGGAATGATTAATATTGTAATGAATACCTACTAATGTTATGCATATTACTTACAGCTATATTTTTTTTATTGTTGGAGAAGTATCACGAGTTTGCAATGATAAAGGTAAGACATTCTTTTGACTATTAGGTACTAAATAGTAACGATTATAATGTTATCAAGTTGATTTAGTTTTGTTTAACTTTCTGTTTTCTAAGGTAAATAGAAGATATTTTTAGTAATTTTATGGCTACATATATAAAAGAATTATATGAAGAGTTGTTAGTAATAAGACAGTATTTAATTAAGATAGGCCCTTCTAGACGACAGGGTAATATTTTACAGAAAAAACTTGTTGAAGCAAAGTTAATTGGTGACCAATATAACACTTATTTAGAAAATATTGTTGAGGTGGAACAATTAGACGAAGACGAAGATATTTTAGTAAAAAAGTATTGTATAGATTTTAATAACTTATATAAGGAAATTATTAGCTTATGTAAAAGTTCTGAATTATCGAATTGTACAAAAATGGATAAATTTGACCTGAAAGTAGCTTTGAACTTATTGCCGGTAATGAATGACGAAATTTCTAATACAAAACAACTAATTGACGGTATAGAATATTACAGTTCAGTCATTAATGCGGAATCTCAGTCAAAATTGATTTCTTTTATTCTAAAGAGTAGGTTATCACAGTCTGCCAAGTTGAAGTTAGGAACAAGTTATGATACTGTTTCCAATCTCGTAAATGATATGAAAAAATTATTGTTACCTAAAAAGTCCGCTAGTGCGTTACAAAAGCAACTATTAAATTGTAAACAAAATAATTTATCTATTGATTCTTTCGGTAAAATGTTGTCCGAGATGTTTGTCGATCTGACAATTTCTCAGTCCGACGGGGATAGTGAAAAATTTAAAATGTTGAAGTCGCTTAATGAGAAGCAGGCAATAAGGCAGTTTAGCGACGGACTGAGAAATCGCAGAATTAGCACAATAATCACCGCGCAAAATTTTGACAATTTAAAAGATGCGATTCAGGCCGCGGTAGAAGAGGATGTTTCGGGTTCAGACTCAATGGCTGAGGTCATGACAATGAGGTATAACAATAATAAAAGTTTTAAAAACAATTCCAGGCTGCCTCACTACCAGAACTACCAAAGAGGTCGAGGTACGTACAACATCGGTCGCAGCCGTGGTTCCAGCAGTTGGCGACCACCTCGAGGGGGTGCCAGGCAAGGCCAGCCGTCGCAGTCACGGGGACGTACACCCCGGGGCAAAAATTCATATCGAGGTAACGGTTTTAATAATTATTATAGGGGTCAAAGACAGGCTGAAGAGCACATAAGGGTTGTCACGGATAACAACTCACAGCCTATGCCCAGTACATCAGCGCAAAATAATAGAGAGTCAGAAAGTGAGTTTTTTCGTGTCTAAAAGTTATAGTATTTTAGCTAGTGATAGTTGTTTTTGTGTAGAATTATTTTTCGATAATATTCATCCGTTTAGTTGGCTTATAGATACGGGAGCTTCAATTTCGGCTATAAAATATAAAAATGTTCTAGAATTTAACATTCCTATTTACGGAGGAAATATAATTATAAACGGTATCGGTGGAAAAGTACAGGCAATTGGATATGTATATTTACCGTTGTCAGTACATGGTCAGAGTATTAATCATAAGTTCTATGTATTTGAGACGTTGCCTTGTAAGTCGCATGGCATTCTTGGGCAGGATTTCTTAGGAAAGTACGGATCGGTTATCGATCTGAAACATAACACGTTATCTTTTTGGCCTAACGAAAGTAAACAAGTCGTTTTAAAGTTAATGAGTTCATCCAATAATTTAATTTCTTTACCAGCTAGGTCTGAATCTATGCATTATGTTTACACTAACCTTACAGAAGAATGCATAGTTTGTACAAAAGAAATATGTGAGGGAGTTTTCGTTGCCAGTACGTTAGTTAATCCGATTAATGGTAAAATACCAGTGCGAATTTTGAACACAACATCAAAAGAGTTAACTTTATCAGAACTAAAGCTCGATATTCAAAGTTCTAGGGAATATTATATTTGTAATTTTGATAAAAGTGAGAAAAATGCATCGCGAGTTAAAAGATTGTTTTCAAAATTAAATTTAATTAATTTAAATAAGGAAGAAAAGATTAGTATTGAAAGTTTGTGTGCGAAATACTCAGATATTTTTTATTTGGAAGGGGACAAGTTGTCAACTACGGATATTTATCAGCATACAATTAGATTAAAATCTAATACACAGCCAATTTTTTCGAAACCGTATAGATTACCACATGCTTTAAAAAATGAAATTAAGAATCAGATTGACCATATGCTTAAAGAAAATATTATTGAACCTTGTCAGAGTGAGTGGTCTAGCCCTATCTTGCTAGTACCAAAGAAAAGTGACCAAAACGGAAACAAAAAGTGGCGTTTGGTCATTGACTACAGAAAACTTAATAATAACATTATGGACGATAAATTTCCACTTCCAAATATTACGGAAATATTAGACTCGTTGTCGGGTTGTATGTATTTTTCTCATTTAGACTTACATCAAGGGTATTATAATGTCAATTTAGATCCAGACAGTCGCAAGTACACTGCTTTTTGTTCGGGACAGTTCCAAATGACGCGAATGCCCATGGGTCTTAAAACTAGCCCAAGTTCATTTTCTCGCATGATGACGATGGCAATGACTGGATTAACTTATGAAAAATGCCTAGTGTACCAAGATGATTTGGTCTGTTTTAGTAGAGATTTATCGAGTCATATTAGGAATTTGCAAAGTATATTTGAGCGATTACGTAAAGTTAATTTAAAATTAAATCCTCAAAAATGTAATTTTTTACAGAAAGAACTGCTCTATTTGGGTCACATTGTATCAGCTGAAGGTGTCATACCCGATACTGACAAAATAAAAGTTGTTCAGAATTACCCGGTTCCTACAAAAGTAGATGAAGTGAAACGGTTTGTAGCTTTTGTGAATTACTACCGAAAATTTATTCCAAATTTTACTACGAAAGCTCATGCTTTAAATAATTTATGCAGAAAAAATGTAGTTTTTAAATGGGATGAAGACTGTCAAAAATCTTTTGAGTTATTGAAACAAAATATAATTTCTCACCCTGTATTACAATACCCAGACTTCTCAGAGCAAAATCGATTTATTTTACAAACAGATGCATCGGGTTATGGTGTAGGAGCAGTGCTGTGCAATGGTGATGGAAGGCCAGTAGCATATGCCAGTCGAAGTCTTAATAAAGCAGAAAAACGGTACCCAACTATCGAGAAAGAGTTGCTTGCGATTGTGTGGGCTGTCAAACATTTTCGGCCTTATTTATATGGCAGAACGTTCAAAATTCAAACTGACCATAAACCACTTATTTATTTATTTGGAATGAAGGATCCGTCTAGTAGGTTGATGAAATTCAGAATTATATTAGAGGAGTATAACTTTATATTAGAATACTTAAAAGGTAAAAATAATGGTGCGGCAGACGCACTTTCGCGATTACACGTTACGTCAGAAGAGTTAAAGGAAATTAATCAAACTATAGTTAATGTAATGACGCGAGGACAAAAAGCTAGACAAGAACGGCAGGCTATTATTTCTAATGACGATTGGCTTGATCACCCAAAAGTTGTAGAAATACATAGCAAACCGAGAAATTTCACTGAATTACGTTTTATAAGCGCTTATGAATTAAATCGATATCGTAACTTAAATGAAATTAAACATGAAAGTAGATGTTTGAGTTATATACCCTCAATAAATACGATTTTTATAAATTTGGCTTCTCGATCACAATTTACGCCAGGCGAATTTGTGAGAGAGCTAAATATATTTTGTAAAGAAATCGATTTAAAAGAAGTATACTTCATAAAAAATGATAATAATAATATTTTCGTTGGAAAATTAGTCAATGAGATAAAAAATATAGGTGATTGGTCCGGACCACGAGTATGTATTTTAAATGATACGAAAAGAATTGTAGATAAAGACGAGCAACGAGTAATCTTAAATGACTTCCATCTTTTGCCCACAAGTGGCCACGCGGGCATAAGACGGATGGTTAATAATATTAAGAAATATTATTTTTGGCCGAACCTTGAAGTTGATGTAATTGAATTTGTGAAAAGATGTGATAAATGCCAAAAACAAAAGCACTCATCACATCATACTAAAGAGCCAATGACGATTAGTTCTACTGCGAATTCGGCATGTGAAAAAATATACTTAGACATAGTAGGACCTTTGGACAGGGATTGTTATAATTATAAATATATTCTAACTATACAATGTGAGCTGAGTAAGTACATCGAGGCTTATCCATTAGAGTCAAAAAGTTCAAACGACGTAGCTAAGAATTTTGTAAATAATTGGATTCTCAGATATGGTGTCCCAAAGGAGATAGCTACAGACAGGGGGACAGAGTTTCTGTCCACTACACTGAAGGAGGTTTGTAAGCTTTTACATATTAATCAATTACAGTCTACGGCTTACCACCATGAAAGTATAGGTGCCTTGGAGAACTCACACAAACACATGGGTAACTATTTACGTATACAAACCGAAAATCACCCAGAAGCATGGAGCACATGGCTTCCCTTTTGGTGTTTTTCGTATAACACTGCTGTGCATTCGGAGACCAAGTTTACTCCCTTTGAGTTAATATTTGGAAAAAAATGTACATTACCATCTAATTTAAATTCAGGATACATCGCTCCTTTGTACAGTTTCGATAACTACCCCTTAGAATTAAAGTTTAGAATTCAGACGTCACAAAAAGAAGCACACGATAATTTAATTGCAAGTAAAATAAATAGAAAGTCCAGGTATGATCGTAATATTAATCCTGTGACATATAAACCAGGTGATTTGATTTTATTAAAAAATGAAACGGGAAATAAGTTTCAAAGTCTATATTCAGGTCCATATAAGGTGTTAAATGAATGTCCACCTAATGTTGAAATTGTTAAAGACAATAAAAGTTATCTTGTTCATAAAAATAGGACGAAACGTTACTTTCCAAGTGTTTAATGATAGACATAATATGTAAGACTAAAATTGTATTTTATAAATATATTATTGATGTGAGTACCTTTATCATTGTGGATACGTATGTTAGCATAATGTTATAATCACTAAAAAAAAAAATAAAATGTATTCCATTTATTTTATTTTCTTTAAGGGAAGGAGATGAGATGTAGGGACTTAGTACGTAACTCTATGTATTTAAAGGCATGTATTGATTTAATATAGTCAGTGTTTATCCAACATTCACGCGTATTATTTCACTCCTGGGTCACCACATCACAATCTAAAAGTGCAAATACCAACAGTTCCTGATATTAGCGCGTTTAGCCAAGTAAACATAAAAGGCTCCTCATCTCTTTAATGAAAATAGATAAGTAGTCATAGAATTATTAGTGATAGTAATAGTAAAATTAGTAGTTACTAGGTAACAACTCTCTATAACTATTTTGATGTAAAACATGGGTACCTAGTGACCGGCCATTGTGATGGACACGCTGTGGCATTCCTTAACAAAGGTAAGACCGTGCTTCAATGGCATGCTTTAAGAAAGTAAGGAATGAAGGATTGACGAGATGTGGACTAATGCTGGCTGATAGTGATAACTCTACCTAATTTTATCCTTAATATCCTTTTTAATAAGGCTGCTATGGTTGTATAGTAATGTCGTTCTTAATCTCAAAAATTTTTCTAAAAATCACTAACTTTTTAGATTTTCAATAACTCAAAATCCTGGATTAAATTAAAGAGACACTTGCGTCCGAGATAAAAGTTCCCTAAAGTTGGGTAATCAATTAGTTTCCTACCTTTTGATGCTAATTTGTAGGAACCAAATTCGACTAAGTTACGAGGGCGGTTCAGTCGTTTGTCATTTAGATTAATTACCCACCTTTTTATTATTTCCAGTTATAAGTGTTTTATCTGAATAAAAATCGCTGATTGTTATGCTAAGCATTTTTTTTTCCTAGTTTGATTTTAGCTATGATATCAGCAATGAATACAGTTATACAAGTTTTTTTGTATGCATTTACAAAAGAAAAGTATTTTATGTAGTATATTACCAGTAATTTGGTTTCAGTAGTACAAGCTTGGCTATGTTTGGGATCAGATGGCGGTGTGTGTTAATGTACTACCCACTTTACTATTATTATTACATTGGCAAAATAGTTCTAAGTTAGCGGGTCGCGGTTTCTTTTATACCTAGATGCAGTGTAAAATTTAACGCGTATTCTTTGTTTTTCCTTACCGTGCCAAAAAGGTAAACAAAGCTTCAGTTTTCGTGTCACTTTAGAATATCACGATTTTATCAATGAACCACACTATGTATCGACTTATAAATGTCTTAATCCATTGAGTAAACACTTTAACTATGAAATTAACTGAAAAATGTTTTAAAACAACCAGTTAAATACGAATTATTGATAAAATTCTAAACACATTCCAAAATTCATGACCACAGGTTATGCAAGGACACGGGCTGTTTGACATTTTTATACTTTTTAAATTAGAGTGTGGACATAGATTTTTATGGATTCGATAACCATAGATTTAGGAAGAACTGAGTGAATGATATCCAGTCAAATGAAAATGTGATGTTTAGATCGTACTTTAATGTAAAGTATTGTCCTAAATTATTTTATTACTGTCTTCTTTAAATATGAAAATTTTGTTTTTTAACCATGTAACTGATGCTGTGTGAAATTGAGTGCATAATAAATATAATTAGTTGTATCGTATCGTCACTCATTCAAATGTTCTAAACGATCATTTAAATAAAATCAATCTGTGCTTCCCTTGGTCACGTCATTACTTGAGAACGTTTACACCAAAATGGATAATTTATGTATCTATGTGCCTAGATTTAAAAGTTACTCAGAAGTTTAAAAAAAAACAGCTCTGCCTATTTTAAAAGATCTTGTCCTTAACAGTTTAATACATGGTAAGGTTGTAGTCAATTTATCGGTATTCATCTAGAGCAGCGGTCGTCAAAGTGCGGCCCGCAGACGATACTTCTGCGGCAACAAATAACTTCGATGCGCTTGCGTTTTCATTTTTTATAACCGCATGACTCCTCCCTCCCTAACTAACACAGAGTTCATCCCGCATCCGCATTAACCTACTCAGATTCACTATCAGATTATTGATTAATAAAAAAATTAACAAAATAGCTTGTTTGACCCCTCATCTTAATTTTGGTAACTGGCCAGAAAAAGAGAAAAATATCAAAGAAGTCGTTGAAACGTTTTTTTTTAATATTTTCATATTTTTTAAACATTTATAATATTTCCTGTTTTCAACAATTTATTTGAGATACGACTGTATTATTGTATTCCAGTGTTTTATTAAATGTAAAGCTTCTTGGTTCCGAATAATGAATGATTAGAAATCTATTCAGTCACTCTTTTAACAAATCATTCAATGTATTCAATCATGGTGGCCCTACCCTAAAAATATAGTCTCTGGTTACGAGGCGGCCATATTTGTTGTTATAATATGCATCCTAAGGAAAAACAAGGTATAGTTCCTTCTACGATTCATCAAGTTTTCATAATAAATCCTGACTTAAATTGCCTTAAACCACAATAAAGGCAGTCTCAATTATACACCTACTTAGGTGGCATTTTAAGCGATTTGCATATTAGCTCCCTTTTCCGAATCGATTTGCAAGCCATTAAAGTATCATCAATAAGGGTTGGTAATGTCGGTATCTCTCTGTCGTTAATTCTTTTGTGGAGAGGGAAACGTTCACCTAATGCCTACAACAATAGCAGGGATAATGGAAGAGTTGAGCAACAAAAAACACTAGGTTTGGGTGGGTAACAATTTATTAATTAATATAGGTAAAAATAAATATCGAAATAGAACTACTTTACGTTATGTCAACCCTTTTAGTGTTCTACTGCTGGGCTCGGATCTTCTCTCAACAATCATACGAGTTGAGAGAGTCACGCTGGCCAAGTGCAGGTTGGTAGGTGTCACATGTCCACGATTGATTAGTTCTTAGACATGCCGGTTTCCTCACGATGTTTTCCTTCTCCGATATTGAGCAGCGGCGATTAAACAATTAACACAAAGATGTGTGGGCACGACTGGGATTCGAACAGGCGACCGAACGACCTTATATTTCTAGGGAGAGGCTCGTACCGCTGCGCCACTGCTGCTCGAAATTACGTTGTTCATTGCGATAATATGATTAATTTGTGTATAATTAGATCAATTCATTTATTCATTTCTTTTTAAGAGAGCTTCTTAGTCCTCTTATAGAAATAAATACATCATTTTTAATTAGAGTCAAGTTTGGAGAGATAGTTTAGTTTAGACATACAGTATTTGGATGACCAAGCGTTACTCGGCTTTTGTTTTGGAGTATAAGGTTTTTTCACAAAAAGAAGCAATTAAATAAAAAAGAGAAAAGGTAATTTTTATCTAGATTCAATCAGAGAGGTTTCATGGCCACCCAATTTCCCACCTTTTTTTTTTTTTTTTTTACCGGGGGGAAATCCTTTATGGATCCCCCTGCCCTGTAAGGCGCCAGGGCAGGGGGTATGTGGGACTCCGTGAAGCGTCTACCCTAACTAAAACCCCCCGGGTGTTCCTCCTCGCATTTGGCCCAGGGGGTCACGGGATCCAGAAATGACACAACCGCGACCCCCTGGATGCTGGCCCGCGTGCGAGCCTCTTCTCGATAGGTGGGAGGGGGAAGATGAAAACGCTCCCCTCCACACAAGTCCGCTGGGGCGCGCGCGGAACACACACGCGCGCCTCCGTCATGTGCCTGCGTGGTTGGACGACGGGCCGCCCTGCCCGCCGCCCCGCAGGCACATGTGAGTGGGCCAGGGGACAGAGCACCATCACTGGCACTCCATCACCCCGACACGATCTGTCGCCTCGGCGACAGAGATTCTTTGCGCAGAGCGCATAGTGGGCCGTCTGGCCTTAGTGGGAGGAGGGTTGCACTTCCCTCCTCCCATGACGTGGCTGGCCGGCCGGCCGAGCCCGGCGCACAGGCCACAACGTGGCTCTGCGGCGCCGCACGTCGCGCTGACGTGCCCCTCCTTTCCGCAGCGGAAGCAGCATTTGCTGCGGTCTACCGCGGAGGGGCACATCGGACCTGTATGCCCCGTTCCCATACACTTAAAACAGCGCATGGGGCGGGGCTCCAGCACGCGTGCGCGGGCCGCACTCCACCCAATGAGGAGGCGGCGACCGACGAGGCTCCTCGCCGCCGAAACTGGGCAGCGCACCAATACGGAGCAGGTGCCCCCCGGTTCGGACCGAAGGGATCCGGCCCGCACCTGCTCGTTGGCGCAGCCGCCCTCGGCGGCGACGAACCTTGCCACCTCCTCTGAGGAGACCGAGTCGTCCAGCCCACTAATGCGGACGTCCGCAAACTTAGTGGGCCGGTTGACTACGGCCTCCTCCGCCAACACCGTCCTCAGCTGGCCAGCCAGCCGGTCAGCCAAGGCGGCCCTCTCCACGCCTGGGATCTCTAGGATCTTAGTGCCGGACGCTGTGGTCCGGCACGAGATCTTCGAGATCCCAGCCTCGCGAAGGTCCACCGCGCGTCTGGCCTTTTCCAACATGGCGGCGTACGTGATCCCCCGACTGACTGCGTCAGGCGTAAGGGCCACGACAATCGCCGCCGTCTTGGCTTCGGCCAGGCGCGGCGCCTGCTTGGGGGCCGCCTTGGCAGCCTGCCGCGTTTCGGCGGGGCGGGCGGACTTGCGGGTCCTGCGCCGCTTCTTGCGGGAGGACCCCGCGGTCCGCCCCTCCCGCGGGTGCCTGCGTAGCAGGAACCCGCACAGCGGGCGCCCCTCTGGGCGCAGCGGGTGCTGCCGGCCTTTGTGCAGGGGGGGCGGCCCCCCTTGCCACAGCCGCGTATGAGGCAGCGGGGGCTGCACGCCTATCGGCGGCTAATGGAGGGCGCCTGTCGGGGATTTGCATCCCCTCCAGTTGCGCCCTGACCATTCCGCCGATAGAACGGTACAGCTTGGCCGCCCACTCCTCGAACTTAGCGTCCAGGTCGACCTCCATGCCGACCTGGGCGCTAGACTGTGGGGCAACGCACACACGCGCGGGAGCCGCTGGTGCAGCTCCAGGCGCAGACGGGGCCCCCCTAACGGAGCCGTCCCGTCTGATGGCCCGTACCTCGGCCTGAAGCTGCGCGAGCTCCCGCTTCATGCGAGCGTTGTCGGCCCGCAGCTTGCGGACCTCTTCTGAGGTCGTCCTTGTGGCGAGTCCCTCCACCGCGCCCTGGAGTGACTTCAGCGCTTCCCGGATCTGCTTTAGGCATTCCCCCTTGAGGTTCCGGGACTTGCGAGTCACCCCATCGATGGCCTTAATCCCATCCAGGGCCCGAGGCATCAAAGTCGCCACCGCCGGGCCAGACTCCGCCGGACCCGGACCCTGAGTGGGGGACGCCGCCAAAAGGTCGTCCTCAAAATACGAGTCCGTACTGCCATCCCGCAAGGCGGGGACAGTACGGCTCAAACCGACCGCGTGTGGTCTTCCGCGCTTGGGGGCCGGGACCTTGAAACGTTTGGTAGTCGGCACCTTCGGAGCCGGCTCCGTGTCCGCCTCCGATCCCGAACCCCCATCAAGGTCCGCGGACTCCTTTCCCCTGGAAGCGGAGGTCCCAGGCAACGCCTCGGACCCCACTCCCAGACGAAGGAAGTCCACGGCCCTCCCTCCGCGCGAGCTCTGGGAGCCCCCCAGAACAGGAGGCCCCCTAGAGCTAAGCGGCTCGCGAAGCCGCTTTCCGCTCCTGGTGCGCGGCCGGTCACTCTCCTCCTCGCTACCGAGCGAGGAGGCGATCCGGGCCGCCTTCACCAAGAGCGCCTCCCTATGGGGGTCCGGGAGACCCGTCGGCGTGGGGCACTCCATCTAAGGATGGGCACCACACGCAGAAAGGCCCCCCGAACACTAAACAACTAAAATAAAATAAAAACAAAATAAACAAACTATAACAAGAATATATACAAGATAATAAAATATATACAAACAAACCAAAAAAAAAAAAAACAAATCAAAATAAAAATAAATACACAATCAAAATATATACAACTTACCCCAGTCCTCCCAGCACCGCCCTTCACAACACAAAACAAACCGAGTTCGATCAAACTGTCCCGCCTCGGGGCTGCGCCCCAACGTCCCCCCGGAGACCGAGCCCCAGAGCCTTCGCCCCGGAGCCCGCCTCAGAGTCCGCGCCCTGTCCGCTGGCCAGCAAAAAGGACGGCTGTGACGTCACTCGCAGCTTCGCCGCGAGTTTGCCGGAGCGTCCCTCGCAGCTCCGCCGCGAGTTTGCCGACGTCGCAGCTCGCCACACGCCCGGACAGGACAGCAGACTCCGAAGCCCTAGGCCTCTAGCTCCAGCTCCGAGACCGATCCCGCGGAAAAAGACGCCTGGGTACAGCACCCGGACCACCAACTCCACAGCACAATCACAAAAAACAGGAAAAACGCGTTAAAAACTATTTTTCCCGATTTTTAACGCGGAGCGCACCACAATACGTCCGTACGCGGCGCGACTCCAACCAGCACCATCACCCAATTTCCCACCTGAGCTATCATAACAATGTAAATTGTTATGAAATTTGCCTATACCTACATTCTAATAATAATGTAGCAGTTTTTGATTGCCTCAAAATAAGAATAAAACAACGTTTTCTAAAAATAAAACCTATCTCGATCGATTAATCTCCCCCAAAACTCCCTGCATACTAAATTTCATTAAAAACGTTGTAGCCGTTTTCGAGAATTTATATATACAATAATTGCTCGCATAACGGTATTAGATTACATGCAACATTACAGTAGCTTCATTTAAAAAATAAGATAGGAAAACACTTACTACTGTGCGTTTCAAATAAGAATAGGACTGGACTCGCGGCTAAGAATAGGACTGGACTCGCGGCTAACTTCATACCAAAAACCAAGCAAAAGTAGCGCCAGCACAAAATATCAATCCACAGACAATAATATTATTTTGAATTCATCTAAGTAAAAACTTTACATAAGTATGTAGTTACAATGGAGCTACCTACCTAAGTAAATTACCGCGCTAGGATAGCACAAATTGGTACACAAATTCATATACACGTATAAAAACACGCGGTTTAAGTTATAATTCCGGTTAAGTTAATAAGATATGTTCGTACCTAAATATTCGACTCCAAATGTCTAATCTTACTCGAACGGCAATAAGATATACGCATTTTTCTTTCTAAATGTGATTATTGTATCGAACAAACTTTTTTGCTCACTGTACTAAAAAATGTGAAGTTGTTGCGCATTCCAGTCCAAGATGAAGATTTCCAATAGGTATTCTTATTTGAAACGCATAGTACCAGGTGAAATTGAGGACAAACGATAAGATTAAAAATAATCTCTGCCTGATTTGTTGGGGTAATATTCACTCACTTCAACCCTTTTTGGTGTCCCACTGCTTTGGGCACGGGTCTTCTTTCAACTATCTTACGAGTTCAGAGAGTTTAGGCATTAATCCATACACGCTGTCCAAGTGCTGGTTGGTGGATGTCACATGTCCTCGAATGATTAGTTCTTACACACGTCTCCTAACGATGGTTTCCGTCGCCGAAATTAAGCAATGATACCGATATAAGGTAATACAATGTTACGTAAAATAGCAACGAATATGGTGTTATTTATGAGTTAGTTACGCAAACTTTTTGTGTGTTCCACTAGTCCAGTTTACGTAAGTCGTTATAGTGACAAGGGTGGCATATTACCGGTACAGTGACGTCAAGGAAATCGACAGGGCGTAATTCGGATACATAATAGGTTATTCTGCATTTAGTAGATATGACTTGTGAGGTTTTGTCGAACTTACTATAAATTACCATTGCAAATATTTTATTAATTACACCTTCAGTTAAAATAATATCTACCTACTAGCTTCTGCCCACGGTGGTACTTGTAAGTAAAAAAGTAGCCTACGTGTTAATCCAGACCATAATCTATCTCTGTGCCAAGGTTCATCCAATTCTATCCAGTGGTTTTTGCGTGAAAGTGTGACAAACATCCATACATTTATACAAACTTTCGCGTTTATAATATTAGTAGCATTAAGATTATTTAATTTTATGTGTAGGTTAGGCCGTATTTCAAACTATACCGGGTACATTAAAGATCCTTCATCCGTCATCATTTAATTAATGGCTCATCCAACATAATAGGTACACGTACAATTTCATAAACTTGTAGCAACGCCAAGGATTACCTGCAAACCATCTATAGTGTATATTGCTTGAAAAGGAAACTAATAGAAGTGCCCCGCTCGCAGCGATATGAGCAAATGCTCTCAAAGCCGTCATTATGCTACTCAACTCTGCTTTGCGTTTCATATATACTGACGAAAAATGATCCCGGTTTTTAACGAAATATAGAGTTGTTTGTAAAAAGGTGCTTAATTTTTCCATGGTATATTGTATTCTCCTAATAAATATCCAAGCCATACGCAAGAAAAAATGCGAGAATTTCTTAGCAAAGACAAACACTGAACCTTTACAGTGGAATTCTAGAAGAGGTCAGCAATTTTCTCCAACAAATAATTAATTAGATAAAAATATGTATTGTACTTAGATTTTAGGTAAGTTCTGCGCAATGTTACCTATTTTATACTTAACTATTAAATTCAGAGGTATTACCTAATTAGTATTGTCTTATTGTATGTATTTACCTAATTACCAACTTGTAGCATTGGGATGGAATATTCTGTGGTATTAGTAAGTTATAAAGGCTTTAGTGAAGTGAAAACATTCAAATTGGAGCTTTGCAATTCAGTAATTAGCATTGCTAACGTAGTGACCTACCTTTTAGGGTTGCCTACGGATAGATTGTTAAGTATGTTGATATATTGTTTAGCCCATCCACCTCAGTAATGTCTAATTATTGTAATTCTAATTTCAAATTAGTATTTTTATATTAACACTAATAGAACACATTTAATTTAAAATGTATTCCGACGTTTTAGTCGTTTTATTTTTGTATCCATGGTCACCACAAACCACTGACCTTAAATATGTAAAAATAAACTAATATCAAGAAAAAAAAATCTATCAACTAGGGTAACAATTTTTTTTATTGCCGTAGGCCTAAACTGTTCCCTCATTCTGTTTCTAAAAAATTAGGAATAGTATAAGATTGTACAGTTAATTAACCCAAAGTGTCGACAGAAGTGAACCGGTGGCATAGCCATCAAATGTGATTGTTGTTGATGGATAGGCGCTATGACGGTCCTTTCTATCAAAAAAATCTCTCAGATCTGATATTCAGGTGACAACCCTAAACTAAAATAAATGTGATATTGCCTCTTGGCAGTTCCTATATTATTTTAATGTGTTCTAGAATAATCAAGTCAAACCATTTTACACAAGGTAGGTGGTTAAGTACATAGATATCTCTGTTTCATTTTAATCAAGAGTACCTACCTAGAGTATTAGGTAGGTACTCTTGATTTTTTGAATTTCACCTAGCTCATGCCTATCTCCATGCAGAGATCATCCCTCTATCTAATCCAATCTAATCCGAGGACCTCTCTAGTTTCCGTACCGATCTTCAGTTCCCTCCCAAATAATTGCTGTAGGTACAACAGTTTATGGTTGCCTTTAGGCCTTGCTAATACGCTGTATCCTACCTTTAATCAATCGGTAATAATTAGGTTAATAATCAATTAGACGAACTACATACTTAATTAAAATCGTTGTCGAAACCATTATATTTATTTTTGTTATCTAAAATTGGTGCGATAAACGTTCATTTGCTTACTAACTATCGAAAACGTTGGACGATGGATAGTATTATTAATAATATTACCTAAATATTATAATGATTATAAAATAATTATAGTGATGTCTTACCCGTTGATTTATCCATAGAGGATGAGGATGAGGATACCTGTGAAAAGACTGTGACATTTTGTTTCAATTCTAGTGTGGACTGTTTGAGTTGTGTTAAACAGCGTATGATTGAAAAAGACATAGGTAGATAAGATTATTTATTTCCTACCTACTTATGTAAGTATTATCTTATTGATTAGATTTGAAATTGGAAACAGATTTGATGTCCATCCTATCGGTGTACAGTTTTGAGTAGTAGTGGCCTGATGTTTGTGGTGGAATTAGATAAAAATAATTAAAAAAATGTCACGAGCAATCACGAGTGAATCGGTTTAAATGGGCATTCGCGTTCATTCGTAGACAACAGTGAGTCATCTTCGTCCGTGTGGGTGCACCTTTAAACTGAGTCCCCACACGTGGTCCCCGGTTGGAGAAAATTAGGTGACAATATACTGGTGATAGATTTTGGCCGGGGCTAGTGATCACCCACCAGACAAAGCCGCACCGCCAAGTAGACTTGCAGTTGCGGTGATCCGGTGCGATGTCTTGTGACAACATTTAAGATTGTTGCTGCGAGAATTGGGCCCTGGCAACTTGAAGCGCAAACCTATTTCAGAATAAGAATAGAGTCCTAAGTACACACCAATTCTCAGTTTAGAACAAAGAAGCTACTGTTCCTTTATCTAAGGTTTTAACTAAGTTTCAACTACCAAAAGTATCTCAAATACTCACTTACTATCTACTTGGTGTTCTAAACTTCTTGTTTATATCGTGACAAAGTTACGTAGATGTGACAGTGTCTGCCAAAAGTTCAACATAAGAAGTTAGGAAGTGACAGAATGACAAACAGATGGATAAATAAGTCCTCACATAAGTCTCAACCAACTTTCTATTTTTACGTAGCCTCAACTTATTTGTTTCGCGTAACTTTACATAAGTATATACTTAATTATAATTATAATAATAATATAGTGGGACATTAACACACGGTCATCTGATTCCAAACTAAGCAGAGCTTGTACTATGGAAACCAGATAACTGGTATTATACCCTAAAAATGTGATGAGGTAAAATTTAGTAGCGACGAGTTTAAATAGGTAAAGTGAGCCGCTAAATTGAAATCGAAACAACACCTAATAAACAGCGATAATATTTTTTATCTCTACAAAAACATTTTTGTTTTTTTCCTTGGTCGCATCCACACAATCAACTTTGCCGATTAAATTAATGTTTTTTTTTTATTCCTCTGTATACAAAAATGAAATGACGTGGCTATATTTATAGTGCTCAAACTCGATAACTGCTGAACTGATTTGACTGATACATGTCCAAGGAAGATGATCACCCTTTATGGTTAGAAATACCCGGTACAAAGTTTGCAGTGGCAGCTAATTTCCTTACTTTTTAGTAGATTTTACACGGAATAATTATGTTACATACGGTGTTATCTTTGTTGCAGGAAATTGTAGCAATGAAGTCAAAAAGTTACCGCATGGATCCAATCTTCGGAGTGTTGACCTTAGTGGTGAGATTAACGTTCAAGATCATTGAGGGAGTGGTACGAGCGTTGATTCAGGCATCATGTACGGTGGCAATGTACAGTATAGCAATCACAGGTTGTGTGTTCCTCAGCAGTGTATTTTTAAGGTAAATATAATACACACAGATTAGCTCTTTTAAAGTCAATACCAAAATTATCCTTAAGTAGCATATACCCGAAACAAAGGTTAGCGAAATATTCCTCAAAATCTAGTGGGTACTATACATCCATTTCTATCTAGCGCCATTTATTCGGTATGGCTTTTATGATTTTCCTCCTGGATTCGTAAACCTATGACCGAAGTTTGACCAAAGAAGCACAGTAAGCATTTTTTTATATGCAGACGTATCCTTACCTTCTACGTAAGCTACTGCAGAGGGCTAGGGTTTCTGTTGCTACTATCTTCTACTAAGTTTAAGGAAAGTTTTCATTAATTGTTGTAGAAGCGACACTGCGAATCTCAATAAAGTGGCACCAGCAAATTTTGCTCTGAGCGTACCAGATATATTGAATCGGGTGAAGGATAATTAACGATTTAACTCAATTCGGGAGTTTGTTGAAACAGTTTAAAACCACTTACTTTATATGGCTATAGTGCCTCTACCTATTTTTGGAATAAATACCTGGTAGTGACGTGGTGTTTTCATCGAAAAACCGTTTTGAATGCCTGGCTCCCTAATTAATAAAACATTGCCAAAAAAGGAACTCGCAAAAGCAGGAGTTCAATTTTGTACGTGATTCAATTAAAACAGAAATATAAATTGCTTTGTAAATTAGGTGGCGTTTAGGACAGCTTAATAGCTAGAAAAAAAATTTATTCCATTCGTATTATGACAAAACGAGACAAAGATATACATTAGATGAATGGGTTAACTTATGCAGATCTCTGGGGCAGGATTGCGGAAAAATATTATTGCGATTTATACTAAAAATTACGGGACATTTTGTGGATATCTATGGGGTGAAAGCGAGACACAAGGTTTGTCTGTAAGGAGAGAATCAGATCTTACTAAATTTGATGTTGATCTTTAAAATCCCATTTGCACTAGCAGTAACGGTTAGCGGTCAATAGCACTAGGCTGTGGTTATCATTTCACAATCTATGAGTAAAAGTTATATATTAAAAACTGGTAGGCACCTACTAGTTATTAATATAATTATGAGCTTAGCTTTTGCCGGTATAAAGATGCAATTTCCTCCATTTTTCTCACTCCATTGCGATTCCTCTTACCTCCTCTTCTTAACCTTCTCTTTTATCTGACTCATATATTTGGTTCTTGGCCTTCGTCTTCCACGCTTTCCTTGTATCTTTCCTTCTATGATGTTCTTTATGAAGCCGTCATGTCTTAAAATTAAAATGTCTAATAGATTAGCATCTCTAAAATGCCTGTAAATTATTAGCTGGGTGTGAATTACTGTGAGATTTCCTCTATTTTTTAGGCTAATGTAACCGGAGTACTCAGTCAAAATTATGTTCTACAATTCCCAACATTGTAAAGATGGCGTTCATATTATAGTCAAATGTCAGTTGATAGTATGTAGATAATGATACAGAGGTGTTTTTATTCGTCCCAATCGTGTCTCAAAGAGACCTTGTATATTTTTTGTGGTTATTACAAATGAACGACTTCTGTTATTCCCAGGTATGCAGTTTGTGACCCTGTTCAATGTTCAGCCAAAGAAGCAGTAGGAGCTGCGGCGATAGCGATAGGGTGCGCCCTCATAATTTATGCAGCTTATGTTACAATAAGAAATCTTTTGAAATAATCATTAATAACTTTACGGTAAAAATAAGTTTATTATATTTAATTTTAAGTTGTTTTATTAAGCCAAGCAGTAATAATGTATCGAAGAATAATCTTGTATTTGGCTCGCCTACGCACCACCACGTACTCTCTGGCTGACGGTCGAATAACGACTGACCCACCCCTAGATGAGAATAAATACTATGGACTGACCGTACCTTGTCACGTATACGCTTAAGACAAATCATAAGTACCTATATCTATACATACACTACACTCTAATCTGTGGGTACTATTAGTAGTAAAAAGGTAAGACTAAATATTTGAGGAAAATATCAATGCAGTCTGAAGTAGGTATCAGTGCATTAATATTTCTTTACATACTCAATATAAAATGAAGACGATATCGTTGTGTTAGCGATAAACTCAATAACTAATAAACAGATGGTTTTTAATAATAGGTACTTCTAAACCTTCCTCATGGATTTTCCTGATTCATGAGGAAATTTATAATTTAGTATAATTTGCACACGTGGCAAGCTGGGACGGGTCGCTAGTAGTTTAAAAAACCAATAAATATAGATTACTATGTATTAAATAAAGGTCAAAGAATCCCAATAGGGCTTAGATATAAATAATTGTTTTGACAATAGTCTGACCAGAGTATTAAGACTGGTTTTTAGATAAATTATAATCGATTAGTAATAAATATGTAATATGTGGTAGTATGTCAAGGTAATTAATAATAAGTATCTAATATTATGTGATTAAGTAGGAGAAGCAGTATTGCTGAGTAGTCATATGTTAGTATTGCCTCCCACACTATCGCATCGGGTTTATTTTAGCCTGTAAGGATAGATGAAGGAATCGTAAATAAATAAATAAATACTTAAGTACACTTAGTTTTGACGCAAGTTTCATTTAGGCATTAGTTAGTTTAGTTTTTATTTAGGTTTTTTTAGATTTTTTTGCATTTATGTCAATTTCTCTTAAATTGTATTATCTTTTATGTAATTAAATGTAATTTTTCACTTGTCTCAACTTGTAGAGTTAACTAAGGCTCAATTTACACAGCCGCGGAATGGAATGGAAGCGACTTTTTGCTACTTAGCATAATAAACTTTATATCAACTGTATAATACACAAAATAAATACGAGCCTAAAAATTGGACGCGTGTCTTCCGCGGAATCAAGTGAAGTGGCGCGAAAGGGGGGGCTTGTTCGCAGTTCGGTAAAGTAATAGTGCGGAGCTAAGCTAAAACTCGGGAATTCGCAGGAATGCTCGAGCATTCCAGTGAATTCCCGCGAATGTTCGAGTATTCCAGCGAATTCCCGCATCATGAAGCGAAGTTGACGCTTCCATTCCGTTCCATTCCGCCGCGGTGTAAAATGAGCCTATAACAGTGTGAAACTTCTGCTTTCAGTATTTATGCCTATGAAGGCTAGTTGAATAAAACTTCAATCTTTTCATAAAAGGACTTCTATTAGAGAGAGAAACGTTAGATACATATTTATTACATTGTTCTCAGGATTTTTAATCTTATGTATTTTCAATCTTTATTATTACGAATTCCAATTTACCTGTCAGAAATAATTAAATAATTTCACAAGATCATCTTTCTCCGAATAACAACTAAGCGAAGTTATTGGATGGAAGTCAACGAACTTGATGCCAATTAGACTAAATTGGAAATGTAATACTTAGTACCAAACGATAAATAATGTAAGGTAAGTTATATAGAAAAACGTGGGGATCTAAGTAGGGAGGTGTTAATTAAACTTTGACAGCCCAACCAATAAACGAACCTGCATACCAGTATATACCAGATATCTGATTTCCTTAATATGTACACGCTCTACTTACTCGTATCTTAGGACTAGTGGATTTAATGTCCGGGTGTGGTAAAGTCCTGGAAAATTATTTTATACTTACTATTATTTCCTTACCTGGACCCGCATTCCACTGCCACCTTCCCACCGAAAATCATTCTTAATCACGAGTGAATCGGTAGGCATACTGGGCTGGCCACCAACCCGCACTTGGCAAGCGTGTGTGGATTAAGGCCTAAACTCTCTCAACTCGTAAGATAGTTTAGAGGAGACCCGTGCCCGGCAGTGTGACACTAAAAGTATTGTCATGACTGAGCTGGCACGTCACATACATCATTGCTTAACATCAGGCAAGTTATATTCATAAGCGCAAGCCTGTATCAGAATAAAAATATATATCAATTCGAAAGTAACTCTATATGTCTGTCTCCATATCGCGCTTTCAACGCCTAAACTACTGAATATAGCTTTGAGCTGAGGATAGCTTTTATTCGACTGCATAAAAAGAGGTTAATGGTTTAGCGCGATAACCGACATACGCGCCGGCGGAAAGCTAGTATTATTATCCTACACATACATAAACCTATTTACTCATTTTTAGTTTATGCTCAATAATGTACGTAGGTACCTACTTTAAGGATTGTTCTGCCTTTGGTATACAATCGTATAATATTTAATATAAGCTACGTCATCAAAGACTACATACGTACTCTTAGGTATAAACAAAAAGATAAAAGGAATATTACTTTTTTATTCACACAGTTATTGGTGCGAGACGTTGCCGAGAATTTATTAACCCCATATAAAATATTGGGTCCAATAACTCAAACCTATGTCAATGTTTAATGATCTATGGAACTAGAGGTAGATTTTGTCCCCACGGAGACGTACGAAAAGCTGAAAATTTACCATTACTTTTCTTCAATGCAGTTTAAATATTTCATTAATTCGAAATTAAAAAAAAAATTGAATTGAAACAAAAATTCGTATGATACGTATTTCGTATTTAAAACTAACAATTATAGAAATTAGAATTAAACTATCGACACATTACGAGCGCCTGAAACATTTGTAGCTAGCTGCATAGTCTCTTGAATCATTTCTTTGTGTTCATAAAACCGTTAGGCGTTCAATTGTTTTGAATACTTCCCTTTTAGCCTTTTACTTAGAGTTGTAAGTTGTCTGTTGATCGATTATCATTAAATTAGTTTTTAAAATTAAACTCTGGTTTGAAATTGTAGCAAATTATCTACTTCTGATTTTGTCAAAATTGTAAGTGCAATAAAATGCAACATCATTGATGTAGGTAGTAAATGAAAGAGGGCAAGAAATTTAAAAATTGTTTCCGAGAAATATCAGCGTTTCGTTGGATTCCTACAAAGAGACGTTGCTATGGCAACGAACGTCATACTCTATTAAACTTTACTGAAACTGAAACCTCCATGTTTCTCTGCAATTAATTAACTTTGACATTGTATAGACGGCTCTAAGCACGAGTAGGATACATACACCTACCTGGCAATGCACTTTATGAACAGAACTTAGAAATTTTCCTGACAAATAAAATCTAGGTGCCTTCAAGGCTAGGGTGAATAGACATTAGACACTGAAGTAGTTACATGTAACTAGTAGACAAGTAACTGGGATTTAGATTAGAAGTACCGATACTTAAAGCTAAACTAAAGGTGAGCGCGTTAATAGCTCGTTATGATAAATATATTTCGGTACAGGGGGCCGATCAGAGGGACAGTCATCGCCAGAAAACTTATTGAGTGGGTGTGGTTACGAGCAGCAAAGTTAACTTAATCACACTATTAATTTGTTACGAAATGTAAAACTAATACAACGAGTGGTAAGACAGTTCCTAGACCGATGTTAGTCGCACGGACGTCTGTAGAGAACTGGGGCACACAGTTCGTGTAGCGACAATCCCCACTCGTCGCCCGTGCGGACCTCAGGCTAGACTCTGTCGAGCGTGTCGACCCGACGCGCTGCCGTCTCGCTGTCAAGTATGCTACCGTACTAATGACTTCTCCGACACGGCCATCCTGCGAGACACACGTCTCTGTGTGTTATTCTGAAACAATATTCAACACACAGTATCACATAGTTCAGTCACGCCTGGCCTACTAAACTAGAAGGAACAAGTTCCTGGCTTTAGACAAAGATAAAGATAAAGATTTCCAGAAATCCCCAAATATAACAGAACTCTAAACTTTTTTTTTTATTAAATTAAGGAAACCTGTTTACTAAAAATCAATGAACAATCAATATCACTTATTCAGTTAAATCGCTCCAATATTAAAATCAGAAACTCAAAGCACAACTGACTACTAAAACTTACACTCTCACACAAGAGACAATCACTTACAATAAGTAAACTAATTTAAGCTCTGCATATGACCATTGGCTACACATAGCCCAGTAACCTCCAGTTACTCAACTTTATGCGAACCCCCACGGGAACGCCGAGTCTCCCCTGGACTCACGGTTTCCCAAGAAACCCGACCTCTGCCGGAGTTGACTGCACTACCGCGTACTCACGGACTACTACAATGTAGTAGATGCCGATTTCTACTGAGCTACGGCTACATGACAACCTCCGGTACGGTCCAATCATTATGCAAGCTTAAACAATCTTGTCGTCGTCATCACGACTACTTTACTCTACCTCAATTTCGTCAGTTATACTTTGATACCGGATTTTTTTTTTTGCAAGCTTTCATGTGCGTATTTGTAGGTACGGTTACAATGTAGTGCTTTTAAATTATAATGGTCACTGTCAAGAACTTCTATGACCTCGGACGGTCCTTTAAATTTGGGATCCAACTTTGTATGATTGCACTCCTCGTTCATAATCAAAACAAACTCTCCCACCGAAAAATTATTTACCTTTGCCTTCTTTCTGAAGTGTGTCCGGTAAAAGACCGAAAGACCAGCAACTATGCGGCGATGCTAGAGGCTTTGCAATTTAGCCTTGACGAGGGATTCGTTGCTAATAAGCCTCTTGGCTCGCCTTTCTATAGACTCCAATGCCTTGAGTTGGTATTTAGCTGACCCATCCTAAAGATGCGAGCAGTACTCTATGCATGAGCGAACTTGTGCTTGATATAGCTTGAGCATCTGTTTTGGCGTGAAGTACTGACGTATTCGCGAGGACACCTAGCTTTTTGGCAGCGAGTTGAGCCATGGGCTCAATGTACGGGTCAAAATTGAGGTTCAAAGTCATATTGACGCCAAGAAGCTCAAAGTGGTCTGTAATACGCACGGATACACCTTGAAAAGTAGGAGCCAATTAAAATGGCCTTTTTTGCAGAGAATAAACACGCCTAGGTTTTAGCAGTATTAAACTTGGCTAGATTGGCGTTACCCCAATCGGAAACCGCTTTAAGAGACAAGTTGCTCAACCATGGCCTCCAAAGAGACTGGGTATTAGCGGTCTTAGCTTAGCTATTGTGAAAAGTTAAATTACCCAGTGAAATAATATTTGCACGCAATAACTCATCTACACGCTCACGATCGGTTTTCTTTCTTCCGCACTAAAACGATACGGTCATTTTTGAGCAACCAAATAAGGTTCAACTAAGCGAAAAAAAACAAGCTCACCTGTAGTTGCGCATGTTAGCGACATACCAGTTATTAAATAATCTAAATTACGAGACAACACATAGACAAAAGCTGATTTATGTTCTCGCGAAACGCTATTGTCAACAACGGTAAAACGATTTATCGAGGGTAAATCATTATTATTAAACAGTTCGGTGGTACTCACTGATAATTGTAAATTACAATCGTTATATCGAGAACTTTTCAAATTTTAAAATGAGTCGCGGTTATACTAACAATAAAACCTTGCAACAATACTTCGCGGCCTAATATCATATCACTTCGTAAATAAAATCACTACATCAGGCATAAGGTACAATAAAATCTCGATTAAATTATCGATTTCAACAAAAAAAATAATTTAAACAATGCCAAGTATCCTTGACTGACCCTTTAAGGTTACAACATTTGTACTCTTTTACTACTACGTTTACTCTCTTTAACGAGTGAACACTCGGCACCGGAATCTTAATAGAAAAAGAACGACTGACCTTGATGTTAAAAAGTTCATCCCGGTGGATCAACCACGCACACGTCGACCCTCACGTGTCGCTTGCAGCGTGAAACCTCGACACCTCCACTTCCATTAGGGCACCGGGTAGAGATGTGTCCTTTTGTTCACGTCGCCAGCTGTCACCACTCCCGTCATTTTATTTTTCACGGCGTTGCGTAGTTTCAGTTAGGTGATGGTTTGTCTGCTCCTTTATCCCGCTTCTGATTTCGGTACAGGGGGCCGATCAGAGGGACAGTCATCGCCAGAAAACTTATTGAGTGGGTGTGGTTACGAGCAGCAAAGTTAACTTAATCACACTATTAATTTGTTACGAAATGTAAAACTAATACAACGAGTGGTAAGACAGTTCCTAGACCGATGTTAGTCGCACGGACGTCTGTAGAGAACTGGGGCACACAGTTCGTGTAGCGACAATCCCCACTCGTCGCCCGTGCGGACCTCAGGCTAGACTCTGTCGAGCGTGTCGACCCGACGCGCTGCCGCCTCGCTGTCAAGTATGCTACCGTACTAATGACTTCTCCGACATATATATATTAACGGTCTTATTCATAAAAATGTTATGAGACTCTTTAGTTAAAATGGACTTTGTCTCTTTCTTACTAGTATAAATGTGAAGATGATGGACAAAGACAAACGAATTACAAACCTAATTTAGCTATAATGAGCTTATAAAACGTTTATGAATACGGGGGTAAGTATCTTAACTCTCAAAACAGTTGAAAGAGGAGCCGTTTACAGCTTTACTTTTAAAACACTTTTAATAAAGTGTGTTTCTGGACACTGTTAGCTACTGATATAAAAACGACGTAAATTGAAAATGCCCTTAATCTATCAGAGTTTACTGTCCCAAACAGCGCTTGTCGCGAACAGGCTCCTAATTATAATTGCCAAGAGTGATTGCTTGTTGTGCCAGAAATTGCTTAACAAAAAATGGTTTGAAGTTGAAAATTAAGGAATTTTAATTTATTGTTCCAGTACGAAACGATCGGACTATATCAGGGGTCCATTTTGTATTCAAATGCACTAGGAACTCTACAATGGTAACATGGACCATGACAGAAAGAGCTAGTTGATACCATGGACTCCTAGCTAATAATTGTGTGATTTACCATTAAAATCACCCTAACAGTGAACGTATTAAACATTTAAATATGTTTTTTTTTCTGAAATGGGCTTGCGATTGACTACAACTTCCCTGATGTTAACCAATAATGTATTCTACGAGGGAACGCGTCTGCTCAATATACCAATTCACTTGTGATGACAAATGATTTTCAGTGATAAGTTGGCAGTAGAAGGAGGCTCCTTAAACCCACCATATGGTTTCATCAGACATCGCACCAAAACACGGCAAGGCCGGTTGGAGGTACGGCTTTGACTAGTAGGTCACAAACCACGGTCCAAACCGACCACCAGTTTATTGTCATCTGATTTACATCACCCGGGAACCAGATAAAAGGTCCCACGGACGAAGGTGACTCAGCTCCCAAAAGGTACTTTAACCGATTAAACTTATAGAGCAGTCATGCCAATACCCAAATGGAAACTTTTGTTTTCATTGAGTTCAAAAACACCAATTTATAGTATATTTACGTTTATTGTAATTTCGCTTCGAATTACATTCTTTATTTATCTAAGCACACTGAACTTTGTACACAAAGCAATAATTTAGAAAAATAATATTTGTGAAGAAACCTTTCCATAATTTGTTTTGATTCTCGCATTTCCAATTTTCATGTCCAAAATAGACTCCGATTGATTAAAGTAATAAGAAAATAATTGTGAATACCTCATTGAAAAGGAGTTCGTAATCAAGCCGTTAGATACAACCTGCTCAACAATAAAGTGGGTAAGTACCTACGTTTCACTTCAACCCTTTTTAGTGTCCCACTGCTGGGCACGGGTCTTCTCCCAACTATCTTATGAGTTGAGAGAATTTAGGCCTTAATCCACACACGCTGGCCAAGTGCGCGTTGGTGAAAGTCACATGTCCTCGAATAATTAGTTCTTAGACATGCCGGTTTCCTCACGATGTTTTCCTTCACCGATAGTGAGCAGCGGAGATGAAACAATTCACACAAAGATGTGTGGGCATGAACAGGATTCGAACCCGCGACCTTATTTTTCTAAGGCGCGGCCCGTACCGCTGCACCACCGCTGCTCTACGTTTATAATAATATGTCAGTAAAGGCATTGTCTAGGCAAAATATTTTTATTTTTAAACTAGCGGACCCCGCAGACGTAGTCCTGCCCGGTAAAGCAGTGTCACCTGCCGGGTCCGAAAACAGAATACGACCTATAAGATTTCATAAAGATCGGTGAAGCTGTTTCTTAGGAGTTTTTTTTTAATTTTTATCTATGTAAAAACCATCCTCGTACTTCAAGGATTATTCTAAAAAAAGAATTAGCGAAATCGGTTCAGCCGTTCTCGAGTTATGCGCTTACCAACACATTTTGCGATTCATTTTTATATTATAGATAGACATTAAGTACACTGTACACTTAATAAGTACGTCCGAGAAATGAAAAATAGCTTAGTTAGGCCGAAACACTATTACAAATGGAGCCTTACGCACATAATATATAATTCATACTAACATACATCTAAGTGCTTTGGTAGATACGTGAAAACATAATGAAAAAAATAACAACCCTTAATCTACACACGCTGGCCAAGTGCGAGTTGGCGGATGTTACATCTTCCTGGGTCAAGTAGTTTCCGAAATTTTAGGTTTAGGTAGTTTCATTAAAAGTAACCCCCCCCCCCATGAGTCTTGTGGTTCTAAGATAAACTGGCAAGCACTAACCCCGACAAAATGCATTGGATGTTGACCTCTCTAGTAAATCATAGTCACTGAAAATGATTAATTATAGAGAAGAGAGCAGACTGCTTTTATAGATAAAATTGTTATTCATTACACCAGAGAGCAGCCAATTGCATGGGGTAGAGAGTTTTCATGATCAGTGAAGTATGTACCTACCTACACGGATAAAAGCAATAAGAAAATAAGATAAGTGACAATTAATTTCATCTTGATTTTTTCATGAAATAGCAATTAACATAAATATCAATTTATCCTTAGTCCTTTAGTTTAGTTTGTATATGTTGGGTTTTTAAAAGAGTGCACGAATTCAGAACCACAAGTTAAAATCTGTTTTTTTTTGTCATAACTAATAATTTTTAGCAGAGGAGCCCAACCATTTGACGGTACGGTACGGACCCCACGGTCATTTTACTTATGCACACCATTAATGACGCTTAAGACTATCAGGTGGCAACGTACTATGGACACCCTCTGCCCTATCTAGAACATTAAGTCAAGCACCATCAGAGAGAGAGAGAGAGAGAGAGAGAGAGAGAGAGAGAGAAAGAGAGAGTTACGAATACCTAACTAATTAATGTAATATCTATAATTTTACACTTGACCCCTGCTTGCCTGATGATAAGCAATGACATGATATAATTTATCATCAAACCTAGTAGATTCTATTAGATAGTAACTAAAGTATTATATTATCTGTGACAGTAGAGTTAGACTCTTAGAGTATTCTGTAAAGTAGATTCTATTCATCACAGTATCTGACGATGCTCGACTAAATCCACATTTTGCATCATCAGCTCCCCTTCTATGTATACATAGATAAACCTTTTTTTCTAAAGGACGAGTATAAATGCTTCGAAATTAATTTTGATAGAGCTTGTACCTCAATTTTGTAGACCTTACATTTGCATAGATATGAAGCAATATTGTAGCTCCTATCCGGTACAGTTTAACGACCCTTAGCTCCAGATTTCATCATACTAATATCAAAACAGACAATTTAAGTGTTAAAATATTTGTTGATCAGTGTAGATGTAAGATTTTTATCAGTTGATTATTTAATAAGTTTAGTAGAGCCCTTTTATACCTTAATTAAGAGTTTTATACGCTATACGTTAGTCGTTGGACTAATATTTTTGTATATCAGGCAATGATAAGTTTATAGACAACTAATCTTACTTTTGCCCATTTGCTCGTCTTAAAGTGTTGTGATTATGCATTATGTCTACATAGTGATAGATGTGTGGGAAGCATTAAGTAAAACTGGAGACTAATTAAATTCACCCTCCTAAGCTGATTAGTAGTACACAGGAAATATTATAGTGCACAAGTGTGTTCGCAAAAACAAATTAAAAACTACGTTTTATTAAACTAGCCTATATAAACTCGAGTGATCCAGCATAGTATAATCAAGACATGTTGACTATACTATATTTGACTGTGCAAGGGTGGACTGGAGTCTAAGTTTGGGGTGCTTTCCATCTCATTCACTCTGTCGGGTGGTACGGATTGACCGACATGATCGGTGAAAGTGCTGGGTAGCAGAAGCAGAGTGCTCTCCGAAGCTCAGGGTACCACCAATCTCCTGACTCAGGACTAGAGATGAGAAATTAAAAAAGTCTCAACCATCTTCTTCTTTAGCCTTCGCTGACCGAAGCTCGTGGTCCACTCGAACACTGCTCCCTGATCGGCGGTCTTAAAGAATATAGTCACGGGTTTTATTGAAGGCGGGTCATTTTTTTTAATCCTGAAATAGGCCAGCGCTTGACTGCAACATGCCTGATGTTGAGCAATAATATATAATGTAGTCAGATAATGCCGTCTACGATGGGACGCGCCTGTCCACTATACCGATTCATTCGTGGTTACGAATGATTTTCTAAATAAATAAAAAACCTAAATTCTAGCGGGTTTGTATCGGGTCGTTTTTGATCAAGAACACACATGCTTCGATAAACACTTGGATTTATTTTCCATTCATACAGACTAGTTATGGTTCATTGTTACACACAGTTTTACAGTTTCACAAAGTACTAAAGTGCTTGTTTATACCATTATTCCCACAAATTTTAGGGTGCTGCCCCGGAGGCTTCCCCAAAAGTGGCTTTAGACTATTAAGAGGTGGTTTTTCAGGAACGATAACAAGCAACGTGACTGGTGACGGTTGGCCGCCATCTATCAGTTGTTACATCAAACTGAAAGTGTTGTCCCTAACACTTTATATACAGATTAGTAATCGATAATTGATAGTTGATTTTGAGTTAACATCTCCTTATGGTGTAGCGCGGCGGCGTGGGATTTAAACCTACCGCATCTTAAGAGGCTAGAAGCAAACACGCTATCCCCTATACCACCTTGACAGTCATAAAAACTGGAAACTACGCTCTCATTCTGCCATATTTAAATGTGTATACTGTAGAAAGAGAGGTTTAAAATTTATGATATGTACACAGCTCTCTATTTTCCATACAATTACCTGTCTGTCTCTCACTCCGTCTATGCCTTTTTGCTGTCTGTTTACAGATAATAAATTATGGTAAAATTTTCCATATCCTGCATTATATGGGACCTGTTTGATGTTTACAAAACCAGGTCGTTACATGATGGGCTCTAAATAGGCGAGTTATGAGTGACAAGCGGTCCCCTGAGCCACATCCTCATTCTGAGCGAGGGGCTGAGCAAATAGCGTGTAACACATCGCTTCAAGGTGACATACATTGGGTGAGAATCAACTGGGAGTGATTGTTTGATATTAAATGAACAATTTAGAAGCAGTGTCTGTTTAGATTCGACTTCCGAATTGGATGGATCACAATCCATCTAGCTCTGAACAGTGACTTATATGTATAGACAATATTAAGTTAAAATATTAACAAAAAAAAAACCGACTTCATGGATGCCATTCTTAGAACTAAACCAAACTGAAATGGGACCACACGGGAAGCATCTGCTTTCAAATATAAAAAAAAATATCAAAATCGGTTCACCCATTCGAAAGTTAAAAAACATAACAAACATAAAAAAACATACAGTCGAATTGATAACCTCCTCCTTTTAGAAGTCGGTTAAAAACATAACTTATGCCTTAAGTTAGTTTTTTTTTCTAGGACTACATAAAATGAGGTTTAGGTTAAGCAGTTATTAAGTAATTTTATAGTTGAGAAACGCTGAGATCGCGCTGATCTACTATGCAGTCGGACAACATCTTAAACAGCATCTTAAAAAACCTTTGATTAATATTTGTATTTCCAATTCCTACGTCTCGTCGGCTAATTTATTCCTTTTTCAAAGCTATTTTGAAGTAGTTTAAAAATATCTACCTCCACTCTTACTGCAGTAAAAAAGTACAGGTACGTACCTGTATTTAGTATCTAATATGGTTTTTTTCTTCAATAAAATCCATTTAAACAAGAGTTGCATGTAGTGGCACAAAATGAATTTGTAACACTTCAATTAATTCCCTACCAAATTCTTAAAATTGATCTTTCAAAACTTCAGAGTAACGTTCATTGACATTCAAGAATTTAATTCGAAGTATTCCCAATTTTTGTGTTAATTTCTTTCTCAGAAACTTCAGCATTTCCTTCTTAATTTTCTTGCGAGAGTTGAGCATAGATAGGCGTTCTCCTTAATGGACTATTTAAAATACGGATTCAGAAGTATCTCACCACGACTAAATGATATTACACTCTGAAGTCTAAACCTCTCTTAGGAGTTTTGTATTTGTTATTTATTTTTAAATCATTTGGAAGTTTTTTGAACAGAGCTTGAAACATAGAAATATCCTAAATCTATGGCGTGAAAGCAAAAATAAAAAACATTCAAATTGTTTTATGTCACCCATATATAGGTACCTGAAATGTTTGGGTTAACATGACAGTCAAAAGTGTTACGTAATTTACTGTAGTAGGCCGATGATGTTGATGATGATAAATGCAATCTACTGACATTCATCTTTGGTGTAGGTATTTGAAAATTCTCTTTCCTCTCTCTACAAGTACTTCTTTCCCCCTTCTGACCGCGTGAATTCATTGCAATTGCTACCAGTTCACTCAATCTTTTCTAAGTCGCGTAGAATAATAAAAAAGAAAATAGGAATAAATATAGGTAGGTACTAGGTAGGTACCATTTTACCGTTCACTTTGATATGCGAAGGGCTCTCACTTTGTCATCTACTCACGTATAACCAAATTTTGAAAACTATTAGACATGATTATATTCGAAAATAAAAAGCGGGGTAAGAAAGGATTTTAATATGTTTGTCCACTAATTGGTTGTTTTTTTTTTATATAATGGGACATTAAAACACACGGCCATCTGACCCCTAACTAAGCAGACCTTGTACTATGGAAACCAGATAACTGGTAATATACTACATAAAATTCTTTCCTTTTGTAAATAGATACTTAAATAAAGACAATTAAATCCAGACTCAAGACAAACAGACAACAGAGTTCATCACACAAATATCGGTTGTGGGTGGGAATCGTATCGAATCGAATCGTACCCACGACTTGCAGCGTGAAAAGCCTCTCGGCCTGTCTACGATATTTAGTAGTATATTTCATGTAAGTAGTCTACGCGAGCGCAACCGTGTGGGGCGGAAAGCTAGTTATGTATATTCATACCCAATAAGTACTAGCTCTAGAAACTTTTATTTCAATCTTCCCACTTATAAGGTAGGAGGGCAATATGATTGCTTCTGCATCGTTTTATACGATCAACGCTGCTTTACTGCCAATAAAATATCACTAGACCATAATAAAAAATGTGATAGTGAAGTGCTAACTCCATTAATCCCGACTCGAGTAACTCGAGTTAACGTTATTTCATTTTATGGCATCATCTTCAGCCTACATTCAGGTTCTCTCACTTCAGCGCTTTTTTAGTGTCCCACAGCTGGGCACAGGTTTTTTCTCAACTATCTTACGAGTTGAGAGAGTTTAGCCCTAGTGCGGTTTGGGATGTCACATGTTCTCGAATGATTAGTTCTAAGACTATGTTGTTCTAATGAAAAATTAATATGATATAAGGCTGATTGTTCATACATTCATATAAGGACGATTTTTCCCGTGGGATAGGCAGAGACTATAGAGCCTTACTTGCTACGAGCTAAACATACTTCCTTGGTTCATTAATGTTCATACATTAGGTTCTACGGCGGTTGTTCAATAGCCAGAATTTTTTGTTAAAATTGTTGCAAATTCGACATTGTGGTTTATTTTACATTAACAAAAAACTGTTTTTACGAAACGTAGCCTAGAACTAATCATTCGAGGATATGTGGCATCCACCTACTTGCACTTTTGCCAGCGTGTTTGCATTAAGGGCTAAACTCTCTCAACTCGTTTTTTTACGAAACGTAGCCTAGAACTAATCATTCGAGGATATGTGGCATCCACCTACCTGCACTTTTGCCAGCGTGTGTGCATTAAGGGCTAAACTCTCTCAACTCGTTTTAACTCGTAAGATGGTTAAGAGAAGACCCGTGCCAAGTAGTGGGACAGTAAAAAGATTTTTAGTGATCTATACAAAACATAACTTGAGTTTTTCATACATAAATACATATCTGTTGGCACAGCTACTTCTCAATGCATCAGCTGTCATTTTATACTGTCATAGCGTCCGTTTTTGAAGTCAGCTGTCACTCGAAAATGTCAATATGGACGAACGAATGAACACCGAGCACGGGTGAAACGGCCATCTTGGAAGGGCTGACACTTTGAGATGGACGGTGGCATCGTCGGGAAGTGCGCACGCAAACACGTGCTCGGTGGACGTTACGCTTTAATCCAATGTAATCTTAGCGATCTGTAATTATCTAGTAGAATTAATGATTGTGCTATCGAGAGATCGGGGTGAAGTGATATTTGCCGTAGTTATTTTATTGGAATACCGTTTTCTTACCCGATAATTCACGCCTACCTAAAGTTGTCTGCTAATCCTGATATTTTTAGTCTAAAGCCTTTATATCCTTTAACCCTTTTATAATATTTTGAAAATATTTTAGTTCGCAAAGTTACAAAATATTGCCACACTGTCAGTAACTGCGACAACTTCTAATGGCATTGTCATCAAGAAGTTCCTTGTTTACAAAAGAATATTATTACCAGTGACCATTATTTCTCCGAACTTGATGTTTTTTTCCGGGACAACTTATCAAATAGGCGATTTGTCACAAGTAACGAACCTATTAAGGGAAACTTGATAAAAAATCGCACTTTATACAATGTTCTCCCTTTTCATTTGCTTTCATTTCGTAAAGTTATTATACACCCGTGAATCTGTTCACCCTATTTTCAAGATAAATCCGTTTCTGCAGTAGTGTTGGCGCCGAGGTATCGAGGCACGGGTCCTAGTTTGTACTTTCACATCTTTATGTAATGTTTCGAAGATTGTGATGAACTTCAAACGGGGTGCATAGCACTCACAACCGCCGCGCCGCGCGCCGTTCATGTATGACCAGATGTATGAACAACAAAAGAGGCCAAGGAAGTATGTTTAGATCGTAGCAAGTGTCGCTCTATAGCCTCTGCCTAGCCTCATGGGAAAAAGGCGTGATTTTATGTGTATGTATTATTATTGTTCAAGAGCAGCTCTGGCGCAGGAGTACGGGCCTCGCTTTGGAAAGGTTCGATTATATTATCTTTGTGTGATTGTTTCATCTCCGTTGTACGAACTAGTAAGGACATGTGACACCCACCGACCTGCACTTGGCCAGCGTGTGTGGGTTAAGGCTTAAACTATCTGAACTCGTGAGATAGTTGAGAGAAGACTTAAGCCCAGCAGTAGTACACTAAAAAGGGTTGAAGTGAAGGTAGAAGTGATTATTATTAGTTTAATATATGACTGACCTGTGACCTACAGAATTAGCACCCACAACAATGGGCTCACACAAAACCCTGATTCAACAATAAACCGTAAATTAATTTTTAACGTGCGCCCTAAACGACATTTCATTTTAATTACCTGTGTAATTACGCCCTAATCGTAAAGCAAGGGATGAGTGATACTTAATGACCGTTTGTGTTACCGTTCATACGCATTATCCAGCTAGTCGCTCAGTCCGCACACGCAGATGAAAATACATACAAAACAACAAACAAAATCACATACGAATATTACGATCCGGTTATAGGAAAAAAACCTTAGATAAAGGCCTGCTTACGCGGGAACATAAATTTTTTTTTTTGTCTGATTAACGTATACAGTTAGCAAAAATCACATCAAAAGGAGACGTTCAAAAAATGTATAGAGCCTGGGATTAAAATAATTGTAAATTTGAACAGCAATCTGAGTTACATAGTATATAATAGTATATAATAGAGCATAATTAACTAAATTTTTTGGTGCATTTAAAATAATTTTACACCCCCCCGTTTTTTTAAAAATTGAAATTGAAAATAAGAATCCTTAATGCAATATTATGATTATTGCAATTGGCAACCCCATGGTCAAATGTCAATTGAGCAACCAAAAAAATCAAAATTATTTCGACGCTGTCAATCAAACTGATCAATGACAATGACATCATGACGTTTCCCGTAATTATATTTTTTTCCACGCGTTTTGTTATTACACTAATAAGATAACAAATATTTTTCGTCATAATAACATTAAGCTGCAGCTAGAATAATATTACAAGAGAAAAGTACTGTAACAGAATGCAATTGTTGACGTGATTGCAATATTTATACTGCTTAGGAAACGGATAATTAAAGGTAATGTGCGTTTTGTTTTTCTATTACATTTTTTTGATTTTTACAAAAATGGTTGCTCCTAAAATTCGTGTTTGGTTAAATTCTAACAGCTTATTAAATAAGCTTTCCAATGAGGTATATCACATTGGTGTTCAAAATTCTAGCCCACTTTTGACCTCTCCTTTCAAATTCTAATATTTGAGTCTACTATAATCAAACTTGTAAGCTAAGCAAAAAATGAGTACCCTAGATTAATCATTTCATATTTTTAATCCATCTGGAAATTTCACTGAAACATTTAAAAACACAATTTTAACCATTTCAACCCAATGGTTGAAATGGTTAAAATTGTGTTTTTAAATGTTTAAATTTAGTAAAGTCAAGCCAATGCTTGACTTTACTAAATTTTTTAACTGTACCGCGTACTACGGCTGTTGGCTGACCATTCGTGTATTGTGTTGTACGGACAATCGCATTACGCTTAAGTAGACAATACGTATGATAATGCTAAGTAACACAAAATTAACGCTAAATTGTGATGTAGCTTACCTACTTTATAATTAGTAGGTAAACTAATTCTAATGATTTCAGATAAAGCAATTAGAATTAATTTGAAAGTGTTCTTATTCTTATCAGTACCAGGCAGCACTAAAAGTGAATGCTAAATAAATAATTATACTTTGGTTAATTATATCATTATAGTAACTAAAGTCGGCTTAAGAAAATTTACTCTGGTGAGTATTATTGGTATTATTAATTAAGTAATTTCTTAAATCAGAAAGGATCAGAAGGTTGTCTCGATAGACTGTATGTACCTACAGTGAATAAATTAAAAAATAACAGTAAAATGTATTTTGCAACTACCAATGTAGTCTCGGTCCGCGGATGCGTCCACGTCGATAGGTACTTATCTATGTCGTTGCTGTAGTTTATTATTATAACCTTTTGAACGCATCTGGGTAAAAGGAAATGTTACCAATAGCCAATAACTTCAGTTTCCTTCACTAAAATCATTTCAGCGGTTTATTCATGTACATGTTCATGTACTTACAAGCACAATGCAACATTTAGTCATGCATTCGTGTTAATTACGTATGTATGTAGATATTATTATACTTGTTTTCTTTCATTCCATAAGTTTGCCCAATGAAAAAAAGTATCTAAAAAAAGAAAAAGTTAGGTGGCAAATTGTGAACACCAAGTGCAAAAATATACAAAAAAAAGTCGCTGCCCATTATAGAGACAATTAAAAAATACATGTACACGATTATAGGCTTTAGCGTGACGTAATAACAACTAAATTATCATGAAAGCCTATAAATGACGCATCCAGCTGTGTACTGACGAATCATTCATGCCGTTCCGTTTATTAGTAACTTCAAAACTAGTCACTATAAATTACACCTTGACGGAATGCAATAGAGTGGAGTTTTTCTTGGCTGGATTGTGTAGTATGTATAGTAAAGCAGTTTTATTGACAAAGCGTGCGTGAGCGCATTGTGCGATACCAATGGACCTTATGTCAGTTTGACTAGCTCAGTTGAGGTGGCACCGCGCGTGTACCGATAGCAAAATTGGCGCGAATTATTATCGAACAAAATGTTTTTTTTTTAATTTAAATTATTTGTAAAAGAATTGTGATGACAGGAACGTTCAAATATTTTATAAGGATTGTTTTAGTGACATTATTTTATTATATTGTGATATGCGTGGTTAAAGAAATTAGACGTTACTGGCCAGGAATTGAATTGTCCTCACGTTGATATTGGATTGAATTGTTACCAGATATCGGTGAGTACCCTCAATAGATTTAACCTTCAAAAAATCTAACATCTCAGAACTTAATTGAATGAGTGTAATGATGTTGTGATTAACATTAAGACTAGATGAAATCCCTTGAAATTGGTATTTGCCGAGCAATGGGCCAGTGAAAAAAAAAATATTTTGAAATACCCAAGTAATACACCTAATTATAATTTTTTTTGAATAATTTTTATATTATAATTAAAGGCGTTACTTACTATAATTCAATGTCGATGGCTAAATAACGCATACACTTTAATAATAAAGAATATATTTAAAGTACGACAGTTACATAGTGAAGGACGTTTCAAAACTTTAAATTGTAAAAAAAACCATCAACTTATTCTAATCGGATGTTGAAGCAACATCCCTAGTACTAGACATGCCGGTAAATAATTTGGACATAGCCTTGACTGCGCATTGGGCGAATTTCAAACTAATATTTATACACGGCTACATAGCAAGCTATACAAATGCAGTACCAGCTGACCTCTCGTTGGAAGGAAATCCTATACAATGCGAGATCAGCTCACACTGGAAATGTATAATTTGATGTGTAGCCGTGTATAAATATTAGTTTGAAATTCGCCCAATGCGCAGTCAAAGCTATGTCCAAATTATTTACCGGTATGTCTAGTACTAGGGATGTTGCTTCAACATCCGATTAGAATAAGTTGATGGTTTTTTTACAATTTAAAGTTTTGAAACGTCCTTTACTATGTAACTGTCGTACTTTAAATATATTCTTTATTATTAAAGTGTATGCGTTATTTAGCCATCGACATTGAATTATCCTAAGTAATGCCTTTAATTACAATATAAATATTATACATTTTTTTGCGCGCAATGTGCGCAAACTTAAAATAACAATGCAAACTGTACCAGCCAAACAGGTCTCAGTTTGGCCGACTTATTTTCCGCTTATTGTATCTATGCGTAAACCTCAGTACAAAACAGGGACGCATGTTTCCGCTCAACACTGAGTTACTGGGAAGGGGGCTAAACTAAAAATACTACAACATCCTCCGTACCAAAACAAACGGGGATCGGATATCCGTCATCATAACATCTACGGTAAAAAAAAACTATAGGTATCTAGTTTTTAATTGCATTGGTATGTATTGAAGGTTTGTTCTTTCAATATTGAATATTATAGGTTCAGTAAACTGTTGATAGAAGATTGATATACAATTGACAAATTGTGTAATAAATAAGTATACCTAATAGCTAGGGAGCACTTTATTAGGTACATTTCTATATTTCAATTTATAAGGTACAAAAAGTACTACAGGGCTTCTAAACAAATTACAAAGCCAAGCAATAACTAAAGACCGAAAAAAAAATTACCTATGGGATTGACATTGCCCTTCGAGTTCTGTATACACAAGCTTGCTGGCGTACACACTTACTTACTTGTTATCCTAGCTTCCAAAACTATCCTCGTGTATCTCGGGCATAAATATAACTAGAACTAAACAAGTAAAGAAGAAAAATCGAAAAGAAAAGAAAAAGTTTAAAACGTCAGGAAATAAAAATCTTAATTAAACCGCGATAAAATACGTTTTAAAGAAGTTTTATTTCAATGGCACTAAAGAAATTAATAATGTAGTAAGTTTAGTCCCTTTGACTAAGTCTACCAGTAACCAACAAGTGACCAATGTGCAGTGACGCATACGTCTATATGCCGACCGTTTAACTCGCGTATACCTAGCGTATCGCCAAGATTCTGACTCCTCAAGCTGCACAGACAGTGATGATGATTCAAACGATATGGATATTAGTGACGAATAGTCTTACATTACTTTTATCTGTGGTTAAATAGTTCTTTAAGAGATTTAATTAATGTTTTATGACTATGTACCTCAGATGGCGATACGCGAGTTAAACGGTCGGCCTATAACAGTTATACACAGTCTTATTTAGGTTTATATGTAACTTAAGCCTTTACATTCTTTTGTTGAGGCTATGTTTTACAAAGTGCGTAACATTGTTTAGCATAAAAAGTAACTGTACAATGAAACTCGGTGCATTACTACTGCCGTTACTTCACAGTACAAAGGCGTTTGAACAAATTAAACACTTGAACAAATACACATAGTAGTAAATGTTTAAAGCAATGTATGTTACGTATGTTTGTTTACTTATTTAGGTAGCTTACTACAGAATTTATAGTAATAATTAAGTTACTATAAATATAATTTCATAAAATGTCGACCTACAGGCGCTTCGATAAATACCTACTGAAATTGTACTGTAAAAGATTTAATAAAAAGCCTTTGCTATTTTTTTCTACCTAGTGTTTTAGCCCTACAGCGTAAGCGTCCCATAAAAATATGTAATATTTTTCATATTATTATTTTATTTCAAGAGATTAAGTAAGTGCTGTATTATGTGTGTAGGCGTTTTAATAAGTTTTCCAGGAAAATTAAAGCTAAAAACTCTCTTTGGCAACCACCTTTTTATCGTAATAATTTTAGCTAGGTGAAATTTTAGTAAGTATATAAAATCCATTTTTCTAAGAAAAAAATATTGGTATTTAACTCCGAAAAAAACTTCTAAACAAATAAAAAGTTTTTTCAAATCCATTTAATTAAATGACGGAGTTATTATGAACAGACAAAAAAAAATTAAACCTCCTAATTGAGGACCTCCTTCGTTTTGAAATCGGTTAAAAATATATCTCTTCTCAAGCGGATGTCAAACACAGTAACCCACAATGGCCCGCACGTGCACTATATAATATTGTCTTTGAGAAATGGGATACTTTTCCGGGCAAAGCCTATGTCACTTTCCGGCTATCCGTCTTTGTCCATAACCACGGCGATTCAAGGCTATACTTTGGGGAAACTACATCATTATTTAGTAAATTCGAATTAATAGGTACCCATACTTCATGCATGCATGTTTAATTATCACAAAATTTTCCTAGAACAGTTGTAAGTCCTTCAATTTCTAAGATTTTGGTAAGATATCAGGGTTAAGGGACCTTCTAAAAGCGGTGTGGCTATTTTTGCATAGCTGTGTATTATTATTTTTCTTTCTCTACAGAACCTTCTTCTTCCTTTTTCCCCTCTGACTCTTGACCAAACAATTGAAAGAATATGTTAAACGTCTTTAATGTTTATTGTGAATTCGAGATCATATACTTCAACGTCGGATTATCACAACTTGTTTGATAAAATGAAAATACACTTTATGGACCTTTAATGTTTGGACTGATAAGACGTTGTTATCAGCGACTAAAGTCGTAATAAGTCAGTATGACACTCAAACTTGTTCCGCAAATATTTTATATATAAAATGTATAGTTTTCATATCAATATGTGTAATGTGGATTTTTTAAATAATCTCTACCTACTTAAAAAAAGAGTAAAAGCATTAGATTACAAAATATTCATAACTTAAACACCCTTTTCGATGGTCTTCATAGCTTGTAAGTAGGTTATAAGTCGGGCCATAGTTTCCTATCCTCGGCTAGACTTTTAACATGACATTCTCGTTTCTTTTATCAGTGTATTTCAGTTCTGCTTGGCTGCCTCTCTTTCTTTATAAAAGATATTCAAAAATTCCTTTGTATGAGCTATGCTATGTTAGCGTGGCCATTATTAACAATATTTATTATATTGTTAAAAATGGCCACGCTAACGATTTAAAGCAACCTCTCATGTTATTTAATAAACAAATAAATAAAATATAACTGTAGGAGAATGCCTCTTTTGATAGAAAGTCAGTATTTATCTTCAAACAACCACAACGTTGACTTCGACGGTAGATAATAGACTCTAGCGCCAAGATCTATTTAAGGCAAGATGTATTAAATAATATTCAATTATTCTAGTATCAGCACATTCTCGTATACGACGCGACGTTATAATTAGATAAATTATTGTGTGACTAATTATTATGCTCAACAGTATTATTGATGAATTGCATTGACACCAGGGTTATCTACAGCCATAAGATACCTTTTAGTTTATCTTTATCGAACATCAAGAATAAAGGAAGTAGTTGTAGGTTAGCTTTTAATAGATCAAAATATAATATGGTCTTAATTATCAAAATGGATAAAATCATGGCCGTTGATAGACATAGACAAAATCCGGTATAAGAAAATCCGCAGAAGAACCAAAGTCATAACTATAAAAGTTTGCACGTTAAAGTATCCATACATCGTTTGTAGAACCATAGAACCGACAACCACGCTGGGCAAACAAGGTTTTCAAGTGGGGGCCACGAACTGAGGTGCGTCACAAAGTGGAACGAAGTGAATATGTAAAATTTGTGGGAAGCCGATATGAATGCTACCGGCCAGGCACCTTTGATAAGCCAGGAACTGATCATTGTGGCGTTTTAAGGCTCATGCTATATCAAACCGCGAAGCGAACTGTGACACATGAGCGATCAAAGCAAATAATTAAATTTTACGTTAGGTATGGCTAGACTACACGCTGACTAGTGACATTTGGTTTATTTAAGCGGTACAAACAACAATACCTACTGTAATCACAGCATCAGCTACATTAATTTTATTTGCAAAATTTAAGCGAATTATTAGATAAATTCTCACTAGCTTAAACAGTGTCATTAAATATGTCTATGGCTACATTACGTGTATCCTTAACGGCGAAGGACGATTTTATTGCTGTTGTACTGTAGCTACATTATCGCCAGATTTTCGCTTATAATGTAGCCATACCTACATTACCTACCATGTTTAACTCGTTCGCTCTTCCAGTCGCACTGCAAATCGCTTGCCACAGTAGCCTCAGCTTTGGCGATGAAGGCCACGAAAATAGCATTAATAAAAAATATAAAGAGGTAAACAAAAAATCCTATGTTTTAAAAACACCATTTTACGTTTTTCATCGAAGTAGGATAACATAACACCAAAGACAAAAAAAAAATAATGTGGGGTAAAAAGATTCTGATAATCAGGGTGACATTAATACTATCTTCATTTAATATGTATCGGAACTTTATTAAGAAGTTGTACCATTAAAATTACTATAGTGAGTCAACGTAAACCGGTTTAAGTTATGTTGACTAACTTAAGTTATAGTATGAATCAATGTTTTGAATGAATCATCTGCATCACAAATTGCTTAAGATTAGTGAGTCGTACGAAATAGTGATTTGTTAAATGTATAGTATAAGTATAACTAGTAAAAACTTAATAAGGCGTATAAGCCGGGTTTATATCCGCAGGGAAGCAGAGGCGGAATTGTAGTAATTGTTTATTTTCTAAAAAAGGCATCTAGGTATTCATAGGTATCATACACAGCTCTTAATACCTACATATGCCCTATCAAAGTTTTCAATAATGTGTGAAATAAAATAGTACTAAACTTTGCCTGTATGTCTCCTTTCAATGGCAAACCGCTATGAAATTTCGATGAAATTCGGTATGCTGATAATATGTAGTTTTTACTCGGCTTTCAACTCGACCCGTCAGGTTCAAGTTTTACGTATAAGACAAAATATTTATGTGCAGACGAAAAACTATATTAAAAATGTTCTCACTCCATTTAAAGTTATTGTATTCGAATACTACATTCAACATGGGAAAGTAATCCTGTTTTAGATAACGGATTGTAATCAACTTTATTTTATAAAAAATAAAGTATAAATTAGATCAGCAATGTTGTGACCAGTTGTCAAGTAGATGGCGTAAACAGCAGTACGTTATCATAACAGAGGTTCGTTTATATTATTTCTTAGACATTTTGTATATCATTGGATCATTCCTTGTTTCATATTACGTCGTGTGTGGTTATGAATGTACTTTATTTTAAATAGGTCATAACGTTACCGCATTTTGTAAAAATAATGTTAATGTTAGTCCGTCCCCTCTTAAGAAACAAAGTTCTTACATAAAAAAATTGACCAAGTGAGAGTAAAACTAGCGCAGATTACTAGATGGTGTGTTGTAGATCATTTTAAGTTCGAATTTAAGGAACGCTTAAAACATGTCCATTGTTTCTTTTACGATATACGCATGTCTTGCTGGGGAAAACCGGAAATAAAATCGGGAGAGTACAGAAAAAGCCTTTGTGACTTTTTTGTTAGTAAATACCTACCTGGAGCTGAAGTGCTTGAAGTGTGAAAACTTAACGAGAAAAATTAGTCGGGACGGGACTATGGCATAATTAAAACTATCAACTTAGGCTGGAACATTATTAGGTTGGTAGGCATGTAGGTAATTTCCTAATTAATAACAAAACATAATCGCCTTGTTCTAACTTAAAAATATTTCGTTCGGTAATGATGTTCATTTGCTAAAAGTTTCAAATTATGTTATAATAATTTGTCATTGAATTAATTTTTGCGCTGTTGTTATTTACTTTCAAAATTTAATAAATACTAAATTTAACTTAATTACAGTCTCATAAACTTTATAAGACTACTTAATCTTCAATAGTTAGATAATATTTTTTAGGATTTTTTGTGTAATACTAACCGCATGTATCGCATATATGTGACAAATGTTTTGTTCCCCCAAGGACCTTGACAAAAAACAAACGTGTTTTATTATTGCATTTTCATCCAAATTGTAGGTATATTTTGTCAATTCGAAAAAAATTGACTCAAGCTACAAGCACGGCAATGGTTTTGTAAACAGAAATAGTTCTTAGATAAAAATTATCCGGCTGAACAATTGGTCTTAGGTAATATCCTAAAGTTAGGATGTCTGCGGAAGAATTTTCCGGAACTTTTTTTAATTCAACCTGCGCTCCTGTTTTCCTCGAGTTGAGATACAGAAACTATGTAGTTCACTGGTTAGTTATTTGGTTTGTGTTAAGAAACTTAAATAATTAGCAAACAAAATAAGTCAAACAAGTTTTCTTCTACACTTTTGAGTAAAAATACTGCTAAAATAGATTACACCTATCTGTCATACTGTCTACGGCTGAGATCAATGAGTTCTATAGTGGAGACCACGGCTTGCGACGGCAACCGTAGCGTAGGACGCCTTCAGACTAGGTAGAGTGACCTCCGGAGAGCAGCTGACAAGCACTGGATGAGAAAAACCGCGGTTCGTGCTCGATGGCGTGCTTTAGGAGTGGCATATGTCTAGCTGTGGTATAGGTATAGGTTCGTGATGATCTATGATCAAGAGATGTCGAGTTTCTGAAATCGCAATTTAAATTGCATAAACTTCTTCAAACGGTTTGTATTAGAAAGGTAGACGATACCTTATTACTTGCATGCACTTAGTTAATTAAATGCTAACAGCAGTTAATTAACAAGATATTTTGTAAGATTTCAAACCTGTTTTCTAGGTAAAATATTAAATAAACTGCGTCACTCCAAGGCTTATGGTGACGCAGTTTAATTAACATTATTGCTTAGGGTCCAACCGATAAAAGTGGTAGTATAGTACTAATTACATATCAATTATTCTCTTTTAATTCTAGGTACCTTATTATTAAGGAAATTGAAAGTTTGTTAGAGTAAAGATAAATAGAAGGAATAAGAATTAAACGTATAAAATTTCATACTGTCTATACGATAAAAACGCTTGGAAATAAGTCGCTCTAAGACAAGATACCAAACAAAATGTAATAGATATAATTACTTCATTTAAAAAAGAAAAAGACCCGAGTTTTTGGCAGTGTTTCTCAGTAGTTGCCAGTCATTCATTGCATGGTAGGAAAAGAAATAGGACTATTTTTATATAGACTCGCGTCTCAAAAAAATAAAGCATTTTTTCATTTCATCAAAATTATCCTGTCATCCTGTCATTTGCGATCCGCTGCTAGAGTAGGTAGGGACCAAAATAGTAGCACATTCACATAACACATACCGAGATATCGCCCACGCCGCGGTCGCCGCCGTGGGCCGCGTCGCGACCCTCCAAGATAGGCCCCCAGACGATTACGGTTCCGGCAAGGACCGGACCGCGCGATATCGAAATGTCCCCCGATCCCCTAAAACTAGTGTCCGACAACGTCCGGAGCCGAGGTTCGTCCCCACATAGGGAGCCATCATGGCAGTTGCCACAGTACTTGATCGGTTCGACCGTCCTCGGACGGCTCACAGAAAAAGTACGGTGAACCAATAAAGGCCCTTCAGGCTCATTAGGTTAGGTTATCCGAAAAAAACAAAAAAAAATAAGTAAAATGTAGTTAACGCGAGCAGAGCCGTGAGTGGAAATCTAGTAGATTAATAAAATTAATTATGTTGTTAAATTTATGTGTGGATGCACGAACCTTACTTGGCTATTGATTCATCTATTCACACATAATCTTAAGCAGTTATATGACTGATATTAATAATGCAAAAGATTTCAACATTTAGCAAGCAACGGTTTTACTTGTTTTGCTTACATATTAGTCACACATTTCCGGCTGTGTAACAGTTCATCAATCTATTGATAATATGGAACCTTCAGGTTCACATTGTAAGTACCAAGCCAAGTCTAATAACATAAAAAACTTACATTTTTTTTATGTTATTAGACTTGGCCACAACTTGTTTCGTAATTTGATTAGGTACCTACTACAAAAAGGTTATATAATTAATCAATTTCAAAAGATAGTCATATGCTGTCGCGGACTTTTTTAAAACTTTAGAAGAGATTTTTAATTCTATCATATATGAGTATGCATTATGTATGCATAACTTAAACTTAGAAGAAAACGCTCAAAAAGGAATAACTTTTTTTGTATTTTTCATCAGTTTTCATCTCTGTTTTGCTTCTATTATTCTATTAAGAGGTTCTAAAGCCAAAAACCTTTCTCAATCAATAGAATATCTAACGCTAACCTAACCTAACCTAACCAAACAAACTCTTCAGCTTTATAATATTAATGTAGATTATAATATCGTTAAATTCGATAATTGTGAAAACTCCTAAAAAAATACAAAAATATCTGTTATAAAAGCCCTCGAAACATAGTATATAGAAACTATGTTATGATAAAAATATTTATAGCAATAGGAAGTCTAAATTGTCTTGACCCAATTCTTTTGCCGACCGTACTACCTAATTGTAGGTAGTTATGTATGTATCAAAGTATTCCTTTGCCAACCGTAACTACCTAACTAAGTGTAAAATAATTTCTCGTTATCATCGTTAATTCTGTGGACAGTGCAATGGACAGCCAACCGACAATTAAACCTAATTGTTACCATTTGAGGGTCGACATATGCGGGCATTTGTGCAAGGCGCCTAGTTTTAACTGTTATTCAATTGCTCGTGTGTACAAAGTGTTAAAAATACTGTTCTGTCCATTCTCATCTTGGGTTCGATGTAAATTTTAGTTTCTTATGTAATTTTTTTTAACGATTTTTATCTAATTCCGGTCAATACTGATTACCACCATTGTGTAGATATAAAATAATTTATTTACGCAAGGATCTTTAATTGAAAGACAATAGGCGGTAATAGAAATATAAATAAAATTGCCCACTTCCCTCTAGGCAGTCCTGCAAAGCAATAGTCTAGTCAACAAGTTCAAAAACGTGAAAAATAGAGATAAAGGTCCTAAAAATATGAGCGATGGCTCATTCGATTCGGAATCACTTCTAGAAAAATGTTTTTGAAGGATTTTGGTGCAGGTTAAAAATTGTAATTGTTATTAACAAAATAAGATGAAAAAAAAATGATATTTCGTTTTTTGTTAATAACTCGAAAAATATTAACATTTAAGCAATTTTGAAAAAAGCTCGTTAAAGAGGAGGAAATTTCCAATAAAAAAGTCCTGACTCCCGGAATTCTATCTCCATTATTTATAATTTTAATTAGACGTTGAAAATAGGGCTCCGCGCGGCAGTTACGGCATGCGCGCGCCGCCGCTAAAGAGAGTTCAGCAATAAAAATAATTTTTTTATAACATAAAATGTGATTTTAAAAATTTGAAAAAATTCTAGTATCTTCTTAACACTTGAAAGAATCGAGCCCTGAAAAAAAAAAATTTTAATCACCAATTTTCAAAAAGTTATTCAATTGTTAACTAACCAATTTTTTCTCAATCTCCATGGGCATAAACAATGGGATGAAAGGTATAAATAATTGGCCTATAAATTTTAAACTTCGTGGAGCCCTTTTGATATATGTACTTTATAAGATCCTGCGGTTTATTTTCATTAAAGTTTATTAATTTGTTAATTATGATTTTTTATAACTATTGAAAAATTAAAAATCTAAAAAATGTTGATAAAAAATTTTTTTTCAATTAATATTTAGCTATGCCTGTTTTCACATTGAACAATGGCAGTAATTAACATAGGTTATGATTTTTTTACGTAATTTGTTTATAAAATTGTTATAAACAAATAGAGAAATTAATTCTTTTTTTAAAATTTTTTTTTGCTATTTTGTTGTTGACAAAAAATTATGATTTTTTAAAAAAAAATTTTTTCTTAATTTTAATTTTTAATTGTTTAAAAACGATTTTTTTATATTTCGATTGTTTAAATAATTAGTTAAGAAAAAATTTTTCTTTTAAAAATCATAATTTATACTTAAAGTTTACCAAAAAAAAAAAAATTTTGTATTAATTATTTAATTGTTTATTAGTTTAACAATTTGTTATAAACAAATATCGACCAACGTTATATTTTTTTTCTAAAGCAGAAAAAAATTATAAAAATAGCTATATATAATAAAGTGCAATAAAAAAATTTTTTTAATTTATTATAATACTTTTTAATATCATATGATACGGTAATTATAGCGCCTACTTGATTTGTTAATTAAAAAATTGATGTATCTTTAAACTATTAGAGATACGATACAGGACATTCAGGTCTTTTTTATAAAGGATGAATTTCTCTTTCAGATAAATTTTAGATCGTTTGTATCTATTGTTTATTAGCTATTAATGCATTTGTTTATAAAAATTCTGTATTTTTTTTTACTTTTTCGTATCTTTTGAATAGATTAATAAAATAGTATAAAATAAAAACAAGAAATTTCGAATGAAAATTAAAAAAAATAAGTAGAATCTTGACGAAAAGTCTTTTAAACTGTTTAGTATACAACGGAAACCATTTAAAATAATATAAACAAAAAGAATTTTGATTTTTTACATGATAATATAGAATACATTAATATTCAACGGAACTCCAGTCAAATGAACACCAAACACAGTAAGTATATTATTTAAACAATTAGCAATAAAAATATGATAAATTAATAATTTATTAGGCAATTTATCCCTTAACAAAATTGTTTAAAGGTTTTTTGCTGTATCTGCATAATTTAACAAGTTAAAGATCACAAAAGATACGAAAAAGTAAAAAAAAATACAGAATTTTTATAAACAAATGCATTAATAGCTAATAAACAATAGATACAAACTTGATCTAAAAGGAGAGGTCAAAAGAGGGCTAGAATTTTGAACACCAATGTGATATACCTCATTGGAAAGCTTATTTAATAAGCTGTTAGAATTTAACTAAACAGGAATTTTAGGAGCAACCATTTTTGTAAAAATCAAAAAAATGTAATAGAAAAACAAAACGCACATTACCTTTAATTATCCGTTTCCTAAGCAGTATAAATATTGCAATCACGTCAATAATTGCATTCTGTTACAGTACTTTTCTCTTGTAATATTATTCTAGCTGCAGCTTAATGTAATTATGACGAAAAATATTTGTTATCTTATTAGTGTAATAACAAAACGCGTGGAAAAAAATATAATTACAAGAAACGTCATGATGTCATTGTCATTGATCAGTTTGATTGACAGCGTCGAAATAGTTTTGATTTTTTTGGTTGCTCAATTGTCATTTGACCATGGGGTTGCCAATTGCAATAATCATAATATTGCATTAAGGATTCTTATTATCAATTTCAATTTTTTAAAAAACGGGGGGGTGTAAAATTATTTTAAATACACCAAAAAATATCATTAATTATGTTCTATTAACCTATGTAACCCAGATTGCTGTTCAAATTTACAATTATTTTAATCCCAGGCTCTATACATTTTTTGAACGTCTCCTTTATTTGAAAGAGAAATTCATCCTTTATAAAAAAGACCTGAATGTCCTTTATCGTATCTCTAATAGTTTAAAAGATACATCAATTTTTTAATTAACAAATCAAGTAGGCGCTATAATTACCGTATCATATGATATTAAAAAGTAGTATAAAAAATAAAAAATAAATTTTTTTTTACACTTTATTATATATAGCTATTTTTATAATTTTTTTCTGCTTTAGAAAAAAAATATAACGTTGGTCGATATTTGTTTATAACAAATTGTTAAACTAATAAACAATTAAATAATTAATAAAAAATTTTTTTTTTTTTGGTAAACTTTAAAAGTGTAAATTATGATTTTTAAAAGAAAAATTTTTTCTTAACTAATTATTTAAACAATCGAAATATAAAAAAATCGTTTTTAAACAATTAAAAATTAAAATTAAGAATAAATTTTTTTTTTAAAAATCATAATTTTTTGTCAACAACAAAATAGCAAAAAAAAATTTAAAAAAAATAATTAATTTCTCTAATTGTTTATAACAATTTTATAAACAAATTACGTAAAAAATTCATAACCTATGTTAATTACTGCCATTGTTCAATGTGAAAACAGGCATAGCTAAATATTAATTGAAAAAAAATTTTTTATCAACATTTTTTAGATTTTTAATTTTTCAATAGTTATAAAAAATCATAATTAACAAATTAATAAACTTTAATGAAAATAAACCGCAGGATCTTATAAAGTACATATATCAAAAGGGCTCCACGAAGTTTAAAATTTATAGGCCAATTATTTATACCTTTCATCCCATTGTTTATGCCCATGGAGATTGAGAAAAAATTGGTTAGTTAACAATTGAATAACTTTTTGAAAAATGGTGATTTAACTTTTTTTTTTCAGGGCTCGATTCTTTCAAGTGTTAAGAAGATACTAGAATTTTTTCAAATTTTTAAAATCACATTTTATGTTATAAAAAAATTATTTTTATTGCTGAACTCTCTTTAGCGGCGGCGCGCGCATGCCGTAACTGCCGCGCGGAGCCCTATTTTCAACGTCTAATTAAAATTATAAATAATGGAGATAGAATTCCGGGAGTTAGGACTTTTTTATTGGAAATTTCCTCCTCTTTAACGAGCTTTTTTCAAAATTGCTTAAATGTTAATATTTTTCGAGTTATTAACAAAAAACGAAATATCATTTTTTTTCATCTTATTTTGTTAATAACAATTGCAATTTTTAACCTGCACCAAAATCCTTCAAAAACATTTTTCTAGAAGTGATTCCGAATCGAATGAGCCATCGCTTATATTTTTAGGACCTTTATCTCTATTTTTCACGTTTTTGAACTTGTTGACTAGACTACAAGATTGAAAGGGTGAATTAAGTTCCTGAGATTAGCACGTTCGTTCAACCAAACAAACTCTTCAGCTTTATCTTAATAGAATAGATAGGTATCTAAATTACCTATACGTTTTTGTTTGCCTATATTATGTACCGGCAAAATGAATCTACATATTTTTGTTCTGTCATTAATGACATTTAGTCATTGTCTATCATTTATGATAATGTTAGAGGAATAGGAAAAGATCGTGAGGAACGGTTTCCCCAAGAATGCATGTCTAAGAACTAATCATTTGAGGACATGTGACATTCACCAACCCGCACTTGGCCAGCGTGTGTGGATACCGTCTTAAGTGTCTCAACTCGTAAGGTAATTGAGAGAAGACCTGTGCATGGCAGTGGGACCCTAAAACGAGGTTACAGTGAGGGGAATAGGTTATCCTTTGGCGAAGAAAATTAGATCCTTACCCAAACCCTTAGTACCATTGTACCGTACGTAGGGACCTACCTAAAAGAGAAATTGCTTAGTTAAACTTAGTTGCTACAGCTTACAAGTTAAATTGTTAGGAGACTTGTATCCTCAGGAGTCGCAAACAATTTGCACGATACAATTAACTGAATTGTATGAGTTTAAACAATTTTCAAAACTCGAAACGATGTTTGATGAAGTTCAAATGGCTTAAATGTCCCTAGGGCGTCGATTTACTATAGAAATAATATTTTTAAATTTACTTTTTGCCGCTAACTACATACATACAATCACGTCTTTTATCACAATGGCGTGTTGGTACCTATGTTTATGTAGGGAAGTGAATATTGGATGTGGCAGAAGAAGCATAAAAGAAGAATATAAATGCTGTGGAATTTAGTTCTCTACAAGTTTGTGTGGACTCTGAATGATGATAGATTGAGGAATGAAGTAATTAGAGAATGCTGTGGTCTGAAAAAAGATGTAGTGACAAAGGTGGAAAAAAGCATTCTTAGGTGATTTGGTCATGTGGAGAGGACGGTTCATAGACTATAGACGAAAGGTGTATAGTTACACGGCGGAGATGAGTGGAAGACAACCTAGGAGGAAATTCGCTGATCAGCTATGTCGTTTAAAAGTGACAGGTGTATAGCACTCGCAACCGTCAAGCATGTATGATCAAGGAAGTGTTTAGATCGTAGCAAGTGGCGCTCTATTGTCTCTGCCTACCCCCAAAAATACCTCACAGTAAGCGTCATATAACGTTTTGGATTACCTATTGCAACGTGCACGATCAGTAAAATTAACAAACAATGCCAATCCGTGGCAGCTATACACCCCAATACAAGCATTGAAGATGTCCTTTGCAACAATTCTAAAGTTCTTGGCAACCTGCTTTGTTTATGTATACCTAAATCCTTGATCCGACAAAGAACTAGAGTTGAAGTGATCTGACAGAGAACCAGAGTTGAAGTGATCTGACAGAGAAACAGCGTTGAAGTGATCCGACAGAAAACCAGAGTACCCTATTCGACATAGCTCACGGTTTTGTAAGCTGAAGTGGCAGTGGACCGGTCATATCTGCAGAACCAACAACTATAGGGGTAAATAAGTTTTTGATTGGAGACCACGGATTAGCAAACGTAGCGTAGGACGCCCTCAGACTTGTTGGTATGACGATGTCTCCAAGGTGGGAGAGCTGAATGAGAGTAACCGCGGATCGTGGTCAGTGGCGTGCTTTGGGAGAGTCCTATGTCCAGTAGTGGACTAAAATAAGCTGATGATGATGAAGTCCTTACTTAGTAGGTGCACAAGGTATACTGTTCATACTTTCGACTATATTGACTTAAGACACTATTTTCCTAAAATATGTGTACTGTACAACCTTGAATAACCTTTACGATTAATCGTATCAACGATTCGATGGTTAGTCATCAATAGTCACGTTTAAACATTAGTGATGTAACTAAGTGTTATATTCTACAGAAAGCGAAATATAAGAATGTAGTCTTAGTAGGTAAATACCTTTTTTTTTTCGATGGAAAATGCATGAGTCTAAGTATCTACGAAAAGTATTTTTTGCTTCATCCGGGAATCGAACGCTTACCACTGGACCACCCAGGCACTCACATCTGCATTCTACATAAGGTGGTATCTACCTAGAACAACTTCGCGCCTGTAGCAGCTTCACTGATATGTATTCATACTTTAGACTTATATTTCGTATTCTTTATAAATCTTTAGGTGTATCATAAAATCCTTTATTATTGAACCATGCAAGAAAAACGCAACTTATTAGGTACACTAGTTAGTTTCTTTTTCATAAAGATTTTTTTCGTTATGTACATAGCTGGTGTCGGACTAAGAATGAAATAAAATACGAGTATCTTAAGATTTGCGAATAAGGGGCCACTGAGGTAACCATTAGGTAAAAACTCTTCGATTTGTTTGTGTGTGTGTAGCAGTGAATTATTTCTAAAATACGTGATTAATAAGTGTACCAAAAATCAACTCATGATACTGCCTCCCAACATCCGTGATCATTCATTAGGAACTTTTTTGTTGACTGTACAGTGTAGGTACATAGCTAGAGTTGGGCCCAGTGTAAAATAAAATATCGTAGGAGTTGCAAATCAGGGGCCACTGTGTTTTTTTGTTACCAACAAGTAAAACTGTTCGATTTGTTGTAACTTGTAAAGTCACTGTTAGGTACATTCTTAACAATCACTTGTCTTGAGTAATCTATTAGGTATGAATTATGCAAATCACTCGTCAGTCACGGCTTTTATACCGTTTGTGAATGTTAAACATACCAAGTGTGGCAAAGCGTGAGTAGTAGCCTTAATTGTAACTGAGACCTATTTGCAACAAACGCACCTTCAAGTTTTCCTTGAAGAAGTTATGTAGGTAACAAATAATAATATACACAATGCATACATAATTATGCAAAATAATAATTTAGAAGAATACTACAATTTATGAGGTAACTTAAACTAACTAACCAATAATATATAAACTAAATAAAATAAATATACCTACTAAAATACAATTGGCAGATAAAATGATTAACTTAAGTACCTACCTATGAAATTAACCCACTACTAACTGAGCCCGAAGCAAAGGTGCCCAAGACGCTGGCTTCATTTTATTATTATATTTTATTTATGAATAAATAGTAAATATTTCTTAGCTAAATACCTAAATTAAATAAATAATAGAGTACATAATTTACGTATTTTTCATTTAGTTCTGTTTTAAATACATACTTCGTTATTAATTATGTATGTAAATAGATTCGTTTTGGTGCTTAGCAGAGTTTGCTTAGGAAATGCTTTTTCGGTAATTTCCACGGAAGAAAGAAACAGCTTGAGGTAACTTCTAAGTCCTACTACTTATGAATTATACATATATAATAGTCTTCGTTGTCACCCTAAGTACCTACTGAGAGGATGCATACCAGGGTGCCTATTATAAAGATCTAGCTTACATATCCCATCAAATATACAAAATGTGAAAAAAAAAACATATGTTAAGAAACGTACTTTTTTTTAATAACCTACTTAGCTAAACTACATGAGTAAATATTCTTATCCAAATCCGTTTAGGCGCTTTTTAGAGGAGTAAGATGCCAGGAACAGGTAGGTTTAAATATGTTTTTTACTGAAATCAGATCTACAGTAGTTTGAAGTAAATGTGTTCTTTTATTTGTTTTATATAAAGAACTCATGAATGTGGAAAGAACGAGGAGTTCAAGTAAATATCTTGAACGTTAAGAGTTATCTCTCCACACCTCTTTATTAAATGTTTGTATTTGTATAAAAATATGATGATAAGTTAGTGTTCATCAAACAGTGAAGGGCTGTTAACTGTTGGTTAGTTGAATGAACTAAAGATTGCGACTGATATACCTAGTTATGTAGGTCATAGGACCACGCCTTTAACCCGAAGGTATAGACAGAGGTGAATATTACCCAGTTTTCGCCGGCTATATTTAGTTCCCATACGTTAGCCTAATGCCGTTCATCAAACATAATACCAAACTTTGAGCTACACTTAAAATTCTATAAGTAGGTAAAGTACTTTTGCTCGACCTGTGAATCGCATTACCTACACAAAAATTTTAATGTTACATTTTATGATATGAATTCAATTGTCTTAATGAAGTATTTCAATTACCAATAAGTTCAAACCTAAGAATCTCATTGTCAATGAATAAAGATATTGCATTGAGCGATTTATTATTCTGTGACTAATCAGTTGTATTCTCTAGCCAAGCCGTGTCTGTGTCTATCCAATTTCAGGTATCAATTTCAAACAATTTTGGAACCTAATTCTAGACCTACTTATTGAATTTTATTAAGAAAGCTAAACACAATCAATCAAAATCATATCATCTAAGTTAGCAGAGGAAAGTAATAGAGAGTTCTATCCTAAATAAATATAAATCAATCACTACAACTTAATAACATAGAGGCAACACAATAAATAGTAAAAGCAATTTAACTTTGAAAACTCACACAGAAATCTATTCTTAACACTAAGGGCCGAATTCAGGAAAGGGAAACCGGGGCTACAGCCCCGGGACCTTTACGAAAAATACTAGTAGTTCAGACTAGCAAACAACTTTTCCTATGATATTTTTTTTCGCTTGTTACCTTTACCTTCAGTACTTTGTACACATCATGCTATTAAACATTTCCAGTATAAGCTGACCACTCGTTGTACTGAAATCTTATACAATGTGAGCTCAGCTTATACTAGAAATGTATAGCTTGATGTGAAGCCGTGTGTACATACATGATTAATTATATAAAATCATAAATTATCGATTCATATTTGTTCACACCAATTAGGCGGTCTCTGTAAAATATCAAAGACTCAAATGGCCCTGATAAGCACTGGCAATAAAATTGACCGTTTTACTTGAAAAATAATTGGGGCCAGGGGTTTCCACTCCTTTGTTGCCTCGGGGCCTCAAGACCTCTAAATCTCAAATGGTCATGATAAGTACTTGCAAATAATTGATCATTTTATTTGGAAAATAATTGGGGGCCTCCACTCTTTTCTTGCCACGGGCCCTCCAGACCTGTAAATTTCAAATGGCCATGCTAAGTACATGCATTTTATTTAGAAAATATTTGAGTGCCTCCAGACCTCTAAATCTCAAATGGCGTTAATAAGCACTTTCAAAAAATTTACCATTTTATTTGGAAAATAATTGAGGGCCTCGACGCTTATATTATCTACCCTTGTTCCTTCAGGCCTCTGAATCTCAAATGGCATTGATTAGCACTTCCAAAAATTTACTATTTTATTTGGAAAGTAATTCGGGGCCACTCTTTTCATGCCCTGGGGCCTCCAGACCTCTAAATATCAATATGGCATTGATAAGCACTTGCAAAAAAAATTCCATTTTATTTGGAAAATAATTGGGGGCCTCCACTCGTTTATTGCCCCTGGCCCTCCAAACCTCTAAATCGGGCATTGACTAAATAACTAAAACTTAAATAGAAATAAATATTTCAGATATTCAAATCGTCTACTCAGTTTCGATATATTTTCTTTAGTCAGCAAATACAAGAAAACTTATACGAAGGGAGGCTTCAGCTGTTTTCCTTCCCAAGCTTGGAGTTCAATCTTGCAGTATTGACATGCGTGGGTCGACATCAAACTGAATTCACAAACATTATAACAAGGGATATGTTCTCCAGGTTATATATTCAAATTGAGCAATTAGAAAGAACAGAACTTGTAAGTTTATAAATAATCAATGTTTTGAATTAATATCGTACTAGAAATTCGTACTTATTGTCTGGATCAAGGAGGATTTTTTTTTTCAACTTAGATAGATATAAATAAATATTTTTGGGACATTAACACTCACGGTCATCTGGTCCCAAGTTAAGCAGAGCTTGTGTTATGGAAACCAGATAACTGGTATATACTATACATATAATACTTTTCTTTTGTAAATATATACCTATAATAGATATTTACACCCAGACGCGACACAAACACAAATGTTCATCATTAATGTTTGTCTCGGATGGGAATCGAACCCACGACCTGCGGCGTGAAAAGCAAGTATCTTACTGACTACGCTCAGAGTTTATTGTATTAATTAATTCTTCATGAACTATGTTTGATCTGATGCTGATTCCAAATGAAATTCTAAAAAATAGTTAAAAAATATTTTAGAAAATGTAATTTATGACACTAGCGACCCCGCCCCGGTTTTGAAATGGTACAAATTATATTCTTAAACCTTCCTCATGGGTTACTCTGTCTATTGGTGAAAAGCGCATGAAAATCCGTTCTGTACTTTTTTAGTTTAAGACTAACAGACATCGGAAGCGAGCCCCAAATGAAAACTTTAATGGAATAAAAGTGAATAATCAAATTTCAATTTAGAATAAAAATGGAATGAATTGAATTCTTACGTGTATTGATTTTTAACTTTTAGCTGAATGTATAGGTATGTGTGTACGATCAAATCAGTTACTTACTTAAATTGTTGAGAGAGAATATAAAATTCATCTCTGCCTACACCTTCGGGGAATACAGACGTGAGTTCTATATTAATTGTATTAGACTAAACCCAATCCATCAATCAATCGTAGAAATAAACTCCCAATATTAATTTATTCACAATTGACCGATTACACTTTGAAATATAAAACATTGGTGATTAGCCACTCTAACAGAGCGTGCAATATGGGTGGTTATACGAATATTTACCTCATTCCAGCTTGCACGTTTACTATGTTTTTTTTGGGTGTGTAATTCTTTACGTACCTAGTACCTGTACAATTGTAGGAAACAGTTATCGACAGTTAAAATTATTTGTAAGTGCACAAGCATGCCAATAATTAATGCATTTAAATAATTAATTTATTAACTACACGCAAAGATTGAAGGATTTTAGACATGGTAATATATTTAAAATTAATGTCTATCGTATTCTAAGGTTTTTATTTCATATATAATCATGATCTGCAGTAAACTACAGAGGTGTGATAGCAAATTAAATGCCAAACACATTCCAAGGAATTACCTATAACATAACATTGCATCACGCCTGTAGTATAGGCAGAATTGAATATCACTCCCTTTTTGACAGCTATTTTTAGGTCCCTTAAGCAATAATATATAGCATATTGCCCTTCATCGGACATAATTCCAAACTTCGAACTGAAACTAATATTCCAATGATCGTTGTAACAACGTTTTTATACGACTGCCGCAGAATGGTTAAGTATAATGAACTTGGCCAAGATCTAGCTTTTCTTACAACATAACACATAAATAGGTACTACAATACTGTTAATATCTTAAACAAATATCTCAGTTTACACTATTACTCATGTTTGTTCATCGATTTCTGTATCTGCATGTGTAACCATTCTCATAAGATTTTCACACCATATTTGATGCCGGTATCATTTGATCGATTTCGAGTGATTGCAGATGTGACTCACTTTTGTTTGAACTTGCTTGCATAATAGTGAGGCTTTCACGTATCAAATATGCAAACTGTGATTGTGTAAAATTTGGTAGGTACCTTGAAGTTAGAATAATCGAGGTGAAGGATTTTTGTGATTGGAAACGTCACTTAATTATGTAATTAGTATCTCCCTTAACTTCGCACGGGCAAAGAGCATAAACGCTTTGCGCACAGGTAGCAGGATAAACCGATGAAAGCAATGTTTACTAAACAATTATTTTATACAAAGTAATTTATTTTTAGTTTTTGAAAAATAGTATATTTATTTAAAGATACAATTTTCTACAACGATTTCGTTTCTGTTAGCTTTTTAAACCGATTTTGATAACATTTAATGCGACCGCCTAAAAAGTTTACCTTTAGAAAAAAATTGCGTAACCTATAACCAAAAAACATATGAATTGAGCTATTAAAAAATCGGTACTAAAAATAGTTATGCACATTCATACTTACATTGTATTTTCTTAAATATAACCAAATATCGCACATTGAAATTAAACTATTTTATAACGGATTTTAAAGCATTTTATTTCAGATTTTAAATCTCGACGTTTCATGAAGTCTGAAAAAACCGCAATAAAATCCGTTACAAAATAGTTTTATTTCAATACATTCGTACCTGCCTAATGTAAAACTAACTAAATAGAACTACGATTTTAATGTTTCATCTTAATCCTCTTTTAGTCCACTGCTGGACATAGGCCTCTCCCAAAGCACGCCACTGAGCACGATCCGCGTCTTACCACCTACTCTGAGGCCGTCCTACAGTACTTTTGCCAATCCGTGGTCTCCACTCAAGAACTCATTTACCTAAACGGTGGTCGGTTCTGCGGCAGATATGACAGGCCCACTGCCACTTTAGCTTACTAATCCGGTGAGCTATGTCCAATTACTCTGGTTCTCTGTCGGATCTCTTCATAATTTAATGTTTAAATGTCTGTAATGTGATAGTATAGAAAAGACGAGTTTCCGAAGTGAATGGATAGCTATGTTTTTGTATTAAAAGAATCAGTGCAAATCCATATTCGCTACGCTCATGAGCGGTTTAACTTTGTTATGGATGATTTCACTTCAACTTACATTACAAGAGCTCAGATTACTCAAGTATGCGACATTACTGCTAGACTCTGCCCTAATTCCTCGTTATCTTTTTGTAGTTAACTTTCGATTTTTGGTTTAGTGAGCTAAATTTTTGTTTGATTTTCAATTTGACTACACTTTCCTTTAAGTGTAATTTCATTTATTTCGCAGAAATAAATTCTGGTGAATTTTGGAATTTGTAATACTAAGATCAGGTTAAATCTTTGACTTTTCCAAAAAGATGTTTAAAATACCTAGCTAAATGTTAATATGTTGTGCTAGTTTCAAAATAAATGCCTCGTAATATTTCAAGACTATGCACAAATCGCAATTGATTGAAAGTATACATATATATAAAAGTATATATATAAAAATCAATTGCTGTTCGTTAGTCTCGCTAAAACTCGAGAACAGCTAAACGGATTTATCTTATCTTATATCTTATCTTTTAGTTTTGAAATGTTTGTGGAGGTCTAAGGAAGGTTTAAAAGGTCAAACAATAGCCGGGAAAACCCTAAAAACAGCAGTCGATTGAGGCAGTACGAAGTCTGCCAGCATCAGAAATATTTTTCTTGTAGATATAAATTTACAATCTAGGTCAAATTTAGAAATGAGAGCCAATACGAACCATTTTTTGTATAGGTGGTCGTTCAATAAGAATTCTGTCAGAAAACGGGATCATAAAATATTCTCTTACAGTATCAAAACTAGCCTCCATGTAAACGAAATTGAATGGCTCTCTTAACGCTTTCCTGGTCATAAATCTGTAAAAGAATCTGGTACAATCCAAAGAGTATTGACTGTACTGGCTACTCAACTGTAATACAAGGTAATAAATTACAAAATATGGCAATCGCTAGATGGAAACCTATTTTCTCTAACGTCTATGAGTCCCTTTTTATGGGAAAACGGAGATCTAATATTTCAGAACGACTTAAGAGCGTATTATTCAGTATTTTTATATTACGGTCCTTTATGTCAAAAGGAAAACTAACCATCACTGTGTGAATACCTACTAAAGTTACTGTTGTTTTGATAGTCAATGTATGATTACATTTAATTACTGACAAGAGATTTACTAAATTAAATTGAAAATCACAAAATGAAGCTAAGCAAGAAGTTAATAACAAAGTAAAGCGTTCTACTATACTTAACTAATTCTTCAACATTGCTGTCTTTTAGGAACGTACCCGAAAAGGACTCTGAAATAGTAGAAACAATATTTGTTTTTAGTGTCTGCTTACTGGTCAAAGTGTTTTCTCACTTAAAAAATTAGAAGTGTTTTAAGGCACTACTATAACTTGCTGGCCAAATGAGTTATTGCATATCACATGTAGTGTTCATGTTTAGTTCTATGAAATGACGTTTTCGTCGTGATATTGTCTTTTCCCGATATTGAGCACTGGTGATAAAACAATTGACACAAAAGGTGTGGGCACAACACCTCGATCGAACCAGGCTGCAGGTTCGATATTTTAAGCCCCAGACCACCAACTGCACTACTGCTGCTCTACCATAGCTCTATCGCTGCTCATATATTAGAATCAACGAAATTTACTATCTTATAAAGAAATATTATTGTCACGAAATGTTACTCAACATTTTTGTAACCGAAAATTTTAAGATTATGTGAGAATGTCTTAGTGGGAAAACAAACAAGAGGTCGACACTTTTCAGTAACTAGGTATACCAAATAACAAGTAGGCCGTAACATCAGGAATCAAATCCCCCTCACTGCCATATAAACCCAATCACCCCAACATCTAAATCGATTGTCTAAACCTTAATTTGGGAATTTATTTGAGGATTTGAGTGTTTAGAAGGTAAATAATTGATTAAAAATCTGTGAACTTCAGTAATATAGGTTAATCGCTGTTATCGTCAGTCGATTAGTCAGTTCTGGGTGGATTATATCCTGTACATTATACGGGAATCTCTGTAGATGTTTGATCCCGTTTTCAATACGAGGTTCGATTTCCTGCCCTCCTTTTACTTCTGTGTAAGCTTGTTTTGAGATAGCGTTAATGTCTTACTCTATATTCTTGGTATGGTGGAACATTTGTTTGTGTGAACACAATTTGTCTACATATTTACCTGCATCTAGTGTGGTGATGGAATTAACTATGGTTTTAAGTAACCGTTGTAAGTTTAAAATAAAATTCGTTAAACCTTCTTCAGTCGTTTAGAGTACAGAATTGTAACGTAAAATAATAAACCAAAAATAAAAAAAGAAACATAAAAATCTTACAAGACACTTTAGTTAAATGGATTTTGTCTCTTTCTTACTAGTAAATATGTTAAGATGAGAGACAAAGACAAAAGAATTGTTAACCTTTTTTAGCTATAATGAGCTTATAAACCGTTTATGAATACGGGGGAAGTGTTTAAAAATAAAGTGTAACTTAAAGTAAGCAAGGAAATAACATCCACAAATTGAAATAGGAACATTTCAGAATAACACTCTATAAACAGACAAAATATTTTGCGTAACCGTTTTTTATTATTTTAACGAAGTTATAACCGAACAAACGATATATAAAGCATTAGAATTGAGAATATCTTCCTTTTTATGTAAACAGAAAGTAAATAAACATAAAATAAACAATAATAAAACTAGATCAAATGGAAAATCTTTTCCTTTTATCGGAGTGGTTTAAAATATATAGAATATCGGTAAAATGTAGTCGTCGTTTATTAATACAAAACAGTAAAGGTTCGGAATCGAGACAATTTGGGACCGTCTACAGTCTGTAAGACTGTAAGTTTTCGAATCAGAAATCTCCCGGGAACTAAAAGGACATGCTCGACCACTTTGGCAAATGGATTTGGTTCATCATAGTTTATAAGTGGTTGTAGTTTGCAGTTGTTTCTTTGAGTTTCTTGACACAATTTACGCTAAAGTATCTATACTTTAGTGTAAATTGTCTACAAACGGAAAAGAATATGATTTTAGGATTTATAATGCTTTTAAACTCAAATGTAAATACTCTTACTTTAATATAAAACCTAACTTACTATACGTCACCCTTGCTTTGTTTTAGGGTAACTATCAAGTTAAGTTTTAATCAACTATAAGTTATAACTTTAGAAAAATAACTAGTTTACTCTTTTTCCATAATTATAACTCAGCGATGAAGTAGCAATATAAGTGTAAGAATTTTTAAAATTGGTCATGTTATTATTTATTCATACTTACAAAAAATATCTTATTACTATATCATATTAGATAAATAAAGTAGGTAGTTATTACACATTATTTAACATAATCTTATTGAGGTTCCTCAATATATGTAAAAAATTATAGTATTTTCTTAAATTAACGCGAATATGACAAATTGTAATAAAACTATTTTGGATTATGGATATTATGGATTTTATAGCGGTTTATTTTAGATTTAAAATCCCCAAGTCTCGAAGTCTTTTCAGTCTTTGAAATGTCGGGATTTAAAAATTAAAATAAACCGCGATAAAATTCGTTAAAAAATAGTTTCATATATTGACTGTGTTTTTTTTTACCTATTTAAGTTTTACCACAGATAAATAATACAATAATTAGGTTTTACACAACTACTCACTTGCTTAATTACCCACATCATAGAAGAATAATCAATTAAGGAATAGTCAATTTCAATAACTTACATCTCACTAAACACAATGTATCGATCTTGCGCCTGCGCTCAAATGAATCAGTGCTGCTGACTAACATTTTCTTTTGTGAGTCATATTCTATGTGACATTTAAACGGCATGAGTTTCTGAAGAATTTCTTGACATTTTGCTCTCCCTTAATTGTAGAAAAAGGTCCCTCGGATAAAAAGAAGTAACTGACTGACTGACATATCAATACACAGCCAAAACTGCGGAGTCTAGAAACTCCAAATTTATGAACTCTAGGGGTGCTATTAAGAAAGGATTTTTCAAAACTCATACCCTAAGTAAGAGCAAAACGCGAGCAAAGCCGCGGGCGAAAGCTATATTAGTATTTAGAACGCAGAAAATAGAACAGTATTTAGAAAATAGTAGAAGATAATGATGAAGATAATAATATAAAACTCAATATGTTCTTTAAGTGGTAGCTTAAATAATAGTTAGATATGGAATCTATATTGGGTATTTAATAATAATAATTAAATTTTAACATTTATTAACTATAATAATAATTGAATTATTCTTTAAATAATATATGATTATTTCTAATTTGAATTTATTGATCTTGTTGTGTTTTATTAATTTAGTGACATTGTATTGTATTGCATTTTATGATCCAATTAGTTGATCGAAATAAATGATTTATTATTATTATTATTATTTTGTCAGACACGAAAATTAACTTCTGGAGGCACAAAGGCACAGTATTAATACAAGAAGGTATTTCTGTAATATTTCGTTGTAACTGAAATATTTAATAATACTAAAAGGCGACTTATTTACACGGGAATTTATGTTTCAAGGTCAGATTTCACAGAAATCTTAATCCTTTCCCCCCTTTTATTTGGTGTTTTGTGTCGATTAGAATACAACCCTTTTTCCTGAAAATAATGTTAAGGTAGATAAAATTTTATAACTAGCTTCCTCCCGCAACTTCGCTCGTTTTGTTTCCGTTTCACCACCTTAGAGTGTGAGTTTCGAAAAATCCTTTATTAATGCACTCATAGATCTCATTCGGAACATACAATATGCCAAATTTGGAATCTCTAGTCTCAAGCAACTGCCGGCCCCAGCTTTACATTGGTGGCTAGTATCAGATTAAATATAAAATTTCCGTATTTTGTTTTAATTTTCTGTAACAAAAACCTTTACAGAACGTACACAACAAAAAAAATATTATCTGCTGTCGTTCGCAAGTTAGGAGCTCACGTTTTTATATATAGGTATTTTTTCGGCCCTTAATAATATTTTTATTTCTACTCATAATAATAATAATAATAATATATTAGGACATTAACACACACGGCTATCTGATCCCAAACTAAGCAGAGCTTGTACTATGGAAACCAGATAACTGGTAAGTATAATATTATAATACTTTTCTTTTGTAAATACTTAAATACATAATTACACCCAGACTCAACACAAACAAACATGTTCGTCACAAAAATGTATGACTTGGGCGGGAATCGAACCCACGACCTGCGTCGTGAAAAGCGAGTATCTTACATGATAACTAATGATAAGATAAGTAACTCCTAAATAAACAATAATAATTAAACACTTTTGTCTTCGTTAGCAGAATTTTATTCATCTATAAATGTCACCTACCTCTCAAAAGACCTTACTACCTAGCTACTTAACGTCTAAGGTAGCTAATGAGTCATATGACTCAGGTATTACTCATAAGAATTGACAAACCGTAAAGAATTGTGTGACTAGCAATTTCGGAATTCTGCTTACGTTTAAGGTCATTTGTATTCACGTGGTCACTTGACACTACCTGAAGACTATGGCAAAAATGATTAGATAATAACTATATCTACCTACTTACTAGTAATTATGAATGAATGAAAAAATAGTAAAACTAATAATTGTTTTAGTTCCATAACATAACCCCTGGTTTCCACTCTGGCGAAACGTGCACAAGGATACATGTTGCAAGTTGCAAGCACTATCTATCTCTATCGTTTAGAGATGAGTAGAAAGAGATAAGACTATGCTTGTATCATGTTTTGCTGTGCAAACGCCCAGTAAGTTGTTTTAAGGAAACAATAATTACTTCAACAAGCTTACATTCTCAGAACACCTTGTTAACTCGAATTATTAGAGTTAACTAAGTAACTAAAGTATTGAAATCAATAAAACTTAGCTATAAATCATTTTAGTCATTTTAGCTTTCTCGATTCCTAGCCGCTCTATAAAAAAATAAACTTAATATTATTATTATAACCATGCAAAACCGAAATCACACCTGGCGTGTTCATGGCTTGGCGATGTGGATTTGCGAGGATGGCTTGGCATTCTGGCACAGATTAATAGGAACACGTCCGTGTTTCTGTGTGTATATAGATACACACAAACTAATAACTCCTCTCTTTTTCGTCGAGAGTTAAAAATAACGGTTTTATTCATAAAAGTCTTATAAGACTCTTTAGTCAAAATGGACTTTGTCTCTTTCTTTCCTAGTGTAAATGTAAAGATGACAGACAAATACAAACGAATTATAAACCTATTTCAGCAATAATACGGGGGTATGTCTGTAATAAGTACCCTATAAAAGTCTTAGATTTCAAAGCCTAATCCACTTGTGATCTGAACTACATAAAAGTACTTGTTCACAGCTTCATCGAAGGCTATTTCCTAAGAAAGATTTACGACCAAGCTATCTTTAGAATATTGTACAGTAAATTGGACTCACTTATAACCCCTACTACTTGTCGGTTTAGTTAAAGAAAATAACAAATGGTCAAAACGATTTTAGGTTTTTATACACTTGTAGATTCTGACTTTAGTAGTAGCAATAAGGCTGCCGCCCACACTGCCTGCTTTTCAGCTCAAGGCACATATAGTAGTTTCTTAAATTTACGCATATATCACACATCGAAATAAAACTATTTTGTAACAAATTCTACCGCGGTTTATTTTATATTTTAGAACCCTCAAGAAATTTAAAGATGTTGTAAATCCTGAGATCTGAGGGCTCCAAAATCTAAGATAAACCGCTATAAAATCCGTTACAAAATAGTTTTATTTCAAGGCAAGACTTTTAGTTGGTTAAAAAATCGGTAAACAATAAACTTTTTGTGAGCACCTAATTAAGGAATAGGTAATATATAAGTAGTTAATAGCAAACAACCCTTTACTTTACCCTTTAACAGCTCAGAGTTTAGTTAATTCCACACACGCTGACCGTGTGTGTGTTGATAGATAGCATAACTATTTCACAGCTACAGAGATACTTTGATCTCATATTGTACATTTCATCGATAGTATTCGATGAAATAAAATAAAAATCGTATTTTTGTATGAATATGACAACATTCGAAAACAAATAGATTATTCGAAAAAATGGCGAAACTATGTATCTAAGTCACTTGTACGACGAAAAATCTTTGGGATGTTTATGTCTACTTTGACTGATCTATACCTGTAGGTTAATTCACGTAATTTCTTGACGCGCTGATCAAATTGCGGTGTAGTTACAAATAAGTTTAGGTACGTCTTAGTGCAAAATGGTATATAAAAATCTTAGTGCATAATGGTATTATTGTAATTGTCACATTTAAAAATTATACTTACGCTACGCTCGCGCGACGCGAACTTGACGCGAGCGTATCTGACAGCGGTTGTCAAAATTACGAGAATACGAAAAGGGTTGTTTTGATCGAAACTTAACTGCAACTGCACTGCAGCAGAACATCATTATTTAATTACGTGAATTATTATTAGCCTACTGAAGTTGCTTGGCTTTTAGCTTTAGTCCCCTCCTATTATTATTTTGCACCAGTTTAACAAAATAAACTTACATACCTATTTATTTATTTTCATTCAGCAAACTTCATGCCGAAAAAAAAATTGAGGTCATAAAAATCAGTTCACCCCTTCTTGAGATAAAAATAGTAAAGAAAACTATATAAAAGCATTCACTGTGTTTTACAAATTCTTGGATTATGATTAGGTATCAGGTATCAATATTCAGGTACATAACCGGTATTTATTTTACAGATAAGTGGCATTTGTACCTACTCGTAAATAATTAATCTTCTAAAACTTAATATTTTTAAAACCTATCTACCCAGCCTACACAAGTATATGTATAACAGACAAGATTTCAGATCATTGCAGAGCCAATTACTCAATCTAGAGACAAAGTGAATGAGTAATGCAATATTGCGCCCACTATCCACAAATTAACAATTTAATATTCATGATGTCAGTGCATACTGCAAATATATAATACTAGCTTTCCGCCGCGGCTACGCCCGCGTAAACTACATATCATGCCCAGCAGTGGGATAAAAAGTAGCCTATAGCCTTCCTCAACAAATGGACTATCTAACAGTGCAAGAATTTTTCAAATCGGAACAGTAGTTTCTGAGATTAGCGCGCTCAAACAAACAAACTCTTCAGCTTTGTAATATAAGTATAGATATATTCACGACTGTGTCGCTACTCTACCACTAGTTTAATAAGGATAAGAACAACAAGTTTTTTATATTATGAAAATCAATGGATCAATTTAGAACTCAAAATTTCATTAATTTAACTACAAGAATAGTTTGTGTTCTAATGGCTACTCTACCACTAGTTTAATAAGGATAAGAACAATAAGTTTTTTATATTATGAAAATCAAAGGATCAACTTAGAACTCAATATTTCATTAATTTACTTAGAAAATAGTTGGTATTCTAATGGCTACTCTACCACTAGTTTAATAAGGAAAAGAACAATAAATGGATCAACTTTGAACTCAAAATTTCATTACTACGAGAATAGTTGGTATTCTAATGGCTACCCTAGATAATATTATTAGTTCAACAAGTAGCCGGTAGGTATCATGTCTTTTGACTACTGAAATATTTGGACCAGCCAATTTGTAGGCCATTGATCCATCCCCGTAATAGACTCAATTAAACCAACTTCAAAATCAGACGTTTGTCTAATATAATAATCGACGGTTTGTGAGGACGGATGTATAGATACCTAAATATTATTATTAATAATATAAAATAAGGACATTATGAGATAAAGATTAATAACGGCACGGAGGAAAGGTCTGTGGTGTGTTTAAATAAAAATAAAGGTACCCTAGACACATACATAATCACGATAATATATGGATTATGCAGATCACTACATATGTTCACCATACATACCTATTTCAGGAATTAAAGACAGTTAAGATATTTACTAGATATGTAAATGGAATTTAGTTCGATAAACAACAAACTAAAATATCATGCTGTTAAACACAAAACACCGATTTTTTGCGTCGGGTTTTAAATCGAGTGTTTAACCTCCTGAGTGGTTGAACTTGGCCTTAGATAATGACTGGGTTATGAGTGGGGTGCAAGTTTATTTGATTTACGAGTGTAGGAAGAGATTTGTTAGTCGCACGTTCCAGCTACTTAATGTATACCTATCTCTTTATTAATATACAAATAGGTAGGGGGAAGCAAACAAATACTGACTACTACTATCAACTAGTATATACTAGTATATAGCACAAAGCAAATCAGGAACAATGGCGGCGCGCGGTCAATACATAATTGCAGGTGTATTTTATAATTTAGGTGTAATAATCAAAACGGAGAATGACGGCTTTTTTGTAGTGTTAAATTATTATTATTTTAAAGAGGTTATTTGTCCAAACAACTCTTCCTCAGGAATATTTTTGTCCATTAGTGAAAACTGCATGAGTATCCGTTTAGTAGTTTTTAGAATATTTCTAAGTACTGTAGGTGTTAGAGATAATACAGAACTTTCTCTAAGTCTTAACTTTCTTAATAAACTAACATGTTTTACAACAAAAGTCTAGCGCATCACTGCGTGCATTATCTCGAGAGCGTTAAACGGTCCAAATTGACGTTAAAACAATTTAAACAATTGTAGCACAGATGTACGCCAACGCTAATTAACCACTATACTTACAAAGTGGTGCATCTGTGAAAATATCGTCTTGATTGTATGTGGTCTAGACGAGAGCGATATCACCTGTGATTACTGACATTAGTACGTATGTGTCTATCAGTATCCTATCCTATCCTATCCTATCCTACTAATATTATAAATGCGAAAGTAAGTGTGTGTGTGTGTGTGAAGGTTTGTTACCGCGTATCTCCATAACCGCTCAACCAATGTAAATGAAGTTTGAAACATAGGTAGTGTATACCCTAGAATAGGACATAGGCTAATAATATTTCCAAAAATCATCCCCTAAGAGGGTTAAATAGAGCGGTGAAGTTTGTATGCAACTTTTTATTCCTTGGTCCTATTCATTTAAAATTCGGTACACGTAAACCTTAAGACAAATAATGAGATACGGGTTTTTTATTTTTGCATAATTACCCCCATGGGGTGTGGAAAATGAGTTTTATTGGTAAAAACTTAAGTTTCTCTGGATCTCTTTAGTCTCAAGTCCGATTCACTCCAAATTCAGCACACATATACCTTAAAAGGAATCATAAAACACGTGTTTTTTATTTTTCCAAAACCACCCCCAGGGGGAGTGTAAAATGAGCTTTTTTGGAAAAATTAAATATTCCAGAACTGTTTAGTCCTTGGTCCGATTCACTTGAAATTCGGTATAAATATAGCTCAAAACAAATAATGAAACTCGTGTTTTTTATTTTTCCAATTTTTTTTATCTTTATCCTAATACTACGTGGGTGAAGCCTGAGAAATTATTCTGAGGGAGATTTTTTTGAAGTTGATATCAATACTCCTTCGTGCTTTTTAGCTAAATTACTTTTTATTTTGACACAATGACGTTTGATAACTCAGTCTGATTATTAGAATTCGAAATTTAAATTTTATTTCTTCTCAAAGTGAAAAACTTACAATAATCATGGTCTAAGAGCCGTAGTATTTTTTAAGAAACCCCTATAGATTTATGGATATACCTATGGGTGCTTGCCGATTTCTAAATGTTGCATACACGCCTACACTACTGAACTGATTTTGTATGGAGATAGTTCGAGAACCGGGAAAGGATAGTTTTTTTCGACTGCGAAAAAGAGATTAATGGTTTAGCGCGATAACCGACATCCGCGGGCGAAGCCGCGGGCGGAATACTAGTATATTTATAAATAAAGTAATTTGAGTGTAAATAACTTAGAAAAAGAACTACAACACTACGTAACAGCAAACTAGTACAAAGACACTCGTCAAACTTACAACACCCATGTTTTTTGTCAGGTATTAAAAACATGGTTAGCTAGACACGTGGTGCTAACTGATACATCAGCTAATTGGTGTAGGGCGGCCGACTTAAAACATTTATGATAATCGTTTAATTAAGGTTCTAGTTCCTCTGACGCCTCCCACAAACCGTCAGAAATGTCAAGTTCTACGTATAAGTAATTAAACCTAAGATAAATTATAATAATATTACATCAGCGGAATCAGAGCGATCAGTGTTTAACTTTGGATGTTGAAATTAGATGTCATTTACAGTAATGATGGTTGGTTTTAAGTTAAATAGAACATTTTCGAGGATTTTTGGCGCGTAAACGCTGATTGAGCTGAATTCCCAGAACAGGAAATATCCTAGCGATCCTTATCAGAAACATCTCGGAAGCAGTCTCAGTTTTATACTTTTTCCAACAAAAGGTTTAGTCAAAGTATTTTCTTAAAAGAACACATAGCTGACATAAAACATCAATGCTCCCCGAAGTCCTCGTTAAAGAACACCGATTTCTACCAAGGACGATCTGCGAGGCTACTAAGATCATAAAAGATGCTAATTTCAATAGAAAAATGGTTGTCATAAACTTACCATCTGCTAGAGACAGTGCTTAATCTACTTATACCAAAACCCAAGCAAAATATACTCAGAATTCAAGACCGAACAGAACGAAACTTATTTATTAATGTTTGTAGGTAGTACCTAGGTAATAATCGTAATTAAAGTTGGGATGTCAAATACCTCAATTCCTTGTAGCCGTAAAGTCTGAAAAGGTCGGGATATAAAATCTAAAATACCGCGATAAAATTCGCTATAAAATAGTTTTGTTTCAACCTTATCTTTTAGAGAATTTTCAGTCAGTTATAAAGGGCGTCCATGTTATAAACACCGATTTTGCATATTTCGAGGGTGGGTGTGTTAAAATTAAACCTCCAATGATTTCTTTAAACAAGCTAATTAGACGATCTTATCATCTAATCTTATTAAATCTATCATGGTGTTTTGTCCCTTGCTTATTGAAACGCAACGGTACACGCATGGTTACCTGGGATCGGCATGACCCATGACCTCTATCGAAGGTGCGGTCAGACATGGAAGTGCGAGTCGGAAATCGTTCATTTTCGGGTTCCGTAAAAAAATTATTTTAGCTACTAAATGTATAACAGATTTGGAGAGGGATATAAATAAAGTCCGTTATCAAATCAATCTATCGATTCCTATTTCGAAAATGAAGGTACCGAATTAGAAGCAAAAGATTACTACGTAATGAGCAATCGAATTTAGTTCATTACCGACTATGCTATCTAGGTCAAAAGATAGGATGGAAATAGCCCTTTATCCATACCACAGATAATATAATACTATACTAGTCCATACTAATATTAATTATCAAAGGTAAATAACTCTCTCTGACTGACAGTTTGTTCTCTTTTCACGGATAAATCAATGAACCGATTTCGATGAAACTGATATTCATTCAATAGCTTAAATCCTAAAGACGAACATGAGCTACTTGAACCCAATGGCATAAAAGTAAAAGGCGTGGAGCAGATTTGTGAATCAAACTTAGCTAGCTATAGTTGTGTTTTGCCTGACAGCAAAATACTCCTAGTACAATCTAGCTGGCTGACCTATACATACAATTTGACTGACAATGGACCGCACATGACTGCTCAAATATAAAAGTAAAATAGGCCGATGGCCAATTTTATCTAACGACCTCTAAATAGGTACCTAAATATTAAAGATTGCATGGTAAATGTACATAGAGATGATTGACAACATATAAGAGGATTTTAATTACCACCGGGGTCAGAAACCTTGTTATTAAAACTAAAGTTAGGCAAAGTAAACAATTTATTGTGACAATTAAAATAATTTTCATGCGTGTGTCTGGATACTTATGTTGTTATAATGTTCTAAACTTAGATATCATGAAAACCAAGCCTTAAAAGAGGTTACAATAGCCAAATTACGACATCATTTGCCAAATTTCCAATTTTTGTTCACAATTTGGTAAAGATTGCCTATTCTATCATGACTTCCACTTCCTACGATAAAAGGGCCAGGGTAAGGGCCGGTTCATACCCATCAGAATGCAGATGCGTTGTGTATCATCGGTCGAGTTACGCTAGAACAGACATTTAATAGTAAAAAAAACATTCAACTTTTCACTGATGATCCGTAAGTGCGTCCAGCGTACATTGCGATTGGTACTAAGTTAACGGTAAATGTTGTAAACGCTGAAAATTAAACTAAATGTAATTCAGTTTAGCTGCGCTGCTCGACACTGTGTTTCATGGTAATGGAGGACCTTTGTTAGCATCAGTCTTCACTAATTCTAACGGATTTATGGTATTATACCGCCACTGCATCATATCCGCCGTTTGTGAAATTAAATGCATGCGTCATATCGGTGGGTTCGTAAATTGAGGTTTAATTGGACAGGTCATCTTAAATTGTTCCGGTAACCTTAGGCGTTGTATGATTGGAAGATGCGACTTATACGAAGAGATAACTTTTAAAATAAAGAATGTCATTGGTATTTGATTATTTTTAACTGACACAAAAAGTTTCGTGTATGCATTACACACCTTTTTTATAATCTACTAGCTTTCCGACAGCGGCTTCGCCCGAGTGTATGTCGGTTATCGCGCCAAAACATTACCTTCTTTTTGCGCAATCGGATAAAAACTATCCTATGTCCTTTCTCGGGTCTCAAACTACCTCCATACCGAATTTCATCCGTATCGGTAGTAGTTTAAGCGGAAAAGCGTAACAGACAGACAGACAGAGTTACTTTCGCATTAATAATATTAGTAGGGACGAGTTGGCTCTTGTCGGTGTAATGATATTTTTTTCTCCATTTTCTCTTTTTCTTCCTCATTTCACTTCTATCTTTCCTCCCATGATGACATTTATGAAGACATCTTTGCAGCCATTACACACTTACCAAGTAATATTTTAAAATCAGTTGCAAGTTTCCTGTGATTGCAGAAGGTACCTATTTACACATCTTTGTGAGTGTTTTACAGGTTTCTGATAAGATTATTTGTTTCAGATTTCAAAATGGATAATATAATGCAATACTCCGATGAAGTCAATGCAACTGTCGAGCCCAGTGAATTATCCAAGTGAGTTCAGTATTATTTTTCTTTAATCACATAAAACCCACGATCGAACTCATGACCTACACTGCTACAACTAAAAATAAACTAAAAGTATTCCTAAACTGATTAACAATTATATTATCAGACGGTCTCTCTAGGTAAACTTGGATTTTCGAGAAAATCTAACGATTTTTAACTGTCCTACCCAGGAGTTTAGAAAATACAAGGTTCATATTATGTAGATTATACAGTAGTTATAGAAATTTATAAACATACTTATGTGCCTACTAGATACACGCAAAAACATTGCTTGGCAGTTGGGTAATAAGAAAGGTTATTAAAATAAAGTACCTATTAGAGTACCTATTAAAATGAATATGGGCTTCAATTACGTTTTTACAAACTTCACGTACTATCCTAACAAGAAAATTAAACAACTGGTCACGTACATTATGTTGGATAATACAAAACTAAAACGTGTCTTCTAATATTTACATTAATGTTCTAAGAAAACGCAGGTGTTTTTACCTTATTAGATAATACTTAAGTACAACCAAGGTACTATATTATTATATCTGCTTAGATAGGTACCTGCATACTTATAAATAAGGTAGGTAAAGTTATGTAAGCCTTACATAGTTAAGTGATGAATGGTATTATACAACTGTCATACATTGTGTTAATAACTATGAAATATAGATACCTATATAATTTACAAATATTATTATACGAGCTAACATTCATTGAAGGTTTTGTTTTTATAGGTGAAGGTGTTTTGGTACCATTCTAAATTTTATTCAGTAGACAATTGCACAGTAGGAAAATCTGAGAAAACAGCTGAAATCCGTAAGACTTTCCCTCGTGGGCACCCATCAGGCAAAGCAAAGACTCGTCCACAATCAATCCAGTCGTGTTCTGATGTGATGCCTGGTGATCATAAATGTCATTCATACTACGTCACATATTGCATACCAGGAAAAGCAATTGGACTATTTTATGTAGACACGTCTCCAAAAAATAATATTTATTTGAATTTGAACAGGAACGGTTCTAGTGAATTACGGTTGCTAGACCTTTATCAACTGCGGTTCTTATTTACTGATTGGTCGAGTAGATACGATCTTAGTCTTCATTGTCACTTACCATATTCTGACAAATAAATGATTATGATTATTATTATGAACAACCATATGAGATCTGGGACCAACGCTTAGTCAGAAATATAAACTATACTGACTTTTTCCAATCGCATATACATGTTCACGTACCTACTTACCTAGGCTCCTAAGCACCACTCAATCTAAGTCTTTCATAATCAACCTGGATATCCTCACTCAATTCAACTCTTTTAAGTGTCCTACCCTTACAGTACCCTAAGTTACCCTGGTTATGAGAGTTTAGACTTTGAATCACACGAGCTGGCCAAGTGAATATCCACTTCTGATCAATAGCCAAGGTCATTGTCAAATTTTCTACAGTTATCTGTGTACCGAGACCATATTTAACAGAGTTCCTTTACTCACCTATTTTTTACAAGTTACTAGTAGGTAGGTATTTTAAAATACATATATCTTGTTTACAGTTGTATGCCTGTTTGATGTTTTACAATTGTTTACGTCTGTTTTCAATGTGATCGTCTTGTTTCGGCAAAACAAAGTAAAGTTCAAGTGTTTGACTGACGTAGTAAACAAGTACCTACTAAGATTTCCGGAATATAGGTACACTATAGACAAGTAGTAATAACATTGTAAAATTATTTTTAGAATCTTGCAGTTATTTTGCTAAATCAATCAATTAGTTAGACACAGGCCAATTCAACTGTTGCAGTGGTATCCTTCTGTGAAACAGTCAACTCGCAGAAGGAAGCTACGGAAAGGGAGAGAGCGATCTCGTCTCGTCATCCGATAGACATTTCCTTCTTTCAGTCCCCCTAAATAGATCCAAGGCGATGGATTCAGGACTGGCGCGTCGTACCATGTACAGATCCGAGACACCAGCGCGTACCTACCTAATATTTCACATGACATCCAATCCCTGAAAAGGCGCAGGCCTTGCATGCAGATGCAAGGGCAACAGAGCTAGCCTGCACCAATCGGGTGTTGTGGAAGAATCAAGAGCGATTCAGTAAATGATATTGGTTTATTTAAAAAATCCTTAATGAAATAAATTAATATAACTGAAAAACTCGAAAATATTAAAGCATATAAAATATATACTTGTGATTACAAATAATGCGCTGAAGGAATAAAATAGAAATAATAAAAGCGCACTAGAACAACAATTGCGGAAGCCAGATGGGGTCTGAAAGGAAACACCGATCCGAAATAAATAATTCAACTTCTATTCAAACTTTTGTTTTGAATACAAGCAGAGATTTGAATAGCCTTCCTGTTCGTAAAGACAAATAGTAGTACGGATACGGCCACGACCTCTGGTATCGTGTAGGTATCCGTTTTAAACCCTCAGCTGGCACTACTAACAACTTGTGATGTTTATACTTATAGGGTTCCGTAACTCAAAAGGTAAGAAATGGAACCCTTATATAGGCCGGTGTGACACAACAATGAAAGAAAGAAACAACTTGACATAACCAATTACTTTAGAACTACAGGACCATTGACTTATAATTCAGAATACAAGACCCAAAAACTTTACCAGACGTAACATCATAATATAGTGTCATAAACATAGTATCACACCTGTATTATCCTACGGTGTCGGCAGAGGTGAATATCACGCCCTTTTTTTCGGCTCTGTTTAGGTCGCAATTAAGATAGAAGTCTTTTTATTCGACCCGGGAATCGAACCCTGAAGTTCGCGGTGATTAAGCGAACACGCTTACCACTGGACCACCAAGACAGTTAACTGGACGTGTAACGTAAATAAATGAATTTTAACATGGTGGCCATTAATGAGGGCTAGATACTTAATACATTTTAAGAAAAATTTTGGAAACTACTGTGTGTAGGTACTTGATTAAAGATAAATTTGGTACATTTACAATGCACAAAAGAAATCTAATGTCACGATGTTCATGATTATTTGTTTGGTTGGATTGTAATTAGGTATAGTTCGTCATGTATGTGAATAAAAGGTCATATAGTCACCCAGTGGAATTTGGTAATTAATTAAAAACAACCCTATCCATTTACTAATTAGACTTAAACTTGATCACCTGTCATCAACCAAGTAAAACCTAAATATATATTGTCCTCTCACTTTACTTTTGTAATATAATCATCCTTAGGGACACTTGCGATTTTGTATTTAAGATACGCGGACGACATAACGGTATATTGAGTAATATTTCACCTACTTTTTCTTTAGTATGCCCCTGACTAAAAATAATAACAATATAGTGGGACATTAACACACAATACAATCTGATCCCAAACTAATCAGAGCTTGTACTATGGAAACCAGATAACTGGTAATATACTTAAACATAGATAATTACACCCAGACACAAGACAAACAGACATGTTCATCTCACAAATGTTTAACTTGGGTGGAAATCGCACCTACGATCTGCGGCATGGAAAGCAAGCATCTTACCAACCACACCACCGGCCTATCAATATAGTTATGCAGTTCGATATACTCAATTGTTTATTTTATTTGCAGGTTTTCACCAGCTCTTCTAACATTTGCAGCAGTAGTGACGGGAATGATAATGCTGGTGGGGTTGTTTGGGAACTTATTAACAGTTGTTGCGCTACTCAAATGTCCTAAAGTCCGGAATGTTGCAGCAGCTTTTATAATAAGGTAAGCCTTAGAGACTGATAAGTTTTCGCAAATGTCCTTGGATATTAGGTAGGTACGAAAGTGACATTAGATTACATAAATTTGGCATTAAAAATTTGCAATTTTATACATATAAGTGGCGAATAGTCCATACAAGCCGATTCCAATCGGCTTCCCTTTAGGAATTGATTAATATCGTTTACTTCATCAAAATTACACCTATAACGCCTAGAGTTTTAAATAGCATCAAAAATAAGTACCTATGAAGGTGGTGGTCGCCATAGAAGCATCGGTGACGGTATTGAAGAGATATTATTTTCTTAATTTCGAATTTATATTGCCCCGACTTTACACCTTTCACCACTTGAGAATAGGTATGGGACGAATCTAATACCTTAGCTGTCGTATTATATTCAGTCATTTACAGAGATACAAATACGCGAAAACATAACCAAAATATGAAGGTAGATAGGTACCTACTTATTCCATCCACCCATTAAAAGAAATAGAAAAATTATAACAATATTGCTCTACCCTGAACTTACTCGGTAGAATATTTGCATAAGGAAAAATAGAAATTTGGAAAAACAATATCAATGTTGAACTAAAATACATAAATTCATACGTTACTGCTGATCCAATCTTTTTGTATATAAAATTACTTACGGTTTCTGAGCATTGATTTTGTTATTTGATACTCCAAATCGTTTTACGTGAAATTAATTTCCGTTTCATTGAGTGAAGCCTTCAATCGTTTCAATTTTCAATTATCTTAGTTCTTTATCAAATCTAAAGGCTCGCTGTTGCTCGCTATATTAAGATTTCCTTTGTGTTATCGTATTTTTGTATATAAGTTAGCCAAATATTTAGATACACACAGTAGACAAAATTTACTTACTTAGAAGCTCAACACTACCTTTCCAGAAATAAGAAGGTGAAAAAAAAAATTGAAGAAAAAACCTTGTTCTTTTTCTAAGGTGCCTACTTACCTATGATTTGCTTGCTTGACTTTGGAATACAGCAAAAAACATAACATTTCATTTTTATGAGTCAATCAAGCTACTACTGTTCTTACAATTCCATATTTTGCTTGTCCAAAAATATCTCTAACTACATAGATGAATTAGGAACTATTTGAAGGTTCTGTCTGGGATAATATTTACTGTAAGTTCTAAACTTTTTCCGTTCCAGTCTTTGCATAGCTGACTTCCTGTTCTGCGCGATGGTGCTCCCATTCGCCATATCAGGATTCTGGACGAGGACGTGGTCCCACGGGGGGGCGTTGTGCAAACTGGTCCCGTTCCTGCGCTACGGTAACGTTGGCGTGTCCCTCTTGAGCATCGCCCTCATAACCTTGAACAGGTGAGGAATTATGATTAAGTTGCTACAGTAGTTCAGCTTTTTCTATGGGTATTACACTGTGTTTTTGGTACACGGTTTGTACAGACTTATAAGGTACGGTTCCTAAGCCTATTTATATGAGTCAGTTTATGAGTAGGTAGGTAGGTACCATATCAACGCTATATTAGTTAAGTGGTTCAACGCAACGCAATCGGTTTCGGTTCCCGAATTTGTGATAAGGTGTATTAAATACTTACCTACTTTTGAATCCTTAGATCCTTAGAAACGAGATTTATTTACTTACCTGTTTTATAATTTCGGAGTTTCTCATATTGACCGCCATAAACGTGCCACCCTGTGGGGTTTCACACCTATTCACAGATTATTTAGAGAACCCTACTATTGTATTCCCCTAGCTTAACCACATATAAAAATATAGTGTTATCTTCCTTCTTACTACTCACTTCAAACTTTATATCCCAATTCTGATTTTTAATTGCGTTAGCTACTTGTAACTTTGCATTATGACCTAATTACAATTGTACTTTAACTTGGTAAAAAAGAAAGTAGCTAATAATAAAATAGGGAACCCTCAAAGCTTTTGTATAACTTTTCTTTTATTAGTTTTCAAGTTAAATGTTGATAAATTTCTTCTAAAAAGTGCCGTTTTCTTTCATTTTGGCACTAGAGCGTTGAATTTGTCACTTCGTCTTATTTATTTCCTAGACGAGCAATTCTTGTATAAATATAGTTAAATAGTTAATTCTTGTATATGTATAGTTAAGGCTATAAACGAATAGCGTTTAGTTCTAAAGTCTCGCATTGTGATATGTTACAGGTATATAATGATAGCCCACCACAGCTGGTACGCGCGCGTCTACAGAAAACTAAACATAGCCCTTATGATCGTCTTCTCGTGGATGTTTTCGTACGGAATGCAGATACCCACTCTTGTCGGAGTATGGGGTAAGTGACACTAGAGACTTTGTACTATAAATAGAAATTTAAGGGAGATAATACTTAATTGAAACATTCTGATGAAATGTACACACTTGAATAAGTGCGTTTATGCTTAAAACAGCCTACGATATCTGACTGCGAAAGTCGAAATAAATTATTACCATGCAAATAATGTAAAATGTATTTCCTATTACAAATGGATGGCATTCATGTGAAGCTGCTTGATCTATTTCTAAAGATTTCCTTGCAGATGTACTGCCTGGACTGGAACAATGACACGTTCTTTTGAAATATTAATTTCCTCTCTCCCAGAGCAGACAATGACCCGAAATTGGGTAGCTTGGAGTAAAGTTAGCAGAAATTTAATTAGTACTAGGTAGACCGTAGTAATAACCATCTACACTTCTTAGATACCTTATAAAATGAAACTTGAAACTGTGTTTAATTGTATGATCTAATTTCCAGGTAAATTCGACTATGATCCCGAGTTAGGCACGTGTTCGATTATGCCCGATGACTACGGACGGTCGGCCAAGACGGCTCTCTTCGTCATCGCCTTCATAGTACCTGCGCTACTTATATTTATATGCTACGCGAGAATATTCTGGGTAGTTCATAGGTACTGACATGATTCTTTATTTTTCCAAGAGTTACAACAGGTTCCAATAAAAAACGGTAATGCAATAGTTCATTCTCGAGAAAATGTAAGTAATACCAATCTCATTTAAAATAAATTTTCCCATCGGCTTCTCCTTGAAATTATGACTTTCAATAGATGTACGGCCTTAGGGGTTGGAGGAAGATTTCCGATAATACTTAACACCACAGTAGAATAAGAATATATGAAACGTATCTCCAGAATTTCTGCAATAAAATTTCATATTGCCTAAAGCTAAAATTCCCGTTCACGCTTCTTTATTCTAACTTTCTTTTAGATAAAAACGTAAAGATTTACTTTATCATCTTATAAATTATTATTAACTTAAATATCCTTTCTTAATTTTATTCATGTGTCTTTTGTTCTTTTAAATTTGCCAGCCAAATGACAAAAAATGCCATTTAGGTCTACCGTGATTATAAAACCTAATTATAACACAATTTTCAGCCCAATTTATCACAAAATTGCTGTCTGAATTGCTGATTTGGTTTTAAATTTGGCTACGACTGCTTCATCAAAAGTTCTCTGTAGAAATTAAAGAAGTTTCGGAACAAATTAACTTACAAATGAACGTCAAGACAAAGCACGCTCCTAGAAAGTAACACGATATTAAATATGCTGCCTGGAAAAGTCTTCGTTCCTATCCAAACTACTAGGCTATATACATGCATTCAATGATATTCTATCTCTTTACAAGCTCATCTTGGTGTTCTCTTCCAGTTCAGAACAAAGAATGCGCGAGCACCAAAGATCGCAAACCACAAGCCCAGGCGCCTTAAACAACAGTACAGACAAACGGTCTACCATCAAGGATAACAGAGAGACAAAAGCAAGACGTAATGAATGGCGTATTACTAAGATGGTTCTGGCGATTTTCCTGTCATTCCTCGTGTGCTACTTGCCTATCACTATAGCGAAGGTTGCTGACAATCATGTGCATTATCCTGGTAAGTTTCCTTTTATTTTATTGAAAACTGTCTTAGGTATTAATTCTAGCTACCTGATCGGGTATGATGCGGTTAAAGATTTCCCCTTCTGAATATTTTGTATCGAGTCAAAAGTTCAGCCTCCATAAGGTTTAGTAGTATTAGTTTTTAGGAAATCCCATTACAAAATCCTGTTGAGGTAGGTACTACCTACGTAAATACTGCTCGACAGGGAGCCGTATTTAGGATTCTGAGGCATGGCTGCGAAGGAAAGTGCCTGTGTCACCACTGCGTCGAGTGCTGGGAGGGCACGACGCAGCATACACTGGTAGAGTGTACCGTTTGGGAAGGGCCGAGCAGGAGGTAGACAATGACCTGTAATTGTCAACCATTATATGTCAGATGGTCAGGGGATGCGATGATATGCTTCCGTGAAACAGTCATCTCGGAGAAGGAGGCTGCGGAAAAGGAGAGCGAGATCTCGTCTTACCCGATTCGTAGTGAAGTACTTTAAAATGATAACATTGATAAAGTTCCAATATTATGATTGCTTTTTATTTTCCAGTATTCCACATCGCGGGCTACCTCCTTCTATACGCAAGCGCATGCGTGAACCCAATCATCTACGTGATAATGAACGCGCAGTACCGCGCTGCCTACGCAGCGGCGCTGTGTTGCCCCCTAGCAAGGTGGCCTGGCCTCACCAGCGGTGCGTATCCCTCTTCGCCCGCATGCCACGCTGTCAAGAAGGAACGAACCTCAGTTCTCGCAACTAATATCAGACCGTGAAGGTATCAGATGTTGATAAGGTGCTGGGCTTAAGTTGGACATCGGAAAGGCTGGTCTTTTAATTTAGGGTCCTAAGCTGCCTATTTTAACAGAGCTAGAATTGTGTGTTAATGGTGAGTCAACGGCTTGACTCTGATATTGTAAAATTTTAACTATTGATATGGCTATTAATGTACATGTACCATTCATTTCTAACTCTAGCAAAAAATAGCAGATTCAGTGTCTGCACACACAGACACACACCTTCATCTTCATATTTTATAGTTACCAGATTTCTTTCACACGGTCACAATCACTTCTTAGCTTCTGAAAGTTATATTCTACAAATTGGTGGGGGGAAGGATTATTAAGAATTATTTTTAATTAGTTGGCAGCACCGGACCACGCGCATTGTAAATTAGCACAGACTGATAGACATTTGTAGATACTTAGGTACGTGGTGTCAACTAGGTCTAGAAGACCTACAAACTAAATAAAGCAACTCCACTTACATACAATTTTTGCAGTACTCTCTCACTGCCCAGATACCTACTTCTTTTCGCTCTTGTCGGGGGTTTTTTCCATGTGTCTACTCTGCCAGCTTCTTGACCATCTGACGTGACTCAACATATACTCTCTCCTTTATCTGTTTAAAATAACTTCTCCTTCTTCCTCTCTTTACTTCGATCTTTCCTTCTATGATGATCTTCATACATACCTAGTTACTATTTATTATTTATTAAATTTTAGTGCGATGTTAAAGTAGTCAACAATTAACTAGTCCTTCATTCTTTTTAGAGAAATGGAACGAGCGTCACGGTTACAGCTACAACAACACACAAACGGCGCTCAGCCAAGTGTCACTGGGGGAGTCGAGAGCCGACCCTCGGGGCTCCATGTCCCCAGCCGGCCCTGGAAGATAAACCTCAAACACACACAGCCTTTAGGCCCAGCCACTGAATCAGTCAACTTAGGGCCCAAAAGTGTACGCATCAGAAAATCTGGACTTCAAACCATCAAAGCACAAAATGAAATTAAAACTCCTTTAAGGTCCAATTATTCAGGGTCTACTTCTGGCATATCTAGCAGGCCTGCAACAGGATCTCAACTGAGCTTAGGGCCTAAAATGACGAGATTTCAGATTGAAGAATTGATAAGTGATAGACAAACCAACGTATAGCGGCTTGTCGCTCCTTTATGACGATTTACCAAAGAATTTTAAAAATCATACCAAATGTTTTTTTTGCATTTTCTTAACTTATTTTTTACTATTTTATACTAATACCTACTTAAAAGACATTTTATGGCATCTATAGTATTAATATATCTAGATATCGATTTATTGAATGCAGCTTAGCCTTAATTAGCAATTTACTTTGACTTTTTTTAAACCATGCACTTACGAAATCTACTTAAATTGTAACAATTAATAATCTCAACTGTCCGTCCTTTAGCGAGCGACAAGCAATTATCGTTGTTATAGTGATATAATTAGGGTATAAAATTGTTTAGTCTTCCGATCTTCCGTAATTTATAAGCAGGGTTCTGTCTGTGCAAAACGAGTTATTTTGACATTCCTATAAATATAATGAGTAGGTGAAAGTACGAGCACTGCCTTTTTCCATCCTATAGGGTCTTAGGTACTTTGCGTTTCAAATAAGAATAGGACTGGAAATCCGCCATCTTTGACCAAAATGCACAACAACTTCACATTTTTAGTAAGATGGAAAAAAAGTTTTGTTCAATAGAATAATCACACCAATATGAAAAAAATAAATTAAATATTGCCGTTCGAGTAAGATTGGATATTTGGTAGAAAACATTTTATCTGTCTAAATGTATTTGTGTACAAGTTAGTGGCATCCTAGCGCGTAAATTTACTTAGGTAGGTACCTAACTATATGTAACTATAATCGCGAGTAAAGTTTTCTACATAGATTACTTTTTCATAAATAAAATAATAATTGAAATAAAACTACTTTTTAACGGATTTTATCGCGGTTTATTTTAGATTTTAGATCCCGACGTTTCAAAGTCTTTTCAGACTTCATGTTCACGGGTGGACTGAGATATTTGACGTCCAAAAATATTAATCACAATTATTACTGACTACCTTCAAACATTAATATTTAAGTTGCGTTCCGATTTAAGCAAACTGAGCTCACAGTGTCTTGAATTCTGAGTTGATTTTGCTTGGGTTTTGGTACAAGTACCTAAATTAAGCACTGGGTCCCAAGCTGGTGGTATATTCCAACCATTTTCTCTGTTAAAATTAGGATGTTTTTTAATTTCAATAGCTTCGCGGATCATTCTTGGTAGGAACCGGTTTTCTTTGACAAGGACCTGTGTTTTATCAAATCTCAAGTAATGGTTGGGGCCTTTTTGAGTATGTTCACACACTGCCGATTTCGTTGAGCGTTGATGTTTAACATCAGCTATGTGTTCTTTTACGCGGGTCCCTATAAACGTAACGATCCTTGAAACGTCGGGATCTAAAATCTAAAATAAACCGCGATAAAATCCGTTAAAAAGTAGTTTTATTTCAATGTGTGATATTCGCGTAAATCTAAGACAATACTAAAATATTTTTTTTTTTTTGTCTGTGGTTTGATATTTCGTGCTGACGCTACTTTGGCTTGGTTTTGGGTATGAATTTAGCCGCGAGTCCAAACCTATTCTTATTTGCAACGCATAGTACATCATAATAATATGTACGAAAAAAGTTGCTTGTCATCTATTTACTTATGTACCTATACTCGTATGCAATGGTGTGTATTTTATCTATTTAAGTGGGTAGTCATCAAAATAAAACAAAGTATGGATTATAGATAATAAATATTACATAGCTAATAGTAATACAATAATTAGTAAGTAGATACATATTATTTGATACCGGAACATTCCAAGTTAATTATATATCTAGCCAAAGATTGCAGGAGACTAGGAAGCATAATCAGTATTGTTTAAACTTAGGTTGGTAGTGTTGTGTTGTAATCTGCAATGTAATTGATTTAATAAGTAGCTATGCCATAAATAAATTTATGCAACAAACAATATGACGGGACGGTAGCGTGGTCGGTATGATACTTGCTTTTCACACCGCAGGTATGGGTTCGATTCCCACACGAGACAACTTAGCTTGGGATCAGATGACCGTGTGTGTTAGATTAGATCAATTTAGATCTTACTAAACTACTATTAGATTAATTTAGATCTTACTAAACCGATACCTATGTAAAGATGACTGTTTAAAAGACAATAATTAAAATGACAACAGGTAAATAATTAAATATTTAAAATGTTTGTAAATATTGTATAAAACCTAAAGATTAAGGATTATCTATTATTATAACCTATGCATTATTTATTGTTTTATTACCACCGTCTTTCACGAATGTTGAAAGAAGTAATTGAATATTTGTAATAAGTATGAATAAAATACTTGAATTCTACTGATTGGTCCAATTTATTTATTACGTTAGGGTACCTCTCTTCTTTTACGTCATCGTCACCGATAATTCATGTATAAATAAGTTCAATTGCAGTGCAGTTGCAGTTAAGTTTCAATCAAGGCTGAAGTGACGTCATTAATGTGTAGTAAACTACATAATATGTTAACCAAGGTGCCGGTCATTTTTTGAACTTAAATAAAAAAAAGGAAAAAAATTGAGTTATTAAATCTATAATGTGTGACGTATCAAATAAAAGAGCTTTTTAAGAGAAATAATATATTTCTATAATTTTAATTTACATAAATAGTTTTTAAGTTATTTGAGAAAGACGACAGCTGGCCATTCGCCGTTATCACCCAAAATTTTTTTTAAATTTTATTTAGTCTATAAAAAATAATAAAATATCCGTCTACTTATTTCAAATTCATTAGTTTGAGTACCTATAGCTACTAGGCACTCTGTATAAAATCATTGAAACTGTTTTGGCGCTAAAATTAAAACTGTCACTCTGAGATCGGAGTTTTTGCCAATAAATTAAGGTATTTTAATTTTTTAATATACTCTTGGTCTTATATACTACATCAAAATCATTCGAAATAAAGCAAAAATAAATTAAGTACCTCTTTCTCCTGTCTGTTTGTCATAGGTATAGTAGATGTATTTCTTTATTCTACTTAGGTACCAAGTAGAATTCATAACAGTCGGCCAATCTATCTGTTGTCAGAGGATAATAATGTAACAAGGTAGGTTTTAAAACCAAATTACGCGCTGGAGGAAGCGGAATCTAATAAATATAGTGTTCCCAGTCTAAAAGACATCCAACAATAGGGATGTCCATAAACAAAACTGGAAAGACACCGGAAAAATAAGTACTTTATAATCTATGGTGACCATGATCTGACTGACACATCATTGAACGTCAATGTCATTCACCAATAAATTGTCAGAGCAAGAAAACCGAATAGCGCAGCCTGAATTATCTAATTATTTCGAAAAATATGGCATAATGTTGTTAAAAATTATTATTTTAGGAAACTTATAACTACTACTAGTTAGAAAACTTGATTTGCATTGTGTAGTGTGGTGTAAAATATCAGCAGCCATGGAAGTCGTCAGCAGCGAAATTGGGCAGAAAATGCGAGTAAATATCTTGATTTACGTTTTATATGGCTTTAATTATGATACTAAATTGAATTGAGTGCGTGTAATTCGATTATTGTCTGGTTTAAGGCTTCACTTTTTGTTTATTTACGTGTAAAATGTTATATTGTGCAGGCCAAAAATGGCTTCGTGTTGGACACCTACCTAGATATTAATAATTTGCGTTAACTGTCGATTATGTACGTGTAATTTTTTAACTTTCAGTCTGCCATCAAGGCCAAGCTTACAGAACTGGGGTGCTATGTTGGTAAGTAGACTTTGTATATCTGTGTAATAATAGATCTTTGTTAGTTATCTTTCCTAAGAAGTTAATTAAATGCTTAGTAGACATAACAATTGATGTTATGATTATTATAACAGTCATCATCAGGTATCAAAGTATGTACTTACTTGATTACCCTACCTGGCAGGTTCCTACAATTTATATTGTATTTGTAACTTATGTAAATCTTGTACAGTTTATTTATATCTTTCGTTTTATAGTACATTTGCTACAGCCCTTATTAGATCAATGATTGATTGATGATCACATCTATATGTAATCTCAAAAAATATCAAAATATTGTGGTTCTACTTTGGGTTAATTTTTTCTACATGTAACACTTCAAAACTCAACTCAAACTCATATTTGAGTTAAACTCGCCTGTGTATGACGACATATTTTAATTGTTGAGCCACATTGTGGCCTATCAACATTGGTAGAGTAATATAAATTTAACTTGACAACCTGCACAATAATGCATAATCTTACCAAAATTATTATGATGATGAGTAACTTAACATTTTAAATATGTCATAGTACATTGCATTGTTTCCTATTTGTACAATGCCTGTATAAATGTTTATGTATACAATAAAGACAGGCCGGTGGTGTGGTCAGTAAGATACTTGCTTTTCACGCCACAGGTCGTGGGTTCGATTCCCACCCAAGACAAACATTTGTTTAAATATGCCTGTTTGTCTTGTGTCTGGGTGTAATTATCTATATTTAAGTATATATTTACAAAAGAAAAGTATCATATGTAGTATATTACCAGTTATCTGGTTTCCATAGTACAAGCTCTGCTTAGTTTGGGATCAGATGACCGTGTGTGTTAAAAAAAAAAAGATTAATGGTCTCATTCATAAAAATCTTATAATAGGACTCTTTAGTTAAAATGGACTTTGTCTCTCTCTGCTTAGTATAAGTGTTAAGATGACAGACAAACTAATACTAATTATTAATCTATTTTAGCTATAATGAGCTTATAAGACGTTTATAAATACAGGGGTAAATAAATAGACCCTTTAACTTTCACACCCCTTATTGCTGAAATGGTAAAAAGATCAGCCATGTAGATGTTGTATCAAACATATTTTATCTTAGTTATGAGATTAAACAATTGCTTTTTACAGATGATGAACTCCCAGACTATGTGATGGTGATGGTGGCAAACAAAAGGACTCGGGCACAAATGGATGATGATCTGCAACTGTTTCTGGGAGACAATACTGAGTTGTTTGTTAACTGGCTGCACCAGGTGCTGAAGAAGTTACAGGAAGTAACTGTAGCTACACCATTGAGTAAGATCTGTATTCTACTAGCTCTAGCCTACAAAATGCACATGCAATATTCAATACACAATCTTATTCCCCCATTCTCATCCTTACTCCGGATAAGTAGAGGTATAACTATGGGCCACTGTTATATAGAGGAAATTTCATCAGTACGCACAAAGCGCTTTGATTCCACTTCTATTGTGTGAACTGCCATGTTGTGGAATTCACTGCTGGCATCTATGTTGCCCTATAGCTATAATCTGCCTGTCTTCAAGTCACGAGTGGATCGGTATTTACTGGGTAAGCATGTTCCATCGTAAACTCCATCATTGCGTCATCAGGCAAGTTGTGGTCAAGCGCAAGCCTATGCCTAAGCCTATAGTGTAAAAAGAAACAGCTAAATATTACATAAATAAAACATTTATGCAAATTTCATTTCAATTATTGAGCAGTCAGAATATTTTCATATTTCAACTATACAAAAAAATAATTTTCGCATCTTACTTTCAAAGAATATGCCTCTATAGACTGTGAAAGAAAGTAAAAAATAATAAGTTTGGATGTGTGGATGATACTCCTTTCTGCAAACACTACTCTAGGATTTAAATGAAATTTAATACATAGTCTATAATAACACATAGGCTACTATTTTATTTTAAATACGAGTCAGTGTTGCTATGAATGGAAACTAGTTTTCAATATTGTAGGTAAAAAAAACAGCATTAATCTAATGTAAAATACTTAAAATAATAGTTTTCTTGTACTGTTTTCAAAACTAATCATTTCATTGATTAATTGTTGCAGAAACAACAGAGCAGGAAAAAAACAAAGAAAGATCTCACTCAAAAGAGAAGAAGGTAAAAGAAAAGAAACATAAAGACAAACCAAAGAAAAGTGACCTGAAAAAGTCAAAAAAGAAGGACAAAGAGAAATTGTTACGAAAAAAAGAAGTCAAGAAAATTCATAAAGCAAAAAAGAAAAGCAAACATGACATGATTCGTCCAAATATTCCTCCATTACTTATGAATATGGAGAAGGAATCTGAACCTTCGATAACTGATGTATTCGCTGGTCAAATACTGAAGAACCATGGTATCACTCTAGACACACCAAAGGATGATTCATCTAAAGACAAAAAACCTTTGATTCAGGAAATCAAAAGAGCGATGCTGCCAATTATAGATCCAGCTACAATATCCTCACAATCGAAGGTTGCAGACACTGAAGAAACTAAACCAAGTGCATCTTCAATTAGTGATCCTAAAGAAGATCAAATTAAGGAGATCACAGAAATTGAAGCCAAAATTCAAGGGTTAAAACAAAAGTTGGCAGAGCAATTAGATTCTTTATCAGATGATGATGATTTCTTGAACATTAGGACTGAAGCAGATGAATTGATGAATGATTTCGCTGAAGATGTGTTTCAGGTAAACAAAACAGTAAAAAGTTCAATATGAATGTATACACAGGCTTAAACATTGTTTACATGTTTATTATGTTATAAGACGAGGCTATCATTGAGTCAACTGTCTTTAGTTTTGATCATTTGCATCACATTCCAAATTGAGTGAAAATAAACAAACAGCAAATAATTGTTACAACAAATAAAATATTGCTAATTTTTTGCAGGAAATATCTGAACAAACGCCTGCAATAGCCACTCCTCCTTTAGAACCCTCAAAATCTGTACCTCCTCCTGTTCCCACCCCTATTGGGCTTCCAAAAGAGTCCATAAAGGACCCCATCGAAATTTTGCCCCAAATAGAGCTCAAACTACCCAAAAGACCTATAAGAGAGAGGCTTGGGGCACGAGGAGAAGCAAAAAAGACTGCTGAAGTGAAGGAAAAAGAAGTCGATATAAGGATTGAAAGTCCTGAAAGGTTGTTAAATTGCACATTTGAGGTAGTAAGATTATTTTGTATGAGATTTTATGTACACGCTAATATCGTTATTAGCTTGTCCCATTTTCACATACTTAGTCCAATTACCCTGATGTCAATAATACATACATTTTTTTAAATTTAACTTTATACAAAAGTGGAAAGACCGCCTAACATACTTAAACTTACAAAACTTAACCGCCTTACTGGACTAGAGTTGCAACCGATAGAGTGCAGTGGAAGTAGTTGGAGGAGACCTATGTCAAAAGACACACCGAACTGAGTGACATCCTATAAATCAAATATTAGTTCAAACTGACTATTACAAGTTCGGAAAGACCGGGAGTCTTTCGGGGATTTCCCCGAATTTAATTCAAAGTATTATTATTATTATACAAGCCATGTCTTGGCGATAAGGAACAAAACAATATCCGATATGGTGCATTTTTTCGAAAGATGTGACAATATGATTACAATACGATTATTTATATATCTTCATGTAGACTAGCGTCTAGCAGCCAGCACCAGGCTTTAAACTACTTTTGAAAAGTTATTATAACTGAGAAAGATTGTTTTTAATTTTTTTTGTGTACTAAAATTCAGTGCATGGTATTGAAGTCAGCAAATTTAGAATTCGTTTTATACTACTCATATCAGTAGATAGTAAGATATTAGTATATCTAGTCGATATGAGTAGTATAAAACGATCCGACACTAACCATAACGACCGGCATCGGTTCGACTGTCCTCGGGCGGCTCACCGAAAAAGTCCGGTGAACCAATAGAGGCCCTTCCGGCTAATTGGGTTAGGCAATCAGTAAAAAAAATAACGACCGGCCATACGTGTTTTAATGGTGTTAAAATTAGTATTTTAACACCATTAAAATACGTATGGCCGGTCTGGCCTCTTAAGCACAATTTCCCAATAAGTGTACTCACCTTACGCCCTTACGAAGCAGGGGTGAGTTTTTAGTAAAAAAATAACGACCGGCCATAAGTGTTTTAATGGTGTTAAAATTAGTATCTTAACACCATTAAAACACGTATGGCCGGTCTGGCCTCTTAAGCACATTTCCCAATAAGTGTACTCACCTTACGCCCTTACGAAGCAGGCGTGAGTTTTTAGTTCATTATATTTGAGTTATATTATTTTCAGGTTAACCCCAGAACGAGAGCCGGTGAAACCACCATCCAAATCGGCGAAAAGCCGTCTTGGAGATCCACCAGATAACAAAAAGAGTTCCGTATCAGAAAAAACAACCGCTGATATAGAACCCAGCAATAGGAAATTGACATCTAAGTTAGTAAAATAATTTTAAGATATTCGAGATGGTTCTAAACTATTGGTATAATTAATTTTTTTATTTACTTTTTAATTTAGTGTTGTCTGATCTATAAGACATTGCTTCATTTCTGGATTGAAGGACAATAATCAGGCAAGGTATATTATTTCAGGGTATCAGTTTTAGAAAAGCGACCGTCTCGAGTGAGTTGTGCAAGTGTGGTGCGAGTACGTCCCCGGCCTCGGCTGTCCACTCCGAGTCTACTATTACGAGCGGTGGCAGACGCTCATAAAAGTTTACTTAATGTAAGTATACTCTTTTCACACCCACATACATATCTTTCTTTTTCTCATACGGGGTGCTGAGTCACTTTTGTCTGTGGGAGTGCACCTTTTATCTGAATTCCCACACGTAGCCTCAGGGTGATGCAAATTGACCACCCACCAGACAAAGCCGCACCGCCAAGGCCTTGCCGTGTTCCAGTGCGATATCTGGTGACAAAATTTAAGGAGATGGGTTGGAATTGTTGCTCCTTTATTGTTTCTAACCATAAGGAGCCCCATTCCACTGCCACCTCACCGAAAATCATTCGTTCTCACGAATGAATCGGTATAGTAGGCAGGCGAGTCCTATCGTAGACTAAAACTTATATTGACAAACTAGAAACAATACAAATTAGATTTTTGAAACTTCTGGTTAGTAATAAAATTAAAGAGAAATATAAAAACGATTACACTAAACTATACAAAATATGTAAAATCCTACCTTTAAAACTAAAACATCAATATCTCCTGTTAGTAAACAACCATGGCAATCCAGAGATTGACTTGGGTGTGGTTACCAATGACCACAACACTCGCTCTATGGCTGCTGGCAGGTTTTCAGTATCTAGGGTAAATAACTATTACGGAGACAGAACTTTAAAAAATCGATTGCCCTATTTACGCGGTTTTGTGGGACACAGATTTTAATTTATAATGTTAACCAATGTGATGATAATAATAAATAATACATCATTGCTTAACATCAGGCAAGTTGTAGTCAAGTGCAGGCCTATTTCAGAATAAAGAAATAATGGGCAGACTAAGATTAAAAAGCGAAACAACACCAGAGACATTACTTGCGCATTGCCAATCTTTTTGATCTCGACGGTCACTGGCTACCTCACTCACACCCAACAACTCCATTAAAGTTATTACACTGCGTGTATTCTTTATAGGTCGGCCGAAGTAAAATTCGCTGTGCTTCTCTTATAAAATATATTTTTTAGGCTCCAGCAAAAATAGATCCAGAGCCTCAGACAGTGAAACGTGCGTTAGTACTACCAATGAGACGGTGTGTGGAAGCTCCGAAGATTGTCATACAAGTACCGGTAGACTCGCAGGAGACAGGCGACAGTATTAGTCTAGGAGATGTGGACAGTGACGATGATAAAAGCTCTAGGTATGTAATTTGTAGTACTGTAACTTCCGAAGATTTTCGGGACGCGGCTAAGTATCTAAATGCACTTGGTAGAAGCTGACGTTGATTGTGCTAGCCCAAAAGAATCAAAACTTAGTCATTTTTACATGCAGAAAAGTTATTAGACTATGGGCCCCTAAACAAAGTGATATAGCAAAGCATAACGAAAGACCTTAAAGAACGTCACGTGACAATCTTATGTCAATCCCAAACATTTTTTATTGCAATTTGAGAACCAAACCAATAGCCAAACCTGATTTAAAATGTTTTTTCTATATCCTTACTAGTATAATGTCGAGATGACAGACAAAGACAAACGAATTATAAACCTTTTTTATTTAAAAGATGTTTATGAATACGGGGTTAGAGTTCTATCACAACATGGCTGACAGAACTTATACATTTTTTTCTTTTTTTAGAGTGGCGAGTGACGCGGACCAGAATGAATACGTACCTATACCAATTACCAAGAAGATCACTAACAATGAATATACGCCGTCAAAACGGTCAGAAACAAGAACTAGCAGTAAGAAAGATGATACACTTATTATAGAAACTATGTAAGTAGCTATGTAACTGCTATAGTAACTATGTATGCAATAGGCTCGCTTCTGTTACGTATGAGACTTAACATAGCCGTCGAAAAGTGGGTGATATTCACCTCTGCCTAAGTGTGATATAATATGAGTCATTATGACGTGGTCGTGGCGTGGTCGGTAAGATACTTGCTTTTCGCGCCGCAGCTCGTGGGTTCGATTCCCACCCGAGACAAACATTAATGATGAACATTTGTGTTTGTGTCGTGTCTGGGTGTAAATATCTGTTGTAAGTATATATTTACAAAAGAAAAGTATTATAATTATGTGTAGTATATACCAGTTATCTGGTTTCCATAACACCAGCTCTGCTTAGCTTGGTACCAGATGACCGTGTGTGTTAATGTCCCAGAATATTTATTTATTTAATATAAGACTAAAATAATCCTAGCTTAATAGGCCTTGGGCTAATATAGACGTGGTGCTTTGCTGAGTAGTTTTGGGGACTGATTCTGTAGTCACCTTCAATCTAAATTGTTACACGTGATTCCAGGGTGCTGATCAGATAACATTAAAACTAGTAGTAGGCTTTGGTTGTGGTTGGTGATCACCCACTAGACAAGTATCGATATATAAGGTGCTTTTAAATTTGTTGTGAATACTTTAAAGACTTGACTAATTCCATTATGCCAATCTCTAAATAACGGCTAACCAATACCGGATGGACGGCACCACCGTTCACATACTGATAGGTTGAAATCCGTACAACACTGTGTTGATCGGTATAATCGTGTTTTGTTTTGTTAATTTATTCGGAATGTATCTTTACCTTGGGGAACCCCTAATAGCGAATAGCCTTACCAACAAACGCATTCGTGCTGCATAATTTCACGCATCATTCCTTAAACTTATGCAGTTATGCATGTTTTATTTTAGCTGTCTTTCATTCGAGCGTATAGAGTAGTAATTGTAAATTGAAATAAAGAAAATTATATTTTTTTTATTCAAAACAAAAAGATCCGGAAAGAAATCCGGTAAAAAGGAATTTATTCTAATTAAGAAGCTGACTGCACAGCTTGTGGAGGTCTGTCCCTTCTCCCAGTAATACGATGATATTAAAATTTGTATTTCCTTTTCAGTAACATACACAACCCATCAATAAATAAAGACAAAAGCACCCAATTCATAGTCACAATGGACGGATTTAACCCGAACGCGTTCTTAGCGAAAAAACTCTTGACCGAAGGCCTCATTAACGACGAAAAAGAAATAACTAGCGTTATCAAAGAAAAACCTACAATTCCCGAAATAAAAGTCACTCAACCAGAAAAAAAACTGGCCGAAAAAATTCAGCTAGAAGAGAAAAGTCCAGAGAAAAAACCCCCTTCTCCCTCTCCTGAAAAAACTGTGAAACCGCAATTAAAACGCTTAAGTAATACTAGTGATGACAGCGATACGCAAGTGATAATAAAGAAAGATGAAGAAGATAAAAAGAAGACTGAAGAATGTATAGAGCCGCCGGTAAAGAAACGAAAAGCGTCTCCTATAGTGTTTGATGTTAACAAACGGGAGAAAGAGATAGAACCAAGAGCGAGAGAGAGGACAGAGAGCGCGGGGAGCGATAACCACGTAGTGGTGACTACTGTTTCAAATACTCATAAATATGATGCTGTGCCGCCTTGTAAGTGACTTTTTTATTATAATTCTATCAACTTTGTAAAAAGACATTTAAAGTATAGAGTGGGGCATTGTTATGTTCGTATAGGGATAGTATATTCCAGTGCATATTTACCTAAACTTCGAGTAAGTACGCACGTGAAGTGGATATTAATGATTTTTAATACCGAAATTTAAGTGTGTACGATGAATTTCCTAATCAATCTGATGGGCCTTCTTTAAATTATCTTAGTCGATAAAATACTAACCTTAAACCACACACTTTGGCCTAATGCAGGTAGTGGAAGTGCAGTGGTGGGGGTATTACATGCCCTCGAACATCCCAATTATTATAATTTTTCACAATGTTTTTTATGTATTGAGCAGAAAAAGTAATGCAGTGAGAAAAATAACATAATTGTGTATTATTACAGTAAGCGCAGCGGAACGCAAGCTAGTATGGTGTCGAGCGTTTCCCATGTGCCGTTACGGATCTGCGTGTGCGTTTGCGCACCCACGATGCAAGTTCGCGGCCGCTTGTACCAGACGCAACTGTATGTACTCCCACGCGCTTAACTCTACGCCACTGCCGACCTCACCTAGTCCTTCTGTCGGTAAGTTATGATTACTTAGCTAAATACAACGATTGTTAATATTAATAAATAAATAAATACATTTTATTATTAACAACTAAATTAATTTAAGGCAATTAATTAAATGTAGATAAGAGCAGCGGTGGCGCAGGGGTGTCAACCTCGCCTTTGAAATATAAAGTCATGGGTTCGATCCACCGTTGTGCCCGAAGGTATGTGTGAAGGAAAACATCGTGAGGATACCGGCATGTCTAAGAACTAATCATTCGAGGACATGTGACATTAAGGTCTAAACTTTCCCTATTTATAAGAAAGATGATAGAAGATCCGTGCCCACCAGTGGATAAAGGGTTGACGTGAATTTATAAAATGCATGCATATCGGTGAAGGAACTGGCATGTCTTGAAATGAATATTTAATTCCATGTGGCATCTACCAACCTGCACTCAGCGTGTGTGATCAAGGCTTAAGCTCTTATATCTTAATTGAGAGAAGACTAACTAACTAAGTGATATTCACCCTTTGGGTATTACAAGTCCTTTGTTAATTTTCTGTGCCATCAAAGAAACGAATCTAAAATGGTGGCACTAATCATTCCCTCTTAGTCGCACGCTACCTCTAATTCCCCTCAAGCTCCCGTGTTTTAGTGTAGGCAACGCCATTTTTTTAACATTTTAGTCTCGTACTGGCTTACGTCAAGCAACGGTGACGCGCTCCGATTTTATAATCTTATTTGATACTGTTTCGTTAATAGTTTGAGTTACTGCTATATCTTATTGTTATTTTTTTTGTGTTGAGTTTATTGATATACTGAAGGGTAAAACTTTACATAATGGAGATAGAAATCTCGTGTTAAAAGTGTTGGACTTTTTTGAAAACGAAAAACGTAACAGTTGTGTTTACCTGTTGATCAGGCAGTAAAAAGAACCTGTATTGAATAGAAAAAATGGCAGAGATTGAAGTCGTGGGTGGAAACTTGTGATATTTTTTGTGCCCAGTACAACCATGCGTCTGTGACGTCACCGCCTCTAGGTCTCAACTTATTGCGCAAGAGTAGTACAGCACACAAAAAAAAACTATTTGAACTATGTATTCAGTATAAATAAATACCTTTAAAAATACGGAATCTGCTGCTGTCTAGTCCATTTAGCACTGGGTTGGATTTTTAAATAGTTATGTAACCTGCTTATTTATTTTAAAACAAAGTCAAAACTAACAAATAATATGTATTTGACTACCTTGTTTTGCTGACGGTCCAAACTGTCGTACATGCCGCCATTTTGGATTCTTTATTAGCGCAGGTTATAATTGGTTTTCCGTACATGGAAGATTAACAATATAATTTCTCCTCCACAGCCTCCCACGTGGTACCAGCAGCTAACTACAAAACAATATCAGCGGTAGTTCAGAACATGTGCAAGTTCTACCCTGGATGTGTGAACCCCGCTTGTCACTACTACCACCCGAAACCGTGCCGCTACGGCAAGAACTGCACGAACAAACTCGAGTGCAATTTCTATCATGCAGACTTACCGAATAAGTGGAAATATCCTGTTTAAATATAGTTGTAGTTGTACTATGGAGTTTTATTTCATCGTTTTCTTTCTCTTCGTGACTTCGAGTTCTTGATTAAAAAATATTTATTAAAATAAAACTACTTTATAACGGACTTTATCGCGGTTTATTTTTGATTTTAGATCGGAACGCAACTTAAATAATAATGTTTGTAGGTAGTCAGTAATAATTGTGATTAATATTTTTGGATGTCAAATACCTCAATCCAACCGTGAACATGAAGTCTGAAAAGACTTTGAAACGTCGGGATCTAAAATCTAAAATAAACCGCGATAAAATCCTTTATAAAGTAGTTTTATTTTAATGTGTGATATTCGCGTAAATCTAAGACAATACTATAAAAAATATTTAGCCAATAAGTGCTACCTAATATTACAAACGCGAATGTTTGTAAGATTGTATGGATGTATGTTTGTTGCTCTTTCATGTAAAAACTACTGGAAGGATTTGGATGAAATCTGACGCAGAGATAGATTATGGTCTGGTTTAAAACAGGCTACTTTTTGTCCCAATAAGTATCTGCCACGCGGGCGCGAAGTCATGGGCGGAAGCTAGTACATTATATTTTTCAATAAAGAGCTCTGATGCAACAACTTTGCGGAAAAAAGTGATAAGCTTGTGGTAGGCTTCGGCCGTAGTTAGTGACCACCCACCAGACAAAGCCGCACCGCCAAGCGGCCTTGCCGGATTCCCGTGCGATGACTACATTGCTTAACATCAGGCAAGTTGTAGTCAAGCGCCAGCCTATCGCAGAATAAAAAAAAAGCTGCGTGAATAGGACAACTTTCCCATCTGCTGCAGTTTTCATTTACTCTGTCGCTAAATTGCAAGAAATCTGTTAAAGACCAGAAAAAACTGTCCTTAAATTACATCCTACTTGTGTCATTTATTACTGATGCAAAGGCCTGTCATAATGAAAGGGGAAGAGTTTTGTTTAAAGTAGCTATTTGACTGAAACAGTGTCAGAAATATTTTCTCAAGGCATAAGATACTACTCTTTGTTTCGAGGCGTGACTACGCAATAGGAACACAGTCATTACTGTGCCCAAATTCATAGCAAGGTCGGGACCAATTGAATCAATTGACTTAAGTCAATTGAGTCGTTTAAAGAACCAATATTTTACATACATCCTTAAATAAGGGTAACTTATTTTAAAGGAAAATTTTCAAGTAAATTGCATATTTGATTGATTACCTACTGGCAGAAGCAATGAAGAATTGAGTATAGCTTTAGATTGATCTATCGCGCTAAACCAATAACTTTGTTCTTCTTACAAATCTCTTTTTGCGCATTCGGACAAAAACTATCCTGCCCCCTCTCGGTTCTCAAACTATCTCCATACCAAAATTCATGCAAACTGGTTCAGTTTTGGCGTAAAAGCGCGATAGACAGAGTTACTTTCACTTAATAATTATTAGTAAGATTAAGAAAGTTGCACAAGGCTTGAACATTGAACGCCCTTGTTCACTATACAAACGGGAATATATGGATGGGTTGTTAGTGTTGTTACTCTTTCACTGCGGATGGTCGGGATTATTAAATTTTTATTAAGATAGTAAGTACCTACCTATGTTGTAATAGGATTTATTCGGTATATCACTCGAGTAGGAACGATAGTACATACCTAAGTACTTAGATACTATTTATCTAAAGATGATGAATGACATTTTGTACCCGACTGTATATAGGTACATGTATCCCTCAGGTCGGGGCACCAGATAATAAAATCAAATGCATCCGCTCCTATCACAGTATCAAATAGTTCGCACTCGTTCCCTGTACGGCTGCCAGTGTTATTTTCGGCCACTTATACAGGACAACCGGGAACTAAAAAGTGATTAGAACTGATTTGAACCGATTTGAACCGGTTCTTGTGCATTTAACTCAAGAATTTTGGAGGTAAGTCTGACTTAGATATCTAGTTTAGATGGGCCCACTCTCGCCAACTTTTCTTGTAATGTTTAGGTAGGTGAAAAAATTACACAGATCTATTGGAACCCTAGAAATGAATACCCAGCTCTGGAAGTCTTATTTGAGTAGGTAATCTTAGTGAAAACTTCACTGGTTAGGTGCATTTTCTTGAAGATAATCATTCGTAATCACGAGTGAATCGGTATACTGTGCTGGCGCGTTCCATCGTAGACTACAAGTTTTAGTCAAGCGCCAGCCTATCAAAGAATAAAAAAAGCAGCTTCTTTTGTTAATTATAGGGAAATAGGTAAATTACTAGGTAGGTAGGCAGTGATTTGAAAGTGGAAAGCCAACCCATTGTAATTTGAAAATAACAATGGGTTGGCTGGTAAAAGTAGGGATTTAAAAAAAAGTTAAGTAAGTACCATTATAATATGGTAGGGGAGACAAAGATGCGAAATAAAAATGTATCACAAATTATTAATAGGTAATTTAATTCTATTGTACCTAATTATTTTATGTATAAAGTTGACATTGTTTCTTTAGTTGATTATGAGCGTTTGCCTGGTTCGGCCCCACAGAATTTACATTTTAGGTGTACATCAATGAAATGTATCTACTCATCTATAGGAGTCCATAGAAGTGTAGAAGTGTTATTTTTCAATGTCTCTGTACTTTTGAAAAAATATTCACAAAAAGGTGGCCGTGCAAAATAAAACAGCGATTAAAAAGTGTCTTACACCCAACAAATGTAAAGAAATGTGTGCCTAGGTTTCATCCTTCAGTTTCACTTTGTAATCTTATTAAACACCAAACGACTGCAGGCCAGAATGTTCCAGAATGTCACCTAGTCTAGTTCGATAATCTTCACAACATTATTGAACTAGACTCTTTGTTTCCCTGACTGGATAATTTAGATGACGCCGGATTCCTCTTGTTATCTATGGATGGAACCTGCCAACTAATTAGGTGCCTGCCTAACTAATTAGGTACCTGCCAACTTGTTTATTTAGTAATTTATAGATCCAACCTTGTTGTGTCTAGATATGATAATAACAATAAAGTTGTCTTAATTTAAACAATGTTCATTATTTCGAAACTTATTTAACTGGCTATTTAATTAAGTATTTACCTACTTAATTAGTTAATACCTTAGGTTCTGCTTACACGGGAGTTCAACTAACTAACTTTCGTAACTTTTTCGGTATTAATTAACGTACCTATATCTAACAGTAAAACGTTTGGTATTTTTGTTTTTGCCTAATGAATAAACTCAAAAACCAATTCTGAAAAATCTTTCTCTTCTAAAATGTTTGTAAAGAATAAACCTAAAAGTATCTAGGTTTAATTATAAAACTCAATAACACCCACAGTCTAGCTAAGCATCATCCCGACCCCTTCAGCTTTCGAATAAAAATCTCATCAAAATCGAGGCAAAAACCATCTATTTAAGTACCACATCAATCATATAACACCCCCCTTTTTTGTCTGGATATTTTTTTTATACTATTTTTTATGTCTGTTTCAACCACGCGACCTACTCAGGAAATTTTGCCAGGAATTTTTTGATATTTGTTTATTTGATATTTAGGGGCTGAGTCATCTTCGTCCGTGGGTGTAAGTACACCTTTAATAGAATCCCCTCACGTGGTCCCCAGGTGGTGCTAATCAGGTGACAATCAACTGATGGTAGGCTTCGGCCGTGGTTAGTGACCACCCACCAGACAAAGCCGTACCGCCAAGCGACCTTGCCGTGCTCCGGTGCGATGTCTGGTGACACCATGCAGAGAGGGTGGGTCAGAATTGTTGCACCTTTAGGGTTGTGACCATATGGAGGCTCATTCCACTGCCACCTCCTCACCAATAATCATTCGTAATCTAGAGTGAATCAGTATACAGGGCTGGCGCGTTACATTGTAGACTACATCGTTGCTTAACATCAGGCAAGTTGTGGTCAAGCGCAAGCCTATTTTAGATTTAAAAAAAAAACTGAGTATTTCATCATTTGAGGGTAAATTTTGCTCCTGACCGAGTTGAAGCTTGAGTGTTAGGTAGCAACGTAACTAGTTTACATATATAGTAATAGATGCAGGGTATTTACCTAGCTAATTAATTTAAATAAATGTAAAAACCTGCATAAAGACCTCTTGATGTTTTTCATATTTTAATTTATTTTCTCAGAACATTAAATTTTTTAAATAAGATTCACGTGTTTTTAAAGTTTGTATAAATCGGCATTAGAAGTGGGTAAAACTTGAAGAAGTATCTAAGTAGGTACTTAACATCCCTACTAATATTATAAATGCGAAAGTAACTCTGTCTGTCTGTCTGTTACGCTTTCCCGCATAAACCTCTCAACCGGTTTTGATGAAACTTGGCACAGACAATCTTTAGACCCTGAGAAAGAACATAGGCTACCTTTTATTGCGAAAAAAAACAAAATCCACGCGGATGAAGTCGCGGGCGGCCGCTAGTAATAAATAATTAGTCGATTCGATTTAAATGCGAAAATGTAACATAATAACATAAATTGAACATTAAAAATTGGTTTTTCATACGAGTAACTTGAGTTTATTTTCTGCAGGTTATTCTTTTAAGCACTTACATGCTTTATTAGGTATTACATAATATAATACTATAGTTATCGGTACCTATAGTATTATATTATCTGTGGTATTACTTACTTATATAGTAGGTAATTCCTTCAATGTATACCTTCCTAACTTTTTAGTTAATACGAGTAAAATAATAATAAATATTAACTAAATAAAATTATTTTGTAGTCATGGACTTAATTTTACTTATTTAGATAACACTAGAAAACCGCCCCGGCTTCGCACAGGTACAAATTATACCTACACCTTAATTTTCCTCATAGATCACTCTGTCTATTAATGGCAACCGCGTGAAAACCCGTTTTTTGAGTTTATCGCGAACGGACAGTGGCAGCGTTTATGCATTTTTAAATTAACTAAATTTTTTTTTATAGTTAAAATAGTAGTTATGTCAGATTTTGATTTAAATTTCCTTAATTATGAAACTAAAAATATTAAAATTGGGCTATTAATATGTATAAAGGACATTAGCCTAATTTGCATAAAACACGAAGTTACGAAACGCTATTTTTCATTTTCCAAACATGTAATCTTCAAATGATTTATTAGGATAAGTAAGCTACCGTAAATGTTACCTTATTATTGGAAAGTTATGCTTTTAGGCTTAATTGAGTTAAAAGGTAGGTAGATATAATATGTATCGGTAAAAATATATGTATAACTATAAAAACTCATTTATGAAACAATCAGATAGACATTAATTGAAACTACCTATTGTCTTTCTCATATCTTGTGGTTCCCTTGTTAACTTGAATGAGAGGCGTCTTAGCAAACGTACTTAGTATAAGACGCCCTCCAGCTTGGTGGAGTGACGATCTGCGAAAGATAGTCAGCAGAAGGTGGATGCGACAAACCGAAGACAGAGTGAAATAGCGCTTATTAGGACAGGGTTATGTCCAGCTGTGGACTGCTATAGGCAGATAATGATGATATACTTGAATTATAGTCAGTTTGTAAATAAATATACCTATTTTAATAATGCTATTAGAATATTTATTTAAACATCAAATCCAGGAAATCATACTTAATTTTTAATGGAATGTCCGTGATATGCAGTCACTTCGGAGGTCAACATTAACAAACACGTGTCTCGAGCCAATGGGCATCTAGATTTTTCTAGCATCTAGACTAGACTGCTTCACGTATTATGAAAGGCTAAGGTCAACTTGTTTACATTATTAAATATTCTGATGGCTGAGGTTAATACAAGAAAGATTTATTGCACTGTGTCTACAAGTTATACCTAATCTAAATTCAAACGCTGTTTAAGGGTGCTTTTCCACTAGAAATATTCTATTCAGTTATGCTACCAGGATGTAAACGGTAAGCTATAAAACTTTGTGACAGTTTTTACTGACGCTAAGATGACATTTTCCTTGGCCTCCAGACTAAGATGAATCAATGGTGCAATGAGAGAAGACAAAGCATAGCAATAGCGTATGAATAAATCACAATAGCTTATCATGCCTAGCAACGTGTCGCCGGGCGCCCGTGTCGCAGGCCTTGATGTGGCCTCTTCGCGGAGCAATCTTCGGTTTTTGCGACTATTGCAGGTAGGCTGGCGTCTATGGAGAGCAGTGGCACAATGAGAGAAGACGACGTTTCGTACGAAGCTTTCTAATTTTACGTCCGCGCGTATCTCGGTTGTCACGCTATACCATTAACTTCTTTTTGCGCAGTCAGATAAAAACTATCCTATGTTCTTCCTCGGGTCTCAATTCTCAAACTATCTTCATACTAAATTACACCCAAATATAGTCAGTAGTTTTGGCGTGAAAGCGCAATAGACGGACAGACAGAGTAACTTACGCATTTTATAATATAGTAAGGATTACGCTATCAACTTGCTCCGCACCAGGTCGCTCGTGTCGCAGGCCTTGATGTGGCCTCTTTGCGGAGCAAGATTCATTCCTTTGGTCGGGTCTCGGCTGCCGATGGCAAATGTAACATGTTGCCTCCGCTGAACCCCAAATACGAGTTCGTCAATACGAAAAAAGTTTTCAAATACCATCATAATAATTTCAAAATAATTTTTGACATGCATTTTCAAATTAATTTATTTCATTTAGAACGTTTTAATGAAAAAATATTTGAAGAAGCATTTTGACAAGAAAAGAAAAGATCAAAGTCAAAGTCTGAATAGACATTGAAACGTCGGGATCTAAAATCTAAAATAAACCGCGATAAAATCCGTTAAAAAGTAGTTTTATTTAATTTTGACAAGTTCAAGAAAATTAAATAATACAAACAGAATAAAGTGAATCGGGAATGTAATTTAAACCTAGATTATTTTGTGTTTCAACTCGTCATTTTGACAATGGCACAACAGTAACTGTCCGATTTTTTTTTGTACTGACAACTTGTATTAAGATCACTGGAATGTGAAGCACTGTGTCAAAGAGCATATAAACGCTTACGCTCACTGTGTATCGAAACGCGCTCTTCACCGAGCATTTTTTCTTATTAATTACTTACACTTTTTACTTCGTTAATTAGGTATGTCATCTACCTACTTATTTAACATAGTAAAAAGTGTAAATAATTAATGTAAAAATACAATCCAAGAAAATATTAACACTTCACGTGTTGGCTGGCATGGCTTCAACATTAATATGTAGGTAATTAAATATGTATTGCCAACATATTTAACTACCTACATAAGAAAGTGAATTTGTGGTAAATACTTTCCTACATGCTAATGCTCATGATTGCAATCAACCTTTCCTAAAAAAACATGTTTTTGAAACAATTTTTTTTACTAGCGTTGGTAGTAGGGACGACTAGTAGAGTGTAGGGAGAGACGAAGTGAAAATCTAGAAAGAAAAATTAGAAGGAAATTAGTTATCCGAGAGAAGAAGGCTTAAATATTATGAAGAGTTCAAGGCCACAAACCGGGTCATATATTTTAAAAGGAATGGCGAATGAAACACACCGATCTTATTCATACCTAAAAATCTTCGTAAGTCTTTAGTTAAAATGAATTGTGGCGATCTCGTTACACGTCCGCAGTTATACTATATTTCGCTGCCCATCCGCGGCGAGTCCGTTGGGCGCCCGCAATGATCCGTTGCGAGCCCGCTCTGACCCGCAGCCGCTCGCAAAACGCTAGTATGGTAGCTCCCTTAGATAGTAGTTCAGAAGGTAAAGTTACCACTTAACAACAAACATATGATAAACAAACAGTAAATAGAACGTAACGAACTATATTAATGCATATCGGTTACAAATTCTATTTGAACAACTCAGATCAGTAGTACCACTAGTACTAGTACCTAAGCTAAAAGTTGATAGATATCTACCTAAATACACATATTGACGAAATCCGAACAAATAATAGGTACTTACCCTGGATATCTATTCGCTGTAGGTTTTCTATGTGCTATAATAATATATGCTATACTATGTAGGGACCTTACACACCTTACCTTAGACACCTTACAAGGTACACGGGTGCCGAGTTGTGATGCTGGGTGTAAGTAGGGTAGGTAGTTGATATCTGGATATGATTATGTATTATTAAGAGAATATGTTGTTTGCCAACATAGTAGTGTGACTTGTACTTTTATGGATTGGTAGATAGGTACCTACATAAACTACACAACACGATATGATGTGTGAACATACCCAATATCCAAAGTCTTATTTTCATTATGCTCTCGCTGTTATGATTCTGCCAGGAGCTACTAATACTAAGATATCACAAATTGAGTCGTCAAATCTCTCAGCTTTGTTTATCTGTTGAGGTGTTGACTGGATGACTTACTGGAATGGGTACCTACATTCTACCGCCGCTTTACATTATTCCAATGGCATTTAATTTTCATCGCTAAAATCTGTCGCTGGCCTGGAAAACTATTAGGTATCTGGTTAATTAGACTAATGTTAGTAGTTAGAGGCACATATAGTTTATTTAGTTTAGACACACCGCGAGTTGGTAGGTATGTATTACATTTTCAGCTAGTTACTTAATTATGAATACTTGTTAAAATATTCAGCAAATTTTGTTGTGCATCAGTATTTAAATTAACAGCCTTATCAATTTATGCATAAAAATGTTAGTTAATTCTTCATTTAATTAATCATTAGACCTCATTTGCATTCAACATAGATCTATAATTATCTCTAAATAAAAACATAATTTTCTGAAAATGGCGTATTTATGTACAATACGATTATTTTGTAAAGTTAAAATAAAATTAAGGTAAAACCGTATTTAGATACAAAGTTTATAATTATTGTAACATAATATAACAAAATGCATTGTATTAGGGTTCCATAGTCCTTTAAACATCTGATGGCCAGTAATTCTGTTCCCCGGAAAGGAATGTGTAAGGAAATAGTACGAGACACGTGCTACCTGTACGTACTGATTTTAATAAATATCATAATTATGTTAACTTTTGAATGGTATGTCCGATATGAATAATTCAAAAGTAATTTATAAGTACTGATATACGCTTTAATATGAAGTGATTTATTCAGATAAGGGTTAATTCTAAGGTACGAAAAATGTAGTCTAATTTGTACCGGCATTACAATTGCATATTTTACAATAAAAAAGTAGTTATTGTGACGTAAATATAACGGTTAGATACATGGGACCGACGACTTTTTTGTAGATATTTATGTCCTCTATAAAACTAGTAGCGGCCCGCCCCAGCTTCGCCCGAATAGCTTCAGTCCACTCAAAAATTTACAAAAAATGTGATAAATAAAGAACCGCTCAACCGATTTTGTGCAAACTTCACATAAACCATCTACTAAATAGTCCGAACAATGCCTAAACATTTGGTTTGAATAGGTAAGCCCGTTTTTGAGTTATAAAATTATAACGAAAAGTGGCATTGATTTTTATTTAAATAGATAATACATCACTTTGCTCTAATATCAATAGTTTCCGACGAAACTATTGACATTAGACCAAGTGATGTACTACAGTTTTATAGAGGCTATAAATATCTGCAAAAAAGTTCGCGCTACCATATATCTAAATATTTTATTTACGTCACAATAACTACTTTTTCATCTTAAATTATGTAATCGTAACGCCTGTACAAATTAGACTCAATTATTCGTACCTTGGTATTAACCTTATCTAAATAAATCACTTAATATTCAAGGGTATATTAGTACCTGTAAATTACTTTTTGAATTATTAAAATCGGAAATACCATTCAAAAGTTATCATGAGTATAAAAGTTATATAAAAGTTATATAAAAGTTATCATAAGATTTATCTAAATTGAAATTTAAGAAACAGAGCGGTCTATGTTTGTGCTCTAATGGATTTTAACCCCGACCAAAAAGATGGGTGTTATAAGGTTGAGACGTGTATCTGTGTACAAGTTTGTTGCCATGTAGTGCGGATGGGCCGATTTTAAAGCGGTTTAAAGCGGTTTTTTGACGTGACAACGTCTTATAAATTGGTTTGCCGGGTGACACTTCAAGAAACTGCGTTACGCTCCGCTCACGTTATGCGCTCACAATGAGAGCGAGTGAAAGGCACGCGTCCCTTCCACTCGGGCATGGTTAGCCCGCCTAAGAGCGAGAGAGACAGACATAAAAAGTGAAAGGCACGCGTCCCTTCCACTCGAGCACAGTTAGCCCGCCTAAGAGCGAGATTCTTTGTATAAATTAATGTTTTAAATATAATTCTTTGTATAAATAAATGTTTTAAATTGTTACTATTATTTCATCCTTCTTCCTACTATACGAATGAATATTCACATTAAAATTATTTTACCACTCAAAGTCGTTGTCCCGTAAAACTTTCGCCCGTATACCGACTTTACAGGCAACCAATTTTTTATTAGAAAGCTGAAGTAATAGAGATCGTTCTTAACAAAAAATATGTGTCAGGGTTAATATATTTTTTTAATTCATTGAATTATATCTACAACAAAAATTGGCTAATGGTTCCTGTATGTGTAAATAAATGTAACACCACGATTATATCCCTCACGGGGTAGACAGCACCAAGAGTGTAGGTACCTATGTGATGATGAGAAATCTAGCTTGGTCTTTTATTTCTTTCCGGGTCTGCCAAGTGTGTAAAAATTTATATGAATCCTGTATGTGTAAATGAATGTAACATCACGTCTGGGTAGGCAGAGCGCCAAAGGTGTATGTGGTCTATTACTTAAGTGCTTTCTTTTGCCGGGGTAAATCCTTTATAGATCCCTTCGCCCCGTGAGTGCCCTGAGCACACACGGGGCGAGGAGTATGTGAGACTACCAAAGGAAATGAATATTAAATTTATCCATTCTAAAATAACTCAAAATTTTAATCACTTTAGTTCACACTGTGGGAATATGGACATTGCTGAAAATCAGTGCTGTGGGTCGCCTCTAGTAGTTAAAGCGTTTACTGAGCAATGTCCATGTTTGACACTCACTATTTGTTTTTTTCTTCTTTTTACTTGTTTTCATATATATTTTTTGATTTGACTAGTAGTTTTTGAGCTAGGTTGAAAAAAGTGTCGTTGTCTCATGCGGCCTGCCAAAATTACAAGAGCAAATGTTCCAAATGCAAAATTCAAGGAACCTTGAATAAGGGGTTTGGGACAGTTGCGCTCAATTTCAAGTACCTATGTTTGAAGTAGGATGTGTTTTTGTTGCATAAATAATTATATAATTCTAAAATAGGGTTGCGCTTGATCACAACTTGGTAATAAATGGGATGAAATTCATGGTACATAATTGCCCTTACCGTAATATCCTGTTGGGATCTACGGAACGCTTATTATAATAATTGCAACACACGCTTGCCATCTATTATGTTTTTAACAAAATCTTGGTTTAGTTGTATCTATATTTATAAGAGTATTTACTTATGCAAAATTAAATTACTACCTAGGTATTTAATTAAGTTAGTCTAGATAAGACCACAATTAAAATTATGTTCCGGGTATTCCGTAAACATTTAGGTATGTACCTAAAACATTGTACGCTAACTTTGCTAACAATTAACCGCAACATTTTATAATTTTTTAATTAAGTGCCTGGCCCTATTTTGCTTCTGCTTCCCTTTTTTAGATTCCACCCTTCGCCATTAGTATTAATATATTATTATTATTTATTATTATTATTTCGCACTAGTATTAATTAGTATTAACCGTTAGTATTCCTTATTTGAGTCCTTAGCCAAAGTAACGTTGCTAAACGATAGCGAAAGATCGAAATGAACAAAATGTATGGGATAATAATAATTATAATAATATAGTGGGACATTAACAAAGACGGCCATCTGATGCCAAACTAAGCAGAGCTTGTACTATGGCAACCAGATAACTGGTAATAAACTTCTTCCATCCAGGCAAAGTCCCGCAACGCCTGAAAAAAAATACTTTATAAATGCTATTTTTTATTATTATTATTAATCTAAGGGGACCTTTAGAGCTGGTTCCAGTAATACTCTTGGCAAAATCGTTTGAACGCACGGTATTTTTTGAAGTGTTTCCTAATATTAAATCTGTTAATAAACCTTTTGTAGCTAACTGGACAAAAAAGGCAAAATTTCTGGTCACTGTCCACTAAACCACTTGACAATTGACATTAAAGCGGACAGGTTTTTAATTTTCTTTGTTTCAAACTTCCGCGTGTTTGATCCGACATTGACATGTCAAAAACGTCCAATGCAAAAAACATTTAAAATTGAGAAAAATACCTACATAAATATTTTTCCTTCACTTGCGTTTAATTAATGCACATAATTATAATCCAAGTTTCTTTACGTCGTGTGAAAAAAGTCAAAAATAATAAAATAAAAGTCATTAATTCTCTGTACAATAGTATTAGGGTAATGTTCTACCAGAGATATGCTACGGTAAGCTTAACTATGGATGTGGAATCTAAGCTACCTACGAAAAATGGTTAAGTAAATGTTTCCACTTTTTTTCACGGATGACCTAACCTAATTATTTATTTATTTATTTATTTATTTATTCACACACAACATAAATAACATTATAGGTTGCCCCAAATCGTTAGCGTGGCCACATATTAACAATGTTATTACTCTATCTATAGCACATCTCAGACAAAGCAATTTTTGTGAACTCATTCAGAGAAAAAGAAAAAAAATCTATCCTTTCTGCGATTCTATTAAGTATATGCAAGGCACGCGTCATTGGCGCTTTACCTAGTAGGTTCGTCCGTCCGTTCGGCACTGCCAATAACCGTGGTTTTCGCCGTCGCCATACGGACTTAGACAAACATTCTTTAGGACACTGGGTTAGAGATCTTACCACGCAATAGTTTAAATATTTATTTATCTAGTGCCAAAATTAGCTGCAAGGGTCTTTTTGGTTCAGCGGGCATTGTCGGTGAGCCGCCCGAAGAATTAATATATAATAATAAATAGTATTTTGTGCATTAAGAGCACTGACGGGGACCGTAGTCGAGTGCGGGACCTGTCGGCGACGGGCTCATCGCAACCCATGGCGACGTGGGCGATATGTCGACATGTGTTGTGTATTGCTACTACAACTGATGGTGGTGTACCTACCTATTTTAGCGTTAGCGGCTGATCTGAGTACGGTCGCGGGCGATCGCTAATTGATTCCATGATCGTTAGGTTCGCAAAGCCGCGGTTTCCACTGATGTTAATGTGGTGTTAATATGTGTAAGATGCGCTTCAAAACCACTTGTTTATACGATGCCTAAAAATACATAAATACACACGTCAAACTTATAAACCTACTGCTTAAAAATAGTAATGTATGATTCAAAAAAACCTATAAAATATTAATGAAACAAGAACTTATAAATAATTTAACAATTAAAATTATTTAGCTACTGCAACTTAATTGAAATATTTGTAATTTAAGTATCTCGATTAAGTTGCAGTAAATTTTCAGGAAACGCATTTTTTTAATTCCGAAATCTTTGAACCAAAAGCTAGAGCTACCAATAGCCTTAGCCTTACATATGAGTTACCAATACGTCAAAAAGTTTTTGAACCTGTCAAGATAATAAGTTAAAATGCAAAATCTTCAAAATCTACACAATTTCTAATTGAACTTATTGAATTTCTGGCATTTTATTTTCTTTTTATGAATGTTTTGAATTTAAAAAATGAATTTGAAAACGCATTTTGACAAATTCAAGGTGGTTTTCGAAAACTTTTTTCGTATTGACGAACTCTTACTAGGGTTACTGATAATACTGACCTAGTTTTTTAATGACAGCAATTTAATTGATAACGTTACGGAGTTTACAAATTTAAAATGTATTAAGACTAGCATACAGGTTAATAATCTAGCCTTGACTGAAGAATTCTGCCTTTGTGGTGGCTTATCGAGTAAGTACCTAGATACCCCACTTTTCAAGCGTTAAGTCGTGAGAATTTTAGGCTGTGCGCAAACATTTGGGATACCAAGACGAACCTAAGATTGTGCGATTAACAAGAAGTAAACGAGATGTTTCAGGGCAGATTTCTCAGGACAACATGTTGCCACGTCGTCGCGTCGCGTCGCCTATGTCGGTCACATATTGTAGCAAAGCGCCAAAACAACTTATACTCCTAACATAGTGTATTCAAAACCGGGGCGTGTATCCGTCTGAGGCAACTATCCAGGTTTAATTGGCAGATTGAGTCAACTTGCGTTTGTCTATGTTGGTATATGTCTAAATCCAAGTCTCTTATCTCTTATTTCGAATCTTATATCGAATTATTGGAGTTGTTAACCGATCTCAATACTCATAAGGATAAATACACGCCAGGGAAGTTTTGCTTATAGCATTTTCGTGTCAAGACAAACAAAGTAGGAAAGTGCTGAAATTAGATCACAAATATTTAATATCAACTCATATAAGCAAAGAATGTGAAAACAGCGAAGCATCCAGTCTACATCATATCGTGCCACACTCGAACTCGGATTTCTTCCAGTCGCGTAGGTATTACAGCACCATGTAGGTACCTTTAGTAGGAACCTATTGTTCATTCCTTTAATATCGGTTCCAAACTTAAGCGCAGGCCACACTGCCAGCTGACGGACGGAGCGGGCGGAGCGGGCGGGTGAAGCGTGCGAAGGAAACTACGCGAAATATTGTCGAGCCAAACTAACCGGAAAACTGGCTGGCTGAGCGGGTGGAGCGGGTGGAGCGGGCGGAGCGGGCGGAGCGGGCTGAGCGGGCGGAGCGGGATAGAACGAGAGGATAGCGTTATGTCCATTGTCACTCGTGCGCAGTTGCATAGTGTACGTCATTGTTGTAAGCGTCATGCATGGAAGAATTTATCGCGAGTGTCCAACAATTTCCATCTTTGTATGATGTAAAATGTAGGCAATACCGTATGTAGTCCGAATATTCGAAACGGGGAGGATGGGCGAGCTAATCAAGCGAAGCGGGCGGGCGAGCGAAGCTAACGAAGCAGGCGAAACGCGGAGCCTCGCTGGACTTTCGTTGGCTTCGCTTACGTCACCCGCATCGCTGAGTTAGCTTAGCTCGTTAGTTGGCGGTGTGAACCCAAGTATGAAAAGAGGTGAAACGATGTCGTCGTCCGCTTAGCCCGCTCCGTCCGTCAGCTGGCAGTGTGGCCTGCGCTTAAGACTCCCAACGGTACCCTATTGATATCACTCACGTGTCCGTCTGTCCGTCTTCTGTCAGACATAAACTGTCTTAACTAAATGTAACTGCCACAAAATATTTTACTTGGTAGCGTTGGAACTATAACAAAGAAAAGCCCTGGTACTCCTCTAAAACAGGATCGAAAGCGGCACAGTGAAGAGATTTAATATTTGCACCTGGCCAAGTCCCAGGACACCTAAACTGTCTTGAATTTAATCAGAAAGATAATAGGAGAAGTTGGCAAGTTATATTGTCCATTTCCCTCCGCGCAAAACGGGAGACAGCATCGAGAAAAAGGAGAGGTTTAAAATTGCCTCAAAAAAATGGACTAGGCACATAAAAAAAGTATAAACAGTCTACGATCAAATAATTATTAGGTACTTATACCGATAATGCTTCAGGTGTCGTGTGAACCACCTTAACCTCCAATTAATTAACTCCAAACCAACTCATTCATAATTCAAATTAATTTTAAAAGCTTTGGTACATGCATTTAATATATGAATTATTTATGTACGTAAAACTTCCTATTTTTACCGACTTTAAAAACAGGAGGTTTTGTATTGAACCCGTACAACTATATTTTTTTAAAAGCGGCTGTTGAGATTGAAATGAGATTTTCGATATAATAACCAACTAAATTTCAGTTTTGTCGCTAACACATTCTACCGCGACCGCGTAAAAAAATATTTTGTGGGAAAAAATATAGATAAAATAAACGCACTGCTTCGCCGCGCTGTATTTTTCTTTTAGGCTTCAACGCCAGATAAAGAATAATCATGATCATTCCCCTTGCCTTTTCCCCATTTCTATTGGGTTCGGCTCCCAGTCGAACCTGATGAAGCTAGCTACCAGAATTATACAAGCGACTGCCATCAGACCTCGAAACCCTTAGGGAACCAGTAGCCGAGATGGTTAGAACAAGTGTCAGATTATATTGGCTTCTGACAAAGTACATGTAACGATTGTTATAGATGTGTTAAATAACAACCGGGGCCGTCGGCTTAACGTGCTCTCCGAGGCACGGCGGGTATTCCCTCAACCAACCAGACACCGATACAAATTTTTGTTACTACACAAATATTGTCCGAGGTGGGAATCGAACCTGCGACCTCCCGGGCACAGTATAGCCCATTCGGACGGCTTACACCGCTCGACTACCGAGATTGTCGGGTATGCAAAATATATTATGGACCTCATTATTTAAAAAGTTTTGAAATTAGAAATCATTGCTGATTATCACTCTGGATGTTGCCAGGAGGTTAAAGAACTACTCACAAATATTTAGATATTTCAGCTTTAGTCCATATATCACGCTAGTTTTCTTTAAATAGGTACATTTCAACATTTCGCTGATGAGCAGGTGTCTTCTATCGAAAAAACTGAATAGAGCTGAATAAATGTCAAGAGGTTTTTTTGAGATCCAGTGCTACTACTGCTTTTAACAAATTAGTGATAAGCATTCGCTTGTCTTAAGCCTCACCTTTGAAATATAAGGTCGCGGGTTCGATTCCCCGTCGTGCCACGTCTTTGTGTGAATTGTTTCATCGCCACTGCTCAATATCGGCGAAGGAAAACATCGTAAGGTAACCGGCATGTCTAAGAACTATCAACATCATTCGAGGATAACTGTGCGGAGAGTGTGTGGATTAAGGCCTAAACTTTCAACTCGTAAAATAGTTGAGAGAAGACCCATGCCCAGCAGTGGGACCCTAAAAAGGGTTGAAGTGATTCGCGTGTCACCTACATGTCATAATTGCAATATATTTTTTTTTTATATATTATTTGTATAGAACATGCAGGCCTAACGTTTTTGTCATAATTATACTACCGGAAATACTGCTTATGTCGGCTGTAAGAGCGTCCGCCTCTGGGACTTTCTTGGGATTGACGGACTCGCTTGCAGCTTTCAATTTCAACATCCTGAATGGTGGGTCGCATAGATTATCTTGGCCTCCCACGTAAACACGGTCAGCCACAGCCTCGCTTGGAGGGATGTGAAAAATCTAACTTATCAACACCTGACTCCTATTATGTTTGTGATTAAATTCGTGCGGGATCCAAAATAGTTTAGGCTTCCCGGGTCTCAAAATCTGAATCTCTTCACGTCGTCGTGGCGGGCTTATGATGCGACTCACGACCACAAGCCCACCACAGCTGTTCCTACTTACCACTAATGAGTTAAAACGTATAGACTCTTTTAGATAATAGGAACCCACTCGTAGTCGACTCTATTCAGGGAAGGTATATACTTGTATACACAGACACTACAGTTAACCTAGCGTAGGTAGGAACAACGTTCAGCGATGTAAGCGAACATACAACACGGCAGAATATAAAATGCAACCAGGAACTAAGAAATAAGCATGTATAGATAACGACTAAGCATTTTATGACTTAGTCATAAAAACGGATTTCCGCAATAATTAAATTTTTGAAACCTAAGTTTTTTATTCTAATTAAGTAGTTTATCTTGTGTGTGTTATGTGTAAAAGTAAAGTAAAAACGTAATGTTAGAGGGGGTGTAGACCAGACGAACCCTCCAACCAGAAGTAGGTTCGGTGAACGAAGAAATTATACGCAATGTGTCAGGATTTACTTATTTATGCCAAAACGGTAAGTAGTTACACTGATATGCACTTACCTTAAATCTATCGTTTAAACAGTAACGCCCAATATACTAATTCACGTAATTAATTATTATGTATAGTTGCAGTTAAGTTTCGATCAAAACAGCTCTTTTCATATTCTCGTAAATTTGACAACCGCTGTCAGATACGCACGCGTCAAGTTCGCGTCACGCGAGCGCTTTAGCGTATGTGTTATTTGATGACAATTACAAGAATACCATTTTGCACTAAGACGTTAATTTGATTGCAACTGCATCGCAACGTGATCGGCGTGTCAAGAAATTATGTGAATTAGACAACAGGTTCCCCCACCTGCCCCAGTATTAACCTGTTATAGGGTCCCAGAGGATTCAGTAGGTAAGTATAACTAAAATAAAAAGTAAAGTTGTTCTCGGACGTCTGACTCGCACGGGGTCCAACAGTTAAGAACGGTAAATATTTATCTTAAATCTATACCTAGACTACATTCGCTCGAACAGTTCTGCGGTGTCAACTGTCACACTTGACGTCTAAACCTTATTGCTCCAATGCTGCTTAATCCAGCCAATTACGTAGTAACTTTTAGTAATCTGTGATCCAGCGTTTATGATTAATCCATACACAATTAAATATTGATTAAAGATTAAATAAGATAAAAATATGTAACATTTATCATCAATCAGTTATTAACAACTAGCTTCCGCCCGCGGCTTCGCTTGATCTCACTCATCTTGTTTCTCCTTACAAACTTTGGAACCCCGTTTCACCCCCTTAAAGGGTAAGTTTTGAAAAATCCTTTCTTAGTGCACCCCTACACCCCATAAGGAACCTATGTGCCAAATTTGGAATCTCCAGACCCAGCGGTTTGGGCTCTGCGTTGATATGTCAGTCAGTCAGTTTCTTCTTTTATATATTTAAGATTACATCAATTAAAGGATCACCTAAATTAAACTAAATAAAATACTTTTTTTCACTTTTGAGTTTGTTATTTTTAAAGCTGTTCATTTGTTTATACAGCGGCATTAAAATACCTTCACGTACAGTTAAAATTTCAACTCTGTACCTGTCGCTGAAAAACAAGTGGACGAGGCCTTAGTAAATAAGTCTCATTTGGCAATCCTGTAACGAAACCCGTACCACCTCTTCAAAAATATGCACAAATTAAGCCTTCGTTAATTAGTAAAAGCCTAACCTTGATAGATAAAACCTAAACAAACCTCATTATCATAACGACTAGATGGATTTCCTATTAAATACTACACTTTATTAAGTATACCATGTCTAAGGCGGAAGTTAGGTGTACCTAGTTTTGCTAATCACTATAAAAGCTTGTGCACACTAGCGGAAACAAAGAGTTATTCAGCATTAGATATAATATAGCCCATTATTAAAATTGGTACCCGTTAAACGGGGTGTTGTCGGTCGAGAGCGTGTTTATCCGCGAGCTTCAACTGTTTCTCGTTTATACCTACTAACCAAATTTTACTTGTAGTACCTATTCAGTAGTTATTTTCCAATTGATACCGTTCCAGACGTAATATTTGCACTCTGTGAATGTGTGCTGACCCTTATCATTGATATTTATACAAAAACAATAAGCCGCTTACCGGTAGTGATCATGTTATTATCATTTCCACAATCTGTAGATACCTCGGCCTTTTCCGCCCTATTAACATCACGGGTCATTTTTCAGAGCAACTTTAACTTTGCGTCCGTCCGTAACAGATATCCTCAAGACACGTGATCTACGGCTTCAGTCGCGACTTATTACCAGATGCACGTTTCCGAACGACCAAATCGTGTTCCTTCCAAGGTCGGATTTAGGAGAGGACTACCAGGGGCCTCTCCGAAAAATAGGCCCCACAATAGACTTCATAAAAAAAATCAAATTACCTATTATACAACAACAGAAACTTTTCCTGTGATATTTTTCTCATGTTTTAACTTCACCTACAGGACCTACTTTGTTACAAACATAATTATTTACGATATTAATAAATCATCAATCTGAACTCAGTCAGGCTCTAATCAGACAGTAAATAAAATATCAAAACCTCAAATGGTCTTGATAGGCACTTGCAAAAAATTTGACCTTACCCCTATGTTGCCCTGGGGCCCCTAGACACCCTAATGCAGCTTGGTTCCGATACTATTGCTGGTAAACCATGGTCTGGTGGGCAGTGCTAAGCTTCAATCAATAGGGTATTTTGAAATATGTAAAAATGATGGATATGTAAACTGACGTTCGCTAACAAACCATTATGATATTCAAAATCTTCTTAATTAGCCGTGATTTCCGATTTTGCGTTGTCGCGAATCAAACCGGCATGCCGGTTTCCGTTTTCGAGTAAAAAATCTTAAATAAAAATGTTTATTAGGCATTATTCAGCTTTATAAAATCTACAATATAAAATTTCTACGCATTTATTACGATTGATTTAAAATAGTTTTCGAAAAATGGTAAAATACCCTTTTTGTATTCCCATCTTCAGACAGTACGGCTTTTAAATTTTCCGCTTATAACGCATCTTTGAGAGTGTTTGACAATTTCAGGGGGATAGAGCAATAGACACAGAGAAAACAAAATAAACAAGGGTTCCTACAAAATAATCTATAATGGGAGAAGGGCAGTAGATTTCTTTAGAGAATAGAGACCTACTTTCATTTTATGCTTTAGAACTAACAAAATTTTTACCTAATAGAAAGGTAAGGCCCCACCGGGGTTCCCTAGGTCACATTTGTAAAAGGGCGTACAAAAAATAGGAACCCCCTATCAGTAGTAAGTTGGTTCGGTGAACGGAAAATCTAGGTAATGTATCAGGATGGTATTTTCCACTAACTTAGTTACTTAGCAAGTCGGTGAGTACTTAGCTACACTGGTAAACCAGGGTTTAAACAGTAACGCCCAGGTTGCCCTAACTACCCCAGTATTAAACTGTTGTGGGATCCTAGGGAATTCAGTAAGTAAAATTAAGATAAAAAGTGGGTTAGCTGTGCACACACTCTTGGCATCTCAATTTGTTCTCTTGATTCCCCAGCGGACGTATAACTCGCACGGGTCCAAACATATACAAAAAAGAACTTTTTAACTCCATTCTCTTCTTAAACTACATTTGTTTTTTATTTTTTTATTTTTTTTGTATCCGCTCCATGTTTTCCTACATCTGCAACAAAAAGGGAGATGAAAGGGGAGGTTGGGTTGATTGCAACGTGATGAAAGAGGCTACAAATAGAACACAAATTTACATTGTAGATGAAAACAGCAATCAGGGGGTGAAATGAATGGAATGGAAATATTGCTACGTTTAACTGGGTCATATTTATTCAATAGCAGGCATAATTTCTAGTGAGACTGGACGCCTGGTAAGGCTCATCTCAGTTAATTGATAAAATTGGGGCAAAACCGACAGGTATAGATAGATAAGGATGGGTGGCTAATCAAGAAAACAACGAATAAAAGTAACGTAATTTACTTAAACATAATGGTAAGTACTTAGGCTACTGAAATTATACAAATTTACGGTTAAATTGGCATGACTAGAGGAGCACATCGTTCACATAGCGACTTAAATGTCTTGCGTAACTGCAACTGGCGTAAATCAATTTTACACGTTTTGATTATATTAGCTTCACCTGTCCCTGTTAATAGAAGCTGCCTGTATCTAGAAATGGAATGGATTTTTTTTTTTTTTGCGGATGACCTAACCCAATTAGCCGGAAGGGCCTTTATTGGTTTACCGGACTATTTCGGTGCGCCGTCTGAGGACGGTCGAACCGATCAAGTGCTGTGGCAACTGCCATGAGGGCTCCCCATGTGGGGACCAACCTCGGCGCAGGACGTTGCAGGACACTCTAGTTTTAGGGGATCGGGGAATACTTACTTAAAGTGATTTTCACTTACTTTTATATGTTGAATTAATTTTGAAATTTTGAACTCTTATCAAGATTACATTATATGAACCAAACACAAATGTAATTTTATAATGGACTATCCTTTTGACAATAGATGGCGTTACCAGTGAGTATGTGATAAATCCTATATTCATAACGATAATTGTTTGAAAAAGCAATATTATATTATAGTTTAAGAAACAGTGTAACACGCCTTTGTAGCTAACCATACCAAAATTATTTATTTATTTCATTTAAAAAAAACTATAATCTTTAAACCAGTAATATTGAATTAATCTTTGTGCACAACCAATGAGAAATGACTATCGTGGAAGCGAACCACAGCTTAATGCCATGATTTCGAAGGCTCTTTGCTATTAGACTTTATAAATTGGTTCCTTATTTTTTTCTAACCGTAGTGTGACTTCAAAGAATTGTTAATGAGAGTCATATTATTTCCTTGACTTAGCACTATAAGTAGTATTGTTTTAGATTTACGCGAATATCACACATTGAAACCAAACTACTTTTTAACGGATTTTATCGCGGTTTATTTTAGATTTTAGATCCCGACGTTTCGAAGTCTTTTCAGACTTCATGTTCACGGGTAGACTGAGGTATTTGACGTCCAAAAATATATATCACAATTAATACTGACTACCTCCAAACATTAATATTTAAGTTGCGTTGCAAACTGAGCTCACAGTGTCTTGAATTCTGAGTAGATTTTGCTTGGGTTTTGGTACAAGTAAATTAAGCACTGGGTCCACAAGCTGGTGGTATATTCCAACCATTTTCTCTGTTAAAATTAGGATGTTTTTTAATTTCAATAGCTTCACGGATCATTCTTGGTAGGAATTATTATTAGGTTCCTGACTACTGTCCGACAACTTTTTTCATTAGGTAACTCGTACTATTAGAATTTAGGCGCCCACATAAAAAAAAATATACCTACGATAAAGTTAGTCAGATGTCAGATATAAGTAGTTATTATTTATTAGTGACTTTAGATACTGTTTTTCACGCTGCGGGTTCGATTTTCACCCAAGATAGAGATTTGTGAACATATCTGTTTGTCTTGAATCTGGATGTAATTATCTAATTAAAGCAAGTATTTACAAAAAAAAGTAGGCTTAGTATAGTAAATCATATATCTGGTTTCCATAGTACAAGTTCTGCTTAGTTAGCGATCAGATGACCGTGTACGTGTCCCAGAATTTTATTTAATATTATTTATTAAATCCACCCAGGCGAGTGTCGCACTGCAGTCACATTAGCGATTTTAGATTGTTTGTGTTGGTATTTTTATTAAAATAGTGTACTTAACTACTAATTATTACCTATAAATATATTTAAATTTACCTACACAGGCACTTAAATATCTGCTAATTATTTTTTCTTACAATTATATAGTTAGACAATAAATTAATGTAATTTTATTTTAAAACTGGTATGTGGTAAACATTCGAGGCCATGTACCATGTACCCACATTGACAGGCCTCTCAAATCTTAAGATACTTACCTCCCGTGTAACGATTGATGTTCTGTTTCCACCACTATCAAGTTTTATTTACGTATTTATGGGATTGGAACAGCGGTGGCGCAGTGGTAAAAACCTCGCCTTAAATCTCGGTCCTTTAAAGTCGCGGATTCGATTTCCGGTCGTGCCCACATATCGTTGTGTGAATGGTTTCATTGCTGCTGCTTAATATCGGTGAAGGAAAACATCGTGAGGAAACCGGCATATCCATTCGAGGACACGTGACATCCATTAAACCGCACTTGGCCAGCGTGTGTGGATTAAGGCCTAAACTCTCTCAACTCATAAGATTGTTGAGAGAAGACCCGTGCCCAGCAGTGGGACACTAAGAAGGGTTGAAGTGAAGGATTTTCCGGAAATGAATTTCTACACTGCGCGTTGTACGTTATTTCTTTTAGCTTACCTAAATCTACCTACTAGTTTAGTATTATAATATCTGGACTTAATATAGATAGGTAAGACCTAATTATTTTTAGTTTATTAATTAAGTAATTTTCAACTGATAAATAATTAAAAACATTAAATGCACAAAGCAATGTTTAAAATAATGATATAATAATAATAATAAATTAAAATGCAATTATTGCGCAAAATAGAATGCAGCCGCTGCACTAGTGTGCTTCGTGTGTGTGTATATAATTTTCATTTTAGCTTCCTTCCACGGCTTTGCCAGCGTGGTATTAGAATAAAAGGTATTCTATGTGTTATTCCAGACTGCAATTTATCTCTGTCCAAATTTTTATCAAATTCTTTCCAGCAGTTTTTGCGTGATAAGACACAAACATCCCAACTACCTCACAAATTTACTTTATTCCTTTACTAAAAATAATATTTTAATTCAAGTTTGAAAATTACACAAATATTTATTAGTAAACATAATTATAGGGGGGTTGGTCTTAGTATATTCTAATTGTTATTTTTTTTATTTGTATGAAAATGGCCGATACGTGTAAAGAAAAGGGACATTAGTAACTGCCCGTGTATTCGTATGCTGTGAATATACGGGCAATTACTTACCTAATATGTGGGATCTTCTTTGCGCGTGTATGTGATTGAACCACAGATAATATTATACTATGATTGAACTCTTCTTCAACAGCTAGTCGGATTTTACTGAAAGTTTATTCCAGTTGATTCTAGAATGGCTTATATTGAAAATAAAAAGTGCTTTATAAAGGAAAAAATACTTTAAAATTTTTTCAAAGTGAATTCAAAATAAAATAACCGAATAATAAATAATAATATAATTAATAATTTATATTAATTCGCGTAAATTTAAGAAAATAGTTTCTATTCATAATACGGTCTACATTTGTACAGTACATCTAACGGGTCCGCTATATAGTTTCAATACTTTCAATATTAGTATTGTCTTAGATTTACGTGAATATCACACATTGAAATAAAACAAAAAAAATCTAAAATAAACCGCGATAAAATCCGTTATAAAAAGTAGTTTTATTTCAATACTTTCAATATTGTCTAGGTACTCCTGTTAGCACAGCCAACTAGGTTCGAATCCTGTGTTCAGTAAAGAAAAATTTCGATATCTTAGATAATATCCTGCAATGTTTATTTCTCATACTCACTATGTTTATTTAAAATTCGAGTGCACATTGTGTGCAGTTCTACATATACATAATATTTTTATAGGCATTTTTAATTGCTATTTTTGAATGAGTGTCTACTACCATTGTTCATTAAACTTCTTTGTGTTTTCTTGTTCGTAATCAAACGAAACAAATTCTAATAGAATTGCGTGTCTATTAGCTAAATTAGCGTTCAAACTCATGCATGATTCAAACTAAGACATGTGTTGTAGGTACTCTGCTTACGTATTTAAAGAAGTAGGTGTGAAAAACACGAATAGGGCTCTATATGGTTCTAATTATTTAATAAATAAAATAAAAAATATTATAATTTAAAATAAATTAGTTTTAACTAATTTATTTTATCCTTAGATACACGTGGCCGTAAGAAAATATAAAATAAATTAAATATTATTATGCATTGTTTTGAGGCCGTGAAGATATTGTTAATAGTTTTAATTGTATATAAGTAGGTACTTACATAATTTACAATAATAATATCTTGGTTGAAATAATACCCACAGTAAATCAAGAAGCATCAAGAATTAATAACGGCTTAATTCTGTGATATTTTGTTTTATTTCAATTACCTGTAGGTACTTAAACAGGAACTTAGCGAACTATACCTAGTAAGACTTAGGTACTTAATTTATAAATTTCGATATTAAATTACATGAATTATTTTTTTTGTTTTTACAGCACAACAAAAATTTCGTTCTAAATTTCATTTCACGAAAGTGATCAGTCAGTTATGGTTAAATCATTCGTAATCACGAGTGAATCGGTATATTGGGCAGGAGCGTCCCATCGTAGACTACATAATTGCTTAACATCAGGCATGTTGTGGTCAAACGCAAGCCTATTTCAGAATAAAAAAACCTTAATACCAGCCTACGGTACGGTAGGCTTACTAGACAGAAACTAGTAATTTACACATACCTACATAATAAGTACCTACCTACTAGTGTTACCACTTTAATCACAAGTAAACAATAAAATTAATAAGTGACCATAAAGTAGTCTCGCGTCGACATAAGAATAATTACGTCTAGAGGTATCCTCTGTGATCTAGGTTTATTCAGCTAAAACAATGCAACTAGGACAAGACAACACGTTTTGTTTGTACTCTGTACAATATACTTTAGTTTGTACAGGTCTATGAAAGGAATAAGAGCGCGGCGCATAGACTATACATAGCTACGAGTCTACGAGTATGGCTTTTATATAAAAGAAGCGTCGTATTTCACAACCATTCGAATTTGGAATCTCTGCGGTCCCAGTTGAGGCAGGGATAAACGGAACGCAAACGCATTTGCGCGCGAAGTGTCATAAATATTGTTGGTAATAAACAAAAATATTGAAAATGGCCGTTACGTCTAGTGCTCGGAATTTAGTGAATTTGAAAGAAAAGGGACATTTTGAACGTGAAAATGCCAGGGCTGATAAATATACGGTAAGACTTTTATTATTATTATTATTATTTTCATATGGTTTAGGTTGGTACCTCTTCGCAATAAATTAGTAAAAGGCGGTACTTAGACAGTAAATTAATTTGTACTTGGATTTAAGAAAAAAAATAACAGCAAATTTTCGTCTTATGGAATTATTTACCCCTGCGTCGGGAGACTGATATGTTCTTCAATAACTAAGTCCCAATAAATAATAAAAGATATAAATAATTGCAAGTGAAGCCCTTAAGATATTTTCAGTATCATAGTGTGGAATATTTACATGATGAAAACATTAATTAACGATCTAGCGATTTAAAAAGAGGAACTTGCGAAACAATTAGCGGCATATTTTTGTAAATAGCCATAAAGATAAATGCTAATTTGAAATTCATTGGAATGGAAATGTAAGAAAAATCGGGCTGAGGAAAAACTTCATATAAATAATAATAAAATGAAATGGAAAAATGTATGAGCGTACCTAATTGGAAAAAAATTGAAGTGAGAATTCGTAAATTAGAGAATTTACGGAACTAATGGGACAATTAAATAGATAAATTGTTTCACATATTTAGATCTTATAATAAAAGAAGATTTTGTATTAGCAATCTGAGTTATGTATTGAGTATGAAATTATAAACATAGCGCTTACACCTGTGTTACTGGATGGTATAGGCAGAGGTGAATATTACCCACTTTTCGCAGGATATGCTTTTAGGTCCCATACGTAAGAGGGTGCGGTATTATTGCCGTTCAACGGGCACGATTCCAAAATTCGTGCTGCCATATAAGGCTTTCTAAGTAGGATATTAGAAAAACCTTTTTGCGCGAAAAATCAAACCCAGGGCTTCGCGGTTATTAGGCGACGTTTACCATTGCATCACTTAGGCTGTTATCAACTACCAATTTAAATATTAATTGATAAGTAATATAAATGCGGAAATTTGGATTGATGGATAGATTTTTGTTACTCCATCACGTCTGAGCAGAATGGATCAGGATATAATTTTTAACACAGAGAAAAATATAAGTACGGACATGGCCTATCACATTTATCTAGGCATTGTACTCCCTTGGGTTGTTTCCGGTATTTTAAATGAAGTAAATAGCAAGAGGAAACTAAAAATACTGCTATTTGTTAATATACTCGTTGTTTATATCTATTATATAAAATTTCCATGACACAATGTTTGTTACCGTATTCCTCCGAAACGGCTCTACCGATTTTTACCAAATTTTATATGCGTATTCAGTAGGTCTGAGAATCGGCTACTATCTATTTTTCATACCTCTAAGTGATAAGGGTTGTTCACCCTTAATTTTTTTTAATTTAAGGACGAAATTTTTTGTTTTTATTTTTTTATTATGTGGCATTAAAAAATACATACGTATTACATTAGTAATACGCGGTACGAAGTTCGCTGGGGCTGCTAGTACTTTAAAAATTAATAATTCTTCAGGACATTACTAATGACTATGTGAAGTCAGATATTAGGTCCACTATATTTTGATACGATTTGATATAGTGCTGAATTTTAGCAAAATAGCTGATTTTGTAAATTCTCTTTGACATAATAAAAGATGTGACAAATGAATGACAATTGGAGGTCTCTACCAAAATTAGGGTTGTAAAGGAAAATATTTTTTTTTAACTATCTGTACTTTTTATTTTTATTTGATTTATTAAAATTGAAACGTCACGTTATTATTGCTATAGACTCAGATAACGTAGGATTTTAGGCATGGCCCTTTCCGGTTCACCTTGTATTGCCTGGGAATCAAACCTAAAACCTTTCACCACCATTTATGAATATTGACGGGTCAGTTGGCGCGGATAAGATTGCTTTCACGCTATAGGTCGAGGGTTCGATTTTCACTCAATATTTCCAAGTTATGTTTCCAACCACTACCAACTAAGTATGTTTACTTAAAATCTGTCTTGTGGCTCGCCCCTAAATATAGTTAGCAAAATGTGATATCTATATCTACGTTTTTTGGTGTGGGGAAATGCCTTACGCACCCCCTTGCCCCGAATATGCACAAGGCGAGGAATATTATGGGAATCCCGTGAGCGCGATTCCGTAAGGTCTCCAGCTTGAAGCGTTCCGTCTGTCTGCCGGTCCCTTACGCCCTATAAGTTTGTACCGGACTGCGAGATCTTTTCTTTTATTTTATTTCCAGAAAACATACAAATATTATATACAGTAATATATCCCGCCAAACTATAAAACAGTTTGTTGGCGAGAGGCGCTCTTGTTTAATTATTCTAACTTGTAATTTTATAAGTAATACTTACATTAAATTTAAACACATATATTTATAATCTTAAATAATATCTTGATAATCTGATGATTGATGATGATTTGTTACTGAATTCTTAGTGAATGTGAATGAAAGTGAACAGCCCGGCGTGATATTTATATCTAGGTAGGTAGACTTATGGGTGTAGGTACACTTTCGGGCAAATCAAGCATAGAAGCTAAATTACAATTTGTTTTACTTATATACTAAAGTTTATAAGTATCTATGATGGATGGTTTTGTTACGTCGACCTCACTGTTTAGCCTGGCCGTGGATAGAAATTTAAATATATTGAAGGGCAAAAGAGATGATAATACCAATTATTTTGTTAATGTATGTCTAAAAGGTCATATTTTATAATTTTCTTACAAATTCTTTTAGAATATCCAAGTAGTGTTACGAAAGAATTAAGAATGTGTACTACATTTATTTCTAGTGTCACCACATCTTTGTCTTAATAGTTTCATTGCCGTAGCTCAATACGGCAGTATGATAACAGCGCAAGAGAATCGTCCCGTTTAGTCCAAATAAAAAGTTGGGAATTATGCTCTATGCCCTAAAGGCACGGCTTTTGAGTCCATACGCCCTACAGGATTCGCCCCGTTTTCAATTTTCGTAGTGTAGATACGGAATGTCAACTTTTTAGCTGTAATTTTTGGAGAAATCTGAAGCAAGTCCAAACCGAATATAGCGGCTTATCCTTCAAAATTTCAACAAGCCTTGGTCTGTTTCTTGCGTCTAGTAACACCATCTGACGGATCCAGGGGAAACTAGATCGTTTTATGTCAAAATTAAGAATCCAGGGGGGGGAAAGCAAACATTATTTTCGTTTTGATCCAATGTTATCTCTCAGATGACCACACAGATACGGTACTTATTTGTCATGATGTTTTAATATTATTATTAGTATTTAAGGTTTATAACTATCTTATAACATCAATTTAAAATGTTTACAATTTACTTATTTCTAGTTTGGAGGGACTTTGGCCATGGCCATGGCCAACTTTAGCCATGTTTCTCTATTTAAGGCAATATTTATCCATTTATCTTCTACTAATTATTGTCGCTGTCCACCCATCATTTTCTTTGTTTGCCTACACTCATTTTGCCTAATAGCCCTTTCCACTTGTCAGTCATGACATGACGTTATTCAAACTCAAATACACCTTCGTAGAAATAGATTTCATAGAAAGTAACCAGCTGAAGTTTTGCAAAAACAACCTAATTTCTAGGATTTGAGGCAAAAAGAACCCTACACCATAAAACTATTTGTTCAATTAATTTCGTTCTCCATTAATCAAGACAAGTTTTTAAAACATTAGTTAAGCAAATAGCTAATTGAGACACTGGCATTGAATTCTAGGCCCTCGCAGTTGATTATATGACGCCGAGTAATTGATAACTTGCCGACGTATCGAGTTCTAGCTAATAATCATTATGCACTGTATTAAAATGAGATCCGGACAGAAAAACCGATCTCGCACAGATGTTATATGAAACTTGTGACACCCACCCGGATTGTACGTAGCCGGATAACATTTGGACTTTTGGGAATTTATATATACTGAACTTTAAATTTGTCATGAATACTTAATCTAAATCTAAATATATAAAAGAAGAAACTGACTGACTGACATATCAACGCAGAGCCCAAACCGCTGGCTCTAGAGACTCCAAATTTGGCACATAGGTTCCTTATGGGGTCTAGGGGTGAACTAAGAAAGGATTTTTCAAAACTTACCCTTTAAGGTGGTGAAACGGGGTTCCAAAGTTTGTATGGAGAAACAAGATTAGTGAGATCAATTTCGCCGGCGAAGCCGCGGGCGGAAGCTAGTGTTACCACATCTACGGACTTTAGATTCATCTCCTGATTGCGGCCGTATATTTCAAATTTCTGGAAATCTCCGGACTTTAGAATTTACAATTAAATAATAATAAAATTAATTTTGAAAATTGTTATAATATTAAAAAGAATTTATATTATTATTATTTAAAAATATATAATTATTAAAAAAAATGTGATACAAATAAAAAAACTAAAAATTAAAAATAGTCGGCCACTTTGTATTTACTAAATTTTTTATTGGTGCATTTTTTCAATGTTTTTCTTAGATTTTTAGCTAATTTCATAAATTGTTTAAAAACAATAAAAGTATTCAAACTGCAAAAGAATCTCTTTTGATGAGAAGAGGATTTTTCGATGAGAATCAGGCTTTTTCTCCAGACTTTTAATTTTTTCAGTTTAGGTACTTTTTATGTCATGAAGAGTAACTAATTTTAATTTTTAATTCATCTTGTAGGTTAAATAAAAATATTATTGATTTACCTTTTTTTCTACATTTTCATTCAATAATAGCTACATAAAAATTGAATTTGTCTCGTGTCACGACCAAGAAGGTAGTAGTTTTTGTATAGTTAGGACATAAGGAACCATTATATATGCAGATTTACAAAATTATTTTTTGTTGAATTTCGAAATGGTCGCATGGAAAAAAAAATAAAAATTGCATTTTCTCTCAAAATTTTAAGCCTTTTGTTTAATCAACATCTCATAATTAAGCTCGCCTGTGTACATGTGCTATTTCCTATTTAAAAATTGTATAGGTAAGTGTTTTGTGTACAATAAAAAATAAGAATAAGAATACTCGCTTGTGTATGCGACTGTCGCGCCTGCGCACGTCTCATTTAACGGTTTTATTCCACGCACTTTTTTCCACGTATTTTTTCTTACGGTTTTACTATCACATTTTTTTTTCAGTTCAGTCGCCCAGCAAAATCCCTATCCCCTCCAAGCCTGCCGTAAGGAACTTCGTTCGAATAAACACACCTATTTTCTATCAATAAATCTTAAAGCGGAAACACTTCATTCATAATAATAACAACCAAGTCAATAACCCTTCCATTGCTAACCTATTTCAACACACATACCTATACATTAAAACCAAAAATAACCAAGGTCGTATAAACATAATACAGTTTAGAATTTTAGTAAGTGCCTTTAATTTATTATATAATCATTGTTTTAAAACGAAACATGATTAACCATAGGTGTTACAATTAATATTAATAACTGTTATGACTTTTTAACGAAAACTTTTTCATTACAAATTTAACTAAAAAAATAAATTAAAAACGTGTGATGAAAATCTACGAGATCTGTCTTAGCGTTCACTAGGATTAGAATTAGAATTTGGAAGTTGTGAATTTTTTTACCCGGGTTTAGCAGAAGTATACGAAATCATATTAATAGTTTTTATTCTCAGGTAATTAATCTTGAACACACGCAATATTTCAATTTCCAATCCGCATTCAATTGTTTGTGAAATCAGCGAGTACCTACAACAACTACTAATGACAGCGTAAAAAATATTGTCGTTTGCGTGGGCCATTACTTTTTCCATCTACAGGCATCTGGTGCAAATTCTAATAAATTATTTTTACTAGATAATTTCATTTTTTGTTATCATTTTAATTTTTTTATTGAAAATTATTGTAACATTATTGCAACAAAAACAAACAGACAATACAAGTTTTTTTTTATTAGGTATACGTAATTTTCCCGAGATGTACATACATCCTTGCCCTTTGTTTCAAGAGTAAGCTGATTACTAAGATAATTATGTAGGTACCTACTAGATTACATCTAAGTACTATATTATGTTACCGCCAACACGTAATATTGCATAGTAAGTGCAGCTGCAGTCGCAACAATTGCAACTCGTGCGCACCTTATCTTTAAGTTATTGTAATCATCTCGATAACAGTCACGGTCAAGTTCATAAAAACAATTACTTAAGTGGGTACATAGGCACGTTTTAGTTGGTTTTTAACCGACTTCAAAGAGAAGAGGTTAATCATTCAGACATTTATAGTCTTTATTTGTACAGAACTCCGTTATACATCTACAGTAATGTGCAGTATTTTTTTTGGATTTAATACAAAATAACTAAAATAGTTCTATTTAAATTACATTTGATGCGGTTATTTTTTTGTTAGTTTAATTTTCTGGTACTTAGTACGATCTGGTTAGTGTATTGTTGAGTCACTCAATGCACTTATAACATAAGTAGGATTATACGCTATTGTGATGTGTACACAGTTTAAATTCATGCATGTGCGTTTTCATCGTACAATCCTACCAAAATTAAAATGCCATAGTGTCTCAACAATCACATAAGATTTTAGATGCCAACGTTTCAGTCTTTTTAGACTTCAAGGTCACGGATCTGAAAAGACTTCGAAACGTCGGGATCTAAAATCTAAAATATACCGAGATAAAATCCGTTATAAAGTAGTTTTATTTCAATGTGTGATAATATTCGCGTAAATCTTAGAAAGATCAGATATTACTATACTACTACCTGTGTTTACCCCAAAACTCTTTTTAAAGTTTTAGTAAATATTATTATAAAATTACTTTTTCAATAATAAAAAACGTAAAGCGTTCATAACGTTCTAATTTTATTCATGGTTATCTATTTAATAATATTTCAGGATTCTAGAATGCATACGTTTATTATTTTAAATAATTATGTAAAATATTTTATTGTAATTTTATTACAATGCTTTGGTTTAAGTTGAAACATCGCGGAAATGAACATTTAGTTGGTAGGAAATGAATTAGTTAACTAAACGAATCTATGAATAATATATAATATAAATATATAACAAGTACATGTATATTATTCCAACTAATTGCTGTTTATAATTTAAAAAATTTGCTTGATATATTATTCCGTTTGAGTTAAGCTGTTGCAGTGAATTATGCATAAATATTATTTAAAGGTTAGATAATTACGTAAATACTGTTAAACTTATTTAAAAAAAAATGTAAATACCTATTATTAACATTTTTTCACTTTTTTGTAGAAGGTTGTTTGTTATTGTGCAATGTAATCTGTACATGATCTTGTATTTTTAACTAACTTAAAAAATCTTCCTCGTTGTGGTAAGCAAATTGACTGAATTCCCACGAGTTTAGGTGTTTACATTTTGGATTTGTAAAAAAATTCTAGAAGTTTGAATTTGGGAATTGTGTTCGATCAACGGCATTTACCGGCAAAAATCTCACCTTCTATTACGTATGGGACATGAATTAAGCAAACGTAATGTGAGTGATATTCACTTCTGCCTTTACCTCGTAAATATCTAAAAATAAATTAAAAGGTAGGAATCTATTACTGAATAATTCATTCTCCTTGAATACTGTCTAAAAGCATGTCGCTTTAGAAATTGAAATTCGTACATAATTGTGCCTATAATAATAATATGATGTTAGTTTCCAAAGTATTGGTGCAGTCAACAATTTGGTTACTATCTTGAGTAATTAATCGTAACTGGCTCGGGAGCATGTCGTAGCAGTCTCGTAGCATGTCGTAGCTACCTCGTAGCGTATCGTAGCAGCGACTCTGCTACAACCACGAACGTTGCATAGCAGCCCTTTACCAAAATCTTGTACATACTTACCTAAGTTATCACAAGTTAATCTTCATAGTAAATAAAGTTTTTGAATATCTGTCAAGTAAACAAAAACATAAAAAGTTTATACTTACTATACTGTCACATGCTCAAGTAAGCTTTGTTTTTGTTTCCAGTTTTTGTTAAAAAAATTAATTAAAAAATACTTTTATTTTGACACGTATCATTATTAGTTTCTTATTAACAAATAGGAACACAGTTTTTATGTGGGTTGTAGTAAGTATAGCACAATTCATTTAATTATCGCTTTTACGTGTTGGTCAATTTACGAACAAGCTCAACTTCCTTGGTTTTAAAAAATGAAGATAAAATGAAGTCAGTAGGCTACCTTGAGGCATGTTCATGTTCAATATCAAGGTCTTAGGTTCGATGTGCCCTTTGGAACTCAGTAATTGACATCATATTCTTTTTGGATGCCGTACCCTACTCTAGCAGTTCTAAATTTTTTTAATTCGAAATTTAAGTACGTAACAAGCTTTAAATTTATTTAAATGCCTGTAAAAGTAAAAGTATTATTGTTGATTCTATGGCATAGGTGGTATAGATAGCCAATATTAAAAACTTTTCTGAACATTTTTTTTACACAAACCTTAACTTACCTATCATTAAAATTTTCCACAAAGGAGCAGGTAATTGGCTGATCTGTGCTAATATCAATCAAAACTATTTTCAACAGTGGTTCAAAGTTCTGGACGTAGGTACCTACATACCTACATTTCGAAGATTTATTTATATTTTTATAAATGGAAGAAGATAGATACCTAGTTCACAATTTTCCAAAGTAATTATTATTGCCAAACGCCTAATTTTTCAAATATATAATCATAAATAAGTACTTCGTTCCGACTGAAGTGGACTTTGGCATTAGGATATGAAACACCAACAAAAAAAATAAACGTTGGCAGTTACTTTTTATTGCTACGTACTAAGCCCTTACGTTTGAACTAATTATTTTTTTTATCCTATAACAACACAATAGTTTATGTTATATCGTAATTACTAATTATGCAATGAAACCACAAAGACCTTCACATATAAACAATTACGTTGAGTAAATGACACGCGGCAGTGAGCGGACCTTGCCCAAGATCAATAGCAAGGATAAAGTTCGATGATCGCGCCTTTCGCCTCTACGCTTCCGTATTGATGCATTACTGCCTGCAGGCTTCAACTATCAATGCAATAAATATAGCAGGCTGTATGAATGAAGACGCATAGACCAAAGATGATACTACAGACGCCTGGCCGCTTTTGTGATGTGGCGTTATCGTAGTATGCTTTGCATCAGTTGGTGGGTTACGACCGAAAGAGTTCTACAATTCAATTCAATTCAATTCAATTCTTTATTTGCTCTAGATATGTAGAAATACAAGCTTATGATGTCTTGCCGACACAGCGGCATGCAAATTCAATTTATACATATTACTTAAATTACTAATATTATTAAATACATGTCAATTATTACATTAAAATTACAACGTATTAACTGCTGACCATCAAGAAGAGAAAAGTTTAATATCTCGGCCATGTGCTCAGATATGAAAGATATCAAATGCTTCAACTATCGTGATGATGATAATCGTGATGGGCAAGGCAGAAAAAGTAATGGCTAAGAAACGTCCGAGAATGAACAGAAGTAACCAACGCAGAACAACTGTTGCGCCGTGTACAAGAGAGGGAGAGATTTCAAGAGCTGATGGCCAACCTATAGTTCTGGAGAGGCACTAAAAGAAGATGATTATAGAGAAGTTTCTATCATCTTATGTTTTTATTTCTAATATTCAAGTAAATGATTTATATTTCATTGGTGTTAAAAAGAGGCACATAGAGCATGTAACACTGGAATTATTATACGCAAATTCTAGTACTAAATTGTTTCTGCTTGTTTTTGGGGGAAGCGAGGTAACCACGTACAGCACACGTAAAATCTGAAGCGTTCTTACAAATACACACGTAAATGAAAACTATACACAAACCATGAACAGTTTATGCATACCTACAAACTGTTCATTAGGCAGAGGGGCACACGCGCTATCTACTAGTTCCGTGTTACATTTTCTGAGATGAGATATTTACTTTAAAAAAAAAGTAACTAACCTTTATTTATTCAAACGGCTACGTATTTCCCTATAGATACGCAAATAATAAGCTAATATTAAAATTAAATGAACTACGCGATAATACAGTTTACAATAGTTTTATTTTAGCTTATATGCTTAATTATTATTTAAATTGAATTATATTTATAATCGTATGTTATGATAACAGCCTTCCAGTGTATAGCAACACAGTTGTGAGTTTGTCATAGCTCTGTGGACGTAGGTAGATATGCGTATCAATTAAAACGACAGGTTGTATCGCTTTTTTCGTTTTGTTGGACCAACTGAGCCATATAAATTTATGGCAAAAACAAAACAAAAATGTAGGTGCTGCTATATATACCGTTTTGTAAAAGGTGAAAATTAATATTAGTTATATTTTTTTAATTGAAGTTGGTGCTAAATCGGTAGATTAGTTAGTACCGACATAAAACGAAACAAAGATTTGTGGGATATTAGCACAGACTTTAATTATCTAGGCAATGCAGCAATGTAATGTATCACTCTTTTCTATGAGCAATTTTTTACTATGAGCATTTTAGGTTTAAAATAAAAACTAAAGTATTCAATCCAGTAATAAATGTTAAAGTATTTTAGTAGTAAGTATTAGTGGTCTTATACTTAAAAGTAATCTAAATTGAAGCCTTCATACATATACCCTTGGACCGAAATTAATTATCTAAGTATCAAAATTTTGAACCATTTATATTTTAATACATAAACACATTTACATTTTAGTCATTAATTAAAAAAAACATTCGTGCTTCCCACATAGACAAGATAATATTGATCTACAATATTTCTTCCGGCAACCAAGTTATCTATGTACTTAGGTACTTTAACTTTATAGCCCTTCGTACGCAACTATGTATGTAATAAAATAATAGTTTCTATTATTATGATGTGTGAATAATGTGTGTAATAATTTATTACAATTTAAGACATTAGTAACGGCAAATAAGTTTTGGACGGACTTGTTACGGTCACAAAACATATAATAAAAATATTAAAACTAGTTCGTATTTTCAGCTGCTTGGCAATAATTTTTTAATGTGTAATTATCACATATGCAAACAACTAAAAAATGTATATTTTTCTAAAACGGTTCTGATTACGTACACAGATACTGGAGGACGGATCATTTTTTGTGCTTTACCCATTTTTAGTGCCTCTGGGGCCTCTGCCCAGTGCTTCTGGGACTTCTCTGAACTATCTTTTTAGTTAAGAGAGTTTAGGCCGGCATCTACACACGCTGGCCAAAGAGTGAGTTAGTGAATGTAACATCTTCGAATAGTTCTTAGGCATACCGTGTCCTCACCATGTTTTCCTTCACCGTTATTGAGCAGCGGCGATGAAACAGATCACACAAAGATGTGTGGGCCCGACCGGGAATCGACCCATGACAAACCTATTATTTTATTCATTTTACAATTTTAGATTAATTGTAACCATTATGCCTTTGACGTGTACTGCTTTTGAATAACAAAACGTTCATCTAGCTTAAAATTGTGCATGCTGTGATCTCCTATAATTGAGAGAACATTGGTCTCTGATCCTGTATTGGTTGAAAATTGGGCTTTTATGTTGTGTGTCTTTGTTGGGCATCCATTAATAAATTAAACAAATAAATTACCAGTTTATACTAGACGACAACCCAAACCAAAATATTCTGTCACCCCTGAATTACGACAGCGTAGGTAAACAGTATAACTTACCTACTCACGTTGCGGCAGAAGGAGGGTTATGTTTTTCGTGCGGATGTATGTGTGTACATAAACTTTGGCACGATCTATAGCCTAAACGGCTTGGCATCTGATTATGACAGGTATTATTAAATTTGTAAAAAAACATATTAAGGATTTTTCGCGCCAAATCAGCTCTCAATTCAAATAAGCTGGCAGATGTAGACGCAGTCGGGTTTTTAATTTTATTAATAACTAGCTGACCCGGCGAATTTCTTACCGCCTAACAGTCTATGAATGTCGTTTACCTTTTAGCTGAACTAATTTAGGCTTTGATGAACGTAATACAATGATACAAAATAACATTATTATAGATAGAAACATAAAAGTATTAGTTATACCTCAATCAATGATTATGAAAACATACACAATGATAATAAAAATTAAAAAAATAATAATAATTAAGTACTTCAAACTCAAGTCAGAAAAAAATCGAAAGACCGGAATTTCTTGAGATGACGCGAATTCTATGTAAAATATCTTCAGACATGTTATCTTTGTATTTGTTCCATAGGTCACGTGGGTTCGATGGGAAGCATGTCGAAATGACTATAGCAAATTATGTGCGTATCTGACTTGGAGATGCAGAAATAATTTCTATAGCGATTGTCGTGTCCCAATGATTATCGTTTTCAAGCAAATTCAGCTCTTGATATGCTGCACGAAATGTGGGGCACACTATACCATTAACAGTTCGTAGTGATTCAAATGATGTTGGCCCTCGAACATGTACCAGCAACAACCGCAAATAGAAACATTTATCATTCTTCGGAGGAACTGTGTAAATACGACCAATAGCATCAGTAGAACGCATATCTGGATGACCAGGAACTGCATCGTCTTGCTTCCGACGTTTAAATTTCTTCGATTTAGCGTTCCAAGTGTAATAACGTGGCATTTCTGAGTAAAGCTAAGTTCGTGCGAACGGATCGCTTTGACAAATCGACGCCGATACAATGGATAACCATCGTTGCCTGTAATGGTCTCTGCCGTCAATTTTCGTGGATACCGTTTGGAACACTTGCCGTCGACCATGCACGGTGATTGGCGGTTGATAGTGCCACACGGTCCATGAATCATATTCGTGATTACAACATCATGTAGGTCTGGATCGGTTTCAGGAGCAGGAATCTGTGCACATATGATGTCATCTATTTGATATGGCCGAATTCTTTCGACTAACCAAATTAGAATGTGAGCATGCGGTAGACCTTGTTTTTGCCATTCGATTGAATATATCCAGCATCGAGTATTCCCAAAGACGTGTTGCTTAACAATGTAATTCATTAGTGACCGAATTTACGAATAATAATAATATGTATAATAATAACAATAATAATAATAAGGCCGTAGGGCAGCTTGTGGCGAGCTGTTATGGCGTAGCGACCATACGGATCCGAGTGCTCCAGGGAGAAGATCCTGTCCCTCACATCCTTGGCTTGTCTTTACTGGCTGGCTGGAGTGAACCCTGACGCGGGACAGATCTCCCACCTCTTGCTTGCCTTCATTGGCCGGCTTGAGTTGAGTTGTGAGAGCAGAGATGCTCGGAGGAGGAAGTGTCCCATAAGTGGCTAGTGGGCACGTGAGGCTGGACCCTTAGGGAGCCAATGATTGGGTAGAATGCCGTGGGACACCGCTCTACTCCTCTAGCCCCACAGAATATGTTATCGCTTGTCGCTTCTTTTAGCGGCCATACGGGGGCCCATTTATTGTGTGGGAGAGTCACCCCCTGCCATTTTATCCGTGTTAATTTGCATTGGTTAGGCAGGGGCCATAGTCCATCCATAGTCCTAGTTACCTAATCCATTAGCACCCACCACCATAACCTAGATTTTAGTTCCTATATTCTGCAATAGTCCTGCTCTAACCGGGGATTGTCTTTTGTTGTAGGTACCTATATGGTACGAACAGGGACAATCGTCGGTTGGTGCCACATTACATTTAGAGCAAAATTGTCTAACAGGCCCCTACGTGTTGGCTTCGGCCCCACGCACGCCTTCCAAAAGTCCGGAGCTCCATAACTCCGAGATAAAATATTAATTTAATTTTTTTTTTAATTAATTTTAATTCATTAGTCGTGTAAGTACAATATCGCGTGTTTCCAAGTTTTCACCAACAATCAGGATTGCCACTTCTATTGTTGGAGCATTAAATGTGCGTTCATGTGTTTCAGCTGGTCTTTTATCTGCTCTGATCACAACTTTATAGTCATCACTTGGCATGCGCTCTAAAGCAGTTTTGAACAGCCTGACCAATTCATGATGTTCATGAAGCATTAGCTGCAGATCTTGGAGAATTACTCTTTTCGTAGCTGTGTTGATCCCTTGACGCCGGTCAAGTTGTTCTTCCATATTGCCCATGAAGTATATTTGCAAGAATTTATGCTGTGCATCTTCTATAGGTTGCAATGATCCAATGCGATGGCAAATCTGGCCTTGAATCTGTAAAGTCAAAGCCATATTTAGAGTTATATTTACAAACACTTTTTTTTTCAAATAATAAAGCAGGGAGCACAATGGCTCTGGTGGCGGGACCAATAATGGCAATTTCACTTTACCACTAAGGCAGCACAAACCAGGCTTTTCACCAGCAAATGCTCCACAATACTGGCAAACTACGTCCATTGCACCAATGCAAACTAAACGATGCAAGCTGTAGTAGATGGTGCAATCATATACAAACGCTGCTCAATTCAAATCAGTACTTGAACCATTTCTTCTTGCACTTTTAAGATTATTCCTCTGTTCATCTGTACGATACGCTCGACGATTTCTCGTTTCTAACCTAGCTGTTTCACGGGCTGCCTCTCTCTGCGCTTGTGTTTGAGAAGCACGAATTAATTCTCTTCTTTGCTCCATACTAACGCGGCGCTCTTCTCGTGCAATTTCTCGTTCTTCATCAGATAATTGTTTCGCGATATTCCGTTGCCTAATTGCATTACGGCTCCGCTGGAAAAAAATAGATCTTCTAGTACGCGGCATTGTTATTAATATTAATACTGAATGTGCACTCGCATAGAACCACATAAAACCACCAAATAGACATTGACAATAGACATAGACAATAGCTCAAAGAGTATATAACCACTACGTATGAATAGCTTATCTAGAAAAATCATAGACAACCTATAAAAAGACATTTACACTTTTGTTAACCTGTAGAATAAATCATATATATTATTTTCGGAAATAAAAATTAAATTGAAATGATTAAGTATTCATTAATATGTATTATGCTATTCTGGGCGGAGACAAATCCAACTAATCAATAACCATTAAAATTGGTTCAGCAGATCTCGAGTTATAAGTGTTGTAACAAACCCGACTTTCTTTTATATATATAGATTTTGACACAATTTTAACACTGTTTTCGTAAAATATTGAAGTACCCATTAGGCTAAGCCAGAAGCACGATACTAATACTCAGAGGTATCTAATAAAAAAATATTCAAATTACATATTATATTATTTTAAATTAAGTAAGTTAACGGGGCGTGATTGATTTCGTTTCCGTATTAGCTTAATTGTAAATAATTATTTTAACAGTCCGTTTGTTCCTACAATAAATGTATAAATTACTTACCGTTATCTTAGTATTTATAAGATCTATTACAATAACATGTTATATAAATAATAAATAAGTATTTATAAATATTCAATACAACCAGCGGTACTTATTATAAGTAATTAATTTTTTAGACCTTTTCCGCAATTGAGATAAGTAATTAAATATTTTCATAGAAATAAATTTGATACTCAAATTATTATTTTTATTTGATTTCCTTTATTTATAGTCAAACGTTCTTTTTTTTCGAATCACATCTACGAATCATCACATCTTCACATCTACGAATATAAATCTAATAAAGATATACTTTTCTAATAGAAAAACCTTCAGCAAAGTTACCTGATAAAAAAATACCACCCAAGAATTATTAGATTACTAAATTCAAAATCTAATGTAACAAATATATTAATAACAATAAGGGTAAATCTAATGGCCCTTAACCATTAGATTTATTAGTTCTTTCAAACTATCCATGAATGTTTGGAAATACCGTGGTTGGAGGAGGTGAACTAATTTGTTAGTCAACCAACAGCAAACCCATCCTTACTAATACCATAAATGCAAAATGTAATATTGTTTTTAATAGGCCTGTCTGTTTGTTGGTCTCGCTGTCATGCCGAAACTACTGAACCGGTCTGGATGAAATTTTGTACGGAGATAGTTTGAGACCCGGGGAAGGACATAGGATAATTTTTATTCGACTACGCAAAAATATGTTATTGGTTTAGCGCGAAAACTGTCGGGACCGGGAATCGAACCCGCGACCTTATATTTCTAAGGCGAGTTTTACAGTTTGTTTAGTCCCATAAAAGTTATGAAACTAACCAGAAGTACCTTCTATTAAAGCCGAAGATTTTGTTTCCCAGGTATTGATGTAGATACACTAAGCATTACTATCGTTATATAATATTATATAGATGTTCTGTTAGGACTTAGAAGGACCCAGTATCACTGTTTCCGGCATGACACTACCGCATATCATTAAACTCGTGACTTAAGTGTATCTACTGAGATTCCGGAAGAATCTAATAAACATTTATCATGTGGATAGTAGGCCTATTAAATGACTTTACTACTATTGGTGACTATAACCTTGCTTTGTCTATTTTGATTGATATATCGGAGCTATATCTTAAAATTACATTAAATTTTAATTTACGATTACATATTTAACTTATTGAGTTACTTTGTGGCCAACAAACATTGGTAGAATAATACAATTCGAATGAATTTAAACTGACAACCCGCACAATCACGTATAATCATACCAATTGAAATATGTTATGATACACCTCTGCTGTTTACAATTTTTTTATTAACTACACCTATAATAAGAAGTAATACAAAACTAATACACTTATTAATATCAATTGTAATCATTCGTGAGATAAAGACATAGATGTTCTCTTTACATCTTATTTGACAAAAACGACATTATTCGTAAGATAGACATCTTACATGTTATTTGCCTCTACAAAAATGAACCACCTACCGATAAAAAAGTGCTACACTTCCAGATTATTCCGAAATGGCGGGCGGAAGTTAGTTAGTCTTTAGCAAGCGATAATAATGTAATAATGTATAATGTTCAAAATATTATCCTGTTTTGTCCAATTCTATCAAAATATTTCCATAATTTAGTTAGTTCCTGTATCTGAATATTAACAACCACCTACTTATGTAATAATTAAATAATATTCAATGACTTCCTAACAAAGAGTAATTATAAACAAAAATGTTTACACGTGTACAAATTATAAAGGTCGTTGCCGATCCTTTGTAGTCTAGTGAGTGAGTCTGATCTATTGCTAAATACATTATCCTTTATACATATTAAGAAATTATTTATTTTTTGGCAACAGATTGTATCGTCGTTTAAAAATATTATCCATCCTGGAGAAGAGTTTAATTTCGTCATCAGCCTGATTATGTTCATGAGTGGCTCTAGGCATCTCTTTTAGAACGCCACAACGTTCGGTTATCGGTGTTACCCGCAAATTTTCAACCGGCTTCAAAACAAAGGTGGTCCTCAATTCGACTGTACTGTTTTTTATTAGTAAGCTGAAGAGTGGGCCGGTCATATCCACCGCAGAACTAACAACCGCTAGGGTAAACGAATTCTTGAATGGAAACCACGTATTGGTAAACGTAGCGTTGGATGCCCTCAGACTAGATGGAGTGAGGATCTCGGCAAGAACTGGATAAGAAAAGCCTGCTCAGTGGCGTACTTTAGGAGAGCTCTATGTCCAGCAGTAGACTAGAATAGGCTGATGATGATGATTTTCTTTTAAATCGATTTTGATGACTTTATTTGTTTTTCTAGATGGTCTCATTTAAATTTTATTAAAGTCGGTAGAGCAGATTATGAATTATGAATAAATCATTGAAATCGGTTCGTATTTTATTGAAAAATCTATGATACAATGTCAACTGTCTGCTTCTACCTGCAACCATGCGGCACCCAGTGTGTAGTCGCCACTCGAGAACCTTTCTCTCCTAGCGGCTTTTTAATGGGACTAAACCTCCCACTGCCATCCCGCCACAGCAACTTGTGTAATCCAGGAGTAACAGCAGCGCCGTGAAGACCCTCGGGATTTGAACCCGGCCATGTCTCGCACGAATTTAATTGGAAACATAATAGGAGTTGAAAAATTCGCCCCTAGCAGTTATTAGTTCAACAAGCTATGTTAAAGCAAAAGTAAGTTCATATTTTGAAAATTAATAGAATTTCTAGTACTCAGGTCTTAAAACAGTATGCAGGTTTAACCAGTAGGTACCTACAGTTGACATTTAATTTTATGAAATAATGATACCTTCAGGAGCCATAGTACCTACATCATACAATACAAAATAAAAATATAATTTTTAAGAAGTTTAGCATTAAAATTACAGTCGTAATGTTTAATTAATACATTCAGAAGTCGGTAATAAAATTTTGACATTGTTAATTTTTAATTATATACCTAGGTACCAAGGTAATAAAATGAATAAAAAAATATATTACATGTGTATTTTTTTCTTACACATGTATTCGTATACAGTGATTTTATAATGAAGTACTTACCTACTCAAAATTATAATTCACTAATGGCCCGCCCGCCCTGGCTTCGCACGGGTAGATATCAGTATTTAGACAAAAATTTTAATCATCATACATTTTATTATACTCTTGGCTTACCTTCCATGCTTAGAACACTCGATCAAATCTGCTGATTTAAATAATTTTAATTGGCAAAACAAATAATCAAAATCATTAGTTTAATAGCTATGGTGCCGCAATAACCCACAGATAGACACCCAGATAAATGTTAGGTACCTATCTACTTAACTAACAGTCCCGGTTGTATCAGATGTGGTTTCTGTAACCCCCTGGCACAAATGCGCCACGGAACACCCGGGAGATTTTAGTGGGTACCCTTTGGGAGTCTCTTAAACCTCTTGGCCTGAGCACACACGGGGCGAAGGAATCCATAAAGGATTTCTCCCTGGTAAAAGAAAGTTACATAAGTAATAAACCACATACACCTTTGGCGCTCTGCCTACCCAAACGTGGTGTTGCATTCATTTACACATACAGGAATCATATAAATTTTGACACACTCTTGGCAGACCCGGTAAGAAGTAATATACTAAGCTAGATTTCTCACTATTACATACCTACACTTACGGGCTCTGTCTACCCCGTGAGAAACATACCGTGGTGTCACATATATTTACAAATACAGGAACCATTAGCCTAATTTTAAGTGTATATCTCTGTTATTGTAAATATAATTCAATGATTAAAAAAAATATATTAACCCTGACGCATTTTTTTTTGTTAAGAATGATCTCTATCACTACAGCTTTCTAATAAAAAAACCGCTTTAAAATCGGCCCTTCCGCGCTACATGGCAACCAACTTATACACAGATACACAAAATACAGATACACAGATACACGTCTCAACCTTATAAAACCTCTCCTTTTGTCGGGGTTAAAACCCATTAGAGTCACAGACAACCGCTCTTTTTCTTAAATTTCAATTTTGACAAATCTTAAACTCATGATAACTTTTGATTAAGTTTGACAATTATTTTTCTCCAACTGCCTCTAGCAAAATTTATAGGCTACTCAACGACTAAACAATCTCATAGTATTTTAAAGACTGTCTAATTCCGAAAGCTATTAAAGGAAAACCAATCAATCCCTATGTACTATAACCCTATGTACCCTATAGGACCGAAGGCCTATGACAGCCCGAACAAACAAGGCTTACCTTAAGAATTAGGACCAAGATCTATTAAATGACCAAAGGACCACTAATGTATCAACAAACGAGGTCTACTATAGATACAAAGGCCTAATAAAGGACCGAAAGACCACTAAAGGACGTACAAATGGAACTTATAACTAGTTACAAAAATTATTGCCCATTAATAACAAAGGTAGAGCGGATGTAAACGTCTCCGCGACTGATAGTCGATCACTTTATACTGATAGTCGTTTATTTATTACCTCCAGTTAGAATTACAAGGCCAAAACTGTTTTAGGCCAGACGTCTACAACATGTCAGGATTGACTTTGAAGTAAGAATTGAATTTATGAGTAGGCACTACTTATTCTGCAACTAGTATAGTGTTATTATATCATCTGTGCTCTGCAGAATTTCTTAAAAAAAAAGGTGTTAGGTATCATCGTTTCCATACCTTTTCACCATTTCTATTGTGGTCGGCTCCCAGTCTACCAGAATTAAACGAGCGACTGCCATCAGACCTCGAAACCCGTAAGGAACCAGTAATTACCTAGCCGACCTAGTTGGACTAGGTGTCAGAATGTATTGTAATATTTATTTATTTCTATTTCTTCATTCGGTCTACTTCTACCTGTACCGATTGTCATAGGCGTTTTTAGCGACAACTGTTACCGACGGCTTAACGTGCTCTTATGTTCTCTTGTGCCTATTTGGAAACAGTTTTTTCTTTTCAAAATATATTAAAGAATTTAGTATCTACGGTTAACTGTAACTATCAGAGAAATAAAAATCTCCGATGGAGTTAACCGTGACCGGATTCGATATTGAAAATTAATTTTAGTCACTAATTACCTACCTACGCTCTTATAATACTTAGTATATTAAATACCTGATATAATACCTATTACTGCTTGATATGTTTGTTATTAAACATTTAAATACTATTAAACACTATTTAATCGATATTAAACCACTAATCGTGACTCGAATGGAATTCAGTAACAATCGATTGCATTTAAATCAATCTGATGTTGCTCTGGCTACATTATTGTGTTAATAGTTACTGCTAATCTAAGGATCAGGACACAATGAAATTTATTAACTATTATTGTATTTTTATAATCAATTTTTGTAACTATACAAATTATAAGTTCATTTTTTTTTTCATACACTCCCGTTGCATATTCGGTCTTAGCCATCGAACGAGTGTACCAAAAAGACTGACTGACTGTTCTTATTTCTCAGCAATAATTCGGAGCAGGTAATACTGCTCATGCCTATACTATCCTAAGGTGTAGGCAGAGGTGAATTACACCGCCGGAGGATTGCCACTGCCGTTTCTCGGGCACGATATTCATCTTCGAGTTGCTATTAAGATAATTAAATTAGAAGTCTTTTTACTTGACCCGGGATTTTAACTCGTACCCTCTAGGCTATTATAGGCTTAACACTACACTGGACCAACGAGGTAGTTAAACAGCTTAACTACACATGCTAAGTATAATTATATTGTTAATTAGCACCAACTGCGTGTTTAAGTACCTAATTCATTTTGTTACTAATACACCTAACTACTAAATATTATTAATGCTTTTGTATGCATCTTTATTACTCACTAAGTTGGATTTTTTGAACACGTAGGTGAGTATGCTTAACTCTTAATAGAAAAACTGAGTTATGAAATATTCAACAAGAAATCAGAATAACAAGTCAAATACGCAAGTTGCTATAAATATTTTTATTTACTTACTTATAAATAACTCCGGCTAGCTAAGTTTTTCTATTACGTAGGTAACTTGTATATAATGTGAAAATATCTCAAGATAGTCCTAAGGATGAGAACCTGGCGATCTGTATCATACTTTTTCCCACAAAACTGCAGAGGAGCCTTTTTCAGTAAGCCGTCCGCGGACGGTCGAACCGATCAAGTATTGTGTCAACTGCCATGAGGGCTCCCCATGTGGGGACCAACCTCGGCTCAGGACGTTACCGGACACTTTAGTTTTAGGGGATCGAGGATAAAATTTAAAGTGGCCCTCGCTGTATTTTTCTATCAATACCAGTGTAGCCTTACCCCCACTATTTTAGTTTAACATACACAATAGTATAATTACAAAACCTATCACACAGGAAGCAATTGCAAAAATGTAGGCATTTCACCCCATTACCAACCTTTTACCTAGTGGCATAAATAAAATGTTTGTTTGATCGTTGTATGTTTTTTATTATCTGTGCTCAAATTAAACTAGGCATAATAGCTAGGTAAGTTGACTGCGTAAAAAAAAACAAAGTATCCATATCACCTAACTCGACACCAAAATGTAATTTGTGTAAGTTTAGGCCCTAATCCACATACACTGGCAAAGTGCTAGTTGGTAGATGATGCAAATGTCTTCGTGGGTTTAAGTTGAATACAATAATATACCTGTTTTGTTTTATCGATATTGACACACCAAATCCGATACCGACCGAAGTTGTAACCGTAGTACTTGATTTAAAACATAATAAAAGCCTGCTGACTTAGGTACCTATTCTTGACTCTCGATCCCAATCTTATCATAACATGAATACAATTTTCAAAGATACGCAATATTAAATACACAATCTTTATCAAATTAAAGTACTATGTCTCCAATCAATAATTATTTTCTACTAGCTTCCGCCCGCGGCTTCGCCCGCGTTGTGTTAGGATAAAAATTAGCCAAGTTACAGATCTTTAAGAAACCTTTATCATATTTTTTATTGGTCTTAAATCAGATCATATTTGTTTCTTTTAATCGAAGACGTCTTACTCCATTTTGGAAAATTATTTTTGTACCATTTAAGTCTTGTTAAAATCTTTAGTTCACCAAACTTTGTTAGGAATTTTAAAAGGGTTATTCCCGTCGGAAACCAATTAGGGTTATTCCCTCTAGGCAACATCCCCAAGGAATTCGTTTTATATAAAAATTATAAACAATTTTTTTTTTACTTTTCCCGAACGTTTGTGAATACTTAAGAAATTCTACTCAAAACTATACCCCACACGGTATACCGGGTGGATAGGACCGTCCTCCACAAACTGATAGAGTGAAAATATACGGATTTCACTCTATCAGTTTGTGGAGGACGGACATACTGAGATGATTGGTACATGAAATTAGGTCAGAAACTTTGTGGATATTCACTAAACGTGCTTTGTTTTGTAAAATTAGACAGAATATATCGATACCTTAGAAACCATCAAAGAAAACCGCCAACCTTTCCACTATGAAGTTAGTCATTTCACGCATCGTTCCTCAAACTAAAGCATTGATGAATGTTTTATTTTAGCTTTCTTTCATTCAAATTAAGTTCCGCGTACAGAGTAGCAATTGTCAATGAAAAAAAAAACAAATCAACATAATTTAAATAATTCGAAAAAAAAAATCGTTGAAAAATCATTCTACTTAAGCAGTTGAGTACCTACAATTTATCGGTTCGACGGTCCCCGGACGGCTCACCGAAAAAGTCTGGTGAACCAATAGAGGCCCTTCCGGCGATTGGGTTAGGTCATCAGCAAAAAAACCCCTCTCAATTTGTACACAGATACATAGATATACATTTCAAACTTATTATATCCCTTTTTATGGGGGTTAAAATCTCAACTTGATCGATTTATCTTCATTGGTTATTATTAACATAGCGCTCATTACTGTACCATCTGAAGATGAAGGCAGAGATGAATATCACCCACATTTTGTCGGCTATGTTTTAAGTCTCATACGTAAAATAAGGGTCAATTGACGTTCAACGGACACTTTACCGAACTTCGAGCTGCTATCCTACAAATATTTATGTTTGGACCAACTACTGTCTAATCTACCGAATTAGCACCGACTTCAAATAACAGATGTAAAGAAACTAATTTTTAAATTTTATAACGCGGTCATTTTTTCTAAGAAGTTTTATTTTACATTTTTTTGTGATGCACCCCGTACTTTTCCCGAATTATTGTACAACCTTATAAAATTCCACTACCAACGATACCCCGTACGGTATTTTTAATCATGGAAATAATAAAAACCTTCAACCCCTATGACAGACATTTAGGGGTTGATTTTTGAAAAAAAAAGTAGCCTATGTTTGAACCATAGTTTTAAACTATATCCCTACAATATTTCATCAAAATCGGTCCCGCAGTTTGGCTGTGAAAGTGTAAAGTAATAAAAACCTTCAACCCCTATTACAGACATTCAGGGGTTGATTTAAAAAAAAAGTAGCCTATGTTTGAACTATAATTTTAAACTATATCCTTACAAAATTTCGTCAAAATCGGTCCGCAGTTTGGCCGTGAAAGCGTAACAGACAGACAGTACATCGGTACATCCATATCGGCCCAGCAGTTTGGCTGTGAAAGTGTAAAGTAATAAAAACCTTTAACCCCTATGACAGACATTTAGGGGTTGTTTTATGAAGAAAAAAGTAGCGTATGTCTGAACCATAGTTTTAAACTATATCCCTACAAAATTTCATCAAAATCGGTTCCGCAATTTGGCTGTGAAAGTGTAAAGTAATAAAACCTTCAACCCCTATGACTGACATTTAGGGGTTGTTTTTTGAAAAAAAAAGTAGCCTATGTTTGTACCATAATTTTCAACTATATCCCTACAAAATTTCATCCATATCGATCCAGCAGTTTGGCTGTGAAAGTGTAAAGTAATAAAAACCTTCAACCCCTATGACAGACATTCACGGTTGATTCTGGAAATAAAAAGTAGCCTATGTTTGAACTATAGTTTTAAACTATATCCCTAAAAAATTTCATCCATATCGGTCTAGCAGTTTGGCTGTGAAAGTGTAAAGTAACAAAAACCCTCAACCCCTATGACAGACATTCAGGGGTTGATTTTTGAAAAAAAAAGTAGCCTATGTTTGAATCATAATTTTAAACTATACCTCTACAAAATTTCATCCATATCGGTCCAGCAGTTTGTCTGTGAAAGTGTAAATTAATAAAAACCTTCAACCCCTATGACAGACATTTAGGGGTTGATTTTTGAAAAAAGAAGTTGCCCATGTTTGAACCATGGTTTTTAACTATATCCTTAAAAAATTTCATCGATATCGGTCCAGCAGTTTGGCTGTGAAAGTGTAAATTAATAAAAACCTTCAACCCCTATGACAGACATTTAGGGGTTGATTTTTGAAAAAAAAAGTTGCCCATGTTTGAACCATGGTTTTTAACTATATCCTTAAAAAAATTCATCCATATCGGTCACGCAGTTTGGCTGTGAAAGTGTAAAGTAACAAAAACCTTCAACCCCTATGACAGACATTTAGGGGTTGATTTTTGAAAAAATAAGTAGCCTATGTTTGAACCATGGTTTTAAACTATATCCCTACAAAATTTCATCAAAATCGGTCCAGCGGTTTGGCCGTGAAAGCGTAACAGACAGACAGACAGACTTTCGCATTTATAATATTAGTATGGATTCGTAACCTTCCACCGCGGCTCCGCCCGCATTACTTACATTTTTAAAGTACCCAGAAGTGGGCTAAAAAATAGCCTGTAGACTTCCTCAATAAATGAGCTATCTAAATGTGCAAGGATTATTTAAATCGGACCAGTAGTCCCTGAGATTAGCATGTTCCACCAAACAAACAAACTCTGCAGCTTTATAATAGTTATAGATAATCCCTTACAATTAACTTAACTTTATTTTCATACGCTCGCAATAATTTCGAACCCAATCCTGAATTCAAATAGGATCTATAGAGTCTAGTGTTGGTTAGCCAGTTGATATAAGAAATCTAAGGCTTCTTAATTAAAATGTCCTCAAAGCTAATTAGAGCAGATATATCTACTTATTTATACAAAGACTCACGTGTTCGCTGACGAAATATGTTTGATTGGTAATGACCTACATAAAGGTTTGATGCGATGAATGACGTAGGTACCTCTAAATTATCTAAACAAATAACCCTTTTCTTCGCAACGGGTGCTGGATCCTTCTAATATTAGAAAACGTCAAAGTTTATATGGATCAATGTGTGGATGTGCAGTGTAAATCGATGTTTGTTACTTTTACCGCAAAAAATACTAGACAGAATTGGATATAATTTGGCACAGACAAGATTATGGTGTGGAATGGCATATAGTCTAAGTACTTTTTATTAAAATATCACGAGGGCAAAGCCGTATAGCCGTTAGCAATTATTTTAACAGGCAATTCAATTTTCAATCAAATACCTATCTTCAAGGGATTCAGTTAAAATTTTGTATATACATAGGTACACACGTTTGTAATGGATGACTATCCATGGTTACTGTGTGACGTTATTCTAAATCCAACATGGCGGAATGCTCAAGATATACACTCCTACAATATGGGTATCAAATAAAAGGACTTGCTGAAAATAAACTTTTCAGCTCATTGAAATAAAAACTTGTTTTTTAAATATTTGTTTACTTGTTTATAAAGACATATTTCAGCGTTTAGCTTAGGTGACATCCATGGAAGAAAGAAACTAGTGACATTAGATGATACATTTTGAAAATCAATCGAAACTATGTACAGTCTGAGTGTCTTAATTGTATAAGTATACCTAAAATAAAGAGTCATCTATCTGTAACATAAAAATCAATTGCTGTTCGTTAGTCTCGCTAAAACTCGAGAACGGCTGAACGGATTTATCTTATCTTGGTTTTGAAATGTTTGTAAAGGTCTAAGGAAGGTTTAAAAGGAACAAAAATAAAATGTTTTATTTTATTGAGGCAGTACGAAGTCTGCCGGGTCAGCTAGTAGTCTATAAATTATTCCTAGGCATAATACTCTCTACCTATCTACTGTCAATATTCCAACGCTACCTACTTATTTTATAAACAAAACAAGGTATCTTGGTAAATCAATTTTAAATAGCACCTTGAAAACTGAAACCTTGGAATTCCTTTACTAGGTCTAAGCTAAGTACCTAAATGGGCATTAAAACTGCACATGAAACGTTTCAAATCCGTGAATCGGAAAGGGTATAAATCAAATAACGTAATATTTAATGCATGCCGCCTTAAATTTAATATTATTTGAGCCATAAGTATTGTGACGTTTAAATTTTAATAAATCACTTAGAAAAAAAAGAATATGAAAGAAAAACAAAATAATATTATTATTATTATTTTAATAGACAGCCCTAACTTTTGAAGAGACCGCCAACTATCATTCATGTCACATCTTTTATTAGGTCAAAGAGAGTTAAAAAAAACAGCTAAGTGTACGCGACGTACACTAGTGTGTGCGACGCGAAATTTTCGCACCAATTTAACACATCAAAAATGTTATCAAAATGTAAAGCGAATTATTTTCTGACTTCACATTATCATTACTAAAAGCCTTGAAGAATGTCTTGTTTCAAGCATGGTATAGTTTTTCCAGTTTAGGCGTATAACCTATGCCTAGATTAGCATTATGAACAAAACTTAATAGCACAGCTGCAGTGATTTGCTTGCATAATGTTATTGCTTGTAACAGTTGAAACCAAGGTGATATAGCCGGATACTGGTATAGAAGGAGTAGCTACCTAGACTAGCCCACAATACAAACTGACATAAATGAAAATATAGTTATGTACTTCTGATAACTTAAAGTTACTTATACCAATCTACTAATCTACACTTAAATATTATTATGAAAGTGTAGGCACATATTTAGGTTATTTAAATAAAGGGTTTAGATCCCGGTTTATCAAAAAAAAATAGGATGTTTGTAAAATTAAGATGAGCAGTGTTGGCGCTGTGGTATCGGCCTTCTGTTTGAAACAAAAGGTCGCGGGTTCGATCTCCGTTCGTGCCCGCACACCTTTGTGTGAGTTATTTCATCGCCTCTGCTCAATATCGGTAAATGAAAACATCGTGCGGAAGCCGGCATGTCTAAGAACATGTCTAATCATTCGATAACATGTGACATCCATTAACCTGCACTTGGTGAGCATATGTGGATTAAGGCCTTTATAAACGCTCAACTCAACAAGAGACACATACATAAATGAGTTTAAGTGAAATGAGGATGTTAAAACGTAGGTAATCCTTAGAAACAATGGCAGTTTACAAAATCTTTTTTGTATTATTTAATTAATTTTTAAATATATTGCCAGGAACTACCTGTCTGATAAATTATCTGTACAATCTATATAATTATTATTCTATTCTATAAATAACAATTTTATTATGACGTACCTAAACCATTGTAACAAATATATACCTACTAAAAATATAATATAATACCAAATTCATCATATTCTTATCGTGTCAGATGCCAGACAAGGCTCTTGCAAATATTTTATTTAGAGCTGCTTATGGAGCTGTTCCAAAGGAGGCTGGAAGAAAGCAGTGACGTAACACGTGCCACAGATAATAAAATACCACGTGCTGAACTTTTAGACCGGCGCATGGCGTGCGCCCAATGCTGATGCGCGCCGTTAAATTCTGTTTCAAATGACTTTAAAAATTAAACATCGACCTTAGAAACTTCTTAGGTTAGCCTTAGAAACTTCTCGACCACTTTGGGTTTTAAATAAACTAAAAGTCACTTCAAAATTGGTCGATTGTTTAAGCAATACCGTGTCACAATACGTAGATACACAATACAGTACATTTATAGAAAGAAGTTTACTCACCAAAGCCCTGCGGTATTCCTCTGCCCACCCACTTGCCAGGTCGTCGCGGTAGTTTATTAACAGTGTATAATAATAAATAAATAAATATCATGGGACATTACTTAACACACACGGTCATCTGATCCCAAGCTAAGCATAGCTTGTGTTATGGAAACCAGATAACCGGAATATACTGTGCATATAATACTTTTCTTTTGTAAATATATACTTATAATAGATATTTACACCCAGACTCGACACATACACAAATGTTCATCACTAATGTTTGTCTCGGGTGGGAATGGAACCTACGACCGGGGTGAAAAGCAAGTATCTTACCGACCACGCCACCGGCCCGTCAATATCTATCGGCCGTCGTCGTATATTTTAGATATGCGGCGAGTTACCTGTTGAATATAATTTGGTAATCAATATTTGGATGACCGAGCTTTGCTCGGTATTTTTTTTTTAAATGACATTTTCTAAAAATGATTCCTAGCTAGATCGATTTATCGCCCCCGAAACCCCCTATATACTAAATTTTATAAAAATCGTTGGAGCCGATTCCGAGATTCCAATTATTTAAATACAAGAATTGCTCATTTAAAGATTTATGATAGATTAGAATGTCAAATAGTATTGCATGTAGCGTTTAAATACCGACTAAGTAAACAAAGTCCTAGATTGATTTAATTATGATAATACAATAATAACAGCATTTAATTCACTCATTAATATTTATGATAATTATAATAAATTTGTTAGGCATATTTTTTAACACCAATTCATGTAATTATATGTGAAAATGAGTTTTTTACAGATTGGTATATGTATTTTTGATTATAAAGAGGAATATAATTACTAATTACAAGATGTCTTAGAGAATAAACCCATTGAGGGTAACTAGGACCCGAACATAAAGGATTTCGTAGGTACACACACAGTCCATTATAAGCTGATCTCGCATTGTATAGGATTTTTGTACAAAGATAGGTCAGGTAAAACTGGAACTGTATGGCTTGATGTGTGGCTGTGTGTACGATTTTCAAGAAGCGTTTATACATTTTGGCCGACTGTTACTCGTTAACCTCTGAATGTAGTCAGTTACACAAGCTGTAGCAGCGGTATTGGCCTCGCCTTTGAAATATAAGGTCGCGGGTTCGATTCCCAGTCGTGCCCACACATATTTGTGTGAATCGTTTCATCAACCGCTGCTCACTATCGGAAAACATCGTGAGGAAACCGGTATGTCTGAGAACTAATCATTCGAAAACATGTGACATTCACCAACCCGCACTTGGCCACATGTGTGGATTAAGGCCTGAACTATCTCAACTCGTAATAGTTGAGAGAAGACTCGTGCCCAAAAGTAGGACATCAAAAAAAAATAATGGGTTGAAGTGTCACAAGTGTACAAGCAGTAGGTCACACACAATACAAGGATACAATTTTAAATAAAAACATTGTTTTCAGCTCGCGGACGAGCTCCCAGGGCAGTTGGCGGAGCTCGGCCTGCGGACTATGAGTCAGCCCTCCTACACCATAAGGAAACTTACGATTAATGACAAGGAACGAGTGCTCAAATTCCTAAGACGGTAAGGTATATTCCGTAGACCTCCATAAAGTACCTACAGAATTTTCCACTTTTAATATAGTAACTGCATTACTCTGGTGCGCGATTCCATGCTAAAGAAACGCGGGCTCTCTTATTTCTATAAACCTCTAAAAGTAGTTATTTTTTAATTTCATGACTTCTTTATAATATTACATGTCGCACACACATATTACTTCACGTGGTACCCGTGTGGTGAAAGTCAGTTGACAATAAATTCACTAAAGTCACTAAGTTTAATGGCTTCACTTAATTTTTTTTTCAAAGATACCAGCCACAGACTACTAAGAGAACCTAGCGGATACCAGCCAAGCGACACTATGTTCCAAAAGAGGTTTTTAAATTAATTCTCAGACATTGCTGGCTGATTCGGGTTAAATTTCTGATAAGATGCCATATAATTTTATTTAACATTTTTATTTCTAAAATCTCTATTGGCTTTCTGTCAATTATTATTTTCAACATAGTAACCAGTACCTACACAATGTTTCGAAAAAAAGAGCATTAATTCAAAATAAGTTTTAACTTTAAAATTTTATTACTGCGTTTTCGTAGGTATACCTACTTGCTACAGCTTCTAGCTTCTAATAAATAGGTATGCTATTTCATCCGTTAGTGGAGCGTTTCAGAAAACAATTATCAATTTCGAAATTACGTTGTAAGTTAGTACGCATACGGGAGGAACTGTAATCTATTCTGTGGTCCGAACACAATCATGAATTTCAAGGACTATCGAGAGTAAGGATGACAAATCAACATCGAGCTATGCTGCGCTGTACTGCGCTATGCTATGTTTGGTCCACTCGCTCGTCTAATATTTTAATGAGGATATAAACAAACCGTGCTGCGCTGCGATGTGTGAGGCTACGCTCTGTTTAAAAACGTAGCAGTCTCGAGCGAGGCGCGCTCCCGCCGTGCTTAGTCGAGCTGTGCCGAACTGTGCTATGTTTTGTTATGTACGAGATAAACGACTACACGATCTGCTGATTACTTTTATACTGAGCTAAGCAAAGCGCAGCACAGCTTAATGTTGATTGTTAAAAAAACGTAGCTTAAGAAACACAGCACAGCACAGCGCAGTACAGCGCAGCATAGCTCGATGTTAATTTGTCACCCTAAGGGTAAGCCAGCAGGTTTGTTTTCAACAATAAGAAGATATCCAAGATGAACCTGCCCATTGTAATTACTCCACTACAAAGCGTATGAGAAGGTCAGTAGTATTTCTTGTAGATTTCCAGTCTGCAATTAATTGCCGCGAGGTTTTTATACGTCATCTTGTCGTTATAAAGAGACAACTAAAACTGTTTATCATTAACTTGGTTACCGGAAAACATCGCTTGTTCGTATGGAATTATTTATACAGTGAATCCATTATTTGTACAAATTCACGTAATTGTTACTAGTTTATTATACTTAGCTAGAAGGTATTATACGTAACACCTAAATGTTTTACTAAGAAGATATACATATATTGTCTATGCTCTGATGGGTTATATACAAATAAGTTCTTCGAATTTTCCCAGCAAATTTCCCAGTTTGCGTAGTCGTGTGTCAATTAAAATAAAACACATCAACAATAGAAAGGTACCAACTAATAGTTAGATTGTATTAACATCTTCCCTCCACCCAGTTTTATCACTAGCTAAATCAATTTTCACAGGTTTCTACAACTCAAAAAATGTATCAACTCGATCAAAATCAATATTTATTTATTTATTTGATAAGGAAAACCAACAGCTATATAACAAACTGAAAAAGTAGCTAAAAAACAACAGTAAGCCAATAATAGGTTTTCACGAATAGTAGTAATGTAACAATATAAATTTTTCAGAACACTAGCAAGCAAATACGAAAACCCTGTTAAAGTCTAAAATAACAAAAGAAAAAACCAAATTATAAAATATAAAATATGTTAATTATTGTTTCTAAGTCATCAGAATTCTGTGTTGATGCAAATTATGTGACAACATTAACATACCTACTGCATTCCTTACATTGCCTATTATTATGGGGTTATTTTATCCTTAACCGTTATCTGCGCCGTCAAAAATCAATTGCCATGCCAGTGTTACACACGGCTACAGATCAAGCTATTTTCCAGTATAAGGTGCCCTCTCGTTGTACAGAAATCCTATACAATGCGAGATCAGCTTTTACTGGAAATGTATCCACAATTTTCAAATCGATAAAATATACCTACTCTTAATAAGTAGGTAGGTGCAATAAAATAATAATAATAAAATAAATAAATATTCTGGGACATTAACACACACGGTCATCTGGTCCCAAGCTAAGCAGAGCTTGTGTTATGGAAACCAGATAACTGGTATAAACTATACATATAATACTTTTCTTTTGTAAATATATACTTTTAATAGATATTTACACCCAGACTCGACACAAACACTAATGTTCATCACTAATGTTTGTCTCGGGTGGGAATCGAACCCACGACCTGCGGCGTGAAAAGCAACTATCTTACCGACCACGCCACCGGCCCGTCAATGGATGCAAATGGAACAAACAATGCAAATGGAACAACAGCGCCCGTGTTTCATAAATGCAACAGGAGTGAATACAACACCATAAGTCGTACGGTTAATTCTTAGGTTGAATAGCCAAAGTAAGGCCTTCACTATTGCTAAATCAGAATCACTTTGGTCCTAGGTTTTTCTTCCGCGACGAGCCGATGAACCTAGCAGTGAATCTCCTGGAGACGCCTGAGTCAAGATGTCTCGAGCTGGAAGACTATGCCTCTTCAACATTAGATGAGGAAGTCTGTGTTGCTGCTGTAGATGAAAATGGAGATTTAGTTGGAGTCATTATCAATGGGATTGCTAGGAGGGAGGTAGGTAGCAACATAGAACTTAAAGATTCTACCTTCGTGCTCATTTGTTCCATAATACAGGGAATAGTAGTAGGTAGTACCTATAAGTAGTTCAGGGTACTTTAATAATCTACAGGAGTTTATTCACTTCAACCCTTTTTAGTGTCGCACAGCTGGGCACGGGTCTTCGCTCAACTATCTTACGAGTTGAGAGAGTTTTAGGCCTTAATTCACACTTTTCACACAAAGATGTATGGGCACGACAGGGAATCGAACCCACGCCCTTAAATTTCAAAGGCAAGCCTGCTACCTCTGCGCCACCGCTGCTCATAATATCATCGTCAATCATATGTTTATTAATTTTCCAATCAATATTTACAAAATAAAATAGGCAGACAGTAGAATATCTTGTTCTGAAATAAAAACAAACTAATCCTTCGGCAAGGCTAAATTGCGAAGGCTTGAGTTTTGTATTGAGTTGCACAAAATCAGTCTTAAAAATCGGTGAAAAAATCGGTCATGTGCGGGCAGTGTAAAAACTACTCCGTGAACGTGATGTCACGCGACTCTCTGTAGCTCGATGTATCGCCTATATTTTCGATTACGTAAATAAAGAAAAAAAACGTGTCCTAATTTCCGTTTGTAATTATCATTGCATTAGGACTAATTGATCTGTGTTCTGTAACTGTACCTATTGATAAATAAATAAATTTATTAACCTTTATTATTTATCAATTCAATGACTTTTACAAAACTATTATAAACTGTAGCTCTTTAGGTTAGTGCAGGTGTGAGAGCATTATCGATTCATGAACAGTTGCGTGACCATTTCTGAAACACAACAATGGAAACGTGATCCGCAATCACTAACAAACAATACAATTTAGTATCAGCTTATGGTGCACTATTAAGAGCACTACGACCGGCCCCGGCTTCGCACGGGTACAAATTACACTACTACTGTCTATTGGTGAAATCCACTAAAAAATCCGAACAGACAGTGGAAGCGAATTCATTTTATACTAATTACTTGTACCTGTTGTACTACATGTACCTATACATTCGTTTGTTATGTGAAATTATTATATATTTTTTAATCCTATAATAGGCTTGCGCTCGACCACAACTTGCCTGATGTGAAGCATGTTGTAGTCTACGATGGAACGCGATTACCCAATAAATATCGATTCACTCGTGACTTGAATATAGGCAGATTATAGCTATCGGGAAACGGATGCCAGCAACGAATTCCACAAATTGGCAGTTCGCACAATAAAAGTGGAAGCAAAGCGATTTGTGTGTGCCCGTAGAATTAGCTGGGTCTACGCCTTTTCCATATAAAACTAAAGTAGCAAGTCCACATCGGCCGCGATCCTGTATCGGTCCGGTGTAGACACAGCTATTGAAAATCAATCCTAGGACTTGCAAGTTTGCTAGTCCTATTGCTTTTGTATATATGAGTTCGCAATGAGTCAGTGGCTTTAATCACGGAAATCTGACCACAACAATTTATACATAGAAAGAAATGTTATTTAACTACTCTGATTATTAGATAAGGACTCAATTACCTACGGAATAACAAGTAGCATTTCCAGGTACTATTCCGTAGGTATTATAGCTAAGTCCACGATCGTTTATAAACTTTTAGTCTCATATTGGTAGTTAAGCTTATGCGCTAATCTCGAAAACGACTTGACTAATTCGGAAACATTCGTTTAGTTACGGTAAAGTTAAAAAATAAATGGTGCGGACTTCATGCCATTTTATCACTATGAATGGAGTTATTAAAGTATTTAAAGCGGAACGAAAGCATCGATAGTTACTTTATAAAAACTCGTTTGTCAATTTGTGCAAACTAATTGAGAAAATTTCCATAGATCGATGGTAGATTAGTCATCTCAAGGTCTTAAAAGAAAGGGATCTTTACGTTCTGGTTGAAGTATCGAAGCGCTCCACTGCCTTATATTTAAATGACTTGCAGTTTGTTACATCTACTAATAAATTTAACAACAAAAACATGCGGAAAATCGAGTTCAATTCTTTAAATGTCATTAACCTATTGATTATTTACATCTAATTTTAGATAGCTACACGTGCTTTATTGCGTCAGCGTTCTATTTATTTCGTGAGAATTCCGGTCAAGTTCGAGTTGCAAGTGAAGTCGAATATTATTATTTTGGTTGTTTGCAAAAACGGTAATATAAAAATGCTCTTTAAAAATTCAGTGACAACTGTCGATTGAAACGTTTAACCTTAAGGACCTTAATTGAGATACTTACAACGACGAACGGATAGTACCTAGTGGTATGTAGGTAAGAAGAACCTAAGGGACCCATTTCCTTTGGACTAAGATAAGACTATAGTAGGTGCCTACCATAGATTTAGTACTTTTGCTAAATCTATGGTACCTACTCTTCGAATTCGACACTAAAAGTCATATAAGTACCTAGGTAGATCCATGGCAGAAAGAAGGAACTTATCTTTATAAAGGTTTCTTAGGGAAACACATCTGCATAGTTTCATAACTATCTAAATATTTACATTTATTGAGATTCAGGATGACACGCATTGAAATTTTACCTGGATATTTTTTTCAGGAAGTAGACTATACAGACAAATCAGAAGATTGTCCGAACCCGAAGTTCCGACGGATCCTTAAAGTTTTAGGATATTTGGATAGAGAGGCTAAAATTTGGGAGAAACTACCGTCCTGCGACACGGTGATGGAGGTCAGGATCGCATCCACGCACTCCGCGTGGAGAGGACGGGGTCTGATGAGAGTGCTGTGTGAGGAATCCGAGTGAGTACATAATCTTTCTACTTTGCATAATTTTTCTATATATCTTTTTTGCTAGTAAAATAATCTTTCAGATGGATACCTACACCAGAATACAATAGCAAGACAAATTGTAAATGAATGCAAATTAGTAAATAATTCTCCTAATATTTTTTTTAAGATAATTCAAAACACCAATAAACGAATAATGTATTATCTTATTTAACTAATCACCATTTTACGAGGTTTTTTTGAGAACCCCGAACAAATTATTTTCTTACCGATTGTTTCAGATTTATATATACTCATTAGGTATGACGTACTCACATGCACTTCATTTTAAAATTGTCAAAATCATATTGTTTCTACCCCAGCACTAATTGGGTGTTTTATCAAATTTGATTTACGAATGAAATTCCGCGTGCGTTCAAAAAATAAATTTCTATTTAGGTACGAAGTTTCTCAAAAATCTACTGTAAAATAAGTATTGGATATTTGTTCACCTATTAAAATAAACTTATCAGCTGATATAGAAGTAGGTTAACCTGTCTGGGCAATTTTTACACACATTACCCCGTTATAATGATAGAAAAAAGAATATGGAGTTATTAAACTCGCCATAATATGCAAATACAATGTTTTACATTTTTAGACAATAACTACGAGGAATACCTAAACATTTCTGATATTGGTCATAATAATCTACTTAGTAACAACTTAATAAAAGAATGTACTTATGCAAAAAAATACAGGTCGACGTGTGTTTTATATTTTGACGAACTAGTTTGTAGACTCAAGGTTTCACTAACCTAATTAGTTGTTTTTTTTTTACTTATAATAATATGACTTCCGGGTCCGTTAAAACATGCCTGAACATTTAATGCTAATTTACGCCTTACTGACGCAGGCACGATACTGCCTCGGAGCGCATGTAAAGTTGTCAGTCATCCCTCAATTATTTGATAAAAACTGAAAAACTCTATGCCCGGCAATGTAACCCGGTGGTAACGTAGGTACCCATTTCTTTTTTTATAAACTACTTAGGTATCACTTGGTGGGTTAGGTTCTGCCTAGGGTTGAAGAATCACGTGTTCCCACGACCCCTGGCGTAGGTGTGAGATGAAATACCCGGGAGATTTTAGTGGGTACCCTTAGGGAGTCTCAAATACCCTGCGCCCATTCGGGGCCATAAAGAATTTTCGAAAAAAGATTAGGTTAGGATCGTATTGAAAGGGTAAGTAATGCTCAAAGACCTCCCAAGGATCGATAGAGAAATAAAGTATTAACCTAATCGATATAGCCCACCGTAGCACCGAGCAAACAATTTGAAATATTGATAGATAAGTATTGCGGTCTTCAGATTTTGATGAATTTTCGTAGAGTTCATCGGAGTTTAGAGATACATATAAGGAGATATGGCTCAAAATCACCAAGGTGTCGAATTGGCTTTGCTAGCAAATTAATGTCTTAAATTTTGAGTTTATTAAAAAAGTAATAATAATAAAATACTACAACTAACCTATTTCGTGTGTACATGAAACAATACAATTTATTATAGAAGTAAATTTTTAAAATAAATCGATATAAATGCAAAGAAAGTCATTTCGGTAACGCGTCCAAATGTATGATCTTCAACGACAAGACAAAAATACCAATGAATAATTTAAGATATTTAACACTTGTCATTACTTAATATACCGTATTTTTCATACAAAATCTAGTTTTGAAAAGAATACTTTAATATATATATTTTTTTAATTATATAAATGCAAAAATAGTTTGTCCAACAGCGCATAAGTCATTTCAGTGAACGCATCGATAATCGAACAAAAATCACTTTAAGTCAACGCTGCCATTCAGTGTTAAACGTCAATAAAAGAAGTAAACAATAACAAAGCCGGCTGTCAGTGTATTTTTCGTTAAATAAATTATATTTAAGTGGTAAGTACCTTTCAATTCTTTATTCGTTATGCGTACATCAATAGTCCGTCAATTCGTGAACGTGTCTATTACATTGAATTATTGATAAAATTCATTTTTACGACTCGATATAACGAAGTAACCTCAAATATTTTACTATTGACGAAGTTTGGTTGCATTGAAGATAACCGTTGTATAATCAAAGCGCGCGCTTATTTGAAATCGTCATTTCGTGAACGATCATTTCGGGAACGTTCCCAGACATGAGGACACGTTCCCGAAATGACTGTTGAGTTCCCGGAATGATAATTATCGTTTCCAAAGATGATTCGCTTACGATTTTTTATTCATTTACTTTACAAATTCGTTGCTTTTTAATTGCAGCGTAATGGAGACTACTGATAAGGAAAAAAAAATAGAAAAATAGTTTCAAAAGCTTTGATAAATCAAGAAAAGGAAGATACGGTACGCTCTAATAACGCAATCACTAAACCTGGGTCTCTGTGCACAACTACATGCAACGAGAAACACACATAATATATGTAATCACAATTAGATATTTAGAGTGAACAATAGAAAAGGACAGAGATATGGCCCCACACAGCATGCAAGCGAAATCACAATAGCCGTGCTGTTGAATGTATAACATTGTAGCAGCGAAATACTATCACGGGCAAAGCGAGTGCGTTGCCTCTATCTTTCATGTCTGTTTTGCATTATCTATCTCACTCTCACAAACGGCGTAGCAAACAACAATTTAAGTAATATTTTTTATGAAACTAAGACTTTTGGGTGTACTTTCGCGTGATATGTAATCCCGTCTGTCTTATTTTTGTTTCTTAAGTGATTATAACATTTATTAAACACACAAGAAGGCATTTTGATTCGTTTATAAGCACAAAACCTAAAATTAATGAGATGTGTCGACACGTCTACTCGATAGTCCGCGTGTGACTGAGTGTCGGTGAGTCCGTTGGACTCATTTTAGAAAGACTGCGCGCTGTGTTCTTGTGCCATATTTTTCTTTTTTTAATTTATCTAAGTTCAAAAGGATAGTTCCACTTATTTGTGCCAAAGAGAAAAGGCAAATGCTAAAGTTAAAAAAAGTAAAGGTAATCCCAGATGACGACGTGATTGAACATTCCATAAAGAGTTAAAACTATCCAAGCTTTTTTGTAACGTAAGTTTGTGCAGTTGAACCTGGGGATGTGTTAATGCCTGAAATTGAATCTCCTGTTGACGAAGAGCACATAATAACAGATAACTATTTAAAATTAAAGAATAGAGTAAGCATTTATGAATCTGTATATAGCTCATCTTCCTCAGAAGATGAAGATTTAATGGCATTAACTCTTCCTCAGCAGTTTAAAGATAAACAGATTGATGTTGAAGCAAGTACATCATATGGTAAAGACAATATACATCCAAATCTTGTATCCTCTGGGACATTTTTCCTACTGAGAAGCCCAATACTTGCTTCAGATATATTGCGGACAATTTTGGAGAAATTTTAGTAACCTTTTTGAGATCTGTGCGTAACAATATGAGAAAATTCAAACTGGAACCCGTATTATCCCAACACCATTGCTCAAAACAGAAAAAACTCGATATTGTTTTGACAATATTGGTGTTTTCGAAAAATAATAAAGTTTGGATAATAAGGTTTGTTTATGAAAATGTTAAAACAATTTTAAGAAAAAAATATTAATAGTAAGAGTAATTTTCCATAAGTGCAAGTAATACGGCAATATAAATAAACGATTTTTTTATTTAAATTGTTGTTTACAATTTAAATATCTCTTTACTTATACCTTATAATATCAACGTCATCATTTTGGTAACATTTTTTTCATTCCGGGAACGGTTGATCATTGCCGGGAACACTACAATATTTCAATAAAATGCGTATAAATTAAGCTATTTTTTAGAGAAATCATGGTTTATACAACCCTAGAACTTTTATTTTCTTCATGTAACGTTATTCAAATAAAAGAGTTTTGAATATTTTGAAATTTCCTAAAATATAGGCACAGTAATAGCAACTTATTTCATTTTTTGGCGTACTTCACTTGTAGAAGATTTTGTATGCATTTTGTCCATTATTGCTTATATAATATAGATACTAAATATACCCATGTTATTAAACAATGCATAAGTTATGTACTTTGTTTTGTTTTTGTTCGTTTTATGAAACTTAGAAAAACGTTCCCGAATTGATGTTTTTCTGCAAGACATTTGCTAAAAAGCAATATTGCAAAAAAAGTATAGAGTTCTGTGCGCTGCCCTGTCAAAGTTTAATAACACACAAATTTTGCAACAATATAAACCAAGAGTCATCATTATATCTTAACATTTTTTTTGGCATAAAACCAATCTTGGAATTTGCAACCTTGGTGATTTTGAGCCATATAAGACATAAAGAGGCAATTTTCATAGCTGAAAAATATCATATTCCTGTTTTCAACCGCCCACAATAATAGAATCTTTAATATACTGTAAGATGATTTCTATGAAATAATTAGATCCGTTATAGTAACTACACCGGTACGTACCGTTTATACGAGTTGTTTGGTAACAATTTGGTACCTACAGCAATATTATTTTTAGCTCACAATTGTCTCTATTATGGGTCACGACAAAAAACCTGATACAATCGTGTCAGCCGGAACACGTCAAGTTAAACTGTGTTCAAGTTACATAGAACTTCAAGCGGATTCTGAAGTTTCCGGACACAATAAATATTTGTTCACGACACATATTAATCGGTATTTAAGTGTAAGTTTACACCAATAGATATGTTATAGGCCACACTTTTTTTTTACTCATACCCCCTAAGTGCCCCTTACTAACAAATGATGTACCTATCAGGTGTGAAAAGATATTTCATGTTTTGTCGTTTTCTCCTGTATGACACTTTTAAATCATTTGACAGATACAAAACAGAAAGGTATATGTATTTGATATGCGCTCCCCAAGTCATTGTGACATCTACTAAACCGTGCTTGGCTTACGTGTGTTGATGCGTAAACTTTTAACTTTAACACTTGCACTCTGATCAAGAGTAGGCACTAACTTCAAGGATACGTTGAATTTAAATTCGTCTTCTTCAACCTTTTTGGTGACCTACTGCTGGGTACGGGTCTTCTCTCAGCTATCTTACGAGTTAAGAGAGTTTACGTTTATCCCACACACGCTGGCCAACTGCAGGTTGGTGGATGTCACACGTCCTCGAATGATTAGTTCTGAGACATGCCGGTTTCCTCACGATATTTTCCTGCACCGATATTGAGCAGCAGCGATGTTACAATTCACACTAAGATGTGTGGGCACGACTGGGAATCGAACCCACGATCTTATAAATGCTGCTACTAGAGTTGAATTACTGCTGAAGTAATTCAACTCTAGCGCCGGACAGCGAGAGTAGCAGTGGCAGGAACATGAGAAGTAGGTATCGTGTTAACATACTCGTCCTACCCTTTTAAAAGGGAAATCCTTTTTACATTCCTGCTCACTGCCGTGGAAGTGAAAATAATGTAAAGGAGGTTATAGTCTTAAAACATGACGGTTTTCTCACGACCCAGGATCGAACACACTTGTAGATTGTAGCGGGTTAGATTTTCCGCAACCCGACGTCAGTATAATTGTGCGCCTATTTTGCGTTATGGTCTGGGATACCTACTGCCAGCCCTACTCAAAGAGGAAACCTAGCAAACTCTTTACGTTGCCGACGGCTTCCTGGAGCCACCTCAGCGACCCGAGGTGTTAGTCTGTATCTCGCCAGTCCTGGACAGCATGTGATCACATAGACGGCTGTTTCTTCTGCCTCCATGCAGGGCCTGCACAGAGGTCTGTCTATATCAAACCGACGCGGCATAGATCGACTTATAATTCCTGTAAATTAACGCAAACTATATTCGCAAAGATAAAAAAAATGGGTTGGTAACAATAATTTTCCTGTAGGTATCTATTAGTTTTTGCTGGATTAATTATAAAAATATTTAATGAATGAAGACCGTAACAAGGTACTTTAGTGCTCTATTAAAATTAACGAAAATGAATAAAAAGCATAGTACCTACTAACAAGATTTGAACACAAAAACAGAAAAACCGGCAACACTTAATAGAAATAAAGCATTAAGCGCCTATTTATTACCTACTTATTATATTTTTATATAGTTATGTATGTTTTGAATATGTAAGTAGTTTCTTATGTACCGAGGTATTTGTTACAATTCTCAGTTCAAGTTAACAGTTCAAATAATTCGTTTATTTCAAACAACAAATAGTTAAGTAGTCCATAATTTAGGTACAGCCTAATTCAGTCAACCTCTAAATTTTTTTACGCTTTAATGTCTGATTTATACCTATTATTTATTATTAGATATTATGTTTCTTAGTACTTGTCCTTTCAAATTGTACCAACCTATCTGAAATTCTAATTACACCCTAAGTATATTCTTTCTTTCTTCTTCTTTTTTTCTTTTTTTCTTTCAATATATTCTTTCAAGTCACTATACTGATGACGATTTTTTAATAGGTAAGTAGCCTGTAATGCCAGTGCTAGGCAAAAGCCTAACCCATACCTCACAGCCTCCCGCCCTTTACAGCAGATTAAACTATTAATTACGAACGTACCTACTTAAAAATTACTGGCCCATGGCAAAACAATGTTTGGGAAACTTAACAAAATTTTATTTTTTAACCATGAATGAAAATTTGCACGATTTGTAGGCAATTTATTAACCCGACTTCAAAAAGGTCGTTTCGATTAATTCTGTCATATTATACCTGTACCAGACGGATTTGCCATCTTTTTAATTATTTCATAAAGGTTTAACCTGATAATAATATAGTTGCATTTCAAATACAAGTCGTACTTATACTTATAATTTCAATATTAAATTTTTGGTCCTAGTCTTATTATGCTCCCTTGTAATCACAGATAATATAATACTATACTAGCTTGTAATAAACCAAGTAGCGGGCGCAAGCTAGTGCTACATAATCACAAATGTCACGCAACTGTTGTGTCATATTAATAAGACGTATTGTGTAATAGATGTTAACGACATCGCTGCACTTGACTCATTGTTATGTTCATTGTTTTGATCTACTTGAGACGCAAACACGCAACTCAGTTTATCTTCCCTGCCTTTGGTTCATCAATGAACTACAGAGGTATTTTTTTTTCAAATGAACCCTCTCCAATGATGGGCTTTTAGTGGCCACAGTTTTTCAGCGAGCCGTTTGAAAACGATCGATCAACTGAACCAGTAAATGCTCCGTTATGCTCCCATGAAGACGAACCACGGCTTAGAGTGTTGCCGGATAGATAACTCAGTATTTTTAAGGGTCGGGCCATTACTAAGTAAATGGAGATTTTAGTGCGAAAAAGTCACACAGCAACCAATTGCCTCGAAAAGTTCAGAGCACAATCCTTAACTCCATATCTATCTCTGTTGACATAAGAATTTCTATACCTATTCTATACCTAGTCATTAAGAATTTTTCTGTTAAGTTTTTGAAACCGAGTCCTATCAATGAATTCGCGTTCGTTACCACTACGCTTCGAAGCTGTTACCGTTTTTTTACTGTGTTAATAAAAGTAGGAAATCAAACAGTACCTACCTAGAGACATATACTTATGGAGCACTCATTTGATTTTGAAGGTCTCGTGACAAGCCTAAGGCATTATTTTTCTTCCTGGTTATATCTTGTTTATTTATTTTTTATTAAAATTATTTGTCCTTAAATTTTTTGACAAGGTATCTACTTACTTGGCGCTACCAAGTCACACTGGCTTCTTTTTGCATCGGCATTCGGCGTTTTTTTGCGTTTTGCATCTCATTTTACCTCCTTTAACGCAGCAGCTAAAACATTTGCGCGCGATACCTGCATATGATAGTTCTCTAATCAAAACTAGCCGGTAATCCGAAATATTTGCTTCCGTAACCATATTGGAATATAATAGTTATATTCCTTTATCCGTATCCTGATATTAAATTTCATAATTTAAAACATCCCTGGTAGCACAGATAATTATAATACTTAGGTACCTACTATGCCTGGTAGGTAACGACTACCTACTTACCCATCACATAAAAGGTACCTATGGGGCTACTAGGTAACAATTAGTTAAGTATCTAATCTGTGCACAATATCACAATAATATGAACAGCCACATAATCCAATGCCAATTAGGTAGGTACCTACCTACCTTCTTCTAGGTAATTAGTTTTACTTCACCTAGGTTATTAGTAGCACAGACAATATTAGTAGTCAGATAAACAATATGCGTAACAATGCAGTAACTTGTCAACTCAATAAAGATGTCCCTTGTTAACAGCAAGTTAACAAGGACTCTACATGAGTGTCATCCGTCACTGCTGTCATGAGACTTGAAATGTTGCTAGAATTAATATAGGTACTGCTTGGTCATAGTGTACTAATAGTACTTATTGCTTATATTATCTGTGGTGTTGCCATGGCCGGATTTAGGGGAGGTCAATCGGGGCTACAGCCTCGGAACCTCAACACGCAAAATACGATTACAATACTTACGACTTAGGGAAAAATAATAATAAATCTTGTTTTTGATTACATTGTTTGTTTAACACCTAATAAAATAATCTGTACTTGGTTTCATAATAAAATATCAAAATTCGACTAAAAAATCACCCTTTTATTTGGATAACAATTTGGAAGCCTTGGAGCTCCCACTCCTTTGGAGGCCTCCAGATCTCTAAATCTGGCATTGAGTGTTGCCATTCAACTTGACAACAGGCAGAAGTGATGACTTCTATACTGATTTGACGATATAATTACTTTAGAATTATAGAACACTAGGTACCTACTATAGTTTCGTTGATAATAACTCGTGAATCTTGGTTTGGATTTTTCAATTTTAGCAGATTTTGAATAAGTATAGGGACTTTAAAATTTAGCAAGACCATTCGTCACAGACTGAATCATAGATTTAGGATGTAAAATGGCGTTTACAGTAGATTGGCAATGTAGTGATCAAGACGAGACCAAAAACCAATTACAGTAGTGTGCGTGTTTTGTGAATGTGTGCGTGGCGCATAGAGCTTGCTGCACCATGCACCGCCTAATACTTCGACTATCGATAACACTTTGTTTGACGCTAATATAATAGTGATTATATTCTAACAAAATAAAAAAATAAATAATTAATAATCATTTAATGATATCACACTATTTATATCAACATTGTTTTAGTAAGTTATGACACATTACAATATTTAAAGTTTGCTTAAATTCCAGTTTGGAAATCAATATGTCGTTACTTACGAAGTGAAATGCTTTAGTTAATTTATAAGACATGTCATTAGAATTTTTTTTTGCTTTCATTTGAACGATTGTCATGTAGCCACGACTATATTAAAAAAATAATTTGGCAAAGATTGAAACTGCAGCTTCAATTAAAATTATCACTCCAAAAACGTTCTAAATAATCCAATAAATCATTAAAATCCAACAGTGGCCATATCATAGTTGTTTAGCGCCCTCATATCTGTTGGATTTTTTTTAGGTTCGAGATATTTTTTCATAAATAAGTACAACTAAAATGCACAAAATGAACCTCAATATTAGGTAGTCACAACAAAGCTACAAATGTTTCAATTGAAAGGAGAGTTAATTCGTGTTTGGGACCTTCTAAACCAAAATTGAGACAAAAGTGGCTCCAGTCTGTGAAAAGGCATAATCATTATGGTCCAAATGATGCAATTCCTATATACTGTCATTAAAACTGCCTCGGTGGTCCTCTTTCCCCTAGTTAGTAGTTAGCCATAATATACTATCTGTCGCGAAGGCAACGGTTCTGTGGTGATAATATGAAGATATTTTTCCATTTTCCCGAAGTCCATCACTAGATCACAATTTTTTACTATGGCAGTATATTATTTCAAACATAAATAGAATTTTCAAAATCGGTTCACAATTGACGGAGAGATCGGAAAACAGACATAAAAAAACATAACAACCGAAACCCAACATAATATCTCCTATTTCAGAAGTCGGTTAAAACTTAAAATTACGAACATCACGAAAGTTGTATGGAACCTATGCCGCGGCCGGTTACCTATTACACAATAAAAAAATCGATAAGTATTATCGATAATAGTAAGACTCTATATTTAAAAAGTGGTGTTAAAAATAGCGGAAATTCACATTATTGATATTAATTTAAATTGTGTGTAATAATAAATGTGATAAAACACTATAATTTTTCCTATCTAATTAAGTATAAAACTTTTGTAGCCGTTTTAAAACAAGGCATGTGGAGAGCAAAACATATCAGTCCTACATAAGTGTAAAAAGTATAATTTTGTGAGTTTCTTTTTTAGATGTGTTACATCCTGGTACAGAACAGATAACCATAATAACTATCGTCTATTCGATACAAAAGGAGACGTTCAAAAAATGTATGGAGCCTGGGATTAAAATAATTGTAAATTTGAACAGCAATCTAAGTTACATATGTTAATAGAGCATAATTAATTAAATTTTTTGGTGTATTTAAAATAATTTTACACGCCCCCGTTTTTTTAAAAATTGAAATTGAAAATAAGAATCCTTAATGCAATATTATGATTATTGCAATTGGCAACCCCATGGCCAAATGACAATTGAGCAACCAAAAAAAATAAAATTATTTAGAACACTGTCAATCAAACTGATCAATGACAATGACATCATGACGTTTCCCGTAATTATATTTTTTTCCACGCGTTTTGTTATTACACTAATAAGATAACAAATATTTTTCGTCATAATTACATTAAACTGCAGCTAGAATAATATTACAAAAAAAATTATTGACGTGATTGCAATATTTATACTGCTTAGGAAACGGATAATTAAAGGTAATGTGCGTTTTGTTTTTCTATTACATTTTTTAGATTTTTACAAAAATGGTTGCTCCTAAAATTCGTGTTTAGTTAAATTCTAAAAGCTTATTAAATAAGCCTTCTAATGAGGTATATCACATTGGTGTTCAAAATTCTATCCCACTTTTGACCTCTCCTTTGGGTAAATTAAGCACTGGGTTCCAAGCTGGTGGTATATTCTAACCATTTTCTCTGTTAAAATTAGGATGTTTTTTTAATTTCAATAGCTTTGCGGGCCATTCTTGGTAGGAACCGGTTTTGTTTGACAAGAACCTGTGTTTTATCAAATCTCAGGTAATGGTTGGGGCCTTTTTGAGTATGTTCACACACTGCAGATTTCGTCGAGCGTTGATGTTTTACGTCAGCTATGTGTTCTTTTACGCGGGTCCCTATACTTCTCAATCTACTTCTAATTTAGAATCTATAGTGATGCCTAAAAAAATGGAGGACCTAACAGAGTCCAACTCATTAACGTTATTTTTAACATTTGTATTTGCCTGTCTTACATCAGGCATGGAAAACTTTATCACTTTAGTTTTCTCATCATTGAGTAAAAGATTACCAATAAACCACCTTAGAGAGTGCGTTTTTACTTTGTCATAATTGCTTAGTTGTCGGTTAATTTTAAATGTCAATGAAGTGTCATCAGCAAACAACACAATCTCATGGCTGTCATTAACATAATAAGGTAAGTCATTAATATAAACTACGAACAGAAAAGGGCCGAGAATCGATCCTTGAGGTATACCCATGGGGACTCTTGACCCTGAGGACTTAGTTCCATTGACATAGTCCCCGATACTCCGCAAGGCGCCAGGCGCCATAAATGTTTGTTTAAAATAATAATCACATCTTAACGAAAAAAATGCGTATATCTTATTGCCGTTCGCGTAATATTGGACATTTGGGGTCAAATATTTAGGTACGAACATATTTTATTATTTCAGACGACAAAAAGCGGTGCTATAAGTTAAAATGTATGTTTATATCCGTGTAGGTATATGAATTTGTGTACAAGTTTGTGGTATCCTCTCGTAAATTTACTTAGGAAGGTAGCTGCATTGTAACTACATATTTACAGTAGCTGCATTGTATCTACATAATTACGTAAAGTTTTTACATAAATCACTTTTCCCTGCCTTTCAAAATAATATTATTATCTGTGGTTTGATATTTTGTGATGGATCTACTTTTGCTTAATTTTAAATATGAAGTTAGCTACGAGTCCAGTCCTATTCTTATTTGAAACGCATAGTATAGTCGATGGGTGGTCCTTAACCACTCCAGTAGGCTAATTCTCATAATTTCTTGACGCGCCGATCTAGTTGCGGTGCAGTTGCAATCAAGTTTAAGTCTTAGTGCAAAATGGTATTCTTCCTTCCTCTTTTAATTATGGCCTCTGCAGAAATTATTCCGCAATTGTAATTGTCATTTAAATAACACATACACTAAAGCGCTCGCGTGACGCGAACTTGACGCGAGCGTATCTGACAGCGGTTGTCAAAATTACGAGAATATGAAAAGAGTTGTTTTAATCGAAACTTTGCCACTGCACTGCAACTGAACTTATTAATTACGTGAATTAGCCTACAGAATGGCATAGTGCGATACATCGATTTTACGTATGTACACAAAAGCAGACATTGAGTGTCGATTTGTATTCAAGAGGCATTAATCTTCTAGATCTAATATTCTAATGCTAATCTTCTATGCTGAACTGATGTTTCATTGTCCCCAGACGCATAGCCAGATCGATCGGTGCAACAGCAATGAGGATGGACACCACGTCAGCGTATTCCGCGGCGGCTGCCGAGCGACTCAACTACAAGAACATATACGGAGTGTTCTACTCAGACTTGGATTACGCACCGAAACCAGAAGCACCGCATCTAGAAGCTAGAGTTTATATCAAAGAATTGTAAGGTAAGTGTTGAAATAAATACACATCAATGGCGAAGGGTGGAAATCTGAAAAAGGGAAGCCGGAGCAAAAAAGTTCTTACTAAGAAAATAATATCTCTTCAATACAGTCACTTAAGTTTCTATGGCGACCACAACCATTATATTATAGGTACTTATTTTTGATGCCATTTAAAACTTTTACGCGTTACATAATTTTAAAGAAGTAAACGATATCAATTCCATAAGGGAAGCCGATTAATCGGCGTCTATGGACTCTTTGCCATTGCTACACATTATACCTAAATTAATTCGTACCTGATTATTAACTGAATATTGACTGAAATTAAGGTAATGTGTTTTCTAAAGGCTCTCTAACGAGCTACCACTGTCCTACTCAGTGTTTGTGACGGAGCACGGTTCCACACTTCCACTACATCGCGACACGACATGTCTAATAATTTTTAAACATTATAAAAATATGCCACTAGTGAGCAGCAATGAGAATGTTGCTCGTTAGCGAGAGGCCTTACAAATGGAAACGAAATTTTTTGTCCTACACCAATCGCTCTCCGAGCTCTCTACAGTTATTGCAAGACATACAGGGTGGCCTATTTAGATCCGTCAGTATTTGGGCAGTTCTTGTTTTATACCTATATTTAGATTCGAAGTTCTGTTTTTAGGAGCTATTGCATTGATTTCATTGACAAGGAAAACTGCATTCATACCTTCTATACAATAAAAAAACCTTTTACTTGGTTCGGGAATCGAACTCAACCGTATTTTTATAACTGTATAAATGCAGTTGTTCTTGTTATTAAACCGTTGACAAAAGACATTTCCATACTGACCAATTTAAATGGGCCACCTTGTATATTGTTACTTACCATACTTAAGTAACTAATATTTCGTTTTTTGTTTCAGGATTAAAAGAAGCTATAACTATAACAATCAAGAATCTCAAGATACGATAAAACCGTTATCCTGTAATTATAAGATCGATATAATTACTACACTGTAGGTGATGCATGATAATTTGCACAAATTGTCCTTCGTTAGGATTATAGCAATTTTCTTTTGCATTATTCATGTATCAATAGACGTGTATGTTACTATGAAAACATTATTATTTAAGTATCAAATAGATTTTTATCACCTGATAACGACAAAGAAAATGTAAAAAACTCAGTGATTATAACATAAAAACTGATTATTGATCTTTATCTCCCCGATAACCAGGTAGCGCGTTAGGTTATGTTTAAATTTTATACATTGACAGCATTATTTAAAAAGGCCAAATTGGAAGTTGCAATAAATAAACAATGCAGCCTGATAAAAATAAATAGCATCACTTCCGCCTACAACATAAATGATTGCTATTATAAAATCAACAGGCAATTTATTGCAAAAAAAAAAACAATACTAAAAATATTATGTATGTTTTATATTCTTATATTTACAGAAGTACTGTTAAATTACCATAGTAATTAGACGATTGTAGTTTATATTTCTAGGAATTGTAAACCTTGAAAAGTTAATTTTTTTTTTAGTATAAATCATGTTATGAAACATAAAAACTTCTGTCAAATCTGTTCTTGCTTATAGTTTTTAAACATGTACTAGTGTTGAAGTAGTAGCTTAACCAGCAAGTAATCTTGCCTTTTATTTGATTTAAATAGTCAATTCTCATGTTCCAAAAGTGAAAACTGAAAAGTCGTGAAGACCTATTTATATGAGGCTAGCCTTTAAACTATCTACGTATTGAATTATATTGTATTTATTAAGTTTAAAAAATTACAATTATTTTTACGTATAATTATTTTCAAGTGAACAATTGTATCAATTAGATTGTATGTAAATATTGTAACAAATTTTATCCTAATAAATTTACCTGTGGAAATATTTATTTTATTGACCTCTGTGTGGAAGTTGGTCGAAGGAAAAGTAAGAACATCGACACAATCTATCTGTAGCTGTAGCGAACATTTGGCGGCAATATGTGTCAATCGTCGACGGTTGGGCCGTTGTAAAGGCCATAGTTAACTGTTTCACAGTTGGCATTTAAGGCTCATACATAATATAACAAAAACTAGTGAGCTGGGTTAGAGAGGTAGGTAGGCAAATAAAAGGATAATAAAATTGGCCGATCTTCTTTAAAACAGCGGTCAATAACAAGTATCATAGAGAATTTAGGAAATTATTCTTTCTTTACTTTTGGTCCTTCGAGTGGAAAGCACTTTCCTGCCAGTTCAAAACAAAAGGCTTCAACAAACAGAAAGCGTTTTTAACATACGACAAAGCTTTAAAGCGTCCCAGCCTAGCGTCGCGCTTTACGGGGTAACAGGTAAATACCTATACTTTGCCACGTGATAGTACTCATGATTAGAAACAACTTTTTAGAGACTAGTCACGCTATTAGCGCCGCATTTTAATGTACTGACCATGCTTACAAGACTTGTCAAATAATGAGAGCACGCATCGCTCTGTCATGTCGCAGCGTCGGGATGCGTCAACGCACGTTAATAATACCTACGCTTTCTATTTAACGTAGCTTTGGTCCACTAACAAATATTACAATATGCAGTAAAGTACACGTGAGGAAGTAGGTAGGTATTCTACAAACAATACAGCTTAAAACGGATTACGTAATCGATTACGGCACTATATTAACATATAGGTACCTACACTGCGACCGCTAGCGTAATCGTCTTAAATGGTGTATTTTTATCTTTCGCGCTTGTAATGTAAATGTTTGTAATGCTAATGTTATGAACGCTCCTAGCGTTCATAACATTAGCATTATCTAGTCGCCCGCGCCGAAACACGGTTCGATTTGCTTGCGGTCATTATTTAAATTAAATTAATTTTGAATTCCAAGTAATTAAACATTAAGTAGGTACCTATCATTACTTATAGAACTTGTTTTGAAGTGGGTTGAAGTGAAACGTGTGTATGCGATTATTAAACGAATATACATTAGTTTTGGACTAGACTGTAATAGTTTGCTGTAAGGTAAGGCTTTCTCCTTTCCATTTACTCGGTACTATCTTATTTATTTTAGGTACCTATCACCTTATCAGATATTAAACTGCTACTGAAAACGCACCTATGCAAACACCTACACGCACGCACGACAGCTATAGTCAAAACCTAACGCAAGTTAGATTGACTAAGGTGGTCGTCTGAATAACAAACATATCGAACTATGGCAAACAGTAGGTACAAATAAAGCATTAATAAGTAGGTACATAACCTAGCAGTCTTTAAAGCATGTGCTAAAATGCCATCAAGTGGCTACTGGCATTATTTTTATGCATACTTAAAAATATCAGTCCAGCCGGTTTTTACAAGACGATGCATATTTATATTTTAGCTTAACAACAGCGTTTCTGGCAAGGTACCTACCAATTATCACTATTATGTGGTGTTTACTTAAAAGTAATTGTTGCATTGTTAATACCTAGCCCTTATATATGTTGTTATACTTACTAAAAACTAAATGTAAACAATTGTTGGTGAACCTTAATAAATAAATAGATATATTATCATTATTATACGAGAGTTAACTGGCATGTGTATGGTATCGTAGGCCTTATGGAGGTACCTACCACTTCGCATTGAAGTATTATCGCTTGCAAACGTCAATTAAATTATTATGTGGTTGCTATAGTAGAAACAACTTAAGTAAAATCAAAATGTATCTAATGTAATAGGTAGGTAATTATTACTTTCCTGAAAAACAGTGTAGGATTATTAAGCGACCGAATTATCGACAAAACATTATCACGTAGACGAATGCATTGAGGTACGTACTTACTTATCTACCGTAAAGTATAAGTAGGTATGTAATGTACTTATACATCGCTTATCGTTTTCAGAATAAACAATGGCCCATCAAGATTATGAGATCAAACCTATGGTCGAGGGAGATATTGAAAACGTGATGGATTTACTGCGACGGTGAGTTTGAAGGTCTAACAGTCTAAAAAACTTAGATTAGCTGAACCAATGTTAAGATAAATACTATTACCTATAATAGTCTCCTTGAATGTGTACCACGTATAAAATGTCACCCTGGAAAGTAGCAGGCGAATCTGTCAGTAACTAGTTAGGTAACCCAATAGCGGATATAAATAAAAATTGCTACCGTGCATAGATGTACCTACTTAAACCAAAATATAGAGGGAGTAGGTTTCTACTCCTGAAATAGTAGTCACTAGCAGCAGGATTTTGTTAATAGTCTATCGCTTCATTTCCAGGACATTTTATATTGACGAACCGCTAAACCAAACTGTAGACCTGTACAGCGACGGCACCAGCCCCGAGCTGGACGACTACTGCATGTCTTCTATGCACGAAGGTCTATCGTTTAAGGCTGTTGACAAAGACGGCAATGTCATTGGAATACTTATTAATGGCATTTGTCCATTGAAAGAGGTTTGTAATCAAGACTTGGAAATTCTTAAATCTATTTTGTCAGACTTAACCCACCACTGCGATTCCGCCTCTGCTACTCCTGCTAGCCAGGATCGATAGCGGCGCCGTGAAGAGACTCGAGATTTGAACCCAGCCAAGTTCCTGGGCACCTAAACTGTCTTGGAACCCGCACTTAATCAGAAACATAATAGGAGAAGTTGAAGAAATTTGGTTGTACATTGTATTATCTAGGCAGTACTATAACGTGTAGTGAGCTTAACTCCTCGAAAGAACTGTTAGAAACAGTCTCTCTCAAGATAAGGACTCTCAAAAAGTTGGTAGCATTTTACACAAACCCACAAATCGCGCCCAAAATTCGTTTTACTTTACGTTTTCTAAGTGAAAAAGTCACACTTAATAGTGTTACTCAAAAGTACACAGAAGGACTGATGTAACGACCTATGTAAGTCAGTACATACTCGTATTTTATTTTGGCATACATTTTCAGGACGAGAACGGCAATGACTTCTTAAGCTTAGCGCAGAGATGTAAAAACCCAAAATTTCAAAAGATTCTATACATTTTGGCACAAAGGGAGTCTGGTGCTAGATTATGGGAGAAGTACCCTGAAGACAAAGAGCTGGTGGAAGTCAAGATCGCTGCTACGGACCCAAAGTGGAGGCGAAAAGGGATTATGAACAAACTGCTGGAAGAGACTGAGTAAGTATGATCTCTATCTAAATATACAAAAGAAGAAACTGACTGACTGACATATCATCGCAGAGCCCAAACCGCTGGGTCTGGAGACTCTAAATTTGGCACATAGGTTCCTTATGGGGTCTAGGGGTGCACTAAGAAAAGATTTTTCAAAACTCACCCTTTAAGGGGGTGAAACGGGGTTCCAAAGTTTGTATGGAGAAACAAGATTAGTGAGATCAATTTCGCGGGCGAAGCCACGGGCAGAAGCTAGTACTCTATACAGGAATAGGTACCTACTTTTGGACAAGTGCGCAACGTTGAGAAAATAGACTAAAACAAATTTTAATAAACACGTATTTTGTATTTTTATAGGTCTTAGTACAATAAATGAAGTCTTACAATTTTTTTTTTGTGATGACCTAACCCAATCAGCCGGAAGAGCCACTTCGCATTCAAGTATTATCGCTACGCAAGTAGTTTCAAGCGTCTGTATTGTACGGTGGTTTACTGATCCTTGGTATAGCATATTAGAATACTTAGAAGTCATAATTTTTAATTACATTTCAGAAAGTTGACCAAAAGACGAGGCATCAAACTACTGCGAATGGACACATCGAGTGCCTACTCCGCGATGACAGCTGAAAGGCTTGGATTCACCTGCATGTACTCAGCCCCTTACACCGACATCAAGTTGGATGGACGTCCTTTGATTGTGCCAGAACCACCTCATGACACTGACAAAGTGTTTATCAAAGTCATTTGAAAGACAATTTTATCATAACACAGACTGAACGCAACGTTATAAGGAAAACTATGTATCGAATATAAATTAGGTATTAATTTTTTGTCTATAAAATGTCACTGAGAGTTGCTCAATAAAAATATGCATCTATGATATTATGATAAATTGCACTAATAAATAAATATGGAATTGAAAAATTAATTTTGATAATTTTAATCGCCGTTGTATAACAAGGGCGTACAAAACTCACCATCACGAGTTCATACAAACTAGCCATAGGATACCATGAAGTTTATTCCATAATCAACCCTGAATTGCCTGTATTATTAAAAAAGAAAAGCTAACAGAACGAAACATACCTGAACGCTTAAGATTTCAAGTTCTACAAGTTCCAAAATGGCGGCGATGATAAGGCAGCAAATTTCATATACTTACAAAACCTGTTATCAATACATCACTACCTACTAATAAAATCCAATAATTATAATTACACGTGTATTGCTTTTTTTATTTATAATCTCGTTCACTAGTTGGTAGCGTTCACTACCAATGCCAATAATCAACGAAGCCCTGAAACACACACTTTATTAATAACAACAATTCACTTACTAGAACATCACTGATTTAATTATATTTATTATAACGGAATAAAAATTCACCTTTTGCTCATCTTCTGGGTGAGACCAATTTTCGCTGGACTGCGACACGCCCGACACTAAATCTGCGAACATCACTTCACTGGTTTCTCTGAAATATATATAACAAAATTCATTTAATAGCGGCTGCCCTATGACATGATATATAAGTACCTACCGAAATTCGGTCGGTTATTTCAAACACATTTCTCCTCTTATACATATGTATTGTAACAATTACTCAAATCTCATTTCTCTATGACGGGTATCGATTGAAAGAACCTTAGTAGTATGTAAGGCCTTATTTCTACTAAGCGGCTAGTCGCAGTTGGCTGGATGCGCGCGATTTCTTTTTGTTCAGATAAGTATATACTTACCAATTTCTATTGACGCGACGACCGCAAGTCGGCAGTCGCCGCGACTGCAAAACAACACGTGACTTATGTAGCCCCGCGCGACTTCGACATAAATTTTGAAAATGAGCTTCTTAATAAAGACTAGTAGAGGGCGACCAGTCGCACACTCAGTCGCTTAGTGAAAATAGGGCCTAGATCTTGAAATCATGTTTACCATCACGACGACCTTATTTTACGCTTTACTAATTACTAGTATATGATTACGTACGTACAATACCAAACGTATGCTCAAATCTATATAATCTAATGAATAAATCTACAGAAATAAACTACATACACATTTTCAAATATTATATTATTATAAATTGTATCTATTACACTATACATTCAAGTCAATAGACAGTTTTATATACAAATATGTACTAAAAGGAGGTAGCTCAAATATCCCCGTTGCAAATATTTAAAAAAAAATCTCCAACGAAAAACTATTATTAGTCTTTGTCGGTCATACATAATTTTACTAATTAGTGGACACACATAGAAAATATACCAATGTTGGTCAAATATTAAGTAAGGGGATCCACAAATACCATACGAGTCAAAAGATATACAAACATATAACAACTTTTACTCTGTCTACAAGGTACTGTTAACAAAAAAATCTTATTATTGCTTGCGTTACCCATAAAGTAACTTTCACCCGCAGCTTCGCTGGGTGGTACCTGTTTCGCCCCCTAGAATGTAAATTTCTAAAAATCCTTTCTTAGTGCACCCCTTCTATTTAATTTACTAATGTATCTCATTGCAATTATAAAGCGCAGCAATATTAAGATTTCATTAAGGATTTATCGACTCCTCACGTCCAAAGATCTACATTGCAATATGTACAAACATAGCTACGTCATATGAGTGTAAAAATCACTTTTTTTCATTTGCTAAAGCTTGGCCCATCGATGCAGTCGCAACGGTCGGGTTCGCTGCAGCGACTATCTTGTCCATTAATAGACGTGTCTGCAACTATAACACAAAAAAAAGCGTTAAGTAAGAGGGGAATTTTAGTAATCATCTTTTGGAAATACTGCAAATGTGAATAAAAAATGGTTTGTGGCTGTAATAGTTATTTGAATCAACAGAAATAATATTTACTTTTTAAATTATTTTTTCATTTTTTAGCAGTAGTTTTATTTTTAGTAGTACTTGTATAATCTATTAGCTAATAAAAGAACATAATAGATACTGTTCAATTCGATTTATTTTTAAGATATTTTTGGTATTTCATGTGTCATGTTATTTCATAAATTCCAGGCTAGCTTCGTATCTTCTCTTTACATAGTATAAAATAAAGTGAAATCGCTTTCGCTGTCTGTCAGCAAAAAACTAAAAAACTGCTGAACGAATTTTCATGCGGTTATTACGAATGGACAGAGTGATCTATGAGGAAGGTTTGGGTGCATAATTTCTACCCGTGCATAGCTGAAGCGGGTCACTGTTTAATAATATTCAAGATTTTTTTTATAAAAGGTAATTATTAAATCTTTTTGCTGTCTGTACACAATAATGTTAAAACAACTATAGACTTTTATTACTCCGTAAAGACGACCAACACATACGAGTGAGAACTTCAACTAAACAGTACACTGGATAACGAAGCCCATGCAAATCTAATCTTGTTTTTGAATAAAACAATTCTGCACCCTTCTGAAGGAAATTGATTGCGAGTGTGTCTAAATAACTCACTCAAACACTAATCGAATTTGGTTTTTACAAGGTAATTATTTTTGTAACTCGTAATATAGTTGATAGAAGAGTCGTGCCCAGCAGTGGGACACTAAAAAAAGGGTTAAAGTGGAAGGTAATTACGTCAATGACCAACACAAAATCACCTCATTTCCATTAGCATTGGCGGCTGCCCGGACCCTCTCCAAATCTTCTGCGATTCGCATTGATTTTTCCTGAGCTTGCCTATGTTGAGCGACGTACATATTTCTGCAATAAATCAAGGTAATAAACTATTAAGCAACAGCTATTTAGTGACCTACTGTGGGCTAGCTTTTTTTTAGGTTGTACTTTAGGCCTTGAGCTATAGACATTGGGCGAGTGTAGAGAATTATTTCATTTGTCAAAGAACTCCTTTCGTAACCAAATCGTAAAAGCGCTCATCAGTGGTTAACAATTAATTGTTAGTCTTTACACTATTTACTTTTAGTTTTTATTATATAGTTGTTTGTTTTTGGATTTTATTATATTTAATTTAGTTTTATTTTGTCTAGATGAATGTCGTGAAACTCTGTAATTAGCTTAAGATTATGTAATAGCCATACTACACATGTACTCATACAAAAAAGCCGTTGAGTTTCCTAATAAATAAATAAATAAATAAATTCAACATGTTCTCAAATGTTTAAAGTGAAATGTTTGCTGAGATTGATACTATGTTATGACAAAACAATAACTCGTAAGTTAAATCATTACAGCTTTCAAATAAAAACTATTGAAATCAGTCAATCCATTTAGGCCCCCCCTACATTGCAACAACACATGTACACATTTACACGATTTTTTTTTTCAATTTGGATCAGTAATCAGTTTTATGTTATTGACGGCAATAAGGCCAGCGCCTTATCTACCACTTAGGTATATTAACGCGTTTCTTTGAAGCCTTTTCCTGGTTGGAGATGGGTTTAGAAGCCCAGACGCTAGTTCATTTGGGTGAAAAGACAAGCGCTCCAGATGTTTGCTAGTGAATTTCTTGATTTCAACATCGACTGAGGGAATGTCTAAGTAATTGTGGATCTCTTCAGTTTTAGTAAACCACAAACTTATAACACCCCTTTATTGTCAGGGGTTAAAAAAGTGGTTCAGAGAGTGGAATGGGAATGATCATTGTGCTTTGAGAAGTTTTTAACCTTTGAGTGCATTTGGTACTTTGATTATGCATATTAAATAGTTTACACATCAAACCCGCCAACCTGTCGATACAGTCCGGCGCGGCTTGATGTTGGCGACATTATTTCAAAAGAATCAAGTATACGACTTACAACCGCGCGAGACGCCTTGCGATTTGTAGCAACTGGCCATGTCCCAGCATTGCCTTGCCGTAACCGAGTCGATCTGTGGTTATGTGCTTACGTAAGGTTGACGCCTGGTATCCGATAAAAAATTTGACGATATTTGGGGTGTAGACAGCTTAGTCGCAGTCTAGTGGAAAGTTATATACACATAGGAAATACTTTACCTGATGACAAACATTTGCATTATGAGCCCAAGTAGCGCGACACCAGTACAGATAGCAATTATAGCATAATTAGGGACACGTTTGATAGGTATTCCAGCAAAAGTGCTAGAGCTTTCACTGGTACTCTTCTTGTTTGTATTAGTTTTGCTGTAGTTATCATAGAAGTTGTAATGGTAGCTATATTGAGGCCTGTGGCGTACACTGGAATTGACAAATATATATGTTATATATTAATCATGTAGGTATTTGTTAAACTTCTTAATGTCAAGAAGAGTATTGAAGTACCCTACATTTTATCACATTTAGTTCGTTGCTACCTAGCACTGACTGACAATATACTCGGTTACCTAATTCGATGTTTTATTTACATAATAGTGGCGACGTGTGTTAAATTACGTAAAAATGGAGTGCAAAGCTATAAAATTCAAAGAGTTTGATCCAGGAACTGATATTTGGGACAATTATATCGACAGATTAAATTACTGTTTTGAAGCTAATGGCGTCATACTGGACAATGCAAAACGAGCAAATTTTTACACCATATGTGGAACCCAGGTGTTTGAAACACTTCTTGCACTAATAACACCTAAAAAATCTAGCGAAGTGACATTTAGTGAGATTGTGACTGTGTTAACGAGTCATTATAGTCCTAGACCAAATGAAATATCTGTGTCGTATAAGTTCTATAAACGTGATCAAAAGAAAGGAGAAACAGCTTCAGAATATATAGCTCAGCTACGGAAAATGAGTACTTGGTGTAACTTTCCGGACTTAGAACGTATGCTACGTGACAGATTAGTATGCGGCATGATTGATTACAAACTACAATACGAACTTCTCAAACGGGATAATTTGACTTATAGACAGGTGGTAGATGCTATGGTATCTTCAGAGAGTGCAGTTAGAGATGTCCGCATGATTCAAGAGACATTGAGCAATGTTAAAATCACAAATTCAGATGTATGCGTTCCTACAACATCCAATGTACCAGAACCAATGGATATTAACGCAGTTCAATCCAGAAATAATATAAGATTTTGTTATCGTTGTGGAGATCGTCACGGTGGCAACTGTCGTTTTGCGAAAACTACTTGCAGATACTGTAAGAAGGTTGGACATTTGGAGAAGATATGTATAGCAAAAAAGAAAAATAGTACTAAAGGATTGAACTACACTGAAGACGCGAACAGCGGTTATGATGAACGATTAAATGGAATTTATAATGTCGGTGTTTCCGGGTTACGAGTACCTGCATACGATATTACTGTTTATTTGGACAATATTCCGTTTACAATGCAAGTGGACTCCGGCGCAGGATTTTCTTTAATCAATGAACGCACCTGGCGGCTTCTCAGCGCGACGCGTCGGGCCGCCACACTCGACGCGGCACCCAACAACCTACGAACGTGGACAGCTACGCCGGTGACAGTACTAGGACAGACTACAGTCAACGTTCAATTTAAAGACATTAAGTGTCGTTTACCTGTAATTGTAGCTCGCGGTACAGGGCCGAATTTAGTAGGTAGGGACTGGTTCTCAGCCCTTGATATTAGGGTATGTATTAATTTCGTTCATAAAGATATTGATATAGCTAAAGAAATGATGTTGAAACATGCTGAAGTATTTCAAGAGGGTCTCGGTACTTACACGGGGGATCCAGTAATCATACATTTAAAACCTAATGCTACTCCTAAATTTTTAAAAGCGCGTCCTGTACCTTTCGCTATCAAAGCTAGGGTAGAGAAAGAAATCGACAGACTAGTCACGGAGGGTGTTCTTCGACCAGTTGCTTATTCACAGTGGGCTACTCCAGTTGTACCGGTTATAAAAAAGTCTGGAGATATTAGGCTCTGTGGAGACTATCGCAGTACAGTTAATCAGGCTACCGAGTCCGATACATATCCAATGCCCACTGCAAGTGAGGTATTTGCCACTGTTGCTGGGTGTAAATATTTCACAACGCTAGATTTAGAACGTGCTTATACACAGGTAGTAGTGGATGAAGCCACAGCTAAGTTATTAACATTAAACACATGCAAGGGACTCTACACTGTACATAGATTAGCTTTTGGTGTCAAAGCTTCGCCGGGAATTTTTCAAAGACTCATAACGGCATTGTTAGCCGGTATTCCTGGAGTCGCAGTCCTGATTGATGACATTATAATCAGCGGCCACACGCTGCTTGAGATGAATGAGCGTGTCCATCTTGTTTTGGATCGCATAGCCAAAGCAGGCTTACGCCTTAATGCTAGAAAATGTAAGTTCGCTAGAAGAGTTATAGAATTTTTAGGGTTTGTTATTGACGCTGACGGCATTCACCCAGCGGCCAGCAAAGTGGAGTCGATCATGAAGACCCCCGAACCTAAAAACACTCAACAGTTGCAGGCTTTCTTAGGCTTATATAACTTTTACGAGAGGTTCATACCTCATAAGGCGACGATTCTTGAACCGTTGCATAGATTGCTCGATAAGACACGAAACTGGCAATGGACTAATGTTGAACAAAAAAGTTTTGATTCTGCAAAACTTATGCTATCGTCTGATTTAACTCTTGTGCATTATGATTTAGAAAAGCCACTAGTTCTTACTTGTGACAGTTCGGAGTACGGCGTGGGGGCAGTCCTGTCTCACATTATGGAAGACGGGCAGGAGCGTCCTGTTGCTATGGGCTCTAGGACATTACATGTCCATGAGCGTCGGTATTCACAGCTTGATAAAGAGGCTACGGCCATTTTGTTTGGTGTCCTAAAATTTCATAACTACCTTATGGGGCGTCCCTTTTTAATCGTCACCCCGTCATAAACCCCTCGTGGGGATATTCGACCCTAAGAAAACTATGCCCAATATATTATCACCACGGTTAACTAGAATTTCCATTATATTGACATCATACGATTACAACATAGTTTACAAACCGGGACAGCAGATAGGAAATGCAGATGGTTTAAGCCGATGGCCACAACCAGTGCCAGAGCAACCAGAACAAGAACTCTGTGACATCTTGCTCATGGCGGAAACTCCAAAAGATTTTCCTATTAACGTAGAACAGTTAAAAAACGTGACTAAAAAGGACAAAATTTTATCAAGAGTAATTCATTACGTGCTGCGTGGTTGGCCTAACAGAGTAACAGATTCAGAGCTGCGTCCTTATTTTCTACATCGAGCAGAACTATCTGTACATGAGGATTGTCTTCTATTGGGCTCTCGAGTAGTAGTGCCACCACCTCTCCGTGAGGCAATTTTGCATACTTTACATAAAACGCATAGTGGTATTGTACTTACTAAGGCATTGGCCAGGAGCTACATTTGGTGGCCTCAGCTAAACGAAGATATTGAAAGATTAGTTAATAGTTGTAACAAATGTTTGGAAAATCGACATATGCCACCTAAAACAGGTTACCAGTGGATAGTACCTACTAGGCCTTGGTCTCGTATAAATATTGATTTTGCTGGTCCTTACCAAAATAAATATTTTCTTATTGCGGTAGATGCATATTCACGATGGCCAGAAGTTTTTGTAGTTCCCAATATGACATCTGCTACTGTGGTACGAAATCTCAGAAATTTATTCGCTATTCATGGTCTCTGTGAAACGTTAGTGTCTGATAATGGTACCCCATTTGTCTCTAATGAAATGACACAGTTCTTAAATGCTAACGCGATTCGACACATTACTACAGCACCTTACCATCCATCAACCAATGGTTTGGCTGAAAGAATGGTACAAACAGTTAAAGACAAGTTACAGAAGCTAGATAACATGTCGTGGGATGTGAAAATACCTAATATGTTACTAGGGCTACGTACGACACCATGCTCTTCCACAAATAAGAGCCCAGCAGAACTTCTAATGAATAGGAGATTAAGAACACTACTAGACACCATACATCCAGATAACACATCTAACAGAAGAATAGAACAACAGATCAGACATAACACAGAACAGACACGCAGGGACACAAATAGTGGACAAAGGGTTATGTACAGAAACTTTAGCAGAGGACCGCGTTGGTTACCAGGTACTGTTATGAACAAAAGAGGTCCCTCTAGCTATGAAATAACTACTAAGGATGGAGCTATAGTTAGCAGGCATATTGATCAGATCATAAATAGGAAATGTTCAAGTGATGATGCGCAAAAGGAGACATTGGTGGAAACGGAAACGAGATATGAAGAAAACATAGGAGAAGAGGAAGTTGCAGAGGAAGAACAGCCAGATACAATTATTGAGGATTCTAAAGACCAAGATGGTCAAGAGACAATTGAGATTCCCAGTCCAGAAAAATGGGCTGAAATGTTAGGGATACCTAGCGGGGCTGAGACTAGTTATGCAGGCGGTAAACTAAAACATAGACTTAATATTCACTCCAAGTTATCACCTTATGGTAGGCCTGATACTAATAACTTTATTAATTAAGATTTAATATTTTGTCTAACTTTAACAGTTTGTATCACTGTTGTATGTATTACTACTGTAGATACTCTAGTTACTAGTTTATTACTATGTTTATGTTATATAGTCAATAGGTAGAATTGTTTGTTCTTTTGAATATGTATAAGTATATTTTGGTTTGCTTTTGTTTAATTTGTTTAGGCATACTTAGGGGGAAGGTATGTTATATATTAATCATGTAGGTATTTGTTAAACTTCTTAATGTCAAGAAGAGTATTGAAGTACCCTACATTTTATCACATTTAGTTCGTTGCTACCTAGCACTGACTGACAATATACTCGGTTACCTAATTCGATGTTTTATTTACATAATAATATACATGAGACAACCTTTTAATAAAAATTCTTAACATTGGCAAAAGGAAGAAATGCATTGCTTTCAAAGTATGAATTTTGGGGTTTAATTTAAAAAAAAATTATAGCGTGACAAAACAAGATTCACTGTATTAACACTAAATTATCTGACCATCTCACAAATCCAACTTAACATTCGCTATGCACTGGTGACACTACATTGGCAGCATTGATTTGTGGCAAACAGTTGTACAGCCAGAACCAAAAACATGTTAAAATAGGCATTTGTGTGGATAGACACTGGTAAATTTATCTGTCAAATGTTGTGGTTTAAGGAATCAATAGGTATTTCAAAAATTTATAGTATTGAAATCTTAGACAATGAGAAGATAATAAGCTTAGTTTTCAAAGATTTGCCACTGAATGAAAGTTATAGAGTACTTTACAATACTTACTTATATGAGACATGTGTTTTATACACATACGGATGGCCCGACAAGCCACTAGAATTATATGTTCTTATTGTACTGTCATACTGAGCACGACTTCCAGGCTTACTCAGCACATTATAAGCTTCTACTATCCGGACAAATTGATCCTGTGCTTGCACATTTTTATTTTTGTCTGGATGATACTGTAATATGAAAATAGACCTTTGTAATGTCCCATTTATACGTGTTGAAGGGAAACTAGAGATTAGAGCAGCGGTGGAGCAGCGGTGGCGCAGCGGTACGGGCCTCGCCTTAGAAAAATAAGGTCGCGGGTTCGAATCCTGGTCGTGCCCACACATCTTTGTGTGAATTGTTTCATCTCCGCTGCTCAATATCGGTGAAGGAAAACATCGTGAGGAAACCGGCATGTCTAAGAACTAATCATTCAAGGACATGTGACATGCACCAACCCACACTTGGCCAGCATGTGTGGATTAAGGCCTAAACTCTGCCCAGCAGTGGGACACTAAAAGGGGTTGAAGTGAATGTCCCATTGCATTAATAAGATGTTGAGGAAACAATGTTTAATTTTTCAACATACTTATAGTAGTACTTATCTATCTACTTGTAAAGTGTGTTTTACCTGTTGGTAATCAAAAATTAAAAATAAATTTTAAAAGTTAGGATTTCTTCTACAATGATAAACAACAATTAGATAACATCTCTGAATTGGTAAGATAGTTGAGAGAAGACTCGTGCCCAGCAGTGGGACACTAAAAAGGGTGGAAGTGAAGATAACTTCTGGCTGGTTACCTAATGTATACTACATACATCGGGCTGGTCACCTAATCCATACATAAAACGCTAGTTTGTTTGCTTGCTTGGTTAAACATGCTATTCTCAGGGACTACTGGTCTGATTTGAAAAATTCTTACACTTAGATAGCCCATTTATTGAGGTATGCTATACGCTACTCTTTATCCCACTTGGTACAGTAAAAATGTAGTTCACGCAGGCGGAGCCGCGGTCGGAAAGCTAGTACAAAATATAGACCGAAAAGGTATGTATGGCCAAAAGTTATACATTCTCTAGCTAGTTACCTAACACAAAAATAAAGACCAAAAATGTAAGCTCCAAATTCTTACCGCCTTGCTCAGTGATATAAACGCTTCCTTAATTTCTTTGTCTGAACAATTGCTTCGTAAATTAAGAACATCGTAGTGAGTTTTTCGTTTAGCACTGTAAACAAAAAGTAAAAATATTTTTAAGCTATTCCGTCCCGTCAAGCAACAGCTGACATGCTATGCGAAAATCGTACATACCTGTTAAATCTTAGTAACGTATAAAAAGATTTTATATTAGTTCTACGTGTAAGAAAAAACATTACTATTAAATTACTCTTGAATTTCGAAAGGGATGCATGTTAATAATTTTATTTACGGATTCTAATTTCGGCCAAAATAAAATAAATGTCATGTAACATCACATCAGTCACCCGTCACAGTGGTGACAGAGTGACACACCCATCATCACAGTCTCTGGCTGGTCGCTGGTCTTGTTTCTGATAGCCATAATGTCAACGTCATCTTCGTGTCAACATTAGAGATGGGCAATGTACTTATGCCAGGCGGGCAAATAAGGAAAATTTCCAGCATTTTGAGCATAATTTTTTTTTTCGTAGGGTAAAAAAAATTGTGACTATTTACATAATTATACCGTATTTTTATGTTGAAAATTAAAGGTAAAATTAAAAAAAAAGTGGATCTGGTTATTATAGAAGCATTTAGTTAAGGTCATTGCGAAAATAAGTTGCAATTTTTTTTAAAAAGCATTTAACATTTTTATAACACCAATACAGAGTCAAAAATCTCTAATATGTAATAAATGCTTGGTAATCACAGATGTAATTATTATAATCACAGTTGTAATATAATGGCATTTTGTTTTCAATGAAACCATTTATTGCGAGATCTAGGATAGTAAAAAAATAATTTGGCATCTGGGAAACATTAATAAAAACATTTTTAATAAGAACATTTTACAGTTATACGGGTTTAATTTTTGTAGTCACTAGAACCAAACATATTTAGAGCAAAAAAGTACATGACAATATTGTTTTCACAATGACGAAAGTAAAAAAATATCCATAATATGAAACAAAAATAAGTTGCCAATATAAATTTGGTTTTGATAAAAAATATTTTAAAGTAATTAAAAATCACTCAGAACATAGTTTAGACTAGCCCACGAGACCAATATGAAATTAAGGTATTTATTACGATCATAGGCATATTGTTAAATTAGCCCAAATCGCTCGGGCGTTTGCCCATCACTAGTCATCATTAGAAATTAGAAAAATCCTCAGAATTTTCGACTTTTTTTTTCTTAACTAGTATGCATGCACAGACTACTAAAAGAACCTACTAGTACGTAGGTACGTACCCGGCTGCATGTACTTACTATGGAACGTGCTAGTCAGTTTCGTAAGAAATTAAACCATACAATCATTGCCGGGAAATTTAAAATCTTTCAGTAAAATATTTTCAAAAACATAAAGCGCGCAGGCGCTCTTTACTGTAATCTCTAAAGATCAAATCTTAGAAGATGAAATAAAACCACTTCCTACTGTTAGTTAAGTTAGTAAGTAGGCATAGATAATATTAAGTAAGTAGGCTTCGGGTACATTATAAATACTATGGAACCACGGAGCGCGGTCTGATGATGGAGTCGTACCTACGTAAGACATGAACTAAAAAAATATATTAAAACCGAGTAGTTTGGGCTCAGTGCTGCTAGTAGATAGATTCAAATAATATCGTTAGATTTGTAAGCTAGGTAAGTAGGTACCTCCTTGATATTCGTTTAAGTAGATATGTGGTAATTTCTTTATTTATTGTTCGCTTATTGATCTTATCTAATTGATTATTAATTAAATTTCTCATGCATGTCAGTTACAGAAAATAAATTTAAATCAATCCCATAGTTTATTTGAAATATTAGTTTATTTTGAGAAGGCGTATCGACGTACTAAAGAAGGCTGTAACCAACAGAGAGAGACAAGTTACCGGGCGGTGCAACACGGCTTACGCGACTCGTTGGCTTGCTACGTCGCGTCGTATAACTCCGCTAGCTACGTCACGATCAGTATACGCGCGTCAAATATCGCGAGTGGACGCACGGTCATGCGAGAAGCGGCTGGCAGGATGGCCGAGCTCGAGTTCGAAGCGCCTCTAGCGCAAATCGAAGATGCGGACGACTGTTTCTCAACCGCTGACTACCCGCAAAAAACAATAAACGGCAACGATATACATCTGAATAATATAAACAATATTAAAAATGGTATGGTCAAAGTGAAAACCGACTCCAACAAAATAAATGATAACGAGGAACCTAAATTGGTGAAGTGCAAACAGGACAATATGCAAAATGGTGAAGGAGACAATTTTACTGAAACTTTCTCTGGATCGCTTGAAGATTTGGTGAATACTTTTGACGAGAAGATTACAAAGTGTTTCGGAAACTATGAAGAGAGTGTGGAGAAGCTCGCCCCAGTGCAAGTTCGCACCCAGGAAGAGATCATGAACGAATGCCAGTAAGTACTAATTACCAAATAATAATTGTTTATTAGTGTGCCTAATTAGGTGATATGATATCATCCGTAATAGTCATAATTTCATACAAAATTTTACACGTATTCTTTGCTAAACTGTACTAATTAATAAGGGTTGCAGCACTGCAATTAATTTACTGCCGTAGGAAAAGAGCAGTATTTCTGTTTTCAAGTAACATGATGTTAAAATTTGTATTTTAGGAGACATGAAATGATAACAAAAAGGGCGAGCTTTGCGCATGCCTGTAAAAGCGTAGAGTCCGATCAATGTTTTGGAAAGGGTGTGGGGTCACGGGGTGGATGGCTACGATGACGCATAGTAGCGCGTCCCACACCCTCTCTTATGATCCACCCAAACTTTGTAGTGTAGCCGACAGCCGACACGCAATTGCTTACCGGCGCGGCGTAATTATGTTCCTGCTTGTGGATTTGCTATATTCCTATGATTGCTTACAAAAACACTGAATGACTTTTTAACGGCTGTAATATCTTTTTACAAATCTAGGAGGGTACGATTTAATAATGCGCCAAATTTATACATAGGGGAAGCTTTCCTAGTACATGAAGCAAAGCAAAATTTTGTCTTCTTTGTCTTTCTAAGTTGTTGGTTTTATGTTCCATTATTTATTTTAGTATCTAGTCTCATCTTTAGTAAAGTTTTTCACATGTATTGTGTAAACAATTATGAATTGCAATTTTCTCAAAAATCTTATAAAGAATAAAGTATTCTTCCCACATCATCCTATTGTGTTCGAGGGAAAATCATTAATCTACCTTTCTAGTCTGTCTAAGGTTTTTATTTTGAACGCTATGAGAATGTTATAAACTTAATTATTCATTTTCATTGTTTTCTTTTTAACTGTTCACACTTTTCCCTGCAATCATTACATTATTAAGTTTCTAGGAAATCATTTTTGTCAGTGCACCATTTCTCACTATTAAAGAAATTGTTAGTGTTGCATTCTAAGTTCTCAAACTCGATGGGGGATTAAGGAAAATACTTGAAATTACGTGACATAACACAAAAATAGACAGTTTTTAATGAAATCTTACAAAATTTTCTCTCGTCAAAATGTGTTGGATTTGATCCAGATGACCTGAATGCCAGAAGGCCGAGAAACACGTAAAACTCAATTGAGACCGATTCGCAAATATTCCAAGGTGGGCCTAAAGTTGACTTACGTAGAAATGTCATTACCCTCATTAGGTTCTACATTGTAGGTAATTGATTAATTTATCAAATTGAATAAATAGAGTGGGAAAGCAGGAATCAATATTACGAAACAAACTAACTTCAACAGAATTTGGTTATTTATAAATATCTGGAAATAGTAGTCTTATTTGAATAACTTCTAATAACAAAGGTTACCTACAGATTATCTAACATTTAATTTCACATCACATTGAAACAAACTGTGTGAGACTAGTTACTTACATGGTATAATTATTATGACCGACGATGCTACTGTTCAAAATAATTTTAGGAGTCATTACTAACGTCCAAAACTCATTTTCAAATAATAATACCACCATAAGACATAATAACATGCTTTGCGAAAACGCACCTGCCAAAACTCGCAATACAAAAAGCTGCTACGACAGGTGCTTGCATTGATTTTCTCCTGATTCCACCACAAGTGCAGATGTCATACACCTTGTGCATTTGGAAACACCTTGCTAACTTCGAAGAATATCCATATTGTATATACTTAGCTATACTCATAAGCACAACTAGACTATAGAATACACGCAAGATTACAATATTTTATTGAATTAGATCATCGAATTGTATACAAATGTTGCATAATTTACTTTAACAAATTTGCACAATGATTACCTTCATTGCTAATAATAATGATTGATTAGATTTTCGTTTAAAATTCAGTGCATTCGTTGTGCATGACAAACATTAAAACATTAGCATATCTACAGTGGCACACGACGCACGTCCGCCTTGATAACCCTCGTTCTGAATACTAAATTGGTTGTTATTAACTTATTTCTGATGAACCTCCTATTTATTTACCCCTCTTTTAATGCTAAAAAGCTAATTTTTCTGACTTTGTTTTGATCTGATATAAATTACCCACTTATTTATAAATTGGCGCACTTTTCGCACTAGAAATTGTGCCTAATTTTTGGCAGGTACTCGTTAATCATATTTGGGTCAATAATAACCTTCACTTCTTCTTTATAACTGATATTAGTTTTGATTTGCTTACCGTTAAATAATCCCCATAAATGGCAGTCAAATTAGAAGGTTTTAGCTGTTAGTGCTGTTACCACCATATTTTGGTTATTTTAAAAGCCTATGGATATTTAATGCTTATGATGTCTCGTGTTTAGCCTTGTAAAATTGCGTGTAACTGATATGTTATTTAGATAATAAATTACTATTAGGTCCCTCAGTTTCCAGAAATCGCGTGTCTATCTGTATCATAAACCTGGTAATTGTCTTGGCCTTCCCGATATTAGCTTTCTAGATTTAATAGTTATTTATTAGTTGATTTAACAACATAGAAAATAAGATTATTATCATAAACTAACTGTATTTAATTTTTAATAGATTTTCTCTTCTTCTTCACTTCCATTACTTGTGTGTGTGTACTTTCTCAAATTGGAATGAGAAGGTTTTTAGATAGTCAGCATCTTTTCATTTATATCAAAACATTTTTACCATTAACATCAGAGCATGCATCCTATTTGTTAAATGTACCATTTGTTATCTTATCAGTTTCCCCTGAGGAAATGTGTTCTACTTAGATCTCGCTGTGAACAATTAAAATGGCATAATTTTATCTTTTTAGTGCACATAAAATTTGCATAAACACTGCAAATATTACAAACCATACTAGTTAAATTTAGCATAATTTACTTAGTTTAACAAGTTGCTTTAACGGAAATAGTAGTAAAGAAACTGTAGGTTTACATAGCATTGTTTCGATGTGTTACTTCTCAGGGCGCCCACATTGAGGGTTAAAGCCAATGACCTAGGCTAGGTACCATTTGCACCCACTTATTCTTATTACTAGTTAGTGCATAGACGGTATATTTACTAATTAGTACCGTAGGTTCTTAAATAGGTAGAAAGTTATTATGAATACCTGCATTCGTATTAAAATGGAGAATGAAGGAAAATGTTTTGTATCTGTAGGAGAGGCCTGAGGACTACCTAAATTGAATACCAGACGTGACAAATACGAATATGCTGATCAACTAGATACGTTTCACGGTAGTGCAGCTTAATAACCAATTGAATAGCTGACAGGGATTTTGACAATCAGTTTTACTCTGGTTTCAGTATGATTGTTTATTGAATAACCCCTCAGAATTAGGTATAGCGAATAAAATCGTACAAAGAATTCTCTACATCTACAGTCACACCCCTTATGCTGGCCATCAATCATGTACATATAAGGCTATGTAGGTAGGCAATTATAGGTATGTATTACACAGGTAATATTATTTTTAAAGCATTGTTGCAATAATAGTTCTTATAATGACCACCTTCGTGAGATTATTTCGTTAAAATCCTCAATACATTAAATTCTAACTGTAGAGATAATGCTTCCAGCTCTCATAAACTCCAAACTTTATTCCAACCGGTGCGTTTGAACATTATTTTTAATTGGTATATCGACTTTCTTGTCAACCAGTTTTAAGTGCCGCTGCTTTTTTGTTGACTTTAAAATCCAAAGCCAAAAGCGAAGCTAACATGTATTTTAGATAGTGTTTGAATGGTTAGAAAATAGGTGATGTGAATTGCACGTGGTGCGCCGATAAAAAGGCAATGCTGATGCATTGGACAATCATGAAATTTCTAAAAATCGAAAATAAAAATCAAGTGATAAATAATACAATACAATACTATCTATTAGGTACTATCAAAAAATTTAGCAAATAGAATTTTGCTCTCAAATTAATTCAATTACTTCATTATAGGTAAATTCATTAACGCAAAATAATATGTAGTACCTACGTAAAAACTTAAAAAGGATCAATCCAATTTGCACGTGGGGACCAATAAAGTGAAATAGATTCAAATTATTTTTGAGGAAAAACGTCACAAAATGCGACATTACAACTATAATATTACGCCATCAAATATATCACAAGTTATTATAAGTAAAAAAAAAAAAAAGATCAACGAAATCATCATTATCAAGAAAAATACCATTATAGGTAAATACCATTATGGTCGATTTATTTATGTGCCTTTTCTACCGAACTGCAGACGGGGGTGCCTAGGGTAATAAGTAGACAATTAATATTCCAACGGAAAAATTCGTTATGGTCTACCTCCACTATATTATTATTAATTGAGTGAATTTTCAAGTAAAATTAATAAACCATGTATATTATTATTAGATTGCTAATACACTAAGAGACATAAATGATAACCATAAAATATTTTTCAAAGATTTATTGGAATTTAAAAAATGGAACTAATCCAAAAACTACTCAGATTTTCACATTTTATTTTAATATCTCAGTTTATTTTCAGATTTTATTTTATTAACTCATTAATTGTCAAAATGACTTTTGTTGTTATTTTATCTTGTGTTTATATACCTTTAATTTTTTATTTAGTTCTAATTTAAGAAAATTATTTCTTTTTTTATAGTCTTTTTTAGTTTTTAATATATTTTAACGCATTTTCTAAAGTTCAAATCCTCGCGCTCATTTAAATATGAGTAGCGGATATTCATTGACAAAATGCTAATATGCAAAAACAGCTTCATTAACAAGTGATACACATACAAAAGGGCGAGGCTCTGTACTAATTACACGGTCGAGTAAACTATGCGTAACCATAGCTTTTAACATAGTATGAATACAATCCTTTGATGAACCAATTGGTTGTAGACAGGTTTATAGTGTGGTAACGATCAATTCAATTGTCAATCCTAAAACATTATTGAGTAAAGGCAAAAGCCATATATTGCCATGGCTTGCTTGAAGACCATTTACAGAAGTGAAAATATCGGCTATACAATTAAGTATATGTTTTAAATAGTTACCTTTTTTAGTATTACCTACTTCATGTTCAATAGTCCTTTGCAAATTCACCATATTCTAATCCCAACGACTAGATTATTGAAGACGATGGATTACAGGAACAAACATGGAATGAAGTATCGGAATTAGTGATAATTTATTAAGTTTGACTATTATCAGTATGTACGCGGAATAAAGAGTGGTTGTTAATTAATGATGTAACGACTAAATATTTCGCAATACACGGAGTGAGGATTTCAGAGTTTACCCCACATTGTGACCAATATCGACTGAGAAAAAGCGGTGGATCAAACTAGTTGCCAAATAGTCGTCGGTGAATTAGTAAGAGAGTATGGTTTGTATGTTTAGAAAAGGTATCATGGGTGATAATCCGCGTCTTCGTATATCATGATATTGCATTGGTAATAAGGGCTTTACATTGTTTAGGTGTGTTTACAATTACTGTAATTACCTACTAATTAGTAGGTACATATTAATGTTATCGATAGGCAAAAGGTCATATTAAAATGTATTTTAATCATATTGTTACATTGCATGTAGTTGGAACTACATTGTTGATTGTTTAGTCAGTTGTTTATTGTTTGTCTAGTTCATTAAAGAGCATCTTATGAAAACAGTATTCTATTGAAACCACAGATAATATAATACTATATTCAAACTGACATCATTAACTTCTTCTTAATTAACTAAGTACCTATTCTATAGAATTTAACTACTAGTTCACAAGGAAGTAACTGAGTAACTTTCGCGAACGTTGGAATTTTCATTTTTTTATGAATAGGTTCAAATACAGTCTTATATCGTTATTGTTCTATAAAGTATACATTTAGTATCTTATGTAATTCATTATCATTACCTGTTTCGTACTTGAATTTGGTTTTGTGTAATGCCTGCACAACTCATTTGTTGTCTTTTACCTATTTATAAATATTTACACCAAATATAGCTTTAAATACCATTGAGGATAACTAATGACGTAACTTAACAGAATACAATTTTATCAGCCAGAGCACCAAGTGTCGTGTGACGCATGTGGCCATATGTCGCGGTTTCCTTGAATTCACCAACGCAGCGCCATATGACGGCTCTGTGCAGATTTTATTGCTATGTAACTGTAAAATTATGGTCATTACGAGATGCAGGAATGATAAAGGACTAAAAGTATCTCAGTTTGCCTGTAAATCTGTATCCTACTTTAAACAGATTTTGATGAAATTTTTTGTACCGATAAATCGAATTCGGGAGACATTCATGTAGTACATAATGTACAAAAAAGACAGATGGTGAATTTCAACACGATGCCGTACGAGTTTATATCACTTCGACTGGAACCATTTGTCCTGGAAACAATGAAACTATATTTTAATGTCTGCTCACGATTCGAGTGATCTGTGGAAGGCTATTATTATAGGACTACGATGATGGTGCGACGGGATTGTTGCACTCGAAGCAAAGCTAAAGCAAGGTCTAGTTATAAATAAAATAATCCCTATCTCTTACCTACTTATATATGTATATTATATTATCCTTTTCATTCATCATGTTTATTGTTTCTATTTGTAAATCCCTTAATTAGGACATTGCTCTTATGTTCAAACTCTACTTAATCACTGTCACTGAAGGACTTTCTGTCTTTCTAGTATAATTACTGAAGTTCCTCAAGCATGTCGTGTCAGCTCGTCTCCAATTTGATACGATATGCACACCGCACCGTGTTCATTTCAATATGCCGACCTTCCATCAATTTAAAATAGATTACACTCGTGTTGCTCTCTCATACAACCCACGTTGTTTTGAGGTGAACTAGTAGTAAATTGATCCACATTATTTTTACTATACATCTATCTATTTGTAAGATTTACTACAAGTCGATCCACACACGTTGGCCAATTTGGTAGTAGTATCCCAAGATCTGACTGAGTATCTATCTTTTAGGTCTTTAGATAGGAAAATTTGGTTGTATCTTTACTTCTGAACCGTTTATTTGTATGCCTGTGGTACACAACTGGGCTTAAATTTTAAAGGTATTATTGTCTTAGATAGATAAGTTTTATTCTTTTTTTTGGACATTAACACACACGGTCATCTGATCCCAAACTAAGCAGAGCTTGTACTATGGAAACCAGATATCTGGTAATATACTACATATAATACTTTTCATTTGTAAATATATACTTAAATATAGATAATTACACCCAGACACAAGACAAACAGACATATTTAAACAAATGTTTGTCTCGGGTGGGAATCGAACCCACGACCTGCGGCGTGAAAAGCAAGTATCTTACCGATCACGCCACCGGCCCGTTTTTTTACACAAAGAGATATTGAATTGCAATTTTAAATGGAGTAAACTAGGTACCTAGGTAAACTTCATTTAAAATTGCAATTAAAGTATTCAGGAACTAAGTTTGAGATGGTTGACACAAACATATTGTTTAGTCAACAACATCATAATGACGAAGTCTCAAGACATAAGCCACATGTTTTAGTTTTTGCACAATCCGTGCAGTCTCCATGAACTCCCGTTAGTTTAATCTGAAATGGCGTTCGGTTAACCACACTGACGACAATCTAGAAAGACAACTCCATACTTCTAGTCTAGCGGATATTGGATTATATAGGCGTTATGTGGTAAAAGATAATAACCCCGTTGATTGGCCCATTGCCAGCAGGAGTAAGCAAAATTAAAAACTATTAACACATTTACTTTCAAAAGATGCAATTTAAAGTTTGTAACTTCTACTTGTAAGAATCTGCAGACTTACCATAATTAGATAGATTAGGCAGAATTTAAATTCAATGTTTACCTGACTATCGCCAAAAGGAGGGCCATGAATTTAGCCAGAACGAGTTAATCATCATCTTACCTAATTCTTTAACTACATAGTTGATTAAAATAATATCACATTTCGACAAACGAAAAAGCGACTTGATTATCTTGTACATTGCTAACTACAACTTTTCTTGTTTTATAGGTACCTACCATTTAAATCGTGACTTTTTGTAAGCAGTCAAGTTTTTGGCTAACACTATGCCCCCAATTCATTTGAAATGGCAACTGTCCAAATAGATCAATTTTTCTGTTTAGTCTTAAATTGTCTAGGTAATGGCTACCTTACAACCTAGAATTCTAAAGTGATTTAAACATACCTTTTTGAACCGGTGCGGTGGATTACTTCACACCATTGAATGTGTTATTTAAAAATACAGCTCTCGTCTTGGATTATTTTCGCGATGTTAACGTCATCCGGCCCGGGATTGTTTGTATGACTGGATGTATGACTAAAACAGTAACTCATTGCCGGTCGTACGTACATTGTATGAGTAATTGTTTACAAGGGAATCATATTCAAAACTGTGATTTTACTTAGGTACCTACGTACGTGCTTCTTTTTGAACCTTTAGTTTTTCCAATTTACCGGTTAACCAATCTACCGGTTAACCTAGAAGTAGGTTCTTTTAGCAAATTTTGAAACAGATTAGGTACTTAATTGAATAGCTACAATTCACTGACAAATTAGTAACGTAAACTAGAATTCCCGTAAAAGAAACCCACATAAAAAACCAGACAAGCCAGGCGCGTAACCTTGCTAAAACAAACTTATTCAAGGACGGGCGTCATCAGCCCATCCGTAGGTAGGTACTCTCGAGTCCCCTATTGCCCCCTCCTCGTGTCATCCGATCCCCCTTTATATTCCCGACGCCCTAAGATGCGACAAGTACAAAACAAAGATGATTTATTGTTCTGTGAAATTCAAAGCAAGTACATTACATACAATTTGAGACGCCTATCGATTTATGTAGGTACGACATTAAACTTTATCCCCGTCTCGTAAGAGCGGTCACGTAGATGTCCATCCTTTTTACTCTTACGTGATATTTCAACCGCTGGAAAGTTCATCTCTCTCCCCCTCTCTGTAAGTCAGGCTTTTCAAAGATGCAATCTAATCTAGATATAACAAGGTTACTCGAGACTTCTAAGAGCAGGAACTGAATTATAGACATGGTCTCATAGAAGGGAATTGAAATCTCTATGATTTCATTTCACTTTTATGGAACTCGTGTAAAATAAAACTAGATAAACTAGAAACTAACGACGACTTGACGCGACGGTCCGCTGCACCAACACTAACTAAGTACATAGAGGTATCTACGTAGCTACGTTCCCTGAAATAGCCTGGAATTTCCTAGTGTAGTGAAGGATCAATACCAATGTCAGTCAGTGCACGCTATTTTAACGTAATACTTGAAATAAGGTTCAAATTAAGCAGTTGAAATAATCAATAAAGACAAACTTGTTTTAGACGATACTAATGAAATACAGAATTTCACTACTCATTTACATAGCTACTATAGATAGGTATCTATTCAATAAATTATATACCTAGATCTCAAAGTTACTAATGAAATTATCGATAGTTATACATTCAACGTCGTTAAACTAAATAACAAGAGAAAAACCAGCTAAAATTCTACTAATTGATACCGAAAGATTATATAATTGTTGACTGAATTAGTGCATGTCTCAGATTGTGTAATATGATAAGCGCTTACTTATTCTTGGAAAGGAAGAACCATTCGCAAGATCAAAAGCTTACAAAATACGTCTGTCACCTCAAAAACACAACACAATATTCCCACATATTTCGAACAACGAGCGACGAGACGAGATATTTTCGTCAGCAATGTTAACAAAATAACAATTGCCGACAAATTGAGTTCAAGTGATGTTTCAAAAGGTTAAGATTTAAAGTATTGCGCATTAGGAGCTAATGAAAGTCAGGTCAAGCGGTGGAACTGGATTGTACATTCTCCAGCAGTCTGACCGGTTTGACCGCCGCGAATCCTGGCACTTAGTTTTAAGATTACTACCCATAGTATCCTATACTACACATTTCTAACAGAAAAATAAAAGCGAACTTTTCAAAATTCAGTAAGAAACGAGTTAACCAACGAGACCTGTGTATTAATAAGTATGTCCATTTGTTTAACATAATCAAGTTTCAACACAGAGCAAATTATGTGCAAGTTTATCGATAAGGTCAGGTATACGATATATTTACATAACGTGTGAATAACGCAATAATAGGTTAAAAAGCTGATGTAATTGCAATCTCGTTGGATTATTGTGCCTGTGCAAGTAGTTTTTATAGCTACCCATATGCTACCTCATCTACTATAGTTTGTGTTTAAATAATAATAATAAAAATAATACTTTTACGTGTATCTGGTGCGTAAATATTTTGGTTTCTTTCTTTGAAAACTCTTTTCTCGAAGATATTTATCGTTATGTTTTATTATTTTTTATATTGTTTATTTCGAACTCTCTTTTGATTAATTCGTTCTGGCATCTACTGTGGTCTAATTTACTTTGATTCGTTCAATAAAAAAATCATTGGTTGTAAGCTGACGTGCGTAATAATAAATCCCATTGCGTTAGAATGTAGTTCAAAGAAACTCTACAACAAGAGTACCATCACGTGCACTGTGGAAGACTCTGAAGTGCAAGTCTGCCGTCATAGGCATTGATTTTTAAACTCACATGACTTCATTCTATATATTACGGAATATTCATTGTTTTATTCTGACTAATGCAGCATTTTACGGATTGTTTTTTAAACTTAATTTCCACTTACATAAGATTTATTAGATTAGATAATGACTAAAAATTTTTTTCTTGTATAAAATTTTCCGGGTGCCTTTTCTGTGGTATTAGGTCAAGCTCAAGATCTGGCTATTATCTTGATCCCCTTATTACGAGCTATTGTTGTTCTGCATAACTTATTGTTCTTTATTTTGTAAAAATTTATTGCCCATGGTATGGTACCATGATTACAATATGACATTAACACATACGGTCATCTGGTTCCAAGCTAAGCAGAGCTTGTGTTATGCAAACCTTATTTGGTATTTACTGTACATATACTACTTTACTTTTTTAAATATGTATCTACTTTTATTAGATATTAAATGTTTTAACCACGATGGTCATTATGCTTATCTTATATCTTTAAATGAGGAATTCTTATATATTTATAATTGGAATCTCGGAATCGGCTCCAACGATTTTGATAAAATTTAGTATATGGGGGTTTCGGGGGCGATAAATCGATCTAGCTAGGAATCAATTTTAGAAAATGTCATTTAAAAAAAAGAAAATACCGAGCAAAGCTCGGTCATCCAGATATTTGTACCTACACAGAGATATGTATTGTAGATAAATAAATAAGTAAATCGTACTATATTACAATTATTATATTATTATAAATGCTAAAGTTGAAGGAGGAGGTGAAGATATTTTTTACCTACTCTTCCACGCAAAAACTGCTAGCCTGGTTTGGATGAAATTTGGTGCAGAGATACTTAGATGATTGTCTGGAATAGCACATGCTACTTTTTAACCTATTACGCTAGCAATATCTAATGACACACGGCACACCTAACACCCACCACACCTATGTCAGTCTTGTCAATTGCCTTGCAAGTTAGGTTACGTCTACGTCCGTGATTCATGGAGTAGGAAGTAGGTGATAAATACTACATTTAAAAGAAAATGAAAAGAAAACATTAGTAGTAATGCGGTTACTAATAAAGTGATAGCAATGCAAAATACATTAACAGTAACAAATAGGTACATGTGCTATAAACTATTAATCACTGTAATTTCATTTTCCCTAATAACTGATTAATTTTAATCTTATCAAAGTTCTACGTACTTTTTGTTTTCGGTTTATGAGTTCTACAGTTTCTCTCCAAGCTCTCTATTTATTGCATTATCTACCTGTATTCGGGTAAAACTATTTGGAAAATTAGGTTCAACTCACCAGTGAATTATTTACTTTACTCTCTTTAGGATGCGACCCACCCATAGACGAAAGAAGCTACTTGGCCCACCTCATTGTAAGTGGCTACCTATGCTTGCTTAGATATGCTTGCAACACCATAGGCATCAATCGCGCGTTGACGTTGTTTTAGGTGTCTAGGGCCTGGCTACTCACGCCCAAGAACACAACCAAAAGTTATCTAGAGAAAATTCACAGGATTCCACGAGATTCCTGCTGTCTTGTCGTTAATCCATTGGTATCCTGTCTAACAGCCGACTCAACGTTGAAAGATCTTTTTACTGTTACCTCCATAGTTATATAACAGTCTGACAGTTAATTTAAGACAATACAAAACACTGCTTAGTTCATTGCTCTCTAGCGATAAGTACCAACTTGTTTCCTTTGTTTGCAGTGCAATGTGATAAAGAATTGCGATATTATTATCTGTATTTTACTTAACTAAGTTAACCAATGCCTTACTGTAAATAAAAACTAACTATGTATTAAGTACAAGTTAAATTTTAAACGAAAACTAAAAGTACAAATAAATAAAAACTTGAACGACCTATTAATAAACAGTTAAATGTTTTTAGATAAGATTTCAAATTATGATAATGAAGAACAAATATGAGGTGCACCAAGGGCGGTACTCCTACGCACTTGATATCATTCGCTCCGCAACGGATAAAAGCAATGTTGCGCTCACGCACGCTTACAATGCACGATCGATGTCATATTATTAGTGCTTTACTAGAAAGTTCGATTTTGTCCTATATCGATATCGAATATCGATATGTGGAAGTTTTTTCTTATTCAAAAATAGAATTGTAATGTGATAATTAGTTAAGCATATATTCCCCATTAACAAGTTCAAACTATCTATAAAAAGGAACAAAAAATGTGAAATAAGTGAACTTTAATTTTGAATAAACTAAACGAATTAAATAAACAATAAAGTACTCTACTTAAATCGTTAAGACTAACCTACAAATGCATGTAAACCGAGTAAGAACTCTAAAACCGATACAGATCAAAACTCAACATCACTTTTTATGATTATCGATATTCAATGCACGCAGCACTTATGAATGACAATCAATACATGTACTTGATACATTGCAACCTCATCACAAACAAACAAACAACCGATGTTAGTTTATTTTTATGTTCAACGATATAAACTGAACTCTACAACATATCCGTTTGAGAATGACAATGATAGGTACCTTGAGTACCTTCAACCTTCAACAAATTTTTATAGTTGGAAATCAATAATAATAAACTTTACTAATAATTAGATTACAGCTTAAACCAAACCATAATTGGAGCTGGATTACGATCAATACACGAATAATTGCAACTGTAATGCAGTACTCAATACTTGAAATGCAAAAATGTTTAAATTGAGTATTCCAGAGAAATACATTAAAGTAACTTAAGGAAACAAACTGAGTAAAACAAGAAACAGTTGAGAATATACAAAAGCAACGTCAAGAAAATTTACACTACGCAATTTGCTACAAGGCAAAAATACTGACAATGTTGTGCTCTTGCATGAGGGGTTTTGATTTACGACGATTTTAATGTTTAAAAACATCTTCTACACGAAGTCTCTTAATATGTATAATGCTGACTATTCAAATACACCTAAGAGTAGTACAAACTGAAGGAGTAGCTATAAGTAGGTACAATAAAATTACCGTTGTGCAGTTCATCTAGACGTATAAGAATATAACTTAGGACGAATACGGTAGAAATTCCCTTCAAGTTACTTAACTAATATAAGCAAGTTTTACATTTATAACCGACTTCCCATTCGAAAGTATGGAAAGGAGCTCGTTTAATTACGGTATTTACATAATAAGCAGCATGATATAAACATCTTTATTATATGGTAAACTAACTATGGGAATGTTGTTGAGAAAAGTAATGAGAACAAGTAACATAGATTTAATTTGAATAGCTGCTGAAGAAAAAAGTAAAGAAAGAAAAATAAAATAGATATCGCAAGAGATTGGGAAAACACAGAGACCCATTTTATTGGTCCAAGTTTTAATTGTTAGTGAAAATTCAGGGAAACATGGAGACGAAAGAAATTTCAATACTTATGATCTATACAAATTTAAACTAGATGCCGATTCCTCTATCAAATTCGGTAGCAATCTACAATTTAGACGAAACAGTCTTATGTCTGATAAAGGTCATATAAATAAAGACGTTTTGAGACTAAGTCTGACGTTAGAATCTCTTGTCGTTACTATCGTGTTCGCTCGCGCTAAAGCTAAAGATGATGCAGCTGATTACAATAGTGTCATGTCAATATTTGATACAAAGTACCTTTTATAAAGGCGGCGGCGTCATGAATACGACCTACATTATTGGGTACATAAATCAGGCCACTTACGTAAATGTCCCTGGGACACTGACAACAAACAATCATAAAGTGGAATGAAAATAAAGAAAATGTTGTATAAAGTATTTATACAAATAGGGGTGTGTCAGGAATTGATATAGAGGTTAATTATCTGAGTTTACCAACAATTTGCGTGAGCGTAGAGTGGAATATTCGGGTTATTTAACGACCTCCAGACTGTTGGATTAACCTAATTATTATGTCACTTATGTTTAGGCGAGGCTTTTTCATGCCGGATACAACTAAAAGTTTGCTAAGTAAGGTAGGCTTCAATGGTTTCAAGTATTTCTCAGGAGTTGTAGCAAAACGTGAGCATTTCCAGTATTTAAGTAAGTAGTGTTAGAAGAAAAAGATGTCGTACTTCATCTCGAAAGCCATTTTGTGAAATTCCCCCAATTTCAGTAAAACCAAATAGCCTGTTTTAAGTCTACCTATTTAACACTAGGTAAATAAAATTAATTATGCAACATAAGTTAGTACAATTATATTAATGGCGTGTATTAGTTAATACTATGTAATAAACAATTATTTGAGTATCCGTTTCGCATTTAAACAACTCGTTGACCTACAGCTTCACTATTAAAATTTCAATAGACTTTTGTACCATTACGATTTTGCCTTGCGTGGGAGTCAAGTGTTTGTGTTCAATCATCACATCAATTTGTACAAATCCGAGGACGTTTTGTTGCTTGCATTTCCATTTATCATGCACTCTATGCGTTGGGTCCTTTACGACTGTTAGCTCTAGGAGTCTTCCTTCTCGACGAAAGATAGTAAACAAAGACGACCTTCTTATTATACAGTTGCTCAATGCCCACGTACCGTGCAAATAACGAGATAATGATTACATAACGCATACAGAGTTGGTATTTAACATATAAATAACAGTAACACTGGGTATAATAAAGTCTTCATTACATTATCTACTTCTAACTAACCGCTTTAATGTAAACCGTGACCTTAATGACCTACGCTCCGGAATTTTTGATGAAGCCGGGTTGGTAATTATTACTTACGGACCTACTTTGAAATTATGGTAAATCTATAAAAGAATATTCATCAGAATAGTAATCATATAAATAGTCAGTCATATAATAACACTGTTAAGATAAAGAGAGGATAGAACCTTATGGAAATTATACCTAAAAGAAACAAGTCATGCTGTCGACCACGTATAAAATGCCTCCTTAAACATTAAGTAAATAACAAGACGAATAAGGCAGAGCCTTTAACTAGCACATAGATAAATAAACTTCAAGTAGTATTTGCTGTCGGTATGTGAATCAAAGGCCGTATGCTAATGCGTTACTCTCGTCTTGACTAGTCAACTTGAGCCCACGCCATCAGCTTCCATTTTAACACTTTTACTTTCATTTTTACTAACAACAAGGTAATCACCTACTGATTACTCATTCAAAGACAAATCAAGCTATATGTAAATTACTTTTACTAGGTCTTGACACTAGAAAATGTTATACAACTTTGTCTAGGGAAACAAAACTTTCTTAAATATCTACTTTAAACTCTTAAAAGTTTTCTAATCAATTCATTATTCCAAACGATACCAATGATACCAGAGTTTTAATTTGATACCTAAATTAAATATTTACCTTTATCGAAGAGTCAACAAAATATTCGTTTATCATCATTAAAACAGGTACGTTTAAGAATTTCTCGTGCATTATCCAATTAGGACAACTTTCATCCACCTCTTTTAAAATAAATTCTAAGAATTTTATACCATTAATCAAGCTAGGGCCAGGGATTTTGAATCTGTCCGTTCTTTAATGTAAGATAAACGAATCTAAAATAAGAAGAAGACGCCTTCATCTCGCCACATTCTGTCCAATCTTCTAAGAATATAATATACCTTTAGAATATTTTATCCGGGACAATCGATTTTTAAAATAAGTAACAAAAAAGATTTATCTCTCGTCCGCGACTTTAACACTTACCCATTAACTTAGTTTATTTTGAATTTTTTATGACGGAAGTGGGCATTATGGTTAGTCTGGCTACTACCTGCTCCTTGGATTCTCGGTACCTCGCACCTGCTTTCCACAAAAAATATAAACATTAGGTCTATTTTGGGAACCAATACGCGGACTTTACTATACTAGTTAGTAACCGTAAATTCTTCATCGACGTTTTGTTTTCTAGCACAAGGTACATTTTTATGGCGTTTACATTGACGTTTATGTTTACTGCGACGCAAGTTCGAAGTGATTACTACATAAACATCCAAAAATACGAGCGCTTTACTGAGTAGGTATCCGTTGCTGCTATAGGTAGGAGAATTTTGAACAGAATGTCAATTTGTGCGGAGATGCACGAGTATTACAGGAAAGATGCTATTCGCGTCGCGTTGCGCGTCGTCCCCATTCACACTTCTCGGTTAGTGACATCGCCAAACGCAATTTAAAAAAAATAACATGAGTGGACGCGTGCTCGGAGGTAGATATAAAATTCTAAATTTAAAAAGTGTCACTCCACTTTCCAGTCCTCCTATTCCCAATGTCGCGCGATTATGCCACTCGGTTTAAATTAACAACAGTGAGATTTTTTTTTAAATGTACCACGTCTAAGATCGACGGCTCCGACTATCTTATAAATTTATAATGCGTATCCATTATTTAAGAGCTTCGATAACGGTGCAATGTATCGAGTAGATAAAGATCTATTTGATATTGATTGGTGGATTATCTCTATTCAATCAACTAATAGTCGAGTCGATACCGCGCTTTGAAGTACCTTATAATAGTAAGTACTGCAAATCCCATAAATGTTTATTACAACTCTAATTACTATGAGACAGCAGTAAGCACACGAATGGCTTGGTTTGCCCTTTTATATGCCATAAAAAAGATATTATACCTGACCTGGAATATCAACATAAACCTGAGAACTCACATCCGTACGGGTCGTAAAACCAGCCCGGCTTTGTCAAAATTTCATTGTCCCAATATTGTATGTATGTAGGGTATGTGCTTGTTCATCGTTTCATATTTCTTTTGTTTTATTATTTTCTTGCTATTCTCACGTGTTGTCGCTTTACGTCAGTATGTCGCCCTACTTTTGATTTGTTATCTCTACTTACACACGTATGTGATTGTCTACTTTTGTATGGTTTCCTTTTTATTGTTTGGAATGGGAAATTAGTTTGATTAACACAAGTAAATAAGTAGGTAGTGATTTTTATAGCACAGTCAGTTCATTAGAAATCACTGCCTGTTAAAATCTAAATGACAAGATTAATCGATTGCCAAAATAAAATGTAGTTTTTAAGAAATAATGGTTTTCCTGGTTGCTTTAACTTGGAAACACAGTCCTATACAACAAAACACTATTTAAACTGGCAAGAGTAACACTAAAATAGCAAAACATAAAAGGACAATTACAAATTCAGTGACCTAAAATTGCGGAGTACTACAAGGCAACCCGGTGGCGCCAATCCGTCGGGGTTACTAGGGTGAACGGGCTGCGGTTGGCAGCGATCGATAGCGCATCGTGTGTAGCCTTCGCCGTGTAGTTTGAGTACGTCGTATCCTCTTTGTCTTTTAACTTCACAGGTTATTGCTATACCTAAGTAAAATAAATTTACTTAAATGACTGAGTATCAGTTAAATTTCTTAGATTGTCGTATATGCGAAGGAGCATAAATTATTCTGAAAGAGCAACTAAATAAAATCCAATGAATACTTATTGTGATGCATTTAAAAACACTTTTTGTATACAAACAAATTCTAAATGACTAGCTTCTATAAAATCTATCGACTTAATAATAACATAACAGCAGTTAACTTAAACTACTACCTATAAGTTAAAAATGTATATAAATAAAAGTTAAAAATAGAAAAATGTGTAAGTAATAGATAAAAATGTCGAAAGAATAACCAATGACATGCTTTTAATGAACAGCTAAACACAAAGATTAGCGGTTTAGTATAGAGGTATAATTGTATAATAGAGGGGCACGCCTGGCGCCGCCGGGTATAAAAATGTAATTACAGTAATTTCTCAAAAGAACTGTCTTCATAGAAAGTCTCTCGGTAGTGTAATAATAGGGAGTTGGTTAAGAAAGGGTTTCATGAGTAAGATAACTTTATTATAGGTACCGACATACCATTTCAATAACTTAATGTCAGAACCTCTTTGGAATAAAATTTAAAAAAACAGCAAATATGTAGTCGAACTGGCAAATTATCTAGTCAATAAAATATGTGCCCTAGGGGCCCATTTATGACATTAAAAAAAAGCAAACAAATATTTAACAATGATATTAATGCCTCTAGGGAAAATCATGACAATAGCTTATTTATCATGACATAATGTCAACGGTAGCGCAAACAGTGTTCAAGCAAAATAAAGCCTAATAAATGAATCGTAAGATTCAAATTAAAAGCCGTTTTATTTTTACGTAGGAGTAAAGAAATGTCACCTATTATAAATACTATAATCATGAACGTTAATTGTCTATTGATTGTTTATTAGTAACCGATAGCTTTGTTTTATAACAATATACATTCAATGGACAGTAAAGAAAGCAAGCAAGCATCTTGTAAAGAATGCCTATTATTTTTCTTAGCGTATTTTAACATTACCTGTAAAGTCTTCGTAAAGTCCACAACTCTCTATTAAACCTTTGGGTGACAAGATTAAACATATTAAGTAGAAGCATTGCTTTTATCTAGTTCAGACAAAATTTTTCAGCAATCGTTTTAAAAGTGATTTTCTTATCAGTCGTCATGGAGGGAATTCTCGCGTAAGAATGGTTTATTGGCTATACTTTGGCACCTTAATCGTGTTATTTGTTACACTGAAGTAAGTACTTTTTTGCCTCTGCAATATGTTAACCTAGATGTCCTTAGATGTACAGATGATGTGTATCTTGTATTACGCAGGTAGTTACTATATCTTGTGCAGTTTCGAAATTTTTGACTTATTATTGAGATCCGGTTTCTGAATTCTTTGACCTATGAGTGTTTATACTCTATAAAGATAATGTGAACTTAACCTCATTATTTCTTATCTTATTTAGACTGCATACGATTTGTCAACGTTGTCAAACACAGATCGTTCAGCAACGTCATTGTTTTTACTTTCCTAGGAACTTGCACGTTGGTGTTCCTTTTCTTTATTAAGTGTCATGGATTGTCTCATATTACTTATTGTTACTTACCTAATATTTCATAGTCATTGAAACAATATTACCTTAGTACTTCCCTCAATTTCATTTTGTTATCTGTAACATATATATTTTTGTTACTTACACGACTCAAAAGGAAAGGTTTTAAAAATTATTTGCGACATATTTTAAATTTTAAGTGTGTAGATCAATCAGTGTTTCCATACTTATACTTACCATAAAAGCGGTGGTAAAAACACATCATAAAAGTACTTTTATTGAAAAGTGCTTCAGGCATTCTTAAAAGCTAATAATAACTAAATTATTATCAGACTTAGCACCTTTTGTCTTAGCCGCGTAGCCCTTTTATGGTGCGTTAAGAAATCCGAGGACTAAAATCCAGTCGGACAAGTTTTCTTGGAAGTTGAAACCAGTTAAATCTTAACATCGATTATAAAATACTGCTTTGACCTTACTGATGCTTCTTTCATACAAGAAATGTTGACCAAATTCCTTTGCATAGGATTGATGGCTTAAAATTGCGATGATTTTTTGCTTCAGTGAATAATGAGGCTTTACAACAATATCTATTTATAATTTAAAATATTTTCTAAAAAGCATATTTTACAGATGAATTGGCGGATATTTGTGTTCCTAAAACTGGTGAACGGCTGAAACGATTTGGCTGATTTTGGTCTTAAATCTATACTAATACTGATCCTGCGAACTTCGTACCGCCTAACAGCATATTAAAGTTCAAATTTACATTTAAGAATTATTACGAATCGTTTGTATGGGAGTATATAAAGTGTTGATTAAGTGTTGTTATGTCACCAATAAAGGAATTAGCGAAATCGGTTCAGCCGTTCTCGAGTTTTGCGTTTAGCAACAGATTTAGTGATTCATTTTATTGTAAACGTGCGAATCTCAGGTACTCGTTAGATATCCCATTTATTGAAGAAAGGCTATAAGCTGTTTTTAATCCCACCGCAGGTGATTTAAAATGTACCTACGTCACGCGGTCGAACCTGCGGGTGGAAAGCTAGTAAGGTACTCATACAAGTCTAAGGAAGGCTGTGAGGATTACACGGAACAAAGTTCGGCAGTGTAACTAGTTTAAGTATACCTAAATAAAATACATACAATGAATGAGTTGAAACTATGAAATGCATTACTAGTAACTAAGTATTTAGTTACGATAAATGAAATTACCTTCACTGCACCATTTGCGGATACAAATGATACGACATCATGCCATCGATATGTAGTTCGCGTAGGATATAGGCAGTGTAATTTGTATTAATTAGTTTAGTTCAGTAATTTTGCGAAAGATAAACTGTCGGATGAGCCATATTATGTGAACGGAAACCAAGAGTGTTTAACTACCAACTAAACATTATTAACTGCTAATAACGCAATTATGAATACTTACTATTCAAATGATACATAAACTGTAGCAAGATAAAATTATTGGTAGTAGTTATCCACATGTTTTTAATTTCATAATCGTTGTATAATTAACATTTTAAGTAAAAACTCAACTAAATTGTTGTTAATTTATGGATGAATGCATTTGTGCCTTTTAACTCGCAGATATGAAGAACGGCGATTATGAAAGAGATAGTTGAATGATGACTTAGGTAGCTATCATTCTAATCTTGCGGTGTAATCCATTAAATAAACAATTCCATTAATTTATTTGTGTTTTGTGGTTAAATCCCCCCTTTTTGTATTACGCATCATCAAAGCATAAGCATCCACCATAATCGGCGGTTCATGATCGATTGATCTGTATAATACGAAAACCGATTCTGAGAAATAGGTATTATCATACGATTTATCGACCGCCTTTAAAGGGACTCTTATTGATTGTGGCCGTCAGAGGTCTTTTTGTTCGATTCAACATAAATAAAATTAATCGCTTTCTCTTTCTCTGTAATAATTAAATACTGAACAAAATATTTGTGTAAAATTTGTGGAAAAAATAATATAAGTAGGTAGGTTTTTCAATGCTTTATTATTTTCGTTTCAACACTATGCACTAATTACACAGTTTTATTATGTGCGATTTGTTCTTGGCCGTTTTTTACATTCACTATTTAATTTTATTCACGAACGTTTTGTCAAATCATTGCCATTATAACAATTTTTGCGCAGCCATAATGTATAAAGGTAACTTCGAATGGGCAATTTAATACGTAACAGATTGTAGTTAACTGTTAACGGTATGTCGATAACCGTTAATAGTTATTAATATTTTGAATCCGAGTGCAATTAAAAATTTTAGTAACAGTTCTGCATTTTTAAAGGTTATCGGGTTGTCTAGCTTCGCCTTAAATGGATAAGGTCATCGCTGTAATCAAGACACCCACTAGTCAATTAAGTATATTAATTTAAATAAATAACATTGTGATACTCTCAATAATTTTATTGAACTGAATTGGGCACAATCAAAACTTTTGCATATCATGTTGATAATGTATAACAAAAAGTATGTTGATAGAAACTAATGAGCACATTTTTACAGGTCATGCATGACGTAGATATAATACCCAGTACTGCATCATATTGAGTGATTCCATAACCAATCAAATTAGGTTAAATTGCCCTTACGCAAGGACTAGTTGTCCTTGCATTAAATAATCATAGGTCACTTAATTTAGGAAGGTGAAGGGATATTTTTTGTGCTCGCTGCAGGAACAGCAGGTGTAGCCCGTCTAAATGATTTTTTTGAAAAGCAGCGGAGGCGCAGTGGTACGGGCCTCGCCTTAGAAATATAAGGTCGCGGGTTCGAATCCCAGTCGTGCCCACACATCTTTGTGTGAATTGTTTCATCGCCGCTGCTCAATATCGGTGAAGGAAAACATCGCGAGGAAACCGGCATGTCTAGGATCTAATCATTCGAGGACATGTGACATCCACCAACCCGCACTTGGCCAGCGTGTCTGGATTAAGGCCTAAACTCTCTCAACTAGTAAGATAGTTGAGAGAAGACCCGTGCCCAGCTATGGGACACTAAAAAGAGTTGAAGTGATAACAAAATGAGCAATTTTAAGGTACTTTTTTTTATTTCCTTTATTTTTTCCGCTATTAAGGATTGCGCTTGACAACAACTTAATTTACCGATTCACTTGTGATTACGAATGATTTTCGGTGATAAGGTGGCAGTAGAAATAGACTCCTTAAGGTTAGTAACCATAAATGACCAACAATTCTTACCCACCCTCTTAAACGGTGTCACTAGACGTCACCACGGCAAGGCAGGTGGTCACTAACCACGGCCGAAGCCTACCACCAGTTATTACCAGTTTATTGTCACCTGATTTGAAACGACCCGGGGACCACGTGTGGGAATTCAAATCAAAAGTGCACTCCCACGGACGTAGGTACACCCAAAACACTCACTTTTACCACATAGGTAGACTCAAGGTAAATTCTTGGATTACATAGATCTGCCGCTCTCATCTGAGGCAATCTGCAGATTATCGGAAGCATCAAAGCATGAAATTTAAACATGCATTGGAGTTGTATTCAGATTGTTTGCTAATTTGAAAAGTAAACTCGGTTTAACGGTACCACCATATAAGTGGCTCAGTGAAATGTCGGGGGCCACTACGACCGATATGGATGTATAGCGACCTAATACGTAGATACCTTAGGTAGATTTTTGGACTCTGTCAACTGATTAGTAGGTATGAGTGTCGCCTACATAGCAATATGAACTAGTAATTTGCGTTAAAAGTTGATGTCTTTTTCTCCATTGCCTTCTCACAATTCGAATTTTAAAATTAGTAGCGTCTATATCTTAATTTTCAACTCCTTGAGGTGGCAGATGAAATTGAAAGGTTGCGTTTTGATATTTGTGCTTTAATACTGGGTACTTTTTACAATGAAAAAATGGCGCGAATGCTTCTAGACTTTTTTCTTTTTTTTGTTTTTGACCATAGATTGACAAAATTACAGCTTCAGTAAAATGAGCCAACAAACTTCATAATTTAAAATTCGAAATCAATGCACACTTTCTTGAACTCATCGTTCATCTTTAACTAATACAGTTACGCAATGCAAGCTTTTAGTTATGCTATACCTTTTAGTTGCAACTTGCAAGTCACATTTCACTCAAGCCCTTTCATTTGCGTGTCGTAATAGTCAGTCCAACACTTTTGTGATTTCATAGTCAATCACTCAGTTATGATTTGCTCATCAATTAGTATTTTGTACCTTTAATAAATGGCCTAAGGTGCTTTTTCGATATTCTTTTACAAACATACTACTTACCTCTGCGAAGTAATCTCTTTAAGTTCAAGTAATGATGTTACGTCGATTCCGTGTAAGGTACGCTTGTACGCTTAACCAGTAATCCACGGAGGAATGTTTGCCTTATAAACACGTAGAGAATACACATTACAGTTCCTATAGTAAAAACATATTAATCATATAGAAACTAATATAGTTATATTAGTTCTATCTACCTACTATACTCATATGTTATTTTCTTTTACATCTTATGGATAAAATTAATATCTCTAACAATTAAAGATCGTGCATTTAAACTATTTCCTTAACATAATCGAACTGATCAAACTATGGATAAGACTGGCTTTAAGATTCCAACAAACTGTATAAACATTTACCTACATTTTAGTTACTTACATCTTCTTTATTAATGTTTGAATAACTGGAAATGTCATTATTTAGTTCTTATGTAAACAATAAAGTGAGATAATTATTTAACAGTCATGTTAAAAGCAATGTTCCAATATAAAACTTCGGCCATATGGTCTGACGCAATGCTAATGAACGCACCAGACCTCTTGCTATTGACATTATTAAGCTTCCTTTAACGCCTCCGCATACAGACGTTCGCGTAAAAACAGCTAATGATATAATAATGCAAGATAATAAAAACAACATACACTAACAAATCTTCAGCCATTACAAATAATAACGGCTTTGAATATCAAAAAAGAATATCGTATTGTCGTTATACATATAACATTTTAAGGCGATCAAACTTATCTCTTTTAATCGTCTTTATATTATTGTTAAACATCACAATAGCTTTTAATAGTTAGATGATATCAATGTTTCTTCGTGAGAGTGAGATACAGTTGTTGGAGCTAAGGAAACAAGTTATTTGTATCAGCCAAGCGAAATGAGTATCGGCTCTTCCAATATGGCTATAAGCCAAACAGTTCGTAATCAATTGAAGATATGTGGGTTGAAGCCTTTTAAGTAAGTTTCATTTTTGCTGCTGTTGCTTTCTGATTCAAAATACCAGTTGGTGACAAGCATATATTCAAATAATTAATAACCTCATAAAATGTTGGGTGGTGATCTAAATAAAAAAGTGTACTTATAGTCCAAAAACAGTAGATCACTGCAAATATGGCTTATGTAATAAGACTAAACTAACAACATCTTATCAAACATGGGAGACAAAGATACAGATTAAACTACTTTGGCACAATACAATGCTGTTTAAACAAAGTAGACACATATTTAGTAAGTTTTAACAAACTGCTATAGACATCTGGATCTAAAATAACCAAGACCTCCCGCATTTTTTCTAGGTCAGCTCTAGGTGTTTGCACCATCTGTTTAAAACCCTAGAGTATTCTTTAATGTGCTTATTTATATTCGAAAACCAATCTTTTACTTTCCTCTGTATTTATACGCATTTGATGTGAACCGTTAAGATTTCCTTATTTTTCGTAAACCTGTTTCATGTTTTCCCAATGAATATTCTCGGGGATTTCGGTGCGGAGTACTCTTTCGCTAGAGTGCTGCTTTAATATAAAGTGACACATTCCTCAATTGTGCGGTGGCGTGGAGATCTCAAATTAGCGCCAATTTATGCCTCCGGCTGACTCACGACGGTGGGTAGGTGCATGTTTTAATGTCATATTCAAACTACTAGACATTGAAAAATACTGTTGTGATTCTTCTAGGAACTTGAAAGTTCCAGTCCTTACGTTATGTTTGTAATAATTAGTGAAAATATATCATAATAAACTAATGCTTAATATCTAACTACTGATACAAAAACACCTACTTTATTACTTACATGCCTCGTACATTTGAGTTTACCGCAATTATTGATTGATAGTTTGCCTCGAACGCTGAAACCTCCATACGAATCATAAACCGAAAATAAATCAGGCATCTCCCCAAATTACCATACTAGCAATATCAAAACTCAAGTTTAATTTCACTCGTGAAAATGGATCAAAGAGTGATCGTCGTGACTATAAATTTTAACTATCTTAACAAATTGGACTGTAAAGCAGAACTAAACCATGGCGTTGTTCATAGTTCCATCGACCTTGCGAATAATTGGGGTCTACTGTATCTTTTTTTTTTTATTTATTTATTTATCATTAACAATTTACATTGTGTTTGATGTCCAACATACAAAATAAAATTAATAATATGAATTATAGAAAAGAAATATAATAACATGCAACAATTTACAGATAATAATAAATGATTACTAAATATTAATTATAAATAACATAGAATTTTAATTTAGTTATAACAATAATAATAATATTCTTTGATTTAATTTAAAGTTCCTCCACTGAATACAAGCTTCTATCCAATAAAAATGCTTTGAGCTTAGACTTAAAAGTGCTATGGTATAACAATGTTTTTAAATCAGCTGGCAGTCTATTAAATATTTGTACCGCTTGGTAGTGAGGGCTATGCTTAGTGACTTTTAAATGATGTGCAATCTCATTTTTGAAGTCCATTCTACGAGTCTTTTCCCTAGCTGTTCTTTCCTCGTTACACTCAAATTCATGTATATGTTTTTTAAAATTAACCAACAACACAAGTATGTATAAGCTGGGCAAAGTTAGAATATTTAAACTCTTAAAATGAGATCTACAGCTTTCTCTTTGTGAAATACCGACAATAGTACGTATTGCTCTTTTTTGTAGAATGAACGCTCGCTGAGAGTTATAACCGTAGCTATTTCCCCAAAACTGTATACTATATCGAAGTCTAGACTCAACCAGAGCATAATATACCAACTTTAGATGTTCCGTATTTATTTCATCTCTTAATTTCCTCAAGGCATAACACGCAGATGATATCATTGAATCTATGTGTGCTATTTCTTTTTTCCAGTTCAGCAACTCATCTAAATGAATACCTAGAAATTTAACATCTCTAACTAATTCTATTTTTTCATTATTAAGGGTTATAGTCATATTATCTTTATTTCGTGCCGTAGTACGAAACAACATAATGTTAGTTTTTTTTATATTTATCTTTAATTTATTTGTGCTAAACCAAAGCTGAAAAGTTGATAAAGTTATATTGACCTTGTCTATCAATTCACTAATACTATTCGCACCCAATACAGCATTTGTGTCGTCAGCAAAGACCACGAGATTAACATCAGGAATGATTTCTTTCATATAATTTATCAAGTCGTTTATGAAAATTATAAACAGAATGGGACCTAAAATGGAACCCTGGGGTACGCCAGTAGTAATATTGAACAAGGATGATTGGTATGTTTTCTTTTGTCCATTTTGCTCTATAGTGCTAGTTTCTACATACATTTTCCTGTTTCTTAAATACGATGTAAATAATTGGAGGGCTTTTCCTCTGACCCCATAATAACTTAATTTAGCTATAAGCAGATCGTGATCAATCGTATCAAATGCCGATGATAAATCTAGAAAAATCCCAGCTACTTTTAATTTACGATTTATTTTACCTAACACGTCATCTAAAAGTTTATAAATGGCATCTCCAGTGCTGGTTCCTTTCTGGTAACCGAACTGTCTATCATGTAGAACTTTATTTGAATAAAGATGGGTTAATAGCCGAGATTTCATAATTTTTTTCAAAACATTTCGAGAGTGTAGGCAACAGAGAAATTGGTCTGTAGTTTTTAGGGTCTATTTTCGAGCCTTTTTTGTAAACGGGCACTACCTTTGCAATTTTTAATTGTTCCGGAAAAATACCCTGCTGAAGGCAGTTGTTAAAGAATGTAGAAAGTGGCACAGCCAATATTTTTATGTGCTCTTTAAGAATCGTAGTTGGGATCTCGTCATATCCACTAGAGTGCTTGTTAGCCAAGGTTTTAATAATTCGTGTCAGTTCTTTAGGTGTAGTAGGTTCCAATAACATATCGTTGACTACCCTTTCACAACTTGTTTCAAGAAGCAATAAAGCCTCCGTCGTAGTTTCGCCTAAAACACAATTTTGGTTAAACTGTGTAGCTAATATGTTGACTACGGCAGTAGGCGAGTCTATTATTTGATCATCAACTTTTAGTAAAAGTGGTTCCTGTTGAACTTTTTTTAATCTGTTTGTGCTGTTATTAATTACTTTCCAAACTTCTCTAGCTATGTTTTTAGAGCTACTAAGTTTCTCCGCAACTGCTTTTTTTTTTGCTTCGGTTAAGACTCTCCTATATATGCGAATGTATTTATTTTTATAATGAAGTACACTTTCATGTAAATGCTTTCCTGTATTTGTGCATAGCACTCTTTTCATTTTACTTGACGTTTTCACCCCTTTAGTTACCCATTTTAATCTTGATGCCCTTTTTAAATTGATTTTCAACTCTCGTTTTCTGTAGGTTTTTCGAAAAATATTATTAAAGGTTTTCAGAAAAGAATTAATTCCCATTAAACCCCAATTTTGTTGTAATATCCTGTCCCTAAAATACAAACTACTGCTTCGATTAAAAATTCTCTTATTAATGACTAAAAATTGATTATTTTTATTATCTATAGTTTCAAGTAAGAATTCAGCCAATTGTGCTCCATGTCCATCTCCTAACCCATTGTGGTCTATTTCACATTTTAATACCTGTTCTTCTTGTAAATTCGTTATAATGTTGTCTAAGCAGGAAAACGAATTGTTTCGAATAAAAGTGGGGCTATCAAAAATACATCTAAAATTATAACATGCCAGGAGACTCAAAAACTCAGCACTTTTTTTGTTTTCCAGAAGCAAGTTGACATTAAAATCACCGCAGATTATGCATTTTTTATTGAATAAAAACTCAAGTAGCAGTTCCAATTTTTTCATAAAAATATCAAAATTCTTATCATTAGGATTACGATACACACAACATACATACACTCCAGTTGTAGTATCTTTAATGCAGCATACCTCAAAACTCTCTACTGCGTACAATCTTTCAATTGCTAAAACGTTCTCAACTTTCTTGTCTGCTTGGGCTAATATTAAACTCCCTCCTCTCTTTTTTTTCTTATTTCGAGTGTTATATGTGGCTAATTTGTAACCATTTAAGTTAAAAGAAGTTATCGACACACTATTTAAAAAATGCTCAGTCAAGCATAGGTAGTCTACCTTATCCCCAAGAGTTTGCATATAAGCCTCTAATTCGTTAATCTTGTTTGATATACCACATATATTCTGATGAAAAATGGTTATTGTTGTATAATTAATATTGACAGAGATGGTATTATTACTATTGTTTAGAGGTAAAACATTGTTAGTATTTTCGAAAACAATCAGATGGCAGTGTTAAATCATTTGTCTCAATAGCCGTATCAACTTCAGTATCTGTCTGAACCCCAATATGTTTGAAAAAAATTGTTTGTACATATGCATTTTTTACAGTCGGTTCACTACTCAGCCTAGCTAGATTATTAGTATAAGTTTGATAATTATATTTATAATTCATATGTAAAATCTGTCTATGTATTAATCTACATGCATGCAATTTATTAACATTAGACATGATCGCATCACTATGTAACGATAGGAAAGTTGAATTTGTACAGTTACCGCACACATATTGAAGTAGTTTATTTACACTGTTTACATTTAGAGAGTGTTGTTTATAAATTTGACCTACCAATACGTTAGTGTATTTTAATTGACGTATTGTATAATATAAATAAGTCTGAATGTCCATAGGGTTAGTGTCATTTGAGCCAGTTAATATTATAACAAAATCCCTTTTTGAAAGGTCTTTACACATACTTGCACAAGACTTCAAAACCTGCTCTGTAGTTGCGTCCGGCTTTATAAATGACGTCACGAAGAACTTTGTACCCAGATAGTTCTGCAGAATTTTACAAACACCATATCCAGTTTGATCAGCGAAGATCAGGACTCTTTGCGTAACTTCTTTTTGCAAATGAGTACGTGAGATACTGGTCAACTGCTGGTTTTCAGTAGCAGTACTTTCAATATTAGACATCTCCTTGGAAGTGCATGCAGTCTTATCAGCACATTTCAAATTGTGCGTAGAGTTGACCGGGAGTATGAGAGAGTTACAGATACCTTCTTTAGGTGACATTGCCTCAATGTTTGTCTCAGGAATATGTCCAGATAAGGCTGAATTAAATGAATTATCGCAGCTATCTCTGTCATGTTGTACCAGTACACCAGTAATTTGTGGACAAAGAGTCACCTTAGGAGTAGAATTTGTCTGTGTAGGCGTCGAAGAACCATTTGTCCTTACTAATTTTGATTTTCGAGAAGACTTAGGTGTCTTGTTTTTTCTATCCAATAAGTTAACCTTCTTATATGTTTCAATTAGCTTTTGATATTGATCAATATCCGTTTTCAAGCGGTGATTTTCGCTGCTTAAATTATCAATTTCCTGGTGTGCGCTATCTAGTTCTAAGGTTAATTTTGTTATTGTGTCTTTAAGATCCGAAGTGGTATCGCTGTCATTTAGCGATGTGCTCGGCAAACTCATCATAGTTGTATCCAATAACGTGGAATTATCGAAAATGTTATCTAATGAGGTAGATTTCTGTGGTCTACGTAAGGTGATGTTATCCCTTTCCATGATGTTTTAAACAATAACAACTAGTAATAGCTTAGTCTTATTTGTATGGTCGTAAAGTAGTCACTGCCAGTGCCCTCTAGTGTGTTATTTATGTATCACCTTTTTTGTATCGTGTTCCTTATGTCACACTAGTGTTATTACTAGTCGCTAGATGGCGTTTATTTAATAGTATTATCTCAATACAAAAAGAGCTGGCCTTTAGTAGGTTTCGAACTTGGGTGTACCAATTCAGTAAGCAAGCGTCATTTAGATGAGCTATTTGATGATTAGTAAAAGTTGCCAAATAGTAGTTTTTTATGTGGTACAGATCAACTTTGACCGTTATAATGATTCTTTTTGCACTTTAAAATGACAGGTAGTTAGAAACATTCGTACACAAATAATTGACGTATTTTGGTGGTAAAATGTTTGAGTTGAGATCGTAGAATGACTTCACTATGTGGTTTAAACGTTTATATCTTATTAGGGTAGGTGTTTAGTTGGTTTTTAAGTGTGTTTAAGATTGTTTGTTTACGTTTTAATGTTTGTTCACCACACTGTACACCGTCACTAATAACTCCTATAAAGGACACTTTTCAGTCTTGACAACGTTGACCGGTCAGTATTACACAGTTTTGTATGGATTTATCACAAATCTTTTTAGTTTTGAGGTTTGAAACTATTATAATATCTCTTAATTACAGAGCAACGTAAACGTTCTCTTGACAGCTCACTTGACACTTGACGCAATTGAACTCTTCCCATCGTGGCTGGAAGCTGCTCATTTGACGTTCAAAAGTAGTGTTATTACCATGACCTTTGTTTTAGATGTTATTGTAGTTACATACAAGGAGATGACAAAGATGTCCGTTCAGTGGTCAAAGCAGTTCTTGGGTTACATGTTTAATGATTTTCTTTATTTTATGAGTCGCTTTAAAATTCGTTGATCAAATATCAACTTTGTGTCCAAATAACTGTTCATTTAAAATAATATAGATCTAGCAAGGAATTCTTAAATATGAATTATCATAAATAATCCTCTTTCTAGCAAGCCAAAGTTCTCATAAATTATGTTGGCTTTATGTAATACCCTACCGTAATTGTACGTATTTGGAGAGATCGTTTTATAAATAGTCTCTATACGAGAGGTTTAAAATTTGTTAGTGTGAAGAGATTAGAAAATCTAAAGCTTTTAAGTTATTAGGTATCTTCTCATAGCTACTGGTAACTGTTGACTTACAGTGTATTGCAAAACAACGGATAATGGAACCTACTTAACACTCGTTCTAAACAAGTTTAGCTAGGCTTTAATATGTAAGATAATCCTATAGTTTCCCTTGTAGGATTGATTACAGTTTATAAGCCGCTTAATTCTGGTTAATATAAGAAATTAGGGTTAGAAAGCCGTTGCTCTTATTAATAGATAACATTTGTATCACTAACCTAAACAGCATATTCCATTCCATTAATTTTAATGTCTATTCAATTATCGTTTCGTTTTGGATTCACTGTCGTCTCCTTGTTTCAGAATGTGGTGGACGATCACCGGTAACTTCGGCAACATTTTACCGATTGACTGGACTAAGTCCTTCTCACGGAAGATGCACATTCCTACACTAAATCTTAACGACAAAAAGGTAAGTCTATACCTTTAGAACTAAAACTTAACATAACTACAAAAAACAAAGTTGAATGTGGCAGCTGCCTAATTTTAGATTAATGAAACGGGGAAGAATTATTAAGAAGAATTGTATGGTTTTATTAGGGTTATATTACTTAGATAATTACGTCATGTTAGTAAACCTACATCTGCTAAAGCGTTATTACCTGTTAACGACAAACTAACAGTTTACGTAGAACCATTTTCTTCTGATACTATACCCGAAGTTATGTTATGTTCTGAACTAAATTATTAACCATAATTTTGAAGCCACAAAAAGCCAAAGAATACGCGTATTGTTAAGGTATCTCAAGATTTTTTAAATTGTCATGATGACAAAATATGTGTTGGTCACATCATGACCGCTGTGAGAATATAAATCATGTTATAATTGCCGTGTGAATGATTGTTGATACAATTGTTAAATCAAAATAACCAATCGTTCTAAAACTTTGTGTGATAGTCCCTTACCTGGTGTAGGACGCTCTGGCAGGTTGTAAATGTGGTTACTTTACTATAATTATCTACACTACACAATTACCTAAAATCATTTCAAATTTTAAAAGATCACATATAAGCGTTACTTTGCGTTAATAATCCTATAAAATTGCGTAGGTACTTAATTTGATCTGGTTATTCTAAACAAGTCGGTAAAAAGCATTCACATTTAATTTTATCTTCAGGGTGCAATGACTCCAGATGATGAGATCCACAGCTCTGAAGATGAGGCAGTGGCATCAGACCTAGATATGCACGCGCTAATACTAGGTGGACTACATCAGGATCATGAATGTCCTGTCAAAACTGCTGATGAGGCAAGTAGATAAGTTAATACATAATAACAACAAATAAATTCAAGATACAGTAAAGATGCAGATCTATAAAAAAATCTTATGTAAAGTTCAACAAATAATTTGGGAAATTACTTATTCTAGGTAATCCAAGAAATCGATGATATGATGCAAGATACTCCTTCGTCTGAAGGCGACATTATAGAGTACAACGAGGCTTTAGAAAAAGGCAAAGAAGTGCTAAACTCGCCGCTTTACGAAGACAGTAAGTTATTTTTTTACTGCAGTATATTTTTTGTGTCTCAGCGGCCCCTGACTCCTCTTTGAATTTTAAAGTTGATAAATCACAGGAACGGACCAATCATGAACACATATCTTTTCTTCTTTTATTCCTTCTGCTCAAAATCGGTAAGAGAAACTTCTTATGGAAGGCAGCCTGTCGTAGAACAAAATATATGACTACATATGATATCCACCAACCCGCTTTTTAACAGCTTGTGAAGATATCAGCTCAACTATCATGAGAGTTGAGAGATTTTGGGCCTGAACCCAAATCCATACCTAGTGGTAATGGTCGCCAAATGTTTGTTACTTTTATCATACTCATCAGCTGATAGCCTCTTGATTTTGGAAATTGGAACTATAATATTAGGCAGTAGATTAGATTAACAAAGTTATTGTAAATTCCTTAACAAACAATAATAATACATTTAGCAGGCAGTAAAGTGTTGACAACACGTTAGTCATCGCCTAATCATACGAAGGTCATCATAACAATAATTCTCTTAATTGAACTAGTATATGCATGACTATACACAGACACACACAGGCGTATTTCACTCAAATAGTTTGCACTATAAAAATCTTTGTTTAAATATAGATCCACATATTCTTACGTGTTGATCAGTTTAAAACGAAACATGATTGTAACAAACAAACTCCAATGTGTAACTGACCTTGCTAAGTAAATACATAAATTAGTAGTATGAGCTGAAATCTCTCGAAAACATTTTTTTGTTTTTTTGTAATTCCTCTAGCAGCAACCGTTTCTTAACTATTTTAACAATGAAACAATTATTCAGGTGAAAGCAGACCATAAATTGGTTAATAAAACTGTCTTGATTTGTCGACATTTGTAAATTTATTGCCTTCATTGGGTTCTGTGAAGAAAGTATCATGTAAAGTATTTATAGATCTTCATAAAGTTCGATACATGGGAGGTAATCAGCCTCGACGCATGGCGAATCTTTCGCCTCAGTGCGTTCACCTTGCTTGAGATTAATTTTATTGGCGATCGTCATCACTTCATTTCTCTTGAACTGTTTTAGCTTGTGCACTTCGGTAGTGTAGATAAAGCGACATACTGTAAATCAACTCTTTTAATTTGCCTTACCATCTTGAAATTCGTTTAAGCAGTCACGTTTAACAAGCTTTTTTATGAATTTGGTTACATAATGCAACCAAATTCATACTTAATTCGTACTTTATTACACCAACATAATGCTTTCGATTTTATATTTTGTATCTGTACAGAAGCAACGATTATGGTAAGGTATGGTATTATCCCAGCAACTGTTGGTGTACCTAGTTTATATTATTTTATACCTAGTTTATGTTTGAATAAACTTTTAGGGCCTTTAGGTTTATTCAGGTAATAAACTAGGTACGTGTGGGCAAAATTTTATTCCGAACTATCCATTTCCATTTATTTGCTTTCCCGTGAAAAGCTAACAACGTTCCTCACAAACTTTCGCATTTAAGATACCTCCGTAGTATGACTTGCACAATTACGAAAATAACAGTAACATTAGTATTAATACATGTAAAGTGACTTTTATCATAGCAAAAGAATTATCATTCAGTCAGTAGTTCTGATTTTACTTTATAATTATGGTCACATTTATAATCTCTGGAGAAAAGACAACAACGATAATCTAATCTGTGTTTGTTGCGAAAAACTTTCGTTTGTTTCGTTGTTCTGAATAACAATTTATTTGTATCTATTTGTATTGTATTCATCGCTATTATACGTTTGGGAACACGTAACAATGAATTTGAATTGATAGTATTTAATTAAAAATTTGATGGGTTGTCTACTAAAATCTCATTTATATGTGTACCTAGAAGGAAAGAGTGCTTCTTAAAAAACACTGCTTAAATCTTCTGTGATAGATACCAAGGCCATGTAGTAGTAGTACTTAGTAGTAAATAGATTAAAGATTTTCTTGTTAAACGTTTTTCTACATAAATCGACTCGACTTTTTATGGATGCATAGTTTATCATAAAAATCTGATTTTGCATTTTTTTGTTCCTCAAGACTGAACAATGCTTGCCGTCATATCGAAATATTTTTATCCATGGTGCCGAGTTCTAGAAGTAATAAAAAGATAATTTCTCTAATGAAGGACAATAAATTAAAATAATTCATAGTTTCTGTCATAAAAACCATATTAATGATATATTTCTCCATTACAGAGCTGCGCACATTCTCCTTGGCTCAACTAAACGAGATATTCATGGAATTGGAAGTTCTTATTCGAGAGTTTTCTGAAACTTTGATCGCGGAACTAGCTTTGAGAGATGAATTGGAATATGAGAAAGAACTGAAGAATACGTTTATATCACTCCTACTAGCTGTTCAGAATAAAAGGCGACAGTATCATATGGAGAAGAAGAAGAGGCCACAGCCACCGAGGTCTCCGAATCTTAATGGACATTCAGAGCCTAAGGTTGGTCATTTTGAAATAAAACTATTTGTAACCGATTATTTATTAATACTTTAGGTTATCATTTACAATACATTTATTATAAAGAAAAGTATTCTTGATTGTAAATAATAAGCTTAAAAACTACTAGACACTAAAGATCACTGAGTAAGTTGACGACACGACGGAATTATGGCGACGAGGTGACAGTGACAGCTCTGAACAAGTGTTAGTCATAAAAAAATCTTATTGAAAAGACTTGTTTACTGTTATGTTATATTTTTTTATCTAAATGAAAATCTGAAACTGGCTTTTATTATGTAGCGCGGCTATTCGACATTTTAGGAAAAGAATCAGTAATTAATGTCACAATGATGCCCACAGGCAAGGCCGTAAATTTTGTTAAACATCGGCTCTAGTTAGGCAAAGTGATGAAATACGAAAGTATCAAGTTTTATGTTGAAGTTTATTACTGTAGATAATTAGGTAACTTTAAACTAGAATTAGAGGTTACATTTTACACCAGCAAAATGTTTTTTTTTTTCAGTACTTGACTACAGTGATACCATTCCACCTAGACAATGGACCTCCGGACAACCAGTCACTGCAAGTTCTTATAAAAAGTAAGTTAACTATTTAATAAGTCTGCCATATAATAATTAATAACGCACTAACTACCTATTCTCCGTTTCACCCGCTTGGAGAGTGACGTCATACGTCGTCATACGGAACCTATGTCCCAAATTTGAAGTCTCTAGACCCAGTGGTTTGGGCTGTGTGTATCATATCAACGCACATAATTTTTTCTAGGCATCTTAAATATCTAAAGAAAAATGGTCAATAAAGTAAAGTCCAATTTCACTCATAGGAACTCTATTTGTGCCGCGATACCTACAGCTGGGCCTAATGTTTTACTACGATTTTAGCAAACATAAATTATCAGTCTAGTCTAGCCTAGCCCAGCTCCGAGTCTGCAAATCTCATAGTGGTCTGATTTGAAAAGTTATACCTACCAAAGTTATTTACCCGAACATTTTGAGATCACGCAGTGATCGCAGCTTATGCAAGTGTCAAAATGGTAGGTACGTTAGCAGACTGAGTGCTGGTTGCGCCACAGGCGTGCTATATAATATCTCCCTAAAATGTTTATTATTTTTTTCAGTTCTAAAGGCGATCAACGAAGATAGTCCTACAGTACCTACTTTATTAACGGATTATATTCTCAAAGTACTTTGTCCAACATAAGTAAACACAATTTTAGCTAATCTTTCCTTCTATAGTTGAACATAGGTTGAACATCTTCATAAAATTCTCAACTAAGAGAATAAGAGAAAATTCATACATTTATAGAATATGGAATATATTATGCACTTAAGAGTCCAACCACAGAGCACGCCATGCGATGTAACTGTAACTAGAGGTGGTAATGTTAATATAATTCCTGCCTCTGTAAACTTTTAAACATTATATAGTGCTACAAAGGGCAACTTATAAGGTAATACGTATTCAGTAATGGTTTCTGTAAAAATTGATATTAAGACATCATCATCTCTGCTTACGGCATGCGTGTTACGTGCTCTGTTGGCCTTAAATTGTTTAAGCACAGTTCAAATTTGTTTCTAGTCGTATTATCTAGCAACATGTTGTGACTACGCTTACAGGCCGGATGAACCTGACACAATAATTATATTAGGCCTTATCATTGTCTATACTAAGCCATGTGTTCTATCTGTTCTATAGTCTTCACGCTTAATAAAAAGGACACTACTTATAATTGGTTAGCTTTAGCACCAAAATTGCATGCAATATAAATTAAGTATGTATTGCCCTTTCTGTATTAAGCGTGCGATTTGTCAATGGTAAATAATATAAACCTCTGTTTTCTATTTATTTCATAGTAAATGTCAAGTTTTTACCATCCTATCTTAAAAAAGGCAAATATGACAACGATAATTTTGCCAATGTCAAGGTTAGAGAAAAATGTCATAGCAAGAATAAAAAAAATGCGAAAAAAGAAAGATGTACATTATAATGTTAATTGACGTCTCTATGTATAGCAGTTGACTTTTTGTCTCTATGATTATGTTCAGGGTCTGTCAGCTGCAAATGATATAGTAAGCTGTTAGTAGATATATTCTACTTTTAATCACCGCTCTTCATGTATCACGGTTAAAAAAAAGTAGAAACTAAAAAATATTGTATGCATTGACGTAAGTACTTCAGTTAAAAAATATCTATTCTTTCAACCATTTTTATTTGCATAAATGAACTGTGATATCACTAAGGTAGTTTAATTAATGCTTCTTTTAAGGTTTAAACTATTTGTTAATATAATTAATTATCCTAACGTTAAATAATATTTATTTTTAATTAATGATAAACATCAATTGTCGTGGTGTTATTCTGTAAATATTTTAAAAGATTTATTGAACAGTGGAATTGTCCTCTTAAAATAACTTTTAGATAACGTAAGCTATAGAGGCTTGTAAATATCATTTAAAATCAGCTTCTAGTTTAAGCTTAGCTAATATTTTATCCATTGACTAAAATGATTGGGAAATATATGTGCGTTTGTAAAGCCACTTATGATACAGACTCAATATTTCTGCAGAATATCTTGACTAATCATAACCAGCCTGTTGTTGTACATGATAATGGGTATCATGTTTTACGCAAGAAAATGGCGGCGGCCATCTTGGATTTTTAAGAATGTTGAATTTTTATTATTGTATTGTCACCGCATGTTATATACCTATGCGGTGACAATACAATTACGTGCAAAATTTCACAGCAATCTGTCAATTAGAAGGATATAAAATTCAGTCACTAGATTTGATTCATCAACAACGAAGAAGAAAAAAAGAAAACAACAAAGAAGGCAAGCTAAAAAAACCGTTTAAAAATATGTCAGAGATGACATTATTATGTCAGGAATGACATCATATTTCTAAGTGTGGTCTGCTACTGTAATATTGTGTGCTATTCTTCGTTTATTTCTAAATTTAAAAAAACATGAGTATTTGTTTAAAAATCTTCATATGGTTGTGGTTGTATCGTGTGTGGCGCGCGCAGTCTGTGTAGCTATAGCCTTAGTGTGCCCAAATCAAGCTAATTATTTTTAATAATTCTAGTAAGAAAAATTGTCGTAAAACCGCGTTGACACGATCAAAGTTTCGTACCGAGTAGACTTAGAATAACGCTACAAGTTGCGTATGGAATTCCATTCAATTCACAGCAGAGTCGGCAAGTCGCTCAGCGTAGTAAAACGACTATTGTGTGGATTGCCGCAATACGAATTGCGTATTCGTCAGTTCAACTCTAGGAGACTATGATCGTGTAAACACAGCTTAATCGTTGTTAGTTTTAAGTTGTATCTAGTCTCAAATGTAGTAGTCATAATTTGTTATCATTACTTATCATATTAAGCACAGCGAGGTAATAAATGTTCAATATACATGGTCTATAACTAATTTTAAAGTTGTTGTATTGTCCTATTAAATGAAGTTGGCATCTGAATAACTACATTACTTTCTAATAAATCAGGTCCTACGTATAGTTACCTGCCTACAGTTACCTACTTAGGTGCTGTTTGATGTTATGCAAATAAAGAAACGGAATTTTCGCCACAATTTAAATATCAATGAAGCTCAAATGAAAAAAGAAAAACTAAAGGGTGATGAATAGGTACATCTATATAGTATTGTCTTAGATTTACGCGAATATCACACATTGAAATAAAACTACTTTTTAACGGATTTTATCGCGGTTTATTTTAGATTTTAGATCCCGACGTTTCAAAGTCTTTTCAGACTTCATGTTCACGGGTGGACTGAGATATTTGACGTCCAAAAATATTAATCACAATTATTACTGACTACCTTCAAACATTAATATTTAAGTTGCGTTCCGATTTAAGCTAACTGAGCTCACAGTGTCTTGAATTCTGAGTTGATTTTGCTTGGGTTTTGGTACAAGTAAATTAAGCACTGGGTCCCAAGCTGGTGGTATATTCCAACCATTTTCTCTGTTAAAATTAGGATGTTTTTTAATTTCAATAGCTTCGCGGATCATTCTTGGTAGGAACCGGTTTTCTTTGACAAGGACCTGTGTTTTATCAAATCTCAAGTAATGGTTGGGGCCTTTTTGAGTATGTTCACACACTGCAGATTTCGTTGAGCGTTGTCTATAGTTACTATCTACTTAAAGGCAAATGTAAATAATTTCAGGCAAAGGATTTTGTTGTATACGTAGGATCTTTTTTTTATTTTTGCAGAAATTACAACATAGGCGAAAGCTTTGCACCTTTGATTATAGCCAATCACTTTGTTGTGAATAGTGTTGTGTGAATGAATGATACGGAACGAGAATGGATTTTAAAATAACATTTTTTTTAATATGACGTTTGACGTTTTGTCTATGTCAAATTTTACGAATTCGATGTTTTATGCGACTAAAAAAATCTATATTAAAAATACGTGTCTAATTCCAAAATATAGTCCTACTCAACTGATTAAGCCCAATTGTATGGACTACGAAGCATACGTAGGTAGTTCAAAAATGCCATTTAGTTGAAGCGGACTATACCATGTTGCCATATCTAGAGGAACTACTAAAACCTTATTATATTACAATAAGTACTGCATCTACGAATAATCTCAAATTAAATAATACGTAAATGTTTCAATGAATGTAACTTTTCAGGCGTATTATGTTTTCTCGAACGCATTGTAAGTACCTGGTTGAAATAAAGGAGCTTGAATGACATTGTACCATTATTTTATTACCTTCACCTGAAAATGTAAGGCAAATGCTTCACTGATAGGAGCAAGGTAGGCAACGCGTAGCACTGAGGACTTGGCTGAATCTTGCGAAGGTACAAAGTTATCTTTGAGCGCGGGTATGTTGGAAAACTAAAGTCACCGACATAGCGATCAGAGTGAGCAATGTTGAAGTGGCAGTGGGTAGGCCACATCGTACGTAGATACGATAACCGCTGGGGCATAAAGGCAAGAAGTGGAGACCTCGCAATGGCCGCCCAAGCGTCGCGTCGCGCGTCGGCCGGACCGCCACAAGGGGGACTGATGACATTGTTAAAATTGCGGAAAGCTGATTGATGCTAAAGGCCAGCAACCGATCGTTATGGCGTTGAAAAGGGAGGCCCATGTCCAGCACTGGACATCCCCAAGCTGTTGATGATGACGATGATGTATCAGGCGAGCTCAGGCTGTTTGTTAATTGCACATATGGAAGAGCTCGGTACTCTGTCTTGCTAAGCTCCGCTTCAGGACCAAAGATATATTTCATTTATCTAAACTTGATAAGGTTAATACTAGAATAATTAATGCGGCTAAACAAAAAACATTCAATGGATTCTTGAGATTTATTTCGGTAGGTACTAACAAAAACTTAATACATATTTAAACAAATAAAGATATATCCTGAAAAAAAAAGAAAATTTACATATGCTGTGTGATGAAGTCGTAGAAGCTGGTGACGCGGGCGAAGGCTGAGGGGAAACCGAATTGACATCCAACTGCAGCGACGAAGGAACTGATACCAACCTGAAAAGGTAAATTATTAGGTAAGACATTAGTAGGTAGGTACTAGGTTCTGTAAAATTACGCAGCGTGAATTACGTTTAGACGGTTACTATACGCCATGTCGTTGCTGTACAAAAAAAACCGGTCAAGTGCGAGTCGGACTCGCGCACCGAGGGTTCCGTACAAACCTGCAAGGTTTACAAAGTTCGTTCATTACGACAATCGAGTCATAACTATGGTATTTTTATTGCAAAATGAAATTCATAACATTACAATGGGGAAAGATGGAGGAGCATAAATTTAAGACAAAGATCTCTTTATCGTTTAAGTAATCCTTTATTTTATATTAACACATATCATTTATCTATAATATAACTGAAACACTTATACTAGCCTTGCAGCAGACTTGCGAAAGTTCTTTTATTAAAGTTATTTATTTACTAAGTTTTTAGTCACTATTAGGTTTTAATTCCCTTGCGTGTAGTTGCGAGTTTCAAAATATGCGGTATCAATGGTTGTACTTTTGCGTTTTGCGTTTTTGCGTTGACTTAGAATTTTTTTTTTAAGGGTTAAAGGCAATTAGATCTAAGTATTTGATATGAATTTCAACTTGATAGCTCTACGCGTTCATGAGGAAAAAAGTAATAAGTTTATATTTATTAAAAAATATATATTTTGTAATGTAACTAAAAATTTAAGGTTTTCGGAATTTTTCCTTTATGTGTGCTATAAAACGTTGCTTCATGCCAAATTTCAAGATTCTAGGTCGACTGGAAGTACCCTTTAGGTTTTGATTCCCTTGCGAGTACTTGCGAGTTTCAAAATATGCAGCTTAAATTGCTGTTTCTTTTGATTGCGTTGACATAGAAGTTTGATTTTGTTACAGCTTAAAGGTATTATAGACCTGAGTATTTGGTATGAATTTCAATTTAATACCTCTACGCGTTTATGAGGAAATGGGTAGTAAGTTTAAAATTATTAAAAAAAAATATATTATGTGATGTAACTAAAAATTTATGGTTTTCGTAATTTTTCCTTTATCTATGCTATAAGACGTTGCTTCGTACTCAAATTTCAAGATTCTGAGTTCACGGGAAGCACCCTGTAGGTTTTGATTCCCTTGCAAGTGTCGAAAATTTGCGGCATAAACGGCTGTATCTTTTAATTGCGTTGGCTTAGAAGTTTGATTTTTTCACAGCTTCAAGGGACAGTAGACCTGAGTAATTGATATAAATTTCAGCTTCATACCTCCACGCGTTCCTGAGAAAAAGGGTCTTGACAGACGGACGGACAGACAGACGGACAACAAAGTGATCCTATAAGGGTTCCGTTTTTTCCTTTTGAGGTACGGAACCCTAAAAAAAGATTAAAGTTAGGATCTAAATTAGTTACAAACCCCAGATCTGTAGGAACGGGACGCGACTACAACGTGACATAAAAGAAGAATTACTAACAATAACTAAGTAAGTACATATGCCAAAAACTAGAGAGCTGATAGAAGAGAAAAAAAAACACAAAAAAAACAAGGTTCAAGTCTAATCATTTGCTTCAGCATTTATCAATGTGATGACACTGATTAATGACAACAAACTATTAGCTACTTAGAAACTGATACAAGGGATAATTAGTTTTGTTATCATCACACAAATAAAATAGCATGACGTATACGCACAAGTCACAAATGGACCTATTTTTGCAAACAGGAACCAACCCACAATCAAAGTCTCGTTTTGACAGTGCAAACGAGACTTTTGTAAACTAAGTGTACAAAATGCTAAACTGGATACAAAATAATATACTAATGATTGAGTAGGTACTGGTTGCTCGTATTAACCTTAAGTGAGATACCGTGGCCGATTTACCACAATAGGTTTATAAAGTTTATACAGTTATAGTATAAAGTAAATCATAATCAAAAGCCAGTCGGTTCTTTCTTTCAAAACCTTTAGTTACTTAGTTCCTTCTTATAAACTGGACGACGTAAGATCTTACTGTGATATTTTTTAATATAAATATGTTATTAAAATTAATACTTTTCAATGATATAGTATCTATCTAACTGTTTATACTAGATCGCACAAACCAACATTGGCTCTGGTTTGCATGTTAAAAATGCTTAAGTATCTACTAAATGTAACCCATCATCACCGAGGGACATAGGTCTGTTTAAGTATTGGTTTTAATAATTGAGGACCATGCTACTTAGTTTTTAACAGTTTTTTTAAGTTGGTCAAAATGGTTTGGCTCCGCAAGTGACAGTGCTTCATCTCAGTTGTTAGTCGGTAAAAAGGAACTATTATTTTTGGGAAGATAGAATGCATGATTTGAGCGCCATCCATGAACTTAATTTAACCCAAATTACACATTAGTTCTTTTTGCATGAACTCAATTGTAAATTTACACTTACACTTAAAAATAAACAAATGTCTTTAGAAATTTATCTATCCAAGAAAATCTAGATACATATCATACACGTGATCAAATTGCAGTACCTATCTATTTTCTTATCTACCTACTATACGATTAGGTATTATATTGGTTTATAACTAGACCAATTCTAATAGAAAATACTGGGAGTTAATAAAAACTTCAAACACAAATAAAAAAATATGGTTCACGATTAAAAAAAACTGCTGCCGACCAATAATCTCAGTCTTAAGTGACTATTGTCCATTAGCCTCATATCTATGTGGACTAATTTATTTTTGAGACTGTTTTTATTTATTATTTTATACAATTACTGTCAAAACTTTTAATAATATTCGTCAGATAAAAGTTACCTGGCCTTTGAACACCTTTGGCCAAAGTTGTATAATCCATCTAAGGTAAAAGGACATCAAATTGAATTATCAAAAGAAAACTTACCAAGACAGGTCTGCCGTTGTACTGCTGCATGACCAGAGGGCCGCCAGAGTCTCCGCTGCAGATTCCAATGCCACCAGCGCCGGAGGTGCAAATAGTGCTGGTCTGCACGTAGGTGGTACCGAAGGTAGCCTGGCACTGAGCCACACTGATCACTTGGAGGGCGATGTGGCTGACAATGGTTGAAGCACCGACTTGAGCTGTAAGTTGTTAGGTAAATAGAAATCTGCTGTAGTTTTAGTACACGTATCTGGGCAAATGTCAGAAAAGTAGTGACTTACAAATTAAAACAAATTTACTATTTTCTGGAATTCTTGCTAAGGGACACGGGGTCTCGTTAATTAAGGTACCTATGCCTCTTTAGTTCTGCAAGGTCAAAACGAATTCAGAAAATCAGTAACCTAAGAGGTATGTACATAGTTAGTCTGATTAGGGATGGCGGTAGTATGAGGTGACGTACCATCAGTAGTTTTACCGAAGCCAGCAGCAACAGGCCACATTCCAGTAAACTGCTCCCACAGTTCAGACCTGTTAGGGATGTCAATTGGCTGTATAGAGGCTGAAATAAAACAAAATAATTTAAGGTATAGTTTTTTAAACTGTGCCAATGAATAGTTATTACGTATTAAATGCCGTCTATGTTAAAATTTTAGAAGCAAAATATTTAATATTGACATTAGAACACTTAGTATCCATACACAATTCTTAATTTCCCAAAAATATCTAAAGTAATTTATTGATTTGGGAAATAATGTTTGACCTGATATTGAATGGAAGATTATTTTATTACTTACTTGTGAAAACTACATTGGTAGGCAGGTAGATCATAGCAATGTCGTTGGTCAAGGTGCTAGGTATCCATTGGGGGTGCAGAATAACATTAGTGGTAGTTATTCTAGTGCCCCCAGTAAATAAGTAGGGGGTGCCGAGAATGACAACGAATTGCCATCCCTGGAACGTGCCATCGAACCAGCAGTGAGCAGCGGTGACTAAGCGGTTAGCAGACAGCAGGGATGAACCACAGACAGAGTTACCGGCAACGTTGACCAAACTGATCAGAAGACCTGCCTAAAAGAAGCGAGTTGGCATCAATAGTTTGTCCGTTAAGACTGGAGAACTTAAGGAAAATAACTAACAACTTAGCATTTCCAAAATTACTTGTCACAGTAGAATCTCTTTAAATTGCATAAGGTAAAGGCAAACCTGTGATTGTGACTAGATTCAAGACATTGGCGACTTTTTAACATAAAGGTCAGTTTCAAATGAGAAGTAAACAAAATCTTAGTGAAACAATACATAAATTCATTTAGGTACTTACAAAATAGGGATGTGCGTTAACAGGTGCGATCACTCCACCGATAATACGCTCCTCAGTAGTCGACCTTCCAAATAGCTGGTCTTCGTAAGCCTTAATTTTCTCTGCTGTAGGAATGCCAACCTCCTGGTGGTAGCTTTTCTGTACCTCCACATAAGCAGAAGCTGAAGCCACCAGGACGGCGCAAAGCACTACTAGAGCACGCATCTTGACCATACAAATTAATCCATGAAATCGAATCCAAATTGTGTGAGTCTCTTTATAAAAGGGTAATTATCATGTGATTAATCCTTATCATGATTTTTTGGTAATTTGATTGGTAAATTATGATAGCTATTTTATTTTATCCAGTCAGCGTCAGATAATCAAGTTTAGTTACATATTTATATTCTTCTTTTCCATTGTTTCTTAGACATTTAAACAATTTAAACCAAAATGGAAATCAAATCGAATTAGTAGTTTAGGCGTGACAGGCAGACAGAATTACTTTCGCATTTATTAATATTAGTAAAGATTCGCAGACTGAGTGCTGGTTCCAACAAGGCATTCTAGATAATGTGATGTTTTGTTTTTTTAATTTACCTGTCTGTTTTTTGTAAACGACTTCTTTTAACGCGATTTTGTCCCACATTAAAGGGTCAGATTTAATTCAAACTTTGCAGACTTATTAAGGACCGTGAACATTTTGATACTGGGTTTCCACGGGTGCTTTGCACCCACTTTTATTGTGCAAACTGCTAAGTTGTCGAAGTCGCTGCCAAAACGGTTAGATTTAATTCAAACTTTGCAGATGTATCGAGGACCGTGGACATTTTGATACGGAACTTTCACTAGTACGCACAAAGCGCCTTGCTTTTACTTTTATTAAGCGGACTGCCACGTTGCGGAATTCGATGCCAACGGTCAGATTTAATTCAAATTTTGCAGAATTATAGAGAACCGTAGATATTTCGTTACGGGCTTTCCACGAGTAGGTACGTGCAAAGCGCTTTGCATCTACTTTTATAATGGGAACTGCCAATTCGTGGGATTCGCAGTTGTCAAGTTCGATCCTAACTGAACCGGATCTGTATAAGTAGGATAGGTAGGTAAGAATCTTTTTTCATTTGTTGAGGCTAAAAACTATCAATGACATCGAAAATGCTGCAAAAGAATTTACTAGCACTATTCAAGCTGCATGCTGGCAATGTACACCTGTAAAGCCACCATTCAATCCAAAGCTGAGCCTGGCTCTAGAAGTGCGTGAAAAAATACTACAAAAACGAAGGCTCCGCCGAGTTTGGCACACGAGCCGGTGTAGGGAGGATAAAACAGCACTGAACAAAGCCATCTTGGAGGTAAAAGAAGCCCTTAGAATTGCCAATAATGAAACAATAAAAGCACGATTGGAAGCACTTACTGCAACAAAGGCCACCAACTACTCTCTTTGGAAGGTCACACGTGGTATTAATCAACCGCAAAACCCAAAGCCCCCAATCAAAAATGAAAACGGAACCTGGACAAGAACCGGCAAGCAGAAAGCAGCATTGTTTGCAGAAAATTTGGCCAAAGTATTTACACCCAACCCAGCAGATCCAGAGACTAGAGAAGATGACATAAATTTAGTACTGAATCAGGACTTTCAGTTAGATCTACCAATCAGGCCTATAACACCAAAGGAAGTATCTCTGATAATAAAACACCTGGATAGTAGAAAATGCCCAGGATTCGACTTGATCTCCAAAGAAGTACTCATCCAACTACCAAAAAAGGCAATTGTGCTCATGACCTCGCTGTTCAATGCCGTAACATGCCGTTGCAGTGCCGTTTCAGGATTAAATACTTTCCCACCATATGGAAAGTATCACAGATTATAATGATACATAAAGAAGGCAAACCAGCACATGATATTAAATCTTATCGACCAATTAGCCTATTGCCGGTCATGTCAAAGGTATTGGAAAAGCTACGCCTTCATAGGATGATACCAATTCTTCAAGAAAAATCTATTATCCCAGACCATCAGTTCGGTTTCCGAAAGCTACATAGCACCACAGAGCAAGTACACAGAGTATGCTGCAAAATTCGGCAATCACTAGAGGACAAAGAATATTGCTCTTCTGCCTTCCTAGACATACAACAGGCCTTTGACACTGTTTGGCACAAGGGCTTGTTATACAAAATTAAGCAATCATTACCACACACATTCTTCCAAATAATAAACTCTTACCTTTCAGAGAGGATATTTCAAGTAAAAGAAGGTAACTCTACATCCCCCTTCTATGATATTACAGCAGGAGTACCCCAAGGGTCAGTACTGGGTCCTGTTTTATATACAATATACACAGCAGACCTCCCACAGAGCACGAATCATACAATCGCCACGTATGCTGATGACACAGCCATTCTAGCTAGCCACAAAGATCCCAAAGTTGCCTCAGATAATCTCCAAGAAGGGTTTAATAGTATGGATAAATGGTTACGAAAGTGGAGAATTAAAGCCAGTGTCAGTAAATCTGTGCAAGTGACATTCACACTCCGCCAACACAATTGCCCACCAGTCAAACTTGGTGAGCAAGAATTACCTCATGAAGACATCGTAAAATACCTGGGCATAAAGCTTGACAGAAAACTCACGTGGAAACCCCATATCCAAAGCAAAAGAGATCAACTTAATATAAAATACAGAAACCTACAGTGGCTTCTAGGACGAAATTCAGCCCTAAGCATAGATAACAAGTTGCTTTTATACAATACCATATTGAAGCCAGTGTGGACATATGGAGCCCAACTCTGGGGTACAGCAAGTGCCTCGAATATAAACATCATCCAGCGAGCGCAAAATAGCATACTCAAATCAATTTCCAACCCACCCTGGTTTATGAAAAACTCAGAGTTACATGACATACTAAAAGTGAACACCGTGCAACAAGAAATAAAAGCTATCGCTGCACAATATAAAACAAGACTGTCAAACCACCCGAACCCTCTGGCAGCTATATTGACTAAGCCTAGTCACAAAAGGAGACTTAAAAGGCTCTCAATAAATGAGTTATAGTGCTAGTACAAGCACGAAAGAAGAGGATTCTCAATGGAGAAAGCATTCTGCAAAGCCTACTCTATCATCACATCTGCTTATAGTTGACAGACTGATTGCAGATTACATCATCAAAAAAAAAAAATTGTTGAGGCAGATAGATGTAGTAGGTAGATATAACCCAGTACATTGACAGATACCCGTCACTAAAAGAGTGATCGACTGTATGAATATTGCAACTGACATCTGTCATTGCATTTAAAATTTGACTTTAGCGCTTTTGTAATTTAACCGCCTAACAGAACGGACGTATATTTTTGTTAGAAGATTAAATCACGAAATATTTGCTGAATCGTCGCTTTATTTGTGAGTTGAAGTAGAGTTCCAACAACTTAGAAGTGGGATTCATACAGCACACCCACAATTTTGGAAAACACCGGTAAATATGGATCGCGACAGTAACCAATCGCGAAGGAGCCGAACCCATTTTACTCCAGACGTTGCGAGTGCGAAACGTAAGCGCCGTCTTGATAATGAAGCCAGAGAGCATCGTCTGAGTAAGGAGAAACGTCGCAGGCGGCATAGAAGTACATCTAGCGATTCGAGCGATGAGGGCGAGAGAAGTCGATCGCGGAGACGCACACATGGGAGTCGTCGAAGAAGTCGGACGCGCAGCCGCAGGGGTGAGCAGCGCCCAAGCTGTAGCCTGTCGAGACAGCAGTGTGAGCAGCGGCAGCAGCAGTCAGGACGCAGGAGTTCATCGAACACAGCAGTGAGTGATGAACCTCGCGAGAATACACAGGTGGGCAAATCTATGTTTGCTAATAGTGAGACTCAGTTATTTTTAACCGAATTAATCAAGTCGTTGTCGAATGCAAGGTCAGAAGGCAACAAATTTCCGATGTTAGGCAACGTTATCCCAGAATTTGACCCTATGGTTAAGGGCCAGACGGTCCACATGTGGCTCAATAAGGTCGACGAATGTGCAAAGCTGTACCGCTGGGGTGACGATCAAATAATACATTATGCTCTACCTAGGCTTGTAGGTGACGCCCGTACATGGTACCAGGCCTTACCTTCGATGTCATTTTCGTGGCCTGAGTGGAAGATTAAGTTGATTGATTCCTTTCCTAGCAGTGATGATTATGCAGAATTACTTACCGAAATGTTAAATAAACGCGTGAAATATAACGAGTCATTAGAATTATACTATTATGAAAAATTAAATTTGTTGAATCGATGTGAGATTTTCGGGAAGCGCGCTGTAGATTGCTTGCTCTATGGCATTGAGGATCGTTCCTTGAGGCTTGGCGCTAAGGCAGCCAAGTGTCAAGAGCCCGAAGAGGTCCTTAATTACTTTCAATCTATTAAACAAAGTCGTGACTTTGACAAGTTTAAAATAAATCAAGATAAGAAGACCTTACCATCGGGTAATACGAATTTAAACCTTACGCAATTAGGCGGGAATGAACCGAAGCTATCTAAGCCCCAACCTAGTACGTCTGTTACCTGCTTCAACTGTAATGAAGTGGGTCATTTTAGCAGTGGGTGTACGAAAAAGCTATTAAGATGTAACATTTGTAAAAGGCTTGGTCACGTATCAGTCGATTGTCCGCGGTTGTCTAACGAAACGAGTAAAGACCCTACTAGTACAGAGAAGAAAATTATGAAAGTCGACGTTGATGATAGTAGTAACGAAAAATATACGATTTCATTAAAGGTCAATGATACTTTGGTTAAAGGCTATGTAGACGTAGGTAGCCAGTGCACGTTGATACAAGTTAGTGTAGCAAAATCATTAGGGCTTAGTTGGTCGGTAGGCGATCTACCTGTTATGAGAGGCTTAGGTAATAGTATGGTTGTACCAATAGGATTGGCACGTGTAACAATAAACATTATCAATATTGTAGAAATAATTGACGCTTATGTAGTTGACGATAGTGTTATTAGATATCCGGTGTTAGTTGGTCACAGTTTTACTGAAAGACCGGGAATCGTCATTACAAAAACCACGAACTCTTTAGTTTTTAAAAAAGAAGAGAATAACAAATTGCGGTTATTTCTTAAAGCAGATGTCGAAATACAACCAAAGCAAATGACTACGATACCTATTTCTTCTGATAAAAGCTACTCTGGTCCCGTATATGTTAGGGGTTCGTTAAGAGGGCCACCAGGTAAAGAATTTTACTTATTGCCAGGTGAATACTACCTTGAAAATAGTTCTGGGGCTCTTCTAGTTCACAATTTTAGTAACCATTTACTTACCTTGACTAAAGATATTTTGATTAGTCGAGTTATTAGATCTGAAAAGGGGTTCGAAGTTAACATGCTAGATTTTGGCAATCACGATACGTGTTCTAATCTGAATTATGGCGACCATTTATCTAACGATAAGGTTTCTAGATTGAAGTCCCTACTGAAGACGTACGAAGGTAGTTTTCTTCTTGTTTATCTGACTTAGGGTATACTAATATAGCACAAATGAATATAGAATTAGAAGACTCAAAGCCAGTGGTTTACCGTCCTTATAGGCTCTCTTATCCTGAACGCGAATTAGTTTGAACTATGGTGCAGGAAATGATTGACGCTGACATTGTCTGTGAGTCTAACTCACTTTATGCAAGCCCGATTCTTCTTGTAAAAAAGAAAACGGGTGAAAAGAGGCTTTGCGTCGATTATAGGGCCATAAATAATAAAACTCGAAAGGAGCACTATCCTCTGCCGCTAATCGACGACCAATTAGACAGGCTGTCAGGTAACTCCCTTTTCATTAGTCTGGACCTTGCATCTGGGTACTACCAGATTCCAATCGCAAAAGGCTCTCAGGAACTTACGGCCTTTGTAACACCCGATGGTCAGTACTAGTATAAAAGAATGCCTTTCGGGTTGGCGAATGCCCCTTCCGTTTTCCAGAGGGTAATGAACAAGGTTCTTTCTGATTTGCGATACGTTATTATTTACATGGATGACACCCTTATTCCCGCTAGTACATTCGACGAGGGTTTAAAACGTTTGGAGGAAGTTCTCCAACATTTGGCCAAAGCAGGGTTAACACTTAAACTGAAAAAGTGCCATTTCTTCCAAAAAGAAATAGATTTCCTAGGTTTTTGTGTATCAGGAGATGGCATACGTCCTGGATCGCGTAAAACGATTGCAATTTCTAATTTTCCTGTACCTAAAAACATACATGATGTAAGACGTTTTATAGGACTGGCAAGTTTTTTTCGCCGATTTATTAAAAACTTTGCAATAATAGCGTGCCCAATAACGAATCTCTTGAAGTCCAAATTTGAGTGGAAATGGACTCCAGAGTGTACGGCTGCATTTAACACACTTAAGGAAAAACTTATCGAACGACCCATAATAGCTCTGTTTGATGCACGGTTAGAAACTGAGCTGCATGCCTCTAAATTAGGCATCGCGGGTATCCTTATGCAGCGAAGTTTGGACGGTCAATTAAAGCCCGTGGCCTACTATAGTAGGAAAAACTCTGAAGATGAACAGAAGCTCCACTCTTTTGATCTCGAGACGTTGGCCGTTATTGCCTCTCTAAGTCGATTTCGTGTTTATTTGCTGGGCATTTTAAAATAGTAACGGATTGTAGTGCATTGAGAACAACTTTAACGAAGCGCGACCTAGTACCAAGAATTGCACGGTGGTGGGTGCAGCTGCAGGAGTACGACTGCACGATCGAATATAGGTCAGGATCACGTATGGCGCATGTGGACGCCTTGAGTCGTGCTCCTGTAGCTGAGCACACTGCCGATACAGATGCCCATGTTATCGATGTGTTGCAAGTAGATACGACCGATTGGATTGCGACCGTACAGAGTAACGATGAAGAAATAACGAGAATCCGAGAAATTCTTCTCGATGACGTAACGAAGTTCGTTGCCGATGTACGAAAGAATTATCAGCTGAAGGGTAACTATGTATACCGAATTTTGGATGATGGGATTCGTTGGGTCGTGCCGAGGAGTGTTAGGTGGCAAGTTTTGCGCATGAACCACGACGACGTAGGGCATTTTGGGTTCGATAAAACGTTGAGTAGGTTAAGGGCATCATTCTGGTTCCCAAAGATGCGTCGATTCGTGAAGAAGTATGTATCGTCATGTCTACAGTGTGCACACCATAAAACACCATCTGGCCAAAGGGAAGGGTTATTACACCCTATCCCAAAAGTAGAAATCCCATTCCATACGTTACATGCGGACCATCTGGGCCCGTTTGTTCGCTCTAGGAGAGGCAATATATACATTTTAGTTATAGTTGATGCTTTCACCAAGCCTTTCACCTTTTCTGTTCCTAGTTTATATTAATGACTTACCTTATTATGTTAATGATAGCCTTGTGTTGTTTGCCGATGATACTTCATTGACATTTAAAATCAATCGACAACTAAGCAATTATGACGAAGTAAACAACGCACTCTCTAAGGTGGTCTATTGGTTTAGTGTGAATAATCTTTTACTCAACGATAAAAAAACTAAAGTGATAAAGTTTTCCATGCCTACTGTAAGACAGGCAAATACAAATGTTAAAATTAATGGTAATGAGGTGGACCCTGTTAAGACATCTGTTTTTTTAGGCATCACACTAGATTCTAAATTACAGTGGCTTCCTCATATAGATAAACTGTCCGGAAAATTAAGTTCTGCTGCGTATGCAGTCAAAACAATTAGACGGCTCACTGATGAGGATACTGCTAGAATTGTTTATTTTAGTTATTTTCATAGTATCATGTCTTATGGAATTCTTCTTTGGGGAAATGCGGCTGACATAGAAACCATCTTTTTTTTACAAAAAAGAGCTTTAAGAGCTATCTACAAACTAGGAAGCCGTGTTTCTCTAAGAGAGAAATTCAGAGACATAAATATTTTGACTGTCGCTTCTCAATATATTTATGAAAATTTATTGTATGTGCATAAAAATATTACAAAATTTAAAAAAATAAGCGACACCCATAATTTAAATACTAGAAATAAGAACGATCTTGTAGCACATCATACTCGACTCCACAAAATCAGTAACTCTTTTATGGGGCAGTGTATACGTTTCTAAAATAAACTTCCAAATAATATTAGGGAAATGACTATTAACAAATTTAAAATAACTATAAAATCTACGTTATGTAAGAAAGCGTATTATAAAATTTCAGACTATGTAACGGATAAAAACGCTTGGAATTAAGTCGCTCTAATTCAACACAATAAACAAACAAAATGTAATAGATATAAGTACTACATTTAAAAAATTAAAAAAGCCTACTGAGTTTTTTGGCAGTGTTTCTCAGTAGTTGCCAGTCATTCACTGCACGGTAGGAAAAGAAATTGGACTATTTTTAAGTAGACTCGCGTCTCAAAAAAAATAAAGCATATTTTCATTTCATTTTCATTTCATTTTCATTTCATTTTCATTTCATTTTCATTTCATTTTCATTTCATTTTCATTTCATTTTCATTTCATTTTCATTTCATTTTCATTTCATTTTCATTTCATTTTCATTTCATTTTCATTTCATTTTCATTTCATTTTCATTTCATTTTCATTTCATTTTCATTTCATTTTCATTTCATTTTCATTTCATTTTCATTTCATTTTCATTTCATTTTCATTTCATTTTCATTTCATTTTCATTTCATTTTCATTTCATTTTCATTTCATTTTCATTTCATTTTCATTTCATTTTCATTTCATTTTCATTTCATTTTCATTTCATTTTCATTTCATTTTCATTTCATTTTCATTTCATTTTCATTTCATTTTCATTTCATTTTCATTTCATTTTCATTTCATTTTCATTTCATTTTCATTTCATTTTCATTTCATTTTCATTTCATTTTCATTTCATTTTCATTTCATTTTCATTTCATTTTCATTTCATTTTCATTTCATTTTCATTTCATTTTCATTTCATTTTCATTTCATTTTCATTTCATTTTCATTTCATTTTCATTTCATTTTCATTTCATTTTCATTTCATTTTCATTTCATTTTCATTTCATTTTCATTTCATTTTCATTTCATTTTCATTTCATTTTCATTTCATTTTCATTTCATTTTCATTTCATTTTCATTTCATTTTCATTTCATTTTCATTTCATTTTCATTTCATTTTCATTTCATTTTCATTTCATTTTCATTTCATTTTCATTTCATTTTCATTTCATTTTCATTTCATTTTCATTTCATTTTCATTTCATTTTCATTTCATTTTCATTTCATTTTCATTTCATTTTCATTTCATTTTCATTTCATTTTCATTTCATTTTCATTTCATTTTCATTTCATTTTCATTTCATTTTCATTTCATTTTCATTTCATTTTCATTTCATTTTCATTTCATTTTCATTTCATTTTCATTTCATTTTCATTTCATTTTCATTTCATTTTCATTTCATTTTCATTTCATTTTCATTTCATTTTCATTTCATTTTCATTTCATTTTCATTTCATTTTCATTTCATTTTCATTTCATTTTCATTTCATTTTCATTTCATTTTCATTTCATTTTCATTTCATTTTCATTTCATTTTCATTTCATTTTCATTTCATTTTCATTTCATTTTCATTTCATTTTCATTTCATTTTCATTTCATTTTCATTTCATTTTCATTTCATTTTCATTTCATTTTCATTTCATTTTCATTTCATTTTCATTTCATTTTCATTTCATTTTCATTTCATTTTCATTTCATTTTCATTTCATTTCATTTCATTTCATTTCAAGTTTGTAAACATACGTGCCGTGAAAGATACAAAAACATCAATGGCAATCAAAGTGTTTCATGAATACTTTAGTTATTTCGGTGCGCCGTCAAGGTTAATTACAGATCGCGGTACCTGTTGCACGAGTAGGAAGTTCGAAGAATTTACCGAAAAATTGAACATTTATAAAACATATATTGAACGCGGTAGCAACTCCTAGAGCGAATGGGCAGGTCGAGAGGTTCAATCGAACTATATGTGATGCGTTGAGCACTAAATGTCATGGTAACAATGAAAATACATGGGATGATTATGTAGGGGATATCCAATTAGGTATGAATACTACTGTGAGCAAAGCGACAGGAAAGAGTCCCTCAGAACTATTATTCGGGTTCAAACTAATTTCTACATCAGAAAATATGTTAGGAGATGCAATTTCCGAAACAACTCAATTAGTTATTGGCGACAACCTAATGCAACTGAGGTCCTATGCTAAAGAGAAAATTGATAGGGATCAGGAGAAGGCAAAAGCTAGATTTGATAAGAATAGAAAGAAACCGAAATCGTACAACGTAGGTGATCTTATTAGAATTGAGAGGATAGTCATAGATAAAGAACATATAGGTAAGTCTAAAAAGCTTATACCAAAACTTCAGGGCCCATACCGCATTATAAAAATTTTACCCAATGACAGGTTTTTAGTAGAGGATACCCCACTAACTAGGAAAGGAAACAAACGTTACGAAAATATAGTAGCAATTGATAAAATTCATCCTTGGCTTAATTTTAATGATTATTCCAGTGACGATGGTTACGAAAATGACAATAATGACAGTGAATTTGATAACGAGTAATGAAATTGATGTCGATAACGATATTAAAATGACTTAATTTAAATTATTAAAATTAAAATAGGAATACAAAATTATCTATGATTATAAACACTTTTGGGGACACTACTTTGACAGGCTTGTTGCATAACACGACGCCTCATGACGTTGTGCGTAGGCCTGTATTATGATAAAACGTTCTACTTTCTTATTAATATCCCGCCATGTAATTATTGTGTCCGCAAAAGTGCAAGATTTACTATATCTCTAGAATTATGCATAGTAATATGAAATTATTTTTAAGACTTAGGAACGACTCGTGCAGATTATGAATGGAACTGCGACACAGTTCGCACAGAATATGGGCTTAGATTAAAGATGTGAGCACAGGCTATATTGACGGGCCGGTGGCGTGGTCGGTAAGATACTTGCTTTTCACGCCGCAGGTCGTGGGTTCGATTCCCACCCGAGACAAACATTAGTGTGATGAACATTTGTGTTTGTGTCGAGTCTGGGTGTAAATATCTATTATAAGTATATATTTACAAAAGAAAAGTATTATATGTATAGTATATACCAGTTATCTGGTTTCCATAACACAAGCTCTGCTTAGCTTGGGACCAGATGGCCGTGTGTGTTAATGTCCCAGAATATTATTATTATATACACAATCAGTACAGAAACGAATGGTACCAAGTAATTGGTATCGTACAGATGATTGTAGACTATAGCAGACCGTGCAAGATTTGTTATTGTGATGAGTATAGACGTAGATTAATTATGATCGTAGATTTAAATAGCGACACGAGCACAGGCTATGAACAATCGGTACAGAAATGAATGGTACCAAGCAATTGGTATCGTACAGATGATTGCAGACCATAGCAGATCGTGCAAGATTTGTCGTTAAGATAGTTTTACTGAAAATTTAGATTTTTATAGTCTATGAGCAATCAGTGCAGAAACGAATGGTGTCGCGTACAGATATCGCACAGATGATTATTTATCATAGATTGTTGTATTAGAGTGCATGAAGTTATAATTATGTTTGTATCTAAAAATCTATTACCTCATTTACCTTTAGAGTATTATGTAAACATATCTATAATTTAGCTAATTTTCTTTCGTAAGTGTTATTATTATTTTGTAATAACTGCCTCGAAGTGAGAGGACTCACTTATTGAAGGATGGCCGAATTGTAAGACTACTAGTGTATTCTTTTAATCACGTATGTACTTAGTTAATTTATTCGATTTGTACTAGTGACGAGTATCTGTCAACTGTCATAGATACGTCAACAGTGTAGTATTTTTAGTCTGTTCACATTGACAGATACCCGTCACTAAAAGAGTGATCGACTGTATGAATATTGCAACTGCTGACATCTGTCATTGCATTTGTAATTTAACCACCTAACAGAACGGACGTATATTTTTGTTAGAAGATTAAATCACGAAATATTTGCTGAATCGTCGTTTTATTTGTGAGTTGAAGTAGAGTTCCAACACTATACATATGTCATGTGTTCTATAGAGTCTGCAAGCTTAATAATTAATGAAAAGGACACTACTTAAAATTATTGTGATAGCTGGTTTTAATCACGGTTTCAAATTATGGTTATAATACCTACCTTCCTATTTAGGTCCAAAATTGCATGTTATAATAATTAATTCGGTATTCCCGTTCTGTAATTGTAATTAATATAAACGTCTGTTTTCTATTCATTATAAAGTTAATGTCGAGTTGTCTTTGCTAAATTACTGTACTTTTTTACCATCTTATCTTAAAAAAGGCCACTTCGAAAACAATGATTTTGCCGATTTGAAGGTTAGAAAAAATATTTCGAAGCAAGAATAAAAAATGCGTTATAGATGGAAGAATGCTTCTCTGTGTATGACAGTTGACTTGTTGTCTCTATAACAGATATGATTGTGTTTAAGGTATGTCAGCTGTAGAATGATTTAAGCTATTATTACATTCTACTTTAAATCACCGCGCTAAAACGGTATTACGGTTAAAAAAAGAGAGAGAAAAAAATGTGGCGGTTATCATTTCTTCGGTTTTTATAAAAATATTTATTTAATTAACCACTTTTAATCGCATTTGATATTCAGAGGTTTAAAGTATTTGTTAATTTGATTAATTATCTTTTAAAGTTTAATTGAATTTATTTTTATTAATGTATAAACATCGATTGTGTAAGAAATGGAATTGTCCTTATAAAAAATCTTTTTGATAGGTAGAGTAGCAGGCTTGAGAACATATATCATTTAAAATCAGCTTCTAGTTTAAGCTTGGATACAATTTTAATTGACGTAAATTATTGGAAAACCTACGTTCATGTTTAAAGCCACTTACAAAACAAGCTCAATATTTCTCTTAACTTCATAATATCTTGCCACTTTTTTGTTTTTGATTAGACTTTTTGTAACCACTTAATTCTGTGTAGGGGCAGTCTGATTTATATTTTAATTATTATTATTATTTACATAAATGGGTAATTCTCACGAAATCCCGAAATTCTTGTCCTTGGAGTTTATATAAAAATCCAACATAGAAATTGATGTTACTAATATTTCTATACAATCCACATAACTATACCTAACAGTTTCACATAAGATTTTGGAGCTGTTTCAATAAATAAATAAAAAGACAAAGCCATAATGTTCCTAACAACATTCCCTCACTGTGTCCCAAGTGCCAATTTTATTTACATTTATTTACCCAAAAATCACAAAAATCATTCGAATCATATTCAAGTAAGTTGGATTGTTTAAATATATTATAAATTTATGGGATAAACCGCAATTAGCGTTATAAAGTAAAAAAACGCGTTAAAAATTTGAATAATTATATGTGTCTCACAAAAAAAAATCATTCCCTCACACTATTAATGGCAGTGAAGTTATGACCGCATTTTAAATAAAATACGAACACTACCATTCGTTTTTGAAAGTTGACACTAATGTCAATTTATAAAAATGGCGAATTTTCTGTGATTGTGTTCGGATTTTGCGTTGCAAATTGGTTTTATTAATTTTATGGCTAAATTAAATTTTTGATCGTCATTTCATCACATGCTAAAAAACAAAAGGTAAGTACTTTAATTGATTATGAGTTGCACAGTTAAGATGGCTTTTGGGAGTAATTTCCATAAGCAAAAAATCGTTTTAAAAAGTAAGGTTATGTCACGAGTTTTTTACGGATATTCTTTATTTTGTCATTCCCTCACCATCATTCCCTCATAAAAATTTATGGTGAGGGAATGATGATATAATGAGGGAATGATGTTTGGGTGGGCTAACTGACTTTTTTTATTGTTTGCTTTTATTAACTCTTGAATTTATTGCTGCAACATTGCTGTAGGTTAAAAAATGACAAAAAAAAAAGAAGATAAACAAAGAAGAAGCTAAATTAAAGAAGCAAGAATATGGCCAAAAGCGCAGGAAAAAAATTTAAGCTGATCCTGTAAAACTTGAAATACTTCGCCAAAAAGAATGAATCAAATACCTGAAAAAAAAGAAAAAGGTCAAATAAAACCTATATCCGCAATGAGTTCCCAAGAAAGAAGGCAAAAAAGGAAGAACTGGAAGAAAAATACTCATTCATATAGAGACGTATCGTATGGAATGTAATACTCCATTGCCTGACGCAGCACATTACTCACGGTTTCTGTATAGGTAGAGGAATTACCAGAAGAGAAGCATACGGGCTGCCATTGATAAGATGCAAAGAAGGACCGCATCTCATCCCAGTCTGCTGACTTTTACCGTCACATTCGCCGATTACCCCTAGGGCGGCGGTCGGGCGAGGGATGACGGATACTGATTTGACCAGACAGTGATCTGATTTGCCTGGGTGAAGATATTGATACTGAGTAACTGTTTGGATCAGTCGTCAGCAAAAGGTCCAAGCAATAGGCTGTGTGCGAGTTAACATCTGGTACCCGTGTGGCACCACGGACTAGCTGGGTAAGATTCAATGCTAAGGCTAGCATCCGCGATTCTCTTCCTGCATGGTCAGTGTCTAGGAAGGGGAAGAGCCACTCTTGATGGTGAGCATTGAAATCACCCATCAAAACCAATTGTGCAGAGGGGTACCTTTGTTGAGCCGCTTCTGCCGCCTCACTGAGGTATTCGGTGAGCCTGGTTGTGTCCTGATCACCGCTATGAGAATGGTAGACACAGAGACATAAAGAATTTTCTCTATTCCTGTATCTACTATCACCCAAAGAGCAGAGAAGCTGCGGTCTTTGAGGTTCTGGAGACGCCGACAGCATATGTCGTCCCGGGCGTACAAACACACTCCCGCGTGAGGTTTGAAATTGTGTTCCAGTGTGTACCCCGGATACGACAAGTAGGCCACGTCTGACGGACTACCTATTTGCGTCTTCGTTAGGAACAAAAGTGACGATTTATCGGTCTCCAGATGGTAGTGGACCGGCATGAGATTAGAGTGCAAACCCCGAATATTTGCAAGGTGCACTTGTAAAGAAACGGAGTGCAGCCGCTGTTAGACTCATTTCTCTTGTTGTTAATCATTTTTTGTTTTTGCGAGTGGTTTGCGGTACAGGATGGAAGTGGAATGAGGCTTCATATGGCTAACCAGCAGACACACTTCACAGGTTGTTCTTCATGCTAGTTTCCCATTGGTGTTGACCAAGGGGCTACTAGCATGGAGACCGCGGGGACGCCCGAGCCCCCCCGCGGATATCCATCGGGCCCTTTCATCCGGTCGCCAACTGGCACGATGACGCATCCTGGGATTTTTTGCAAGTTGGCGGGACAGCCTTTCACGAGTGGCTAACTCACTGCTTGGGTCTCTTACTAACTGCGGTCGGCCAGCGGTGCACCGCGCCTCGGATCCCGCTTTCCTCCGGGACCAATTACCCGATGCTACTATAGAATTGCGAGTCCAGAGCGGTAAGACCATAAAGTAGCAACTGCTCTGTCCCACCCTCTTATTATGGTGTCACCAAACATGCACCAGAACACGACTAAGCCGCTTGGCGTCGCGGCTTTGTTTGGTGGGTCACTAACCACGGCCGAAACCTACCACCAGTTAATTGTCACCTGATTTGCACCACCCGGGGACCACGTGTGGTTGAAGGTGCTTTCCCACGGACAAAGGTGACTCAGCCCCCGAAAAGATTAAGAACAAAATTTCATTAAATAAAAAAAATACGTTCAAAAAAAACTAATTTTATTTAAAAAACTTCATGACTAGTCTGTAATAATCATTCCCTCACCTAAGTTGTCATTCCCTCACTTTGCTTGTTTTTTAATGTCCTCATAACTTTTATAAAACGCGATAATTTTTGGGACCACTACATAATTAAATTCTAGTAACATTAGTACTATCAAATTCACATAAAATAAATATCAAATTATTTCAATATTTTTTGTCATTTTAAGATAGCCGAATTTCGACATTTTGTGATAATTACCCAAATATTCAATGAGCGATCTTACCAGCCTATCCGCCTGTTCATTATTTAATAAATAGTGGGTATAATTGGTAAACTTTTAAAGAAGTTCTGCCTACCCTGACATCTTTATGCACTACGTAGGTAGTTCAAAAATGCCATCTAAGTAGAATAACACTATAACATGTCTCAAATTTCAAATTTATGTTTTTTTTTTTCAAAATATCTAACGGAACTGCTAAAAATAAGCGTTGCATATTTAAATGATCTCAAATTAAATAACTAAATAATTAGATTTATACACGGCTGAAATTGTTACATTGATTAATTATAACTATTTCAGGCATGTATAAATGATTTCCCGAACGAATAGTAAGTACCTGAGTTTAAATGACATTGTAGTTATTTTATTATTTTACCTGAAAGTTTAAGGCGGGGCCCGCGCTTTAGACATTTTCTAATTTAATTAGTTTCCAATAGACATTCGCAATTTTTTTTTCGACATGATGTGTCTTTATGAGATAAATGTCTAAAGTGCGAGAGTCGGGGTCCTAATGATTAACTGAAAGCTAGGCAACGCATGGCACGAAAGACTTGACAGATCTAGTAAAGTTGGGCTGTGTACGAACGTTCGGTGCTCTGTCTTGCTAAGATCCGCTTTAGTGACGTTTTAGTCTTATTCCCGGAGAAGAGAGGAGCAGAGATATTTTTCATTTATCTAAAATTGATAAAGGTGATACCAGAATAATGCGGCTAAACAAAAAACATTCAATGGAGAATGGAGATTTATTTCAGTAGGTACTAAAAGAAACATAATACATATTCAAAAAATATAAAGATATATCGTAGAAAATAAAGAAAATTTACATATGCTGTGCGATGAAGTCGTAGAAGCTGGTGACGCGGGCGAAGGCTGACGGGAAACCGAATTGACATCCAATTTTAGCCACGAAGGAGCTGATACCAATCTGAAAAGGTAGAATACTTTATTAGGTAATCCATTAGTAGGTAACAGGTAGAGCCCAAGAACAAAATTATCCAGCAAAATGACGCAGTGTGAATTTTATATGCAAACGGGTACGACTGCGTCAGAAAATAATAGAATCTCTACTGTTGCCTACAAGGGAAAATTAAAATTACGTTACGACCAACTCTTTACCCTGCAGGAAAAAATGATGTCCTACAGCTAATGGGTACCCATTAATTAACGCCGTTTCGTTAATCAGTGCTACTTCCCCATAATATTACCTCATAGTTAAGCCAACTGTTGACCTAAGTATAATAAAATGTGGTTAGTGCTGTTTGAAGATTTCTGGTCGTTTCACTTCACAAAGAGCATGTGCTCAGTAGAATAGGAAGTAGAATTTCTCGCAGAATGCATAAAAAAAAATTGATACTCCGACTAGCTATTTGACGATAATGACTTGAGTCTTTTTTGAAGTTTTTTGTAGAACTAAGTTTAATTTCGGAAAGTTTTAAAAGGTATGGGAAGATCCCCTCTTAAAATAATTAGTTTATTAGCAAGTAAAATGGTAAAGTTTATTTATATCCGCACATTGTTTTATTAAAGTTGGTGGTAATTAGTAAATTCTGTTACTTGTTTATTATTTAGGTTCATAAGAATAGTAAGTATTTATTTCATGGCGGTTAGCTGGATTGAGGAACATTGTGTTTTCCGTACAATTTATCACAGGGGGCACCCTACGGTTCTTTACCGGATGTTTGGGTAGAGATTTTTCGGTTGTAATCCATTTTTGGTCTCGGTAGGTGGCATGGCTTTACACATAATAATGTAGCTCATTATCAGATTCTGTGTAAAATACCGGAAATTCGTAATAACATTTTTGAAATTGTCCTCGTTGTTTTCAAAATTTGATATTTTTTCAGTCACTTCTATTATTTCGGTTTTTAATTCTTGATTTTCTATTTTTAAATCTTCTATCTTAGTATTTGTATTTAATGTCCCTTGTTTTCTTTTTCTAACAATTACCTGGTTTCAAATGTTAATACATTTTTTTTAATTTTGCTATATGTAGCCTTATTTATTTTCTTTTGAATTGTGTTCTTTAACTCGGCAATAATGAACTTGTTTTTTTTTTCTTTTAGGTATTCAAAAATCAGTTCGCTTAGTTTTTGAGGGGTTACTTCAGTAATACTGTTAGGTGTAAAGATAGTGTCACCTTACACATTCATATAATCTGAGGAAGTGGATGTTACAGTTAATGCCATTAGTACGCCCAATTTCTTTTAGTGACTTTGTTAACTCCATTACTGTAGTCTACTTTCAGTGTTCGTATATGGGTGTCCATATTTTCATTTTTTGGGATATGACAGCCACATGTCGGAAACTTCCATGTCTTTGTAATTTGTAGGGTTAGGTATTACTTTGATGCCAAAAAAAGTCTAGATCAAATCTGCACTTACATACCATGCAGGAGCAACATTCCTCAATTGGTAGTTTTTGATGGCAGCCTGCACTTAAAGTTGTAGGTAATTTTTGGGTATTTTACTTTGGTTAGCACTATTAGCGACCACTGTTCGCGAATAGGAGAATTTTTTATATTGCTTGTGCTTGTTTATATGCGATTTCTACTTGGTATTGGTTTTATTAAGTGTTTGTGGAACTGAGCAATAGATAAAGTTAATAATACCGTAAGCGACCTCAAGTTTAACCGGGCTATTGCGGATTACTTCTGTAGAGCGATAGATGGCGCTGATTGACATTACTAAAAATATTAATTCAAAAGTATCAAATATTTTGTTATTTTCTTCCTTTCAAATAAATTATTCACGCAAAATGTAAATTTCAGTCACTAAATAGAGCATAGACATTTAAACAAACTCTTTTTATGTGTTAATAGTCACGTTATTTAGAGTCCAAATAATAATCGTTACACTTTTTGCAATATCAGTTTTTTTTTATAATTTTAGCAAGATTTTTCGTCTACGTCACTATCAATTGTTATTTGGTTTATAAGTATTACATTAAACCCTTTTTTATGCGCTTAAACACTTTTTAAAACTTTATACACCACCGACCCGAAAGAGCGGGGATGGGGGAGTAAGATTATGCAATTCCAGTGCACACTCTCTGAAGTGTATCCGATAGAAGACCGAAAGACTAGCAACTATGTGGCGACGAGGGATTTGTTGCCAATAAGCCTTTTGGATCTCCTTTCAATTAGCTCGAGCATCTATTTCGGCGTGACGTACCGACGCAATTTGAATTCGGGAACTTAAGCAATTAAAATAATTCATTTCGTGGATCTATTATGTCGCACTGTGTACTTAGGTGCAAGAGAAACTCCCACTAAAGCTCTGTAGACAGGTTCACCAAAATATGTACAGCGAGGGGTTTCAACAAAACAGTTTCCATATGAAAAACGTACTCGTCGAAGAAAATGTGTTTCTATTATCTATTAATAAATGTAGACAAAATGTCAAACTGTGTTGATAGGACTACCATATTCTTTATACATACAATAATCTTACGAAAAGCAGTTGTCTAAGTGTAGAATGATGCAGATGAGTACATTAACACAATCTACAGGACACGAACTAAGTGTAAACCCGTGAATGTAATCTTACTAAAAACTAGAAGTAGGTAAGTCGAGAAAAAACTAGAAAATAAAATAGTAAAATATAAATCTTTTCCGTCAATATTTATCAATATTAATGCCGGTTGAAACAATTGGACAGTGATTAATTACAACAAACTATTAGCTACTTAGAAACTGATACAAGGGATAATTAGTTTTGTTATCAATAAAGAAATAAAAAGGCCTGACGTGTTTACGCACAAGTCATAAATAATAGTCATAATAATAATAATAATAATAATAATAATAATAATAATAAGCCCCCTGAAACCCAACCACACGTCCTGATTGACCATCTAATCACGTGGGGGGCGGACACACAAATGAGAAATTTCTGTTTGTGGCTAACGTGGCAATGGTGACCCATTAAATATGGAGACCCGTTCTAAAAGAAAACGTATAGGACCGCTGCCCGGGGGCGATCGCCGGGGCACACCTGGAGCTGACGCTGGGTGTCACAGCATGCGAACCGTCAGTGATGAGGAGTTGAACAGGCGGGCTCCCATCCTACAAGATGTTACAGCCGACACCGTCAACAACCAACCAATAGACAGGATCAATAGCCCAATAGAACCATTTAGCCCTAGCACTATTTCATATACACCTTCTGTGTCATCATCACCCTCCAGTACCACTTCAAACAACCCAAATGAACCAACCTTGAATGTTGCGCGGGAGGCAAATGCCTTTTTACCCGCGTCCACCAAGGCTGGAAAAGCAAGAGTACGCATGAGATGGAGCAAAGAAGTGAACACATTTATCATGCGCTCATACTACTACATCACTAAATTAGAAACGGATATGACTGTTTATAGAAAGAAATTACATGAACTTTTCACACAACAGTACCCAGATGTAAGTGTTACTGAACAACGCATTGCAGATCAAAGAAGAACTATCATAAGAAACAAACTACTGAACCAAGAAGAACTGAACCGATTAAAAGAAGAGATACAAACACAATTCCTAGAAAATAGAGATAGCACTGTAAATGATCTAAGTCTACTAACACAACTTCCTCGCGAAAACACTCAATTGTCTGAAACAGAATTGGGTTTATCACGGCACACACGTCATACAGTCTCACCTACTCACTCTACACAACAATCTTCCCACGTGACTACACAATCTGAAACCATAATTTTAACGCTAGAAAATGAAAATGAGATGTTATCTAACCGCAGTCTAGTAACCGATTTGCATATACAAAAAATTCATGATAAATTAAAATCAGCAGTATTAAAATACTCTGAAATACAACCCTCTGCTCGACCAAAACTACCTAGATTAAAATATAGCCCTCAGCTCACTCAACTCGTAAATATATTTAATCAGAATATATTTAACCTGTTTATTACTGAAAATACACAGTTTATTGATCTACATACACTCATATATTGTTCAGTGTTAGTAATATGCGAGGAACTTAATTATAAAGTAGAAGACCAAGTTGAATACCAAAGATTTATATATAATAAAAATAATAAGAAACCACCATGGGAATACAGACTTGAGAAAGATATAGAAAAGATAAGAGCAGACTGCGGCCGACTTACCCAATATATTAACAACAATAGATCCAAAAAGGTTGTGAAAAAAGTTGAAGAGATATTTAGAAATCGAAAAACACACACTAGACATGAAGACAATAATAAGAAACCTGAAGAATTTTTAGACACATTGAAACAAAAACTCGCTCTTAAAGTACATAGACTCAAGAGATACAAGAAAGCACAAGAACGTAAAAACAATAATATCACATTTCTAACAAATGAAAAATTATTTTACAGAAATCTGTAAAAGTACAGACAGACTTACATACCAATGACAACACTGATTCACAAAAACGAAAAATAGAAACCTGGAAGAAGAAAGTTCTGCACGGCCGACATCCTCATGATTTAGAACAGCCTCATATAGATACAATAGCAACAAATAAATGGCTTCATATAGGAAACTTATTTCCGGAAACAGAAGGATTCATAATAGCCATTCAAGATCAAATTATTAGTACAAAAAACTACAAAAAATATATTATCAAAGATCCTACAGTTACAAATGATAAATGTCGCCGATGCCATTCCCAATCAGAAACTATACAACATATAACAGGTGCTTGCACAACCCTTACACAGACAGATTACACACACCGACACAACCAAGTGGTAAACATAATTCACCAAAACCTAGCACTCAAGCATAATCTCATTCAAAACACTAACACTCCGTACTACAAATACACACCACAAGTCATCTTAGAAAACACCACTCATAAACTATACTACGACCGAGCCATCCTTACAGACAGAACCATTCACTACAACAGACCAGATATAACTCTACAAGATAAACTAAACAACATCACATATTTAATTGACATAGCAGTGCCTAACACACACAACCTACAAAAAACAGTTAATGAAAAAATTTATAAGTATGCCGAACTAAAAGAAGAAGTATCAAGAATATGGAAGCAGGAAAAGGTTTATGTGGTACCTTTAGTTCTTTCCACAACAGGTGTTATTCCGAAAAGTCTCCTCCAAAGCATAAAATTAATAGGCCTTAAAGATTCCCTTTACATAACCCTACAAAAAGCAGCTTTATTAAACACATGTAGAATAGTCCGAAAATTTATGCAAGCAGATGACAATATCCCCTAACATGACCCCTCACCAAAACAATTCCCTACACCACAAACCTGAGAGTGCATTTACTTGGCGCAAGCCCGTAAATGCATTATAACTGGCAAAAAGCCAAGAAAAAGAAACCCAACTGATAATAATAATAATAATAATAATAATAATAAGCAAGCAGCCTTACTACAAATATAGCCCTGAAACTGTATTGGAGAACACTACATCAAAGCTATATTTCGACCGAGCCATTCTCACCGACCGAACAATACACTATAATAGACCTGACATAACATTAATAAACAAAACAAACAGAACCGGTTACCTAATAGACATTGCGATTCCAAACACACACAACCTACAAACCACAATATCTGAAAAACTCACTAAATATACAGAATTAAAAGATGAAATAACCCGACTATGGCATCTCCAAAAGGTCACAATAGTCCCAATAGTGCTCTCCACTACAGGAGTAATACCCAAACAACTGCACCAATCACTTAACACCTTAAACCTTCCACCTAATATTTACTTTTTGCTACAAAAAGCAGCTATCCTGAACACATGCCGCATTGTCAGAAAATTCCTCCAAACCGACCGGGAAAACATACACAGACACACCAACACTTACCTTACTGCACCTGCACCTACCACACATTCTACTTTACACACCTCTCAATTGACCACATCCACCACTAACCAACAAGTTCAACCTAATTTTTATACCCCCACTGCCTGATGTGCACTTGGCTTAGGCCCGTGTTCATCAGCAAACCGGTTTAAAACCGAGAGAAAAAAAACAAAAAATAAAAATAATAATAATAATAATTAATAATAATCGTCGGTTGGTGCCACATTACATTTACAGCAAATTTGTCTAACGGGCCTCTACGTGTTGGCTTCGGCCCCACGCACGCCTTCCAAAAGTCCGGAGCTCCATAGCTCCGAGATAAGAAAAGACATACATAATAATAATAATAATAGTCATCGTATATTTACACCTACTCATAAAAATAAACAAAGATACATACTAAGTATTACGTAATTTAAGATTTATCTATCCAAGAAAATCTAGATATCATACACTTGATTATATCTATTCCCTTATTTATCGACCATACGATTAGGTAAAAGACTAACTCGGTTATAAAGTATTGATATTCAATAAAAACCTGTGACCACACGATAAAAAATAATGATTTATGATTCGAAAAAACTGCCTACAATAATTTCATAGTCCAGTTGCATAGTTAACTAATTTAACGTTTTCTCATACATTTACTGTCAAAAAATTTTAAATATCCGTCAGATGAAAGTTACCTGGCTATTAAACAATTGGCCAAGGCAGTATAACCCACCTTAAGTAGAAGAATATCTTATTAAAACAGTAGAAAACTAAGCGTATAAACGGGCGTAATTTTCAAAAGAAAACTTACCAAGACAGGTCTGCCGTTGTACTGCTGTATGACTAGAGGGCCACCAGAGTCTCCGCCGCAGATTCCGATGCCACCAGCGCCAGAGGTGCAAAGAGTGCTCGTCCGCACGTAGTCGGTACCGAAGGTAGCCTGGCACTGAGCCACACTAATTACTTGGAGAGCGATGTGGCTGACAATGGTAGAAGCACCGGCTTGAGCTGTAAGTTGTTAGGTAAATTGAAGATCTGCTATAGTTTTGGTAGACGAATCCGTTATGGTGATTCTCGCATCTAGGCAAAATAGTAATGTCTAACTATCAAATTAACTTTTTCTGGATTTCTTGCCAAGGATTTTGTCAAATAGGTAAGAAAAGGTAGTCACATTAGTTTAGCTAGGTCAAAACACATTTAGAAAATCAGTAACCAACATACATACCTATAAGTAGTTAAAAGATAGTTCTTTGGCATAGTGATAGCATGAGCGGACTTACCGTCGCTAGTTTTACCGAAGCCAGCAGCAACAGGCCACATTCCAGTAAACTGCTCCCACAGTTCAGACCTGTTTGGGATATCAATTGGCTGGATAGCGGCTGAAAAAACAACACATTAAAATGGAAAAAGGGAACATTTGAATTGTGTGAATAAATATTATTAAAGGCTGTGTTTAAATTTTAGTAACAAAATTATGACTTGACTTAGTATTTAATGTTTTTATTAAAAGAACTTGTTTACAGCGAGTTGTTTTACTTAAAATATATGCGAAAAGGGGTTTTACCCGATAGTGAATTGCAGATTATTTATTTACTTACTTGAGAAAGCTATGTTGGTAGGCAGGTAGATCATAGCAATATCGTTGTTCAAGTTGCTAGGTGTCCATTGGGGGTGCATTATAACATTAGAGGTAGCTATTCTAGTGCCTCCAGTAAATAGGTAGGGGGTGCCGAGAATGACAACGAATTGCCATGCCTGGAACGTTCCATCGAACCAGCAGTGAGCAGCGGTGACTAGGCGGTTAGCAGACAGCAGGGACGAACCACAGACAGAGTTACCGGCGACGTTGACCAAACTGATCAGAAGACCTGCCTGAAAAAAGCAAGTTGGCATTAATAGGTTGTCCATTACATTGCATTTCCAAAATTACTTAACACAACAGAAATTTTTGAATTGTACAAGGTAATATTAGAAGCAAACTGGTTTAACTCGCGTATTGCATATCTGAGATTCTGACTCCTCAAGCTGCACAGACAGTGATAATGTACACAGTTGACTGATTAACTAAAGGGCCAGTTTCAAATAAGAAACAATCGAAATGTTACTGAAACGATACATAATAAGCACTTACAAAATAGGGATGTGCGTTAACAGGTGCGATCACTCCACCAACAATCCGCTCATCAGTAGTTGATTTTCCAAATAGCTGGTCTTCGTAAGCCTTAATTTTCTCTGCTGCAGGAATGCCAACCTCCTGGTGGTAGCTTTTCTGTACCTCCACATTAGCAGAAGCCGAAGCGACCAGGACGGCTGCACACAGCACTACTATAGGATGCATCTTGACCATACAAATTAATCCATGAAATCAAATCCAAGTTGTATGAGTCTCTTTATAAAAGGGTCATTATCATTTGATTTATCCTTATCATGATTTTTTGTTAATTTATTTGGTAAATTATGATTAGCTATGTGTATTTAATATCTAGTCAGATAATCGGGTTTAGTTACGTATTTGTATTTTTCTTTTCTATCATTGCCTAGACATACGAGTACACTGACGAGAGCATTGCACGATTGGAAATGTTTCTAATATCTTATCAACTCAAGCACCGTAGACATGGGCTCTTTTAAGTTTTTAATCTATTTTTGAAACATCTGCAGACTAAAGAAGTTCTCTTTCACCAACTTTAATTTACTAATCTATTCGCCCTTAATTTGCCTTTAGAAAGAGACGTTGTCCTCTGCAATAGGTATCTTATACTGATTTGTGTCATAGGTTTTCACCATGGAAAAAAACACAACTTGTTACTCACTTTAAGTTCTTTGTATGTCACAGTTTTTGGTTGTTTGTCTAGAATAGGCTTAGGCTTGTATTTTTATTATAAATGTAGTATTATGTATTTGTATTTAATGTATTACGTACCAGTTAACTGGGTATTATTATCTCTTCTTGCTTTGGAATCAGATGATCGTGCGCGAAAAATGTCCCTCGATACCTATTTGTTATTTATTATTTTTATGTTTCTTAATCTTAATGTACAGTATTGTAATTTGGTAATCCAGAGGTAAACGTGTCGCTTAACAACCGCGAGGTCCGGGGTTCGTTGCTGCCCTAAGTTTCGAATTGTGCCCGATAAACGGCAATAGGCTCGTCCCCCAATTACGTGAGTATGGGATCTAAACGTTGCAAACGAAAAGTGTATTTCACCTCTGCCTACAACTTCAGATAATATAGGCGTCGCACTATGCTATGCTTTTATTGAAGGATGCTATTATGGTATCAACAACAATCTACCAAATTGAACTAAGTGGATAAACTGGCTTATTTTTATTCTAAAATAGTCCCGCGCTTGACTACAACTAGCCTGGTGTTAAACAATGATGCATTCCACTATGGAACGCGCCAGCCCATTACTTCACTTCACTTCACTCGTTACTACGAATGATTGTCAGTGAGAAGGTGGCATTGGAATGAGACTCTATGATTAGAAACCTTAAAGGAGAAACTATTCCGACCCACCCTCTCTGCATGGTGTCCTCAGGCATCGCACCGGAACACGGCAAGACCGCTTGCCGGTGCGGTTTTGTCTGATGGGTGCTCACTAACCACAACCGAACCCTGCCACCAGCTTATTGTCTCCTTGCACGACCCGGGGATAACGTATGGGGATTCAATTAAAAGAATAACTACACCCACAGAAGAGGAGACTCAGCCCCAAAAAATGGATGTGGATTTTAAATCCTTTGAACATTTTCTATCAGAAATGATATGCCATTTTTCCGAAAAATTATAATATTATTAATTAACGAAATAAGTACGTTATTTAACAATTTTCACATGCGTTGAGTGATGAAGTCGTAGAAACTGATGACATGAACATACGCCGAAAAGAAGCCAAACTGATAATCAATAACAGGCACAAACAGTTTTTTTTTAATTTGTGTTACTAAGTAGTAGAGTAGTAGTAGTTTGTTCCTTTTTGTGTTTTTTTCTAAGTTATTAACATAAAATTTCGCTTTCTTGGTTGTGTCATGTACCCAAGTAGATATCATACATTACTCTGAGACTTTCCATCGGCCTTATTACTTTCTAGAGTAATGAGCTTCTCCTGCCCGCCTTTTCAGAATGTATCCCCCAATATACCCAGGGCCTCCAATACCCCAAAGATAGTTCTGATCTTCTAGTTAGTACAAATTTAATAACTACGAGAATTTTCCTGGTCCTGTTTTTAAAACCCTTACTGTCTTACTGTCTGAAGTCTTGTCAAATCCAGCTGCGACAAGCCAGAAGCCAAGTTAGTTCACATCCGTTAAGAATATCGAGATGCTGCTGGATGTTACTGATCGAGATACTGAACCGCATCTTGTTTGTCAGTTGATTCTAAAATAAGGCATGCTTTGCCTCACTTTTTCGCCAGTGTCCCTTAAATTATAAATTATCCTTACAAACTAAGGATGTGCGTCGACGATAGCAATAGTACCACCAACCACTCGGCCATCGTTGCAGCGCTCCTGTCAAGCAATTATCTTGTTCCCATATCATCTGCGCAGCAGGTAGGTAACTCACCCAAAAAAAAAATCCACCAACGCTGAAACTGAGGCCACAAACCTTTTTTTTCCGAGGGGAAATCCTTCATGGATCCCCCCGCCCCTAGTGAGCGTAAGTAGGGATTATGTGGGACTCCCTAAGGGTACCCACTAAAACCCCTCGGGTGTTCCATCTCACACCTACGCCAAGGGTCACGGGAACACGAGATACTTCCGCAACCCTCGGCTGGAGGCCACAAACCAGGCTAACATCGAACAACACAAGACCACGCATGTTGACAAACAAAGATCATTAATATAATAATTATTAGCTTCTATCCAAATTAAATATTAAGTACGTTGATCGTAAAAGTAATTTATGTTATCTGAAGCGATTTTCGGTAATTCTGATTTTGTTAATTCCAGATAGTACTTTAATCGATTGTTATTTTATTGTATTGGATTTGTATTCACCAGATTTCGGTTTTTCCTATTAACTTATCATAATAGGACCGTATTTTTTAATGAAAAGCAAGTAACCAGATAGTCTTAGTACTGTTGATCGACTGCCGCCGTCACACGTCACCAAGAACGAGGAAAATTGAAATTGATACTAATTAGTTACTTTTGCCCTTAGAAAATGAACTAAGTTGTTTCTTTCTTCCGTGCTTTTGCCAGTTAGCTCTTGGTGATAAATAATAATGGCCCAGTATTCTTCTGCACACCTTAGAATACTGGGCTAAGCCCACCTTTTAAATAGTCAATATCTATTTAAACTAATATTATAAAGCTGATGAGTTTGTTTGAACCCGCTAATCTCATAAACTAATGGTCCGATTTGAAAAATTCTTGCCCTGTTAGATAGGCCATTTGTTGAGGAAGGCTATAGGCTACTTCTTATCCCACTGCTGGACATGATATGTAGTTCAAGCGAGCGTAGCCGCAGCGGAAAGCTAGTGTGTGATAAAAGGACTCTATCACCCATAGGAACGTCTCCTTGCCGTTTGTTTGACTCGAGTTGCTATGATTGACAGGATTGATTTCGTTTTTCTGAGACGAGGTTTGAGCGTAGTTCGGACGTAGATATATTAACAATTATCATATCAAGAATTTGCATAAACTTTGTTAAGGAATACGACACCTTCGTTATAATCTTGACGGGCCGGTGGCGTGGTCGGTAAGATACTAGCTTTTCACGCCGCAGGTCGTGGGTTTGATTCCCACCCGAGACAAACATTTGTTTAAATATGTCTGTTTGTCTTGTGTCTGGGTGTAATTATCTATATTTAAGTATATATTTACAAAAAAAAAGTATTTTATGTAGTATATTACCAGTTATCTGGTATCCATAGTACAAGCTCTGCTTAGTTTGGGATCAGATAGCCGTGTGTGTTAATGTCCCACTATATTATTATTATTATAAATCTCTACAAACCTTATTTCTTCTTTAGGTGGGTACTTACCAACATCAGTCTAAAGTTCTATTGGTGTACACGCCTCTCGTTTTACAGAAATCCTATTCAATACGAGATCAACTTACTGGAAATATAATAGCTTGATGTACGAGAGGACGAAGATTTTTTGGTGCAGACTCCAAAACCACCAAGAATTTTCACGAGTGTGTTTTCAAGACATCGAAGCTGTAATACATGGGTTGGCACCTTTTCCTAAATGACTTGTAGAGCTACGTGCGTGAGTGATGATGGTGACCGCATTAAATAGTTCAGATTCATTTTTGAAGTAGATAGGCACCAAGCTATTTACATTCCTACACATTTACACAATACCAGCTTAATACATACTAAACTAACATTCGTGTTATAAGATTAGGTCAAAGATATAAAATTTCAGTCTCTTATCAATCGGGATCATTGTTATCAAAATAACTATGAGGTACCTATCTATTGACATCCGTAAATTTTTACTCATATTCTTAGATAAACCGCTAAACTCTCACGATATATAAATTGTAACAGACCGTACTAAGCACTAGGTATACTTGTTCGTTAAGTCCATTTTATTGTAGAAAATGTTGTATATTTTCATTTTGTGTCTATTAGCAAAAAGTGTTAGTGGATCTTGTAACGGAAATAAGTGTAGAATGTCAAATTCTAGAATTTTCGGAGGAGAGATATCAGAACGTAATAGCAGGCCGTTTCAGGTAAGAAGGTTTTCTGGCCAAACAACTTACTTGCTTAACTATATTTTCCAACCCGAGACAAACATTAGTGATGAACATTTGTGTTTGTGTCGAGTCTGGGTGTAAATATCTATTATAAGTATATATTTACAAAAGAAAAGTATTTTAAGTATACCTATATACCAGTTATCTGGTTTCCATAACACAAGCTCTGCTTAGCTTGGGAGTTGGGACCAGATGACCGTGTGTGTTAATGTCCCCGAATTTTCAAGCGGGCTCTTAACTTTTCCCCATTTATTATAATACCTTCCAGTGCCAGAAGCCGTGTGTCAACTGTCGCTATTTGTCTTCAGAACATACCTACTTAAGTACTCGTAGTACCTGCCGTCGGGTGATAGATTACATAGGACCCCCTACCTATAAGTACATAATATACTGCTCATTGTTACTCTAGTTTTTATACAAATAACAAAATTCTGATCTGACTGAGAGTTCTAGAAACCTTTTCAGATTATAACTACATTAATCCTTGAATTTAGGTGGCTTTGTATGCCCGAGTGGGCACAACGGGCGAGCTGGGTTTCTGTGGCGGCGCTCTGATACATCAGGAATGGGTGCTAACTTCAGCCCACTGCTGCTTCCATGATGAACAGCAAGTTAATAATGTGCAGGTATGAACGAAACGCTATTTGTTGCATCTAAACTATTTTAGCCTTGGTGGAAACCAACCATTGGTCTGTGACTATGCGACTTCATTATTCATCCAGGTAGCCATTTTTACTGAATCTAAATAGCTTTTAAATAGATAAAACTTCAAGTTTTTTTTTTAATTACAGTGCTTTATTAAGTTTACACCGCAACCTGAGTGTGGTCCGAGGGTTCGTTTACCGGTTTTCGGTTAGGAGTAGGTAAACCTAGCGTTATTTAAGTTTGATGTTTTTCCAGGCGATTTTAGGTGCCCATTCACTGTACGACCGCTACGAGAACGGGAGACGAGTAGTGAACGTGGCTGAAGTTATCGTGCACCCGGAATACGATCCTGATAGCTACGCCAACGACATCTCACTGCTGAGGCTTGCCAATGTCATGCAAATTACTGGTATGTTAGAAAAAGGGTTTAAGTATTTTACTTTTTCTCTTAGTAGTTTGTGTATTTTTCGTCGAGCAGCGGTGGCGCAGCGTACGGGACTCGACTTAGAGATTTAAGGTCGCGCTTTCGATTCCAGGCCTTGCCAACACATTTTTGTGTGAATTGTTACATCGCCGCTGCTCAATATTGGTGAAGGAAACCGGCATGTCTAAGATCTAATCATTCGAGGATATGACATCCACCCGCACTTGGCCAGCGTGTGTGGATTAAGGCCTGAAATCTCTCAAATCATAGGATAGTTGAGAGAAGACCCGTGCCCAGCTGTGGGACACTAAAAAGGTTGAAGTAAACTTGTCGCCGATACGTCGTACCATGATCGATGCCGACGGAGTAATGGTTGTTAATTAAAATTGAATATCAATTTGTTTTTAGAAACGATAGACACGGTACGTTTGCCGTATCGTGATATTGCATCCTTCAACTTTGCTGGGAGCGGAGCTATTGTATCCGGATGGGGAATCGCAGCGGAAGGTAATTAACATCGAGAATGTATGACGCCTAAATTTCAAGGTAGACTCCTATCTCATCATAATGGGCGCAGGGCCTCGACCCCCACCCCCACCGTAATCTTACGTGAGATCTTTATTAGACGGGCCGGTGGCGTGGTCAGTAAGTTACTTGCTTTTCACGCCGCAGGTCGTGGGTTCGATTCCCATCCGAGACAAACATTAGTGATGAACATTTGTGTTTGTGTCGAGTCTGTGTGTAAATATCTATTAAATGTATATATTTACAAAAGAAAAGTATTATATGTACCTATAGTATATACCAGTTATCTGGTTTCCATAACACAAGCTCTGCTTAGCTTGAGACCAGATGACCGTGTGTTAATGTCCCAGAATATTTTTTTTTTCTATGCTTTAGAATAATTAAAAAAAACACAATTTGCTTATTTGATTTTAAGACTTGTTTTAATCTGAATGAATTATGCCAAAATGCACACAATGCTGTTACTTTGTTTCAGAAATACCTATCCCCATATACACCTAACTTAATTAATGGATGCCCTCTTACCAATTGTGAAGGTAGACTGATAGATTTTCTCCAACCTACAAGAAAGCCTCTTTGTACATCTCCGTGCGCCTTTTAATTATCGACATACCTATTACCTACGTACTTGCTTCGAGGCGCATTATTTCGGTCTGCAGTCCTTATCTATTATATAAAATTTCCATGTCACTATGTTAGTTACCGTACTCCTCCGAAACGGCTTGAACGATATACATTTTTTTTGCATATTTAGTGGGTCTGAGAATCAGCTACTATCTATTTTAAATAGCCCTAAGTGATAAAGGTTGTTCACCCTTAAATATTTTTTTTTAATGTTTGGGCGCAACTTTTCGTTTTTATTTTTATATAATGTGGCATTAAAAAATACATACGTATTACATTAGTAAGACGCGGTACGAAGTTTGCTGGGACAGCTAGTCTACAAAATAAAATACTTACCAACCTACGTACCTACCTTTGGTGATTTCTCTTTCAGGGGTAACATTCGTTTCACCAACACTTCGAGAGAAGTTGATGACAGTGATAACGGACCCGCTCTGCAACATCTCTTACATGAACCAATTGCCTGAGAACACTATTTGCACATTCTATGGTGTTTCGGGAACATGCAAGGTGAGTAAACATAATAGTCCCCTCCTAGCCGTATTCCTGCTATGGTATCTATTTTAAGTGTTTCACTCTTTCAGTCCGGTGTGACGAATTGAAACGACCGGTGAAAAATGGGACACAGGACCGACGGCTTATGTGTCCAAGCACCAACCAAACTTGACGGGCAGGTGGCGTGGTTGGTAAAATAATTGCTTTTCACGCCGCAGGTCGTGGTTTCCCACCCAAGTCAGACATTTGTGTGATGAACACGTCTGTTTGTCTTGAGTCTGGTGTAAATATGTATATTTATGTATGTATTTACAAAAAAAAGTATTTTAAGTAGTATATTACCAGTTATCAGGTTTCCATAGTACAAGCTCTGCTTAGTTCGGGATCAGATGACCGTGTGTGTTTATGTCCCATCATATAAGAAAAAGCTATTTAGTTATCCGTCCGCTAATTACCGTTCCAAATCATCTTAGATATCATCAACTGTAATATCTATAATAATCTTAATGCTATTTTATTTGTATGGACCCTTTACCTTTAGTGTATAATTTCTGTAAAAGTTTTACTAGATGCACAATACCTACCTATTGGTACTTTTCACGATTAGCATCACTGTACGTATTCTGCTATTCAACAACTGTGATAACGTAAAATTAATGCGATTGATAACTACACCGTCGTTTCCTGTCTGGTGGTCCTATCGATAGGTAGGTAGGTACGTTTGTATCTAACTCAGTTTATTTTTTTAGGGTGATAATGGAGGACCGTTGACAATATTCTACAATGCCACTGAAGAAGATATTTTGGTAAGACATTTGACTTATTTCTCAGAACAGATACTTACTTGGATAGGCACCTTATTACTAAGGCTAGGCCTGTTGACTGTGGTACCGTTTGACCTACCAGTAGAAAACACAAGAAGTGGTCGCAATACGACAGTTGCTAGTGCTAATTTTCGGTAGCATCAGAATGAACCTAGAATCGGCGGTCGCTTGAGTGACAGAAATAGTTTTGTAAAATAGTGTCATCAAAATATTTGCCTCAAAAAAAGCTGACGAGGAACGAAAAAAATGGCGTCTTAGAGCGTTGCAGTTTTTTTAATTTTTTTACTAGGTACTAATGTTTTAAAAGCTTGTATACTTATTTAAACTTGACATTGGAAAAATTGCGGAATAATTTCAGCAGAGGACATAAATAAAAGAAGAAAAAGCTGACGAGGTTGAGAGGCTTCACAAACGGCCGCCAGATGGCAGTAATCTGTATCGACACCGCGAAATTCCGCGCCCGCAAAGAATACGTGGTTTGAATTTAAAATGTTTCGATTGTTGAGTGACAAACCGTCATTTTATCAATGTAAAAGAAAAATGTTGACATTGTAAAATATCATCTTACAGTATAATTTAACTTATTACAGATAGGCGTAACATCATTCATCAGCGTAGGAGGATGCAATGACGACATGCCGTCCGTATTCACGAGAGTGCAACGCTACCTCGACTGGATCAGCGAAGTCACGGGAATGGTGTTGCCGTAGACTCTGATATACACAAGTTTATTTTAAGTAGGTTAATTTTAACATCATAACTAACTGTTCGCCATAATTGACTCGCTCACCTTTCAAGCATGCTTATAAAAGGTCGGTGCGACCTAAAAAACTAATAATAAATTAATTTATCTATTAATTATTTAAATCTATTTTTATTTTTAACGGTTAAAATTACTGGTAACTTTAATAATTAAATTTGTACTTAATATTTTGTGTCTGAGCTCCTTTGCCTCAATATTCAATAAAACTAAGTGACCACTGATCAAGCTTCGCAGGAAGACGTTTGTGTAAAACAATAAACAATATAATAATAATACAATATAATTGGGGCTCGATTTAATTTTTGAAAGTCGATGATTATTCTATCAAGTTATCGCATCGCGGTGTCAATTGCAGAAAAATTAGTAAATTTAAGGACTGGTTATTTTATATTTTAACGCCAATGAAACTCAATATTATTTGAAAACATCGTTTATTTTATATTCTCATCAATAAAGAAAGTTCTTTAAAATAAAATAATTATAAACATAAGTTTACGTAACATGCAGTGACAATCGCGGTACACAAGGAAGTCATCCAACCAACTTACGAGAGGACCTCGTGAGCCGCCAAACTACTTCCGAACATACATCAAGACAAACAGAACTAAAAATGTGTGTACGTAATATGAAAAGTGTACATAATTTATTATAATAATATTAGGTACTTATAAAAATTAACAATTTGTGAAACGTTGGCAGTAAAAATAATTATTTAAAATTACCGTAATTACATTAGAAATACGTCATTCTTTAGAAGCACTTAAAGGCGTAAGCATACTTACAAGATTAAATGGTTTGTTACAGCCGCCATGTTGTAATTATATTTCTAAGCTCTACGCTACCACTACTGGTACCTATTTGTAGGACAAAGATATTACCTGACAGTTATTAAATGCTGCATTCATACAAACAGCAGCTGTAACACTCCAAGAGGACACTTCACAAGTTAACACTAATACAATTGATGTACGTAGCTTATATAATATAGCTCTCAAAACGTAATGAAATCTCCATCCATACAGGATATCGTTAAATTTAAATGCGGTTACGTTTGTCTAGCTAATGAAACATGAAGTATATTCCGTCACTATTGTAATTATTGGTCAATATTAGTAAAATCTTTTATTATATCCAATGAATAACTTATTCGCACAACATACATTTCTAGTTCAACTGAATTTACATCACACTAGCTCAATTATAAATATAAATAATTAAAATATATATTCTCAATCTGAATTAAACACTAAATCATCTATGTATAAATAGCGACGCATTTAGAATTTTTATAATATGTAATTTATTTAATGATAGTCGATTTTTATTATAACAATACGCTCCGAGGGTGGGATATCATGTATAATATCTTTCGTTCAAACGATAAATACTAGTACGGGTAGGTTCGTGTCTCGAACTAGTTCACCGTACAGTTTAAACAACAATTTGTACGCAACACAAAGTAGTAGAGTGTTAACATTCGCCGCGCGCGGAGAGAAGCGAAGCTGTCGCAGCAAGCGTCGCGCGGTGCGTCGGAGCCGCGTGCCTCTGTGTACACCGGGACACTGCACGCGGCGCGAGAACCGCTATAGACTCGCTCGGCACGGGCTTAGCTGGAACACAATACATTCTTGAAATAAAACTATTTCAGAACGGATTTGATCGCGGATTACTTTAATATCTACATCTCGAACGTGAAAACAACCTACGAAAAAAAACACCCTAAATCGAAACCAAAAATTAGAATGTCAAATACAGGGCAGTTTCGGAAACGTCAGAATATAAAAATTAAATTAAATTCGTTTCGCAATAGTTTAGTTTCGCTACGAATAGAGGATGAACAAGTGGGTGTGACGTACTTCTTCTTGAGCGTGAAGAAGGAGCGTCGCTTGGGCTCGGAGTGCGGCGCGGGCAGCGTGTGCGAGCGCGGCGGCGGCGCCAGCGTGCGCGCGCGCAGCGCCTCCAGCCAGCCCGACATCTCCGCCTCGTCGTGCGCCTGCAGCAGGAACTCCGCGCCGCTGCTCAACCTGCCGACACGACCCCGCACTCACTCTAGGTGCCGATCGCTATCGCGACGATGGCCGTTTAACGGTAGTGAACCTACGACTTGTTGCAATAATTTTATAACGGCAATATGCAATAGCTCGAATAGCGGTCCGTCGGAAGAGATTTGACGCGAGAATTGACACGTCGAAACGGCTACGTAACGTTTGATAGTGCGCACCGTGAGCGCGACGAGATCGGACTCGTTAAGTGGTCTAACGAGAGATTTCTGGAAATGCTGCAACAGAGCCGCAGTGCAAAATAACGGAATTATTACCATTTAAAACAACAAGAAGTAATTATAATATTATATAATTAATTATAATTATATAATATATTATCTAATAATATTAAAGGACAATTTTAATGCCAACAATGGGCACAGTCGTTGACGGTTCAAGTGTGGCCACTCAATTTATGCGTTAATTCTGGCGACAATGAACTTTGTCGTTTAACATTAGTGTGGTCCCAGCATGATATATGTTTGAAGAGTATGAAATGATTGTGTCAAACAAAAGCACTACTCGCTGAGCTTCGCGCGTAACAATATTGTACGAGCGATGCGAAATGCAGTGTTGGTACTTTAACGACTCGGCGGACATGTTAAGTTTTTTGGAAAATATCAAATTAAACTAGTTAGCATTGATCAAAATTGGAAAGTTGGAAAGCCACGTTGAAACATTGGAAAATTTAGACCATACTGTGGCATTTAAATAGTTATTAAGTTTCAAAACGATCCTACTATCTACCTCACTTACCTTAGACGGAAAACGTGCTTCTTCTTAGTGTAGTTGGCGGCCACCTCGACGACAGCGCCGTTGAGGTCTAGTGGTAGCTCTCCGCGCCAGTGAGCTTCTGGTGATGCCTTATATGACTTCTGGTCCTTGTAGAAGGCCATGCGTCCTTCCTTTGCTACCACGTACACTTTGTCCCATGATCTGAATTATCAATTACCATAATTAAATATAAATATTAGTTAATAGCACTGCATTTTGTGAAACAAACTACACTATTATGTTTACTCGACTTCACTTTATCTCTGCGGATCGACGAATTTTTGGGAGCATAGAACGGGCACGATTGTTTCATGTCATCTTGCCTACTGAACAATAATGACCTCATACTAAAACCAGGTTAAGTATAAGCAACAGGACGTGTAGGTATTTCCTTAGTAACAAGTCTGAACTAAGTTAGAACCTTCCAAGTATTTAGGTATGTGGGTACCCAATAGAACCTAGATGTACGCTAAATAGCCCGGCGACACACCTATTAATACCTAAGAATAAAATGTAATGTTCTTACCGGTTGGAAGCTCGTTTAGCAGCGGATTCCCATTCGTGTTTGCGCACCAGTGTGCCCTCGACTCCTTCGTCTTCGCTCGCAGGACTTGCCCCTTCTGTACACAATACTTACATAGTATACAAGTTTCAATATTAGATGTCACACCTAGTTGCACTTTTTGTCAAATTAACTAGCTAGTGTCCGACCAAACTTTCGGCTTGGAGTTTAATTTTCATCTATACTTTCGGCTAAGATTGAAATTGGTCGAAGTTTTGGCACTAAGAAAAGGAATGCGCGGGTAGCAAGGGACACATTGCATTGCGCCGCTAGGTATTGCCAGAAAATTACTAATAAAAAGTTTATATAAAGTTGCCAAACTCGGACCCACTTACTTATGATTTTTTTTATTCATCTTTACAGTTATAAGCCTATTGCGAAATGCACATAAATAATTTTGTGTGTAACTCTGTTCTCTGTTGCTAGAAGTATATTAAATCAGTAAGTATTTTAAAATCTATTAATACAAATACGTCTTAACAATAACGGTGATAGGTTTGATACACAAGACATCATGTCCACGTTCAATAGAAAGCCACGCATAACTTGTAGACGCAGGTTTATTCAAGTAACAATAAAACATGCGCGGAACAACACAACAGCACAGTCAAAGCTAACGCGCAACAAATGATAATGACGGACAATATTGGATGGATAAATAACATTTAGAACTCCTACATTCTTATCCAACAAACTGCATTCAGCCAGTGTCCATATAATAAATAATAAAAGACAATCTCCCTCATTTCTTCCCATATTCAACGGAAGGATGCAATGCTAGACACTTGTTTTATTATTTGCCGAATAAATATTGGACATCGGCAAACTAGTAATGCTTGTACTTTTCTTCGAACGAACCTGTTATTAGGCTGGGGCTTGTACTGGTTCAGCGATTTTATTTTCTTAAAACAAATAAAACCGAATTTGAAACGAATGTAAAGATTTTACGTATTATGAACGTATTATTGCTAGTTTTAATTTGTCAGATGACTTATAAAATTCCATCCAAAACTATCCAACAAGGTTACCTTCATCGTCGCTATGATGAGTTCCAGTAAGGAGTTTCTTCGCAGCGCGCCAACGGAAACTCCTGAACGGCGATTTGCTTCGAGATCGCGACTTCACCTTACCGGAACTAGATGGCGTTACCGGCGTCGAACTCGTTCCAGGAGCTACGATTATGGACCGTAGGATGGAGGGGATAATGTGCAAATTTAAACGTAAAAGTGCGGGACGTTTGGGATAAAAGAAGTGGTGATGTTTATAAATGTAGTGTTGAGTAATGGGTACGAAGAGGGTAGGGGGAGAAAACAAACAAAAAAAATTCAAAGCAACATAAAAACATAACTGCGTCGCAGCAAAAACAAAAGCGTTTTCATGCCAATTTGAATCTTATTACTATGGCATAGATAGGGTATAATGACACACAATGTTTAACAAAAACACAGATGTTAGTGTTACCGAACCATGCGGTACATACTCTGTACAGGTTAACGTACATACTAATCAACAGAGGGTTAAACAAGAGGAAGTACACATATCAGTTACAGTTCAACATAGAACAATTTCTTTTGGAAAATCTTTAACCACTCTTAAATCTTATTTTGTTTAGAATCCCCATAAAAAGGTATTTTTATGTAGTATTTATTCATCAGCAAATACCATGATTATTTGCTGTAACTGTGCTGCGGAAGTTGTATGGTAGGGGACGTCGTCATCTAAATTCAGAAATTGTTCTAAGTAGAAGTATAACAGTCTACAATACAGTTATACGTGTAGTACTTACTGGAGAGGCGTGCAGGTTTGGCGGGCGTCTGTTTGGACGAGGTCGGTAGGGGCGGGGCGGGGGCGGGGGCGGGGGTGAGCACCGCTACCGCTTCCTTGCTCGCCTCTACATGCACATTACATACTACGTGCTATTACGTCTACGCTACGTGCTACATGCTTACGTTAACAGTACTACATGCAAGCGAGAGTGTACATGTCGTTTGAATTTCAACTACAACACATTGATATAAGGTATATATTTAAATGGCAAGTCAAAAACGTGTACACACTAGCTCAAACAAATACTTTACATGCTACAGAAACCTTTACTGAAACTATTACTGTTGTTACTACTACCTAAAAGAAAAATCTACATCATATCTAAAAGACCTGCCTATCGATTTTACACAAATTGATTATTTTCATAATGAATATTATGTTTTATAATGGAAAGCCCTTTTTGTAAACCCTTTTATATAGCAATTAACAATGAACCAAAACCCATCGTGATTTGAAGTTAGCCTCGTATAAGTAGTAAAAGCTATGATGAAATATAAAATGTTAAGTACTTAAATATGGAGCCAAATCGACATTTGTTATTGAATACAAAATATCTGATGCGTTGTCGTATTAATCAAACCCCGCAGAGGGTTTGGTTCACGACGACTTTAATGCATCAACAGCTGTTCTCATATTTCATCATAGAGTAGTTAAATAATAACTATAATCATAAGAAAAACATTTAATAGATAAACAAGCCACACGAAAAGCGAGTGCATATAATACGTAGAAGCCAGAGATAGAAGCTATAGTACAGGTGAGATACCTACCTTGGACGGAGTCAGCTTCATGTACAGATAAGAAAGCACCGAACACGAAAAAAGATTAGGTAAGTTTAATAGCATGGAGTGACGTATCTACAGTTTAACTGTAGTCTTATAATACTGAGTGGTGGAGAGTAGGAAACCGGACGTCACGTATTAGCGGTCGATGACACTGCAATATAGCGTGTTGTAAATAGAACAACGATAAAATGATTTAATGTTTACAAATACATACATAATAATACTAATTCGCGCATTTTTAAAACGTTTATTATCGATTTTACTGAGTGCCAAAATAGTTACTTTTGACGTAGATAAACTGCTGGGCGTGTAAGCTTGCCGTTTTGTATAAAAAAAAAAGTTCAGTGACATTAGTGGCGCATGATACAAATGACATGCTTACGCGCTCGCGGTCAACACGATATATTTACGTCAAAAAATCACACTCGTCTATCAGTAAGTATTCAATAATCCTATTTACATATTTGTGTTATGGCGTGAGAATGTTGCAGTATTACCGACGACGTTATACCCATTTCTAATATCCATACTTATTTTATTTCGATATTTTTTGTTATGTATACTGTCCGGTTGCCTGTCAATAAAAACACGGACAGATATTATAGTAACATCGATTTCCAGAGGTGCTACTCTTCCAAGATTGAAAAAAAATCCTACTCATGTTTTCCCGAATTAGATAAGATAGAGTAATTATCATATTAATTCTGTTTACTAAGTAGGACTAGGAAGTAGTAGAGCCTCTGAATGACACGATTATTATGAGTATTACAAGATTTAGAATTACAAGACTAGGTACAGATTCTTAGCTCTTAGAATATACTTCCGATGCTATATAAATATTCAATAATAATATATATTTCATTTTATCCGAAGACCGCAGAGTCCGCAGTAATCCATATATATAATCATTGGGACTTAACCCATCACCGCAATCCTGCCACTGCTGCTCCTATAAGCCAAATCCGTGAAGAGAGTCGGGATTTGAACCCAGCCAAGACCCGGGCCACCTAAAACTGTCTTGGAACCCGCACAAATTTAATCAGAAAAGAAAATCCATATTTAATATGTTTAGGATCAGATTGCGAACTTGGCGTGAGAAATCGCGATAGGATTTGACTGAATCGAAACCTAATCTAGAATCTAAAGGTAGTCCCAATTTATCTTGCGTGTAGGGACGCAAAGGAGGCCATGGAGCATACACTGAGTGGACCGCCTTAGCCCTCATAAAGACAGCCTTACATGTCACCGTTAAATGGCTGTAGTAATCGCTGACAGAGAATACTTAAGGCCTCCTAGTATCAAGCGTTGGCACAAAAGATCCTATTGCCTTAAAATGCTTTAGGGTCACAATCACCATTCGAAAGGATCCGAAGTATATTTTAAGTGCTGACGAACTGTACTTAGGTTCGTACGTAAACGAAGTGCAATAGAACGCTCAGTTCACGGATGTACAGTACACATACGTGATAAAAAGAATATAGCTCAGAGACGATAGTATACATCCAAATACAAAATGACTCCACAGACTAATGAGAAGAGAATAAAGAACAGACATAAAGAAACAAAGAGTATCAAACCATCACCGTATTAGCTGTAAGGCGACGGAACGAAATAATGAATATATAAACTTATATGTATGTGATGATTATACGAAGACAATGTTAATACCGAGGTTTAAAACATGTACATAATTTTCTTTTAAGTTAGTCCTAAAATAACGTTAAGTTTTAAACCCCGATTGATGATAAGACGATGAAATGAAAAACGGTAGCGATAATATTTAGTATGATGATTTAACATAATAAAACCTTCACCCCGAAAAAAGTGTAAGTTTGTGTAGAAAATCGAAATCGTGCATAAAGAACAATGTGCTACTATAGATAGAATAGACCCTCAACTACTTTAAGTACGTAAAACAACCTAAAACCTAAACAAAAGTAACTTTAATACGTACTATTAAAGCCTACAAGCTAGTAATAAAAATTAATCACAAATCTAACCCCCCCGTGTAACTAAATCGAGCGCAGTGTAACCCGACAGAGTATAGAATACACCCACATATTCTACCGTGTAAGCTCATGCTACTAGCCGGGTACATATTGAAATCGGCAGGTTTATATATAAGCGCTCTTTACCTGGCTGCGAATGTGGTCGCTCTTGGGCCTTCTCAGCCGCTTTAGTGGATGTTCTCCTTACGACTACGCGAGTGCATGTGTGGACAACACATCAATAAGTAAACGCCCGTAATTGGTACAAGTATTCGATCAACTAACGAAACTTTTCAGAAATGAACAAACCTTTAAAGTACGGAACGAGATAAGTATTTAAAGTAAAAATGAGTCCATGTTCGAAATTTTTAATACCAGGAATAAGATATTATGTAGGTGCTTAACTCTGGACTTTAATGGCTTAAGCATTGATCGAACTTCTTGAATACTTTGTGAATCCTAAAAGTTTGGGTATTTGGAAGTAATTAAATTTAGAAAAATATCTCAATAACTTCAGTATAAAATTCCTTAGTTATTTCGTTAGTCGACAGAATAATATAGGTTGGGCATAAAATTTCACACGTAAAGCGACAAGCGACGCAGTAAAGCCTTCTTGGCTGTAGTGTGAAATGTGCTTTATTTATTTTTTATAATGTAAGTAAAAAATATGTTAATTCAACTTAAAAATAAATCTAAAGAAAAAGACAGTAGTATGCAAGAAACATTCACCGGTTTTGGTGAAAGTTAGTAGAAAAATTTGACGTTGATTTTGACAATCGGTCGTCCCGTATTTGTGCTAGTAGACAATACACATGCGTGCATACGTTGCAGTCCGTGAAGTGGTTATTTCGGAATTAATTATAAATTTATTCTGTGTTTTTGATTACCTATACCTAATCTTAAGCTTAACGCCTTGAATTTGCTAATAACTTAATAACCAAATGTCAACTAAATTTTTCTAATGTTATGTTTCGGAACCCGTGCCGAGAAATAATATTATTTCTTATAAAGAATGTCTGGACAACAATTAATTCTGAGTAATAATTTAATAAATCTGCTAATGAAAGAACTTGAAGATGCTTGCGTAGATTTAACACAGCGTTTATAAAGGTATGTTTTGTTCGAAATAGTTTTCCTCGGCGCGAGTTGTCAACCAATCTCAAAATACGAAGTAAAACTAGTCTTACCCTGCGGCTGCGCTTGTTCAGGTGTCTGTGCACGATCGACAGCGTCCTGTGCGGCGGCAGCAGCTTCAGCCGCTTCACGTTCTCGCTTCTCGCGCTCCGCTGCTTCAGCGGCCTCTTGACGCCGCTTCTTTTCTTTCACTTCAAACTGAAAGCGAGAATTTAACACTTAGAATAACGATAAAATATAAAGTGATTGAAGTTAGGCCCGGCTTTAGTTAGTAAGTAGCGTGTTGATAAAGCACTCTGTATAGATATTTTTTAAATAAGTGGCGTCAATGATAACCTGACGCTATTAACGGAATTTTCATTAGTCCAAGTAACTTAAGCAGTTAGAAAAGGCTTCTTCGAAAAATCCTCCTGAAATCCTAGTGTGCCTACAGTTTTCTTTGTCGTGAGTCAAGGTTAGCGTCAAAGTGAGCACACAAAAAGCAAAAGCACATACACAAAACAGCGGACACCACTTACACTATCCAAGTAGTCATAGTACCATGCACCTTCAGGGAACAACAAGGTACGGGTTTGTGTTAACAGGACCAAGGATGATCTTAAAGGAACTTTTTTAACTTCTCGCCCCAAATCGTTTACCGCCTTCCCACTACTAGTTAACCCAGGCAACGACAAAACCGCCACCTCACCTTTCAAATCGTTCTCCGGTTTCACCTTTTTCGACCACTTTTTAAACAAGCGCTTCAAACTATTGGATTTAGAGGAACATTTACTACTACTACGTAGTAAGGAAACGTTTGGGTATACTTGTAAATAAGACAAACGTTCCCAAAGTATGAAATCTATACAAGTTAAAAAGTCGCTGGGTTGTTCCTTCTCGTCGGTGAATTCAAAGAAAACTGAACTGTATATCTCAGGAGATAAAGGCGAACTTAGAGGTGATACAGGTGGCGAACTAGTTTCTGATATAGTTGAAAGATATGAGTCTCTGTTTTTGACAACTGTCCAAAGATAGGAATCGTTTTTCTGTTGGTTTTTAGCATTATCTAAGTTGAGTACTCTAGCTTTAACGTTATCTGGTAAAGGAAATTTATTGCTATGAGTTATAATTTCTTCTACGATTTGTGAATCGGGTTGTTTGTTGATTTGTAAGGTTAGTTGAGGTTTTGTATGGGAGATAGGAGGGGGTTGGTAAGTGAATTCGGATTCGTCATATTTATCCCAAGGCTGAGGACTAGGCCATAATGTCACCTCACGAAGTTCAAGCTGGCAGTGAATAAGAAAAAATAAAACAGTATTAGAAGAAAATGTGATTAAGCGAAATTGTAAAGCTTTGTGCTAATTATGTGCAAACTATAATATTGTTGAAACTATGTGCCACTATGCATATGACTCGTTAATAAAAATTAAGTGCAATCCATTTTTATGCGATGACCTCATTTGCTTCTGATAAATAAAGTCTCTAAATAATAATTTCTGCTGATCATGCTATATATAGTAAAACATTAGCTAGAACAATACTTTTACAACATTGAGCAACCCACACCATAATCATCAACACACACATTCACAAGTACACTCAGGACCACAAAGAAAAAGGGTACTATTAAAGATATTGAAGATGTTCTAGCCAACATTTTAATTTGTGGTCCAGTATATAACATAATGAGCGTTACTTTTAGTTTTTTACAAAGACACCAGCACCTATGTTAGGCGTTATAGACTAAAGTATGAGTAATGAGTATAGTATATATTATTTTTGAAGACAATATTATTTGTTAGTTGCCGTTACAGGCACTGTAGTAGATCCTAAACAAAATTATGTTTCATAAACGGAAAGTTAATAATAGGGACTCAGTATGTTATAGTGTGCGAGGAATAAGTTTAAGTTTCGCATTACTGGGAGTGATAAACGAATTAGTACCTGGCAAGTTGTTGAAAACCAGTACAAACTGTTATAATTTGTGCACAGGATATCACTTGACTCAAACCGATTGTCACTAATAATAGTGTGAACTTTATCATCATTAAAAGGTTCACATGCCACAGTACTGTTGACACATCCAAGTCTAACGCCAACATTCCAATAGCAACCAACACCAAAACCAAACAAGCAACAGATGTCATGTATGTATCATTGGTTAATGTAATGATATTATAATGTCAATAAATTGTAAACCAACACAATAATTAACTTGCATTCCACTTACAGTTTCGTAAGATTATAAATTGACTATAAAAAACATGTAATAGAAAAAAAATTAAGTCTTTCAGTTAGTTTATAATCTAACTATATTTAACCTGTCAAATTACAAATAGATTAACCAAACGCCGTTTTAAGATTTTTCTGTCAGGGAAATTGTAACCATCTTCTGATTGGCCAGTGTCTAAGATCTTTGTCGATATCCATAGTACCGAAATGTATACGTACAGTGGTGAGCCTCTGCAGCGCAGAGAAGCGATCCTCCTGTGCCGCAGCTGACTTCTCGAAGGCCTCGTGCTTCTTGATGAGGCTCTCCACCTCGTCGATAGTGTGCCCCAGCTCCTGCGACATCAGGTAGGGCTCCTGCGCGATCAGCCAGGCCTCCGCCACCGCCGCGTCGCGCGCGAACTGGTACACCTCCAGGACTACACGGGGGGACATTTTTAGTTATTCAAAACTATATCCATCAATACTAAAAAGTATTAAATGAAGAAATACTTAACTTAATGAACGAAAAATGAAAAAATACATGCAAAAAGAGAACGAAAAATGAAAAATACATGTAAAAATAGAAGAGGAACAAAAATAAGTGAATAGATTATTTATTGGAAGGAAAATTTTAAGGAAAGTGGGGAAGGAGATTTCGATCAGTTTTTAAAAGACAAATTAAAAATAAAACAGAAGTCGAAAACAAGAAACTTGAAACTAAATGAAGGAATTAGCTAAAAATAGTAATTGCTTCACCGACGAAAATATATAGCGCTCCTAAAAGAATTCTATACATTGTAGACTTGACGTTTTTGATTATCCAAAATTATTCCAATTCCAAGTAAAGTAACTATAAGAAGAGAAGTTTTTTGGGGGAAATAATATGAGGTCTGAAATCACTTACTGAGTTGCAAATTCTCCCAGCGCTCCTCCCACCGACGTAACAACGCATTCCTCTGGTTAGTGAGCTGTAGCAGCTTGTCCTTGATATCGGCCGACGCGTAGTGCTGACGGGCTAGCAACTCGCGTCCTAACGAGATACACGCTGAGAAGTTGTCTTCGCGGGTGTCTATCTCTGCTTTTAGTGATTGATGATTGTTCATCAGGAGCTCTACGCCGCTGACGTCACTGGGAATAGAATTATTTAATTAGCGAATCGGAAAAAAATAAAGAGATGCTGCAGTAAAAATGAATCATTTGATTAGTAAAGCCGATGAGAGCATCTTATGAAAAAATTTATCAATGTAAAATTTAAGATAGCCTTAGAACATTTTTTAGATCTTATTTTTGACTTAATTTACTTGAATAATGAAATGAATTAAGTAACAAGAATAAAAAATATATTGGTAGTCATAGGGACTGCCGATAGAAGTGATAATTGTGAACTTGAGGTTTCTTTCATTTAAAGAACATTTGACGTGCAGAGCACACGGTCGCTGCGTACGTGCCAGTCATGAGCATGTCGGCGACGTGAACTGACTTTTTCTACTAAAAAAGTTCAACATGGCTAAAGTAGTTTTCACTTCAAAAATCCGTCATGTTCGGGTCATATCACGTGTAACTTTTACATATTATACCAATTACTCATGCCTGAAATTGGATAGGATATAAACAACAACAATTTAGTTTGAATTTACGAGTGAAAGTACCGATGTCTAACATTTAGAAATTATTCTATTAGTTATTATTAGTCGACGTTAAGAATAAGCGAGAGAGGTGCAACTGACCGCGGCTTCTCCCCCGTGTTCATCTGCCGCACGACGTCGTCCATCCACAGCGCCAAGGTGCGCACCTGGCTGAGGAAGCGGTAGAGGCGGTCGGCGTCCTCCAGCTTGTCGCTGCGGGCGCGGCAGGCGGCGGCCAGCGCGGCCCACGCGTCGCGCAGCTCGCCCGCGCGCCGCGAGATCTCCGCCGCCTTCTCGCCCGCGTACATCGCGCCCAGCCGGCTGCACTCGCCGCTGATCGCGTCCACCTGCACACCACCGTATTCGTAAACCTCTCACGAACTCGTTGTACCCGAAATAGGTTTATAATCCGTTTGTCTTTGTCTATCGCCTCGACATCTATTCTAGTAGGAAAAAGACGAGATCCATTTTAACTAAAGAATCTCATGTTTATGAATAAAACCGTCTGTTTAAAGAAAACGTATTCACAGATAAATCAGTAAACTGAGTAAGCGCGCCGAGATGTGATCGAGCGCAAGCCCACTTTTAAATGAAAAGACCCGGTTTTGCCAAACAGTTTAAGACATTGTTAAAAAAAATATTTAAAAAGATCAACAAGCTCTTTACTTAGATATTTTAATCAATGTGTGATATCCTGTGTGTGTGTGTGTGTGTGTGTGTGTGTGTGTGTGTGTGTGTGTGTGTGTGTGTGTGTGTGTGTGTGTGTGTGCGCGTGTGCATGTGCGTGTGTGTGTGTGTGTGTGCGTGTGCGTGTGTGTGTGTGCGTGCGTGAGCGCGTGTGCGTGTGCGTGCGCGTGTGCGTGTGCGTGTGCGTGTGCGTGTGTGCGTGTGTGTGTGTGTGTGTGTGTGTGTGTGTGTGTGTGTGTGTGTGTGTGTGTGTGTGTGTGTGTATCGCTTCGACTTACTAAAAGATACCTAAAAACCTTGAAAGGTTACTACCTACTGCTAAACCCTTACAAACTTAGCAATCGTCTCTAGTGACGAATCAGGTAGCTTGCAAACACGAAATTCTGAGCTAGTCAGTAAATAATTTTCGTAAAAGTTACTGGCCTATGTACCTACGCCTATCTTATAATTGTAGTACGAAAATATAAAACTCACTAATCCTAAAGTGGCTATTTCATAAATGCCTTTAAGTAGACCCGTTATCAGGCTGTTGCAGTTTCTCAATCGTACCAAGTTCAAAATCATCTGAACGGTTGTTTCTTCAGATTTTATTTATTAGGTCTGAAGTCCTAATAGACGGCACTAAAGATTTTACCCTACGCCTTCTATCCTTTTATAATGGCATACTTAATTATTACTGTGGTTAATCCACTAAGCAGGCTTCTGCTCCTAGGACTTATCAACGTCGCTGACAACCACCGGGATCTCCGTGCCTATGCCTAGATCAAAATCTAAAATATGTTGGTGTACCTAATGATGGTTCCAAAAAATCATGTCCTTATGTTTGTACCTTGAGGTAAATTAGCTCTGCACATTTAACACAGTCACTACCCGGGAAAGTTTGCTTGGCCATATGCTCGTGGCTTAACGGCATTAGACGGCAGTTTATTTTCAAAGCGGCCTTTGAGATACGACGTGAGTCTTTGCAGACTTCTTCACCTTTACTACCCAAGGAAGTCAACGCTGCAGTTGCCTGTTGCTTATCTATCGTAAGTCACAGTAAGCTTCTATAATTGAATATATAGTATCATACGCAAAATATAAATGCAGGTCTAGCCCTTGAAAGTATATTAAGAAAGTTTATCACAGTCATCTAAAGAGCAGTTTATTCTCAAACCGGGTCGTAGCCCTTATGATTGCGAACATCTTCACCACCACTACCTGAGGAAGTTTATGTCGCAGTTGCCCGTAGCTTTGCTGTAGTTACGGCAGTTCAATCTCAAAGCGGGTCTTAGCCCTTGAGATTGCGAGCATCTTCACTACCACTGCCCGAGGAAGTTCATATCTCAGTAGCCCATAGCCTAGTTATGTCATACAGCATTTTGTCCTCAAAGTTTGCGTTGCAGTTGCCCGGGTCTTAGCCGGCACTATACAGCAGTTAACTTAAAAGCGGGTTTAAGCCCTTTGAGGCAAATCAATTTCGGGAACTTCATCACCCCTTCGGGAAGTCTCCGTTGCAGTTAAAGTACTAAGGGCAACAGATGTCCCTACACCGATCTTAGCCCTTAGAACTAAACCGACTTTAGCCTCTGTGAGATTGGTGCTTTATGAGGCTCAGCACCGGGTTTGGCTTGTGATCTTCGTCACCCCCCGTGGAAGATTACATTGCTATGACTATATACGGCTTATCAAGACTATCATCGTTAGCAATCTGGCGGTGTACTCCAACCATTGGCTGTTCACTTTAAAGATCTATTTGGAAGTTTAACCCAGAAGCGGGTGTTTGGCTGCAATTTTCATCACCCTCCGGGGAAGATTGCATTGCCACGTCTACTGCTCAGCAATAAAGTCGCTGCTAGCAAAGAAATATTCTACGTCGCCCTGCTTGTCTATGAAGTCTACAGAATCTGGCATAGAATGGCCCATTCAGCACCAAGATGTTCCAGGAAGTATTTTTAGCCAGTTAACAGAAATGGAGGTATAGATTACAGCAATGTTCTTTTTTGGGAGCTAGTGGGTACTACTTCCACCACAACGCTGCAGGTTATCTCTGCGTCGTTAAAGTCAATTTATAGATATCGCTATTGTACAGTTCAGCCTAGATGGCGTGTTGAACAGTTTTGACTAGACGCAAACGAAAACTAAATATTTGAAATTTGAAACACATAATATAACAATTTTCCAATAAAATTGAAAAAGTATTAAATGGTATATAAAACCATTTCGGTGAATTCTAAAGGCTATATAGTGCAAGAAAACTGTACCTGTTGGTGCAACGTGCTAAGATCTTGCACGAAGTTGTGATGTTTCCTCTGCAAGGCACCGACACTGATGGCGTCACGTCCCAGTTCGTCACTAACGCCTCGCGCCTTCTCGTTCACACGTTGCAGCGTGTCCTTACAGTCGTGGAAGTATTTGTGGAGCTCGCGGGATGCAGCCAACATCTAGTACGGAATTGCAACTTAGTTATTCTGATGAACCAGCAGATTAATTTCACAATTTTAACAGTGTTTTTCCTAAACGAAACTATAGCGCAATACGGAGTTGAATGTTGTAATTGCCAAATCAATAATTAGTTCTGACTTCGGCGTTTTAAAATAAGGCGATGAAAGTTTGTTTACAAATATTCTGAAGTTAATTAATCTTTTCTGATTTTGTAAAATTCGACATAAATATATCGAAAGTTTAGATTAAAATACGGATAATATCTTTGAGACTAGTTTCATATAACTCTTTTTTTTAATTTCTCCATGCCAAAATTAAAATAAACAAATCAAGAAACAATTAAAAGCCGCCAAGCAATAAAGGCACTTGCGATGCCCGATCTCTATTGAGGGTAACTTCAGAAAAAATTGGAAAGACAAAGGACAATATACATTTTAAATCTCTTCAGACTAATAAAAGGGGTTATAAAACAGCACTCTCACCTGTGTCCGAGTCTCGATAAGCTCCAACAAGTCTTGCCAAGTCTCCTTGAGGCCCTCCTTCCACTGCGCGATAGTGGCGTTGTCCGAGTGTCCCATCGCGATCATCTGGTCCGCGATACGTTCCGCAGTACCCACACGCTCAGAGCCCACGGCTTGAGTCTCGCGGGCGAATTCCTTGAAACGCTCCCAAAGAAGCTACAATAAAAATATGTCAATGAAAACTCGGCAAGCCATGATTGTAAACTAAATTATCGACTTGACTTCGGTCGATATCGCAATGAATCCTTATGAGGTATGTTTAGTAGTTACATGGACTCTTTAGGTAAGATAACACTAAAATTTATTATTTTTGTACACGTAACTTATCCTATTTTAGTCCGATGTCTAGCATCTAGCATAGGCGTCTCCTACAATACCTACGCCACTAAGCACAACCTGCGGCTATATCATCTAGCTCTTACTTATTTAACAGGTAACTATGTATGTTTGCCAATTCGTGGTCATTAACTGTTTATCAAATTTTGTGAACACAAATACTCACAGTAACATGGTCATAATCTTGTCCCAACTCCTGCGAGCTAGCGACAAGTTCTCTCTCAGTTATCCACTGTTCCAAGTCATCAACTTCCCGCGACAGTTGGAACAGTCGCAACGCTTCGTCCAGCTTGGCACGACGCTCGCCCGCAAGATCCTTCAGACCGGCGTACAATTTGTCCACTTGAGATTGTTTCACCGAGATCTGTTCGCTGTATGGACAAATAGCAAATAATTACAAATAGAGGGTTACAAAGAGAGAGGAGTTATTAGAAAAAGGGATAAGTGAAGAGGAATTTTGTACATAAATAGCATTAGCTCATAGCTACGATAGGTAATTTAGGTTAATTATAAAGTTTTAATAAAAACCAAAATTTACCTCAAGGGGTGCTCATCAGCCGTCAGATGTCGTACAGTCTCACCCAACTGTCTAATAGTATGCGCATAATCATCGACAGCTTGTTCCAAAATTTCGTGTTTCTTCATCAAATTCTGTGCCGAGATCTCGTCCTATAAATGTATGGAGGTCATTTTAAAAAATATCGTTGAAATTTGATTGCAATACAAAACCTTTTCTTTATGACTAAGTTTACTGCAACTTTTTCTGGGACTAATGGCCCATTTATAGAGCTTCCTACCAGTCACGAAGTTCTAATATATATAATTGAATTATATTCTCTTCATTATTCGAGATTCTAAGAAATTATAATCCATAATAGCCCTGACATAATATAATTTTGAAAGGGGTTCTACTCAAGTAACATAATAACTATTTTTATACTGTTGGAAAATAATATTACCTTGCCACGGTCTTCTACCATCATGTAAAGTTCTTGTTCGCTCATCCAGGCCTCCGCTTCGTTTGCGTCGAAGAGATATTGTTGTGCCTTTTCCCATTGGGACAGTCTGTCCTTGCGTTCTTCGATGGCATCTGACATATAAAAATAACAGCGAATTTTATTTAAATGTCCTCTCACTAACTACTTTATTACTATGATAATGAGGCAGAGTAAAGTATATCAGCAAAAAAAATGTAATTTTAAAAAATACATCAGATATTTTATCTTAATGTTTTTATTGATGGCTGTATTAAGTCATCTATTTATTTCAAGAGATGAAATCGGATGTGCTTTTAAAAAAAAATTGTAGACAAGAAACGTATCATACCCTTGAGTTCTCGCCACCTCGCAGTAAGTTCATCAATAAGCTGCTTGAACTCGGGCGTGTCGTCGTGTCCCTCGTCAATCAGCTTCTGTCCATTCGAGATAACAGTTAAGATCCTCGGCTCGTGGTTATCTGTCTCAGTCTTAAGAGACTGGTTCTTTTTCTGCAACATCTGTACGTTAAACAGAGAGTTGCCGTAGTCCGTACTAGTCGCTAGAGGCATCTTCTCGTGTATCCACAGTTTCTCATCCTCAATATCGCGACGGAATTGGAACGCCTCCTTCTTCTTAGCCAAATGACGTTGACGTTCAAGCAATGGTGCCTTAAGTTGTTCAAATCTTTGTTCGACAGACTTCTTCTTTTCTTTTATCTCCTCCATTTTGTCTGGAACAGTTTTTTGGAGGTATTCCGCTTGGGTTTCTAGTTCCGTGACTTGTTTGGCTTTGACCGCCATCTGAGTTTCGATCATCTGTTGCTTCTGCATTAGAATATTGACCGAAGCGAGGTCGGTGCCAGTGTCGGTGTTTTCGATTTGTTTCTCCAACTCGTTCATCCATGAGTCGATATCGTCACAAGTCTGGTGGAGTAGAACCTCACGGTTAGCATCGAACAACCTTTCACCCTTATCTTTAGTTGTGGTTTGGAGGTTTTCGAACTGATCTTGGAGTTCAGTCATCTTAGGAGAGATTATTTCGACGAATTCGGGCTTCTGCTTCATGAGCTCTTCAGCGGCGTTTTGTACGGCGAAGAGGCGTTCCTTATTAGCCGCGATTTCGGCTTCGAATGCCTGATGGCGAGTCCATTTTGAGTGTATAGTTTTAGCCGAGCGGTAGGTATCGTCTTGGGCGGTGACGTTCTTTTCTTGTACCCATTCTCCAAGCTCGTCACAATCTTGTAGGAACTGGTGGAGCTGCAACTGGTCTTGTAGTTTCTCCATCTGTTGGATAGCCTTCTCTCGGTTAGCGTTTCTCCTGCCGTCGATGTTTTCAGCCTTGCGCTGTATCTTGTCGGCATCGAAATGACGCTCTTCAACCAGTCGGTTGGCGAATTGTACAACAGAGTTGATTTTGTCGTCGTTCGCTTCCATTGTGGTGAGGAAAGCTTCGTGTTCCTTGATCATATTTTCGGCCTGTTCCAAGTTGGTCGGTGGTTCAGTCTTAGCTAGCCTGTGGATTTTATTTGTGTTATTACAATACTGAATATAATTATAAGGTAAAGTGGTTTAAATTCTTGAGTATCAGTGAATTTCGTCAAGGCTATCCTTGAATCTTGCCAAGAAATGTGAAAAGAAGGTATACCTGTATACAATAACTACTGTATTATTACTTGTTATAATAAATATATTTGATTTGATTTGATTTGATTTTGATTTGACCTGTGCTCCTGGTGCGCCAGCAGTACTTCAGCCTGCCTGGCATCTCTCTGCAGCAGCTGCAGCTCGAGGCTCTGCGCCAGCAGCTGCTGCCGGTTCTCCCACATCTGCTGCAGCTCGGCCCAACCCTCACGCAGTGCCTTCAGACGCTCACGGAGGAACATGTACTGAGGATCGTCTTGAGTCGACGGTTCCTGAGATCAAAACTAACATTATAGCTAAAGAACAATGCGTTACATTTGGTTTAAACCATTTTTAGGTCTAGGATTTTTTTCTGGAATTAGACACAATAGTGCAATGACAAACTCTGAACCCCGACACCCGAAACCAGGCGATACCACACTAGTTAGAGATAGTAAAGTTACCGCAGTGATCTTCTCGCCGTACTCCATCATCTTGGCGTACTCGTCCTTGTAGTTATCGATCTCTTCCTTGATGGTCTGGTGCTGGGACAGAAGCTTCTCTGCTTCAGCCAGGTTTGACGGAATGTCTGTACAAAAATATTACTATTTAGAAACGATGAAGTACAGTACCTTTGAAGAATTAGGAACTATACTAAGATATTGCAAGTTTATGTATCTACAATGTAAAGAAATATATATTGTGAATGACATAAAAAGGCTGCCTTGGTTCTTATTTTTTCCTTTGATTGACAAAAACACATTGATTGAATGTTTGTAAGCTTACTGGTTGATAGGTGTCAGAAAGAAAACTTTTCTTCGGACCAATATAATACCATAGCATCGATTTTTCAATACACAAAGAAAGTATAGAAAATGTTTTAATGAACATACCTTCAGAGGCGACGTCGGTCTGTGTCTTGGTTAGCCAAGCCTGGAAGTGATCCACGGAGCGCAGGAAGCGATGCAAGTCTCCCGCTTCTTCCAATTTAGAGTCACGTTCTTTGAGCTACAAATAGTATGTGTGTCAATAATACGAAATCGAAGAGATGGGTAGAGGGAACGGACACGCCTACGGTTTTCATTGAAAACAACTTTCTACAGCATTCGTCAAAAACGTTTGTAGCATTTAATAAGATTGTTCTAGAACAAAACAGCTCATTAGCCTTTTGGTAGCCATTGCCACAAATTAGCTGCACCATATCCTTTATCACAAAATATTAGTCACAATAATCCAGCAGGTGTCATGTCATTGGTAGATTAACCACAAACAACGAAATGCCAAATGCCTGATGTTGTAGTTGCACTATGCTTGGCACAGTATGTTTGTAATAAATCGAGTAAAATCTTGCCTTATGGGCCTATTTAGGTAAAGGGTGGAGGTTTTTAATAATCTGTAGTTACGACTAAGGAAAATAATATTACAAAGATTATATAGGTACCATTTGTGTGAGTTGATCCCAGTTCTCAGTGATCTGTGACACGCGGTCCCTGATGAGTTGTGCCTCCTCAGGATGCTCATCTTCAATAGCGTTAGCCTCACTCTCCAGTGATGATATACGAGCTTGTATAGCGGCTAGATCACGCTCCATACCGGACAGACGACGTTGCAGTGTCATCACACCTGTAGGAATATAGTATTGTAGATTTTTGATAGTATAATATTATTTTAAAGGCCAATTTTCAATATCTAAGTTACTTCTGAGGAATACTATTGAGATTTCGAGCCCTTTTCCATACATCGACAAAAAGACAAAATTATTTTGAAGATAAAAGTTATATAGCTATTGAAAAATAGCCCTCACAACAAAGTCGACGAACTATCATCTACCTTAAACTTGGACATCTTAGATTTGTCCTACAGATGAGTGAGACTCAGCCAGCCGCTGAACCTTGGAATACGTACAAAATTAAGTCCTAATGTATATAATTGTGACCACTAAACTAGAGATTTGACAGCATTTAAGAAATGAATGAAGTTCTTTTACGGGGTTTACAATGCAGAGAAAAGGCAATCATCTAACAGAAAGACGCTAAGACCACCTTTGCCTTAATTTCCCTTGCTATCTATCACTTCATGTTTTAATTTACAGGACTCTAATTCTCTCTAATTACTGCGACTCCTACCTAATAAAGAAATCAGGTAACTGACAAAAGTTGGATGTTATAAACATAAGGCAGAGTAACTCGGCACCTAATAACCTCTTTAGTCATCACTATCCAGTAGACTTATAGGATGATAATAAAGAACCAGTAAGTTACATACCATTGAGATCCATCTCAAGGTTGTCGGTCTGTTGCAAGATCCTCTTCTTGTCTTCGATCCAAGACACAGTTTCGCGGCACTCAATGTGGAAGGTCTGTACACCTTGTGCTGATTTCAATTCATCCTTCTTGGATTCAGCCTAAAAACACAGAAACCGAGTTACGGAAGATGATACTTATAAATTAGCAAATTGGACTTTTGTGATCTGTAAGACACTATGGTAGTTCTATTTTCTTAATATCTCTTAGCTGATTTTAACGCTGTAACTCTTACACACGCTGCTTATAGTATACTAAATACATACTTTACATGCTTAAGTCCTATAATGGAAAGCTTGGCTATCATGGGGTAATAATCTTACTCCAAACTGCTACACAATCCTGTTACAAAAACCCTTAAGTACATACTTGTTGCTTAACAGTCTAGTCTTTTTGGGATTCCGTACTCATAGAGTGCCAACAGAATTCTAAGCTATTATGTTGCATGTTCTGGGCTGACAACTTAAACTGTAAGGGTAGTGTTACCTTCTCTCTAAGTCCAGACCATGCGTTGTTGAGTGCGTGTTGTCTGTCCTGTATGCGCTTAGCTTGAGGATGTTCAACATGTATCAACTGTCGAGCTAGCTGGTTCACTACAGCCACGCGGGAAGCGTTTGCGTTCATCTCCTTGTCGAAACCATCATATCTATATAAAAGTATATATTTTTAATCAATAAGTCTAAGTCCCAACTCACTAAAGTTCACCAATGCAAAGTAAGTTCAATGAGTTGGATCGCGGAACTTCGGAATTTTGTGGATCCTGCACCATTTCAGTCATAATGACGGTGTCGTCTGCAAATTGCAAGCGTGAAAGGTGTTCTCCATTGATGTTTATACCGCATCCTTTCCAGTCCAACACAACAGAACAGCTTAAGGGCAGCGCTTCAAAAGGGCTTATCACCACATCGAAGAGGGCAAGATTAAAGAGATAAAAGTGGTTCTTTAGCATGGACTTAACGCCTGCCTTCAAGAGGTCAGTAGTAATGCCATCTTCACCAGGCGCCTATCCATTTTTAAGCTATCCAAGAGCTAACACGGTCTATTGGTTTATTTATGGCAGACCTTTGGTAAAGTGGCGAGTTGGTGCAGTAGTATCATGAAATGCATGCGTTTGCTTCTGTTTGCCAAAAGAACTTTAATTAAGGGGAAGCGACAACTCCACAAAATGTCGCTAACTTCGTCACATGGCTTCTCCCAAGAGATTGGATGAATACCAGTTCCATAAAGTGAACGACAAAACTCGCAACCCTACTGTTTACCTAACAATTACCTGTGCTTCATGATCTCAACATCATCGATATCCTTAGGCGGCAGCATAGTATCCAGCATCCTGTCCTTCTCCGCGATCCACTGGTCAGCAGCATCAGCCTCAGCGAGTAACTTGAACAGCGAGAGAGCATCGAGCAGTCGTTGCTTCCTGAGTCTCGCCAGTTCTGCCAGTTCACCGTGACGAGCATCAATAGCGGCCAGACGTTGACGTACTTCTTCGCTATTCGCGTCTGATGGACTCAACTCTTGAGCCTGGTGGACAATTTTGAACGTTATCGTGAGTTTTCAATAGTCGATAAACAATTTTAAATTACTAGAATCGAAGACTATGTCGGATAGACAATGTTGCCTAAATGACTTGTTGGATCTATATCCACATTTTGAACCCTCAGTCCTCGAGGCTGAAAGTACAGAATTTGTGGGCTGATTTTAAAATCAGACAAAAATTAAACTTTAAATATTCGTAGTAGAAATTATTCTAAATTCACGCATCATATAATGTTAAGTAAAAGAATGTAGGTAGTTGAGCCTGACCGCACTACCGGTTCACCGGATGCGACGAGCATCATTCAATTGGGTTGACCGCATGTCAGTGCGTAGAAATAATGCGGTTTTATAGGGCCAGCCGCATGCGGTACACCACTTACCGGTCAACTAGTAGTGCGTTCAAGCTCTTAAGGTATCTTAAAATCAGCTTGAAAAACTATACCATAGAAATCATTACTGATGCAGATTGAATTATCTAATTTTCCCTTGATAACATTTCATAAAAAATGAACTCGAAACTAACCTGTTGTTTCAGTTGTTGAATAACGTTAGCGTAATTCTTCAGTTCATCAGTTACGTCCTTGTGTTTCTTCAACAGGCTCTGGACTTGAGCCTCATCCACACCAGTATCCTCAGATGACACCAATCTATTGTATTTATACATTTATAATAGCTTATTCATAGATTTGTCATACATCAAAAAGTTCAACTAATATGAAACCAAAATATCCCATTAGTGTCCTATTACTGGGAACGGATCGTTTCTCAACTATCTTAAGAGTTTAGACCTTCATCCACACTAGGGTTTCCGATTTCTCGAGGTTTTTTAGTTCTCGGGTGTCGAGACTTCTCGAGCCTGATTTCTCGGGTCTTCTCGGGTTGTCGAGAAAAAATAAAATACGTCTAAATTTTTGTTTAATTAATAAAAAGAGTCTTTAATTTAACTGTGTTTATTTTACATGAAAAAAATCAATATAATTTTTAACAAAAAAAACAAGTTCTCAATAAAAAATCTGCTCAAAACAAAATTGCTAACTAAAAACAATCATACTTCTTCTCCTTATCATAACTAATCTCATCTCACTAATCTGTAATAAAAAACAAAATCTCTGTTAACAATAGCTTAAAACAAACATCTTAACTAAAAACAATCATACTTCTTCTTATTATAACTAATCTCACTAATCTGTAATAAAAAACAAAATCTCTGTTAACAATCGGCTTAAAACAAACATCTTAACTAAAAACAATCATAATTTTTCTCATCATAACTAAAGATCACTCACTAATCTCACTATGTGGGTGGTATGGTATCACAATTTTTGGCAGTTTTAATGTAATTAAATAAGAGATATCTATCTACTATTAATACGAAAAATATAACTGTCTTTAAGCCTGCTTATTAATTCTTATGAAATATGCCTTAAGATAAACCAAAGCATTAATAGATTTATCAGACAGCCGGCTCCTAATCTTACTGACCACATTTCCCGATATGGAAAATACCCTTTCATTTTCTGTTGAAGTCGGCTTGACTGAAATTAATGCTTTGTATAGTCTTTCCAGATTAGGGGTCCTCTTGCCTGTTTTTTCAAATAGCAAAAACTCTTTTTTTATAATTGATTTGGAAAGCACCACAGCATTAGTTGATTCACCATTTCTCGAAACACCTTTTATTGCTCTCTCTAATTGAGCTGCAAAGCTGTCTTGTTCAGTTTCAGATTCGCTTACGCCTGCTTCGACAACTTCTGAATTATTTCCTGTCGAAGGTTCTGTAGTAGTGGGAACAGTGGCGACCGATCCGAACACGGCGGGAGTTGAAGCACGAATGAACAAAATACAACTGGGGCCGCGTCGCGCTTGCGTTTGTCGGCAAAAACAAAGGATACCGACAGACACGAGCCGTGCTGTCAAAGGATGCCGCTGCCGCCTCGCATTTACAAAGAAAGCTAAGCGTAAAAATGTTTATTTAAACTTCTCGATGTCTCGACTTTTCTCGAGCTGAATTTCCCGGGTACGAGACCGACCGATTTCCCGGGAATTCCCGGGACGAGAATTCCCGGGAACAAACCCTAATCCACACACACCCTTTTTAAGTAGATTTAGTTCTATGAAATTTTCCGCACAATTTTTAAATTGACTCAAAAAAGGTTGTTGTTGGTTGTTTATTCAGACATAACATAGAATAGACGAATCTGATACACTCTTTAAAGAGATTTATTTTGACGCATTTTGAATACTGTTTTTTTTTGTGAAACATTTTTTTAACCGACATAGAGCAATGCAGGAGAATTAATTCACACAAAGTGGTGAGCCGAAATTAGGATAGAATTCGTCACAAAATCAGCACTTATTTTTATCTCATATTTAGTTTAGTTTCAAATGAAAGAATTTCAAATAAGCTATACCTCAAAGTATCCAACATCCAGTTGTCGATATCATCAGCATCAGCGAACAGTTGGTGGTACCGCACCGCCGCGTCCAGCTGGTTCTTGCGTAGTGACACCAGGTCCAACAGGTGGTTCCATTGTGACAGAATGTCGCGGAGACGATCCTAACACACAAACATTTTATTTTAAACTAAAACTTTAATGAAACCTAGCTGAGAACCTTCATAATTACTTCAGCTTTTAAATATAAAAAACCCTTCAGAATTGATTTTTAGGCTACGAGGGAACAAAGGTTGGGCACAGATATTATCCGCGCCAATAAAGAAACGATTTTGGATGACGATGCATAATGTTACCTTTGTGAAATCATTCTTAATTCAACATGGCGGAATACCCAAGATGGCGAATTGGTTATTTTGGATGCACTCCTACAATATTGGTTTCAAATGAAAAGACTTGCAGAGAGTAACGCGACTTTAAATAAAAGTTTGTATATTATTGTAATTAAGTTTGTCATTGTTTATTTTTCCTTTATTTGAAAGAAAGTTAGTCTTTATATTTATCCGTACCTGTATCCTATCAGCGCCGAAGTGTCCCTGCGAGACGAGTTCATCGCCAACAGCCGCGACACTCATCAGTTGTGGCTCGTGCGCGTTTACATCTGCCTCCAACGCTTTGTGCTTCGAGATCAGCAGATACACTACGTACAAATTTAATTACGTTACGTAGACTTTTTTTTAACAATGGCTCGTTACACAGACTTTATTATCTACATAATTAATTGTATATAACTTTAAATGAAATGGATATTTACATAGATATAGAATAATAACTGAAATGGATTAAAACAGTTTAAGTAGCGAAACGAGACGTTTGAAAATTGACATTTTAAGAGATAGTTTTATAATTTCAAAGCAAATATAGATTACCATAAATGGAAAGTTTTGAAGTTAATAAATGATGTCTAATATTTACCAGTTGTGAGGTCATGTCCAACATCATCAACAGAGACAATCTGCTCCTTCTCCTTGATCCAGTTCTCCTCATCAGCCATGTCCCAGTAGAACTGCCACAGCTTGCGGCTGTCTTCTAGACGCTTTCTATTACAACAAACATACGCAATTTATATATTCGTATACATTGAAATATCAGCATTTTTTATTTTTATTTCATTTCTTTTTTATTGACTGATTATGTATAATAATAAATCGCATGCCCTACGGCCGAATGTGGCGATACTTCGTTACATAAAGATATTGTAATATCTTTATGTAACACCAATATTCGCACTAAATAATTATTTGATTTGAAATTGTCAAGTCAGTGTAGATGTTTGAGCGTAACTAATTCGCATTTATAAAGTTGTCATTTAATCTAGAACATGGAAGACTTGGAATACGAGACTAATAATTATTTTCACTAAATGCTAATACATATTTGAATCTTCTCGATAAAAGCTGTTACAAATAGCTATAAATTAAAAATTTAATAAAAATGGTTCTTCAATCCAACCACTTCAGCTTATCATATAACATAACACTCCTCCTATTTTGTCGATGGTTAAAAAAACTACTAAAGAGACTAGAAGTTAACAGACAAAGTACTACAAAGTGTTTACAAACCTGCGTTCAACAGCCAAGTGTACGAGCTCAGCGTACGCGTTCTCTAGTTGTTGTATTCTCTCCACAGTAATAGCGGGGTCGCATGGACGATACCCGCCTTCCTCTTGTTCCAGGAACCGTTGAGATTGGCCAACAACCACCTGACATTGGAAATTGGATTCTAAGTTGTTGGTAAGAAGGTTTACAATACAATGGCAGTTGCAATGCTTCGGGATGTTTGCCGTAAATTTTAGTAAACAATTTAATCGTTTCTTTGCGTCCCAATGAATATACTTGTTATTATTATTCTTAGGCAAGATGTTCAGCTGCAGTAGCATTGATCCAGGGACGATTAATTGATGCCTTGATATCCAACAACATGTATTTGACCAGGGTGACTTAACTTATGCTACACTCTCTCAACAAGGTAATTTAGAGAAGATCTGTGCCAGCAGTAGGATTTTTAGGTTGTTATTAAAGTTTTTGTTTAATAGTATAATTTTACTATTGTTTGTAAAAAAAAGTATTAAATTTGAAGTGACAGTGAACAGACTATCTCTACTTGGTCAGTACAGCTTCATAGTTGTTTTCATTTACTTTAAAATTATATTTTAATAAGCTCAAATATCGATACCTTTATTGTCTTGGGAATAAAATTTTAATGTTACCTTAATATTAATACAAAGAAATTACATAGTTGAATATACGAACCTTAACCCGTTCACCGAGCACATTGATATCAGCTTCGACGAGCGCATGTTTCTGCAACAGATCTTCAACGCCCATCAGATGTTTACCATAGTCGTCCGTCAACAAACGCATCTTGATTTCTTCCATTGAATCCAGGATGTAGAGCATTTCCTATCAGAAACATATGCAGTTCATAAGAATATTAGGATGAAATAAATAAAAAAATTATTTGTTCGTGTTCGTGTTCAATGATTCAACCAACGGAATTCGGATAAACGTCGAACACGTTTTTAAACAATTTAGTACAATTTTAGTTTTAGGTGTAGGATCTAATGTAATGTCTTCGCGGTGATCAACGCGAAGTTATACCCTATCGTATATCACGAGCATTTAGTTCGGCACACGAAACATACATATTATATTTTCCTAAAAACATAAATTGACTCCTCGATTTTTATTTTATTAGTTCAAAAAGTCGTTTATTATTATTCGTTGCAAACGGCAACCTGGCGCCTTCCAAACGTATTTAAACCGCGGAGTGGCGACTGAAGGTAGAGTGTACCTGGAAGTTCTGCTGCAGCTGCAGCGACAGCTCGAGGCGCGCGCGGCGTGCCCGCAGCAGCTCCAGCAGGTAGGCCCACAGCCGCAGCACGTTGTCGCGACGGGCGCACACGCGCTCCATGTCGTGGTACCTGCACCACGGGAACCTTACCTCAGCCTCTGTCTACACTAATATTGTAAAGCTGAAAGGTTCCGGCCCATCTCTTGGGGCAGGCTGTAGGCTCCTTTCTATCCCCCCGCTGAGCACGATATAAAACGTAGGACATGCGGGCGAAGCCACTTGCGGAATGCTAGTTAATTTGTTTAGATTTTTTATTTTAATTCGACGAAGCCGCAGACCGTATTAAATGAAAGACGAGGCCGGATTTTAGTTACCCACCCTACAAGTAGATTCCAGGTATGAGCGTCAAGTAAAAAGTGTTACTGAGTAACAAGAAAATTCGTGTGAAAATGTCGACCTGATTATTCGTGAGACCCAGTCGCTCATAATAATCCCAAAGAACACCCTGTCGGTACAGAATCGTTTACATTTTACTTCAAAACGAGTTACCTCTCGGCCTGCAACTCTGAGCACACAGCGACAACAGCCTGCACTCTCTCCTCGTACGCGAATATATCAGTTTCGATCGCCTCGTGTTTCTTAGCGGCCGCCTCCACCGCCGCGAGATCGAACCCGAAGTTGTCCTGACTGACTAGGCGCTGGTTCTCTGACAGCCAAGTCTCACGCATCTGGGCTTTGCGGTTGAATCTACAAAAACAGTACGCATTTATAGGTAAATTACAACAATTCTTAAATATTAAAGTACAGTAAAAATCCGTTCAAACGGATTAAATTTTAGCCCTTGAATTTGTAATTTTTCAAATTGAAATTCCTACTTTATTTGGTTCTAATTTAAATGTAATAAATCCTTAATAAATTTTATTTTATTTACAAACTATCAACTCAGTGGTTCCTGGACACAGGTCTCTCTTATTTATCTAAAACTGAGAAATTAAAAGCCTTCTAAGATATTATGCTTTACAAATTACTGAAGTAGTTATAGAACAAACAACATAAGCCATTGTCAGATGCAGGTTCAACATAAATTCAACAGATATTTATTTCCATGCCTAGTAAATAATTTTAGTCATGTTTTTGGAAAAAAAGTCTAATAAATCCTTTACCTAGCAGCAAGTTGTTCCAATTTCTCCTGTCTAATGAGCTCTTCCCTCAAGGCGAGTTCCCTCTCATGTTCAGCCTTCTCGAGCCTCTCCCACGCTCTGTTGATGTCGTGTATCATACGACCCTCGCGCGGAGTGTACGGCTTCTGATTGGCGGCGCGCATACGAGATTGTAGTGTAAAGAGTAAAACTTCCAGGTTACCTTTTTCTACGAACCTGTAGGATTTTACATAATCTTAATATAAAGTTTTTTGTGAGTTAATACTGGCTAAAAGGGAAGAAGTAATGGGATAGTGTCACCCATGCCAGCGGTTCTCATCCATCATGCCGCGAAACATTACTGTGTAGCAAGCATCTGTTGTGTGTCGCAAGAGTTACATATAGGTACGGATATCATTATTTAAGATGACTCAGGGTATTGCATCTCGGGGGCTACTTTCTGGAGATTTGAGTTACTTAAAAATATTTCACAAACAAGAATTTTGAATGGATATCGTGAATTTTCACTCGACTTCATAAAGAAGGAGGTTCTTAATTCGACTTACGTTTTTTTGTATGTATCTTACCCGATTATACCGCAAATTATAGATCGATTTTGAACATTATTTTATTTTATTTCAAAGGATCCTTTCCTCGTGATCCCGTTAAAATTTGACCAAAATCGGTCAAGTGGGTTAATAGTTTTTTTTTTAAAGTTGAAGTCAGTTCGTTTTTAAAAAGCTATTATTAAATTAAATGTGTCTCTGTGTAATAAAGGTTGAGAACTGCTTACTTATACTATGGAATAATAAAGTACTTACTTAGGTGGTTTCTCAACGGTGCGATAGTTAGCGAACTGGATTAGCTGTTGACGAACGCCTTCGAGAGAATTCGCGAACGTACGGTCGCCGAGCGCTTCAATTGTGCGCTCAATCCATTGAAGCAGGTCACTGGGAAAATACAACGATTATTATAGCGAGTATCAAATCTTAATATATAATTATTAAAACAATATATCAGTAGTCAGAGTTGTTCAAGTCGCCCAGCCGATATGGCTAGTACTTACAGCCATGACCCATCGCTTAACTTGTCCTTCAAAACGCGAAGAAACTTAAAATACTTTCTTTCAAGCGTCTAGGACGTCATGCTAAGCGAAGATATGAACTGTTGACTATCATGTTGTATTACAATATTTGAATAAAACATAGTTGACATAGTTTAGGATGACCTTAGACTAGATGGAGTAAACCTTTACTCTAGACTTTACTAGAGACCTCTCTATAAGGTGGCTGGTAGGAGCTGGATGAAAGTAGCCGCGGATCGTGCTCATTGACGCGCTTTAGGGCAGGCTTGTGATCAACTGTGATCTAAAATAACCGAGATTAACACAAACCTGGTGAGTGTTTCATACTCCTGCATCATCTTCTCATTCTCCATAGCAATACCGACGACTTTACCGATTCTCTTGCCTTGCACTGTCTCCTGCTTCATCTTACTAAAGTAGTGATAATACGTCACTACGTAGGTGATAATCGATTTCTCATCGGGGTGGTCGACAGCGATATCTGTAATACAATATATCGTTAGGTCTAACTTTACACTTATAACCATATACCTATTGGTAAATATAGAAAGACTCCTTAAATAGAGACAGGGATCTTTCAGGCTAGGTGGAACGACCAGTGCTATAAGCTGATTGAAGAGTAGGATGCCCTCAGACTAGGAGTGAATGTCTATAGATACAAGTTGGCTGGTATAAGAGGTAGGTGAGAGGTCCACAGATCCGCAGATGCTTTATGAGAAGTCAGCAGTGGAAAAAACACCAAGGGCAATTATTTCAAGTCAGATAAATTTTATATAAGGAATAATTTTCACAATTTGATACAATGTATGGAAAATCTGTAAAAACGTCAAAGTATTTTCAAAAAGATAAAAAGATATTTAAATCAATGTTCAATTGTATAGTTAAATTTGGTTACAACTACTATGCGTTTCAAATAAGAATAGGATTGGAAATCCGCCATCTTGGACTGGAATGCGCAACAACTTCACATTTTTAGTACAGTAAGCAAAAATGTTTGTGCGATATAATAATCACATCTAGACGAAAAAAAATTAAAAATGCATATAGCTTATTGCCGTTCGAGTAAGATTGGACATTTAGAGTCGAATATTTAGATACGAACAAATTTTATTAACTTCCGACGACAAAAATCGGAGTTTTAAGTTAAAACCTGTGTTTTTATCCGTGTATATGGATTTTTGTACAAGTCTGTGGTATCCTAGCACGTAAATTTACTTAGGTAGGTAGCTGCATTGTAACTACATCCTATGTAAAGTTTTTACATGCATTTCATAATAATATTATTGTCTGTGATTTGATATTTCGTGCTGGCGCTACTTTTTAGTTTTTGGTATGAAGTTAGAAGCGAGTCCAAGTCCTATTCTTATTTGAAACGCATAGTATATTGATTGAGAGAAATTACCAGTACCTAGATGAGAGATATACATTTTTTATAACCTTGTTTTAAACTCACCTTCGGCATCTAGCAGTTTTGTAAGTCCAAGCTTATCCTCAGCAACATTAAACGCATTATTCAGATTATGTATTGGATTGCTTCTATGTAGTTTCTCGAACTGGATCAAGTCTGGTCGATGCTTGTGTATAATCGCGTTGAACGCTAACCCGTCGCGCCAAGATGTCGTGAAGTTACGTACATTTACGTTGTTATAACCAGCTGTCTTCATTTGACACCATAATAGTAAAGCGTCTTTAGCGGATTTGGTTTCTTTATTGTCCGTTTCCTCGATGGTAATATCTTGGATCTGGTAAACGTAGAAACAAGTGATATGAATATGTAATAAAGGTTACATATGTAATAAAGGTTACACTCACCGTGCTTGGCCCCGCTCTTTTTACTTAATACTCAATAACTTTATTGCTTTACCATAAGTAAGTAGATGCTCAGGTGTTAGCTGCTTAATAAAATATAATCATTGGACCCTGTCGGGCACAGCAGATGTGTAAGACGAGAGGAAGCTCTGATTTTCAATTTTTTTATTAAAATGGTCGGGGTAAAATAAAGAGAACTTCCTCCAGTTAAGACGCTTTGCTCACGATTGGTATGCTAATAATGCTTTTGACTGCTAATAATATCAAGTGATCTGCCGGGCACGGAGTATCTGTTATGTATATTGGCAAGCCTAAGGAGGTAAAGCGCTCGTGAAGGAGCAGTCACAAGTACCGCATTCCCGTGCTTAGGTCCGTATACCGTGAAGCAGGTGTGACCATATAATGGAGGTGGGAATATCTACTAAGGATGGTTTTAGATGAAAAGTGATTTAGTATGACTTTAGTTGTTCATTTAAAAACGATTAAGGTGTTATCTTTTAGTAATAATTATGTTGTGTGTAGTACAATATTATGAGATTTGAATAAAACAGCCTAATATGAGATCATAGTGTTGCATTGATTATGTTAGCGGCTAGACGCTTTCGGTTCAGGAGTAGGTAACAGGTGCAACATTGAGGACTGAACTCAGTCTTTCAAACATATAAACTAAAAGTAAGCAAATAATTATAATCATACCTGGAAGCGCAAGATAATAGTCCAAATAAGACCAAGACTGAGCCGCGGGTTTCCATCCACGATGTCATGAGAGCCCATGTTCTCCAGATGCACGCGCTGCTCACGCAGGAATTGGAGTGCCTTATCCACATTCTCTAGGCAGTGAATACGCATTTTGCCTTTTGTTGGACGAGGCTATGGACAAAAATATGGACATAAATATCATAATAGTACCTACTACAAAATTAGATCTTATTTTCCTAATTTTTCAAGAGTGAATTTCAAACGCTCCCAAACATCATCTTCATCATCGGCCAATTGTAGTCCACCGCTGGACATAGGCCTCTCCTATTAAACGCCATTTCACCCTGACTTTGGCTTGTCGCATCCAGCCACTGCCGGATGTCTTTCACAGATCGTTTCTCCACTGCTGGTGGGCGTCGTACACTACGATTGCCAAGACGTGTTCTTCACTTAAGAAGTCGCTTACCCCGGCAGTTAAAAAATATTTTTTTTAAAAAGCTTTATCTGGATATATATTGAACAAGGTGTAATTAATAAGTATTGAAAAGGGGGTTTTATGGGGTTTTAAACTTTAGAAACGTTGTGAACCCTAGTAATATCAGTCCCATAAAACATTTGCTTTACATCGGGACTTAACACTACCCTTAGTATTGTTTTCTTTTAACATTTCAAGATGAAAACTATACAATACTTAAACCTCAACAATCACCCACCTACTAATTACTCTTAAATATTGATATAATCCCTTACTTGAGTTTCATGGTTTGTTATTAATGTAATTTATGCCTTATCTAACAAGTATAATAAACATAGTATACTATTACATAATAACATGTCAATGACCTATACAATTTATTATAGCACAAGTACACATTATAATAGAAGCGATGACTAAAGAATATCTACTGATGGAAGGCGACACGCGAGTGATAGCTGTCAGAACTGGTTCAATGCGAAGTCATTAATCACGGAATTTTGGTTTCTGTGTAGTACGAAAAGTGGATAAAGTATGGAAGAAAGATGGTTGACAATTGCTTGTTTTCCAATCATTCCTATCAATGACCAAATTACTAGGGAAAGACAAAAACTAGGCTCTGAAACATAAGTTCAATCGAAGGTCCAGGTTCAATCATGTTTGTGTAAGTTATTATTAACGTTGTTGCTACCTAATTTATGTGACCTTCTCCTTTGAGTTTATGGAAATCTTGATTGATTGATTTAAGATCCGTAGTTCTTTTAAAAAAGCTTAAAGAGCTACCAAGGTATTCCACTTTTACAATAGTGAGTTTTCAAAATCCGTATGGACGATTTTGGCGATTTTTGACGCCCCCTTCTGCAAGGTGAGATGTCGTGAGATTGAGCTAGATTCTCAAGTTTCTAGGCACGATTCTCTCGGCCTCTAATCTGATGTGAGATTTTTTTAATTTTTACTATAAATGTAATGGTCACCTACGTAAGACTGTGTGAGATTTTAGTTAGACCTTCCCCCCCCCCCTACAAACAACTTACGTACTCCTCCCCCCACAAAAAACTTAATTAATTAACGGACGCCCGTTTATGGAAATGTTCTAATACATTTATATTTATGAAATATAACATGTTTAAACACATTTTGACCAAGTAGCAATTAACCACCACCTGAGATAAGTCCGGTTTTTCAGGTCAAACCACCTATTGTTTAGTTTTTGTAAACTTACAAAAGCAGTTAAAGACACTAGAAGCCACACTAAGTGCAATGACATAAAGTCAAAGTATACACGCTTTACTTCACACTTCAACCCCTTTTTAGTGTCCCACAGCTGGGCATCGGTCTTTACTCAACTACCTTACGAAATGAGAGAGTTTAGGCCTTAATCCACCCACGCAGGCCGAGTGCGGGTTGTTGGATGTCATATGTCCTTAAATGATTAATTTTTAGACATGCCAGGTTCCTCACGATATTTTCCTTCACCGATATTGAGCATCCGAGATGAAACAATTCACACAAAGATGTGTGGGCACGACCAGGATTCGAACCCGCGACCTTATTTTTCTAAGGCAATGCCCGTACCGCTGCGCCTCCACTGCTCTACTTACTAAAGTACACATACACATAAATATTAAAATGTAAGAGATTTGTTGGTTTAAGTGTTAATTCAAAAAAGACAAGTTCTGTTTTTGTGACAACTTACCAGTCTTTCGCCAGAGAGCACCTCCAGCAGTTTGATGAGCATTTTGCCGTCTCTCATGTCTATGTAGAGATCGCCAATACGGGACCCGACGCGAACCAAATGCGAGTTCACCCATTTTTGAAAAGTCTTCTTCTGCACGCTTTCTCGTTCGTCTGTGAAACAGAAACAATTTTTTGATTAACATCTATGTTATCTATATCAATAAATAAATAAATTATATGGAAAAACATATAATCCTACAAGAATCTCTGAGAATCTTAAACGCGAACACGTTTACAACTGCTGTTAGTGTTCGCTTAATCTAAAGAATACCTACGTCCGACAATAGATTCACAACGTGTATGTAATCAAGTAGATTCAATTAGAGATCTATGCAAATTGGAAAACAAATCATTTCAAACAGACCTGAAAACTGAGCAAAGTAATACACATAACAAATGGTCATAAGGATAGCAAAGCAAACCAATAATATAAAGTAGGGAATGTTAACACATTAACCGCCAGTGAGGGTGACCGCGATACGGCGACCATATAGGTGGTCTTGAGGGCAGCTTGGGTTCTGGAGACCCTTCGTCCTCTCCAGTCGGCGACATCTTTACTACTCATGAGCCAGTCTACCAGGTGTTATGTTCGAAAACTGATATTGTAACATGAGAATCGTATCATATTGCCATTCGCACGCTGCAGAGCGGAAAGTGGTCCTAAGCGAGGGTGTTACAGAGGGATTAATTGAATTTATTAAAAATAATATAATACCAAAAAAATATCACATAAATTATTTAGAATTATTAAAGCAGGAAGTCTCAACGTAAAATATCATCATATGAATATTAAAATATCCATTGGGAGGAAATTTATGGAAAATCTTAGGAACGATGGAAAAATAAATGGGCCCCTCCTTAACAGGTATAACTCTAGAGAAGTATTTATCCTCATCAACACTCTACCAACACTCGTCAGTCACCAAAATGTTCTCCAACCACCATAGATTACACAGCACTACACCAACCTCTAAGCTCGACCACCACTTTATCATAATACACATCCAATCCAGGAACTTCGATATCCACTCCTCTTTTAATCAGCTCGTATCCCTCAGTGGATGTCATGTCGCCAGCGACTGGCCGCGACTGGCCAGTACCCAGCAAAAGACGGGAGCAATTAGAGCGACAAAATTCAACTGCCGCGTATGAGGATATTCGATACTGACTATACAGATGTCGACAACACAGGGCAGGTTTTACGTTAACCTAATATTACTATGTTAGTATGTAACTGTGGTGTAATCGCATGGTTACGATTAACCTAAGTAACGCGGATAACTGAATATGATTGGGTAAACAAGAAGATTCGGTTGGAGGACCAGATAACGACATCGATACGATTGATAAAACTACAGTGATAGAAGAGGCAGTTCATTCATCTCTTCATCTGATTTAAAGAAAATCATAACAAGTAAAAATTTTGTATTTTATATTTGTATAATGGTAAGCTAGAATCTAAAGAATCGAATGGTAAAATGGTTGAGAGAAGATCGGTACTCAGAGGTGGTACACTAAATAGTATTGACTTGAATATAATATGTTGGTGATTCACAATTAAAGCCAATAGTTTGTGACCCACGATTAAACCAGGAAAAAGGGATTTTGTGGTTTACTTGCCGGATAAAATACTTAACAATGCTATTGTTAGTGTAAAATCAAGGTACCTAATATAACTGTCAATAACGATATGTACATTACGAAATGAGATTTGGTTCCAACACTGCCATAGTTTTGGTTAAAGAAGGTAGATGGTACAAACCTGCAAGCGCTTTGATGCGCGATCGTTCGAACAGCCTCGAGGACGAGTTGCCGCCATCGTACTCGAAGTCGTCGATGATCTCCTGACCGTGGCCAATGGAGGGGTCCCACCGGGACACCGAGATGTCGGTCGTCATCGCGACCAACCGCTACCTCACCACGCCACGCTCAACTATCTGAAATGAAAATAAAATCAGGTCAAATCACTGTTGGCATAGTGGTTAGTTACCCTGACTGCTAAGCCGAAGAACGTGGGTTCGATTCCCACCCAGGACAAATCTTTGTGTGATAAGCATGATTGTGTGTTCTGTGTCAAGGTGAAATTTATCTATTAATATGTATGTATTTACAAAAAAAAAGTATTTAAGTAGGGTACCCATTGTCTACAGTTCTACAGGTTATTTTGAGATTTCTTCAATGAAAACTTTTATTAAAATACATAAAGGAATTTAATTTCAAATTATGCATATACAGTAAAATTAGAGAGCTTTGTTCAAGTGATCGTCGCGTAATGGCGGGCGGTGCTATCCGGTGTCGATAGTGATGTGCTTCGCTTCGTAATCGATGGATTGCTTGATTTGTAGGGATGTGCTTCAACACCCATACTACCCATAACACAAGCAAATTTTATTGCTTAATTTAGGACTAGATGGCGCAGTGTGTATTTGTGAAAATGTTATTCTAAATTAATTATTGCTCAAATCATTTGCTCATGAAAGTTCACGTTGACTTACAAATTAATAGACCCTACCTATACTAATCTAAAACATCTGAAGAGTTTGTTTGTTTGGTTACATGCGAAAATTTCAGGAACTACTGGACCAATCTGAAAATTTTTTGCACTGTTAGATAGTTCATTTATTGTTGAAGGGTTCAGGTTTTTATCCCACGGCTAGGCAGGATATAAAATGTAGATCAGGCAGCCCAAACCTAATCACTAAATGTTCGTATTAGGTTGTAAAACTATAATACATTTTATAACATAATATTAACACGACCTAGTTTTAATTGCGAAATAAAAATCCAGAAACTAAAACAACAAACTGCATACAGTACAAAACTAGGTACCTCGGTATTTGTTTTTCTGTTATTTCAAGTGATATCACGATGCCGCGACCGGCGCGGTCGGCCGGTGATAAGATTAGATAACCGCTTTCAAGACTAATAGCCACACCTAAACTCAGTTAATGTGCCAATTCATTTAAATCCCCGATACAATCCATTAGGTAAGCATACACATTAAGAACTAATGGCCAACATTACTGAACTATGTACGATTAACTTTACTTGATAGAATGCTGATCCTAAGGTTGGCGCCACGGCGGAGATAGCAATTATGTCAGATCAAAAAAAGTAGAAGTGTGTTGTAAAATTTCATAGGAAATGCAATCCTAACATTGATATGTGTAGAAAAGATTTTTTCCTCCAATTTCATACATAGAAGTAAAGTAATTGTTATAAAAGTAAAACGTAATATTGCCTAATAGGTAATGTCACAAACCGAAATCTCTATTGTTAGGGATGGTATTATAATTTTGTTGCGAGAAAATTAACAATCTTAGCTTGGTCGTGTTAACACAATGTGTGAAGAATTTACAGAGTATAAACCAGTTTCTAAATTATAACACTTGCCTGTACAGGATCAATAACGATTGCGTAACGTCTGACTCATTTCCATTTCGGTTAGAATCCAAAACAATACGGTTCTCTTGTTTATCAATGATTTTCTCAGTTCGTATGAATGTTGGTAGTTCGAGGATGATAATTTGAGGTCACAATTAGATGTTAACCTTGACAGACTGTTGTATCTGTACTTTTATCATTGTTTATTGCGTAAACTTACTAACCACAACCAGTTAAGCAAAAGTCAAACCGAATTATCTTTTTTAAGAAAGTACCTACTTCTTTCCCATATTTCGGAACTTGATACTTATCTAATTTTTTTTTTCATTTACTAATTGAATAAGGTTACTTCTTCATCGAATTCTTAAACGCATGGACTAAGACTGACACATTAATGGCAAATCCAATTATGATCCGTAATTCCAATTTCCTGTATTTTCCTAAAAAGCAAGCTATCCAACTACCTACATCCAAAATCCATAAACGACTGATAACTAATTTAACGACTATTATGACACGTCAATTTCGAAATCGGAAAAGTCATTTGGTAGGTAGTAACAAAAAAAAAAAACAAATTCAGCTGGTAAGGTGCGATCTCACACAATGACCTCGGTATTGAAGGTCCTTCGCTGTTGACAAGCACAAGCACAATAGGCTTGTATTGACGGTTTGTTACAAAACACTATGGCACGGGGCACGCGACAGCATAATATGAATGAACAACATAACTGCAATACCTACCCAGGTGTAGGAGATAGTATGTCGTTTCGCCAGTAATCTGACAGCAACAGCCACAGCACGCCTATTGCCGTTACCAGCAGCAAATCCTAACTCTTGCCTGATATATTTTTCTTTCTCTTTGCTACAACTCGAAAGTTATTCGTACTAGGACCCAGATAGCTATGTCCAAACGTCTAAGTTTGTTTAGCACTTGCTTATAAGGTAAATTTTTGTTATGATTTGAATAGTGTGCTTTTTAAACATGACTACTACACGGGATAAAAATAAAAATACAGAAAAACAAAAAATTCAAAACACCATAATATTTTATATTAGGTTTTGAAATTTTCAGATACCGTGGTTATTCCTATCGATCATAGTTTTCAGATTAGCTTCATCTGCAAAGTACATTATGAGGGAATATAATTTCCGAATGGCGGCTACGGAGGTCGTGTGAACGGAAATTGGTTTACGTAAGCCAAAATACGCTGAATCATGAGCAAAAACATGGTCATTGGTTACAATACGAAGTTACCTTCCATGGTTCCATTTTGATTTCGTTACTACGTGAACAAGTTAGGTAGACTCCGTTTTAGACGTCGTTGAACTACAGAAAGCAGGGCTTTACTACGAAGAAATGTCTAAGAAGGAATGAAAAGAGTACTATGGAGATAGTTAAAATTTTAAAAACGAACATTTTATAGTTTTTATCTCGGACATCACAATTTTTAAGATATCTGACATGACGCCCCGCACGTGAGCGAATGCCGCTGGTTCTTGTTATTAATTATACAATCCAATTTACTGTTTAATGTACTCGTCTACTTGTGCACTATTCCTTGTATTATCTATCAATTAATAGGTACTAAATGATGACTATTCTCATGATTTTCGTTTAACTCATCGACCAAATTTAACTAGTGCCTATAAAGAAATCGCAGCTTGTTGTTCATTATGTTCGTGCAGGTATAGTTATTCCCATAAAGCTGAAATATAACTACAACGACATTCATCAAAACCTTTTTAACAGTTTTACAGGGAATACAAATTAATTCTAATTGTAGTTGCAGCAACACTATAATGGACTTAAAACTTGACATTTCTTTCTAAAAACCTCAATATTTTTTAAGTAAATTCGAGATTCGTTAGTTACATAATCAGCTAAATAAAATCTCGCTCGCTATTCTCATTAAGCAGGTAACTATGTAACTTATTGTAATATGAAACAATAGGTTTCACACAAAGTAAACAATTCGCTTGTTCACGCAGTTTCTTGTCATCATAGGGACGGACAATGAGAGCTAATCTGGTGTGAAATCATAAGGAAATCCTCCAAAACTAGAAAATTTTGTTTAAAATGTATGTGTAAATGTATTATCATGTATTAAATAGATACAGAGCGCTCCTATTTTGAGATCACTAGGCATATTCCTACCAAGTTAATTAACACATTTTTATATGAAACCCTGGCGGCTGGCATACAAATGCAAAAAATTAACAATGGTCGTAATATAGGCACCATGCCATGCGCCATGTGATGTAGAAAATGATAGAATAAGATAATAATTACTTCACACTTATACACCTACTTCGCAGTGACTAAAGACATTTAATCTGAAGTGTCATTAAAGATAATGGGAACGATATCTTTTCAAAGAAACAAGCCATATGTAGGTATGTGGTATCTATTGCACTAAACAACCGTACCTACTACTAACCTATGTAGGTAAGTATTACAGTTTTTCTCGGAAAAGCAAGGTAGGCTATGCATTAATTGCAACACGATGGTATAACAATAACCTAAATCTATTGAATGCAGATGTTTCACAGTTCGCACTTTCCATCACGCAGAGTCACAGTCGTGCATCATCGTTTGTCACGAACAGTCCCATTTACATAACGAATTTTCTATTTATAACGCTCATTCATGTGTTCATTACAAGTAAACAACGGGGATAAAATCATCTAAACCATCATTAATCTAAGTACCTACCTACCACTTCAATGTCACTATCAAAGTTCGAATACTCCAAGCCTAAACACAAGAAGCAACTGTCGAACAAAGCAAGTGTACTGAATAGGCAAGTAGGCGAGGTCGATAACCTCGGCACGCAGACATGGCGTCGTCGATACACCATGGCCTGTTAATAGAGCCATAGCAAAGCTTAGTAGGTTTACGACTATAACACAATGATAGAAAATATAATCATAACTACAAAATAGACGAACAGTACGAAGTCAGAAAATGTTGTGTATACCTACGTAGGAATAGCAACTGTGGTTACACACTAAATAACATTTTACTTTCCCCACAAAACACTTTCTAAATATAATAATGCCTACCCAGTTACATTATAAGTTATGATGATTATGTATATCTTCAGCTAGTTACACTAGTTACAGCTTGCTATATTTTAAGCACAGGCGTTTTCCGATTCCTCTACTCTTAAACCCTAAAATTCACTTCAACCCTTTTTAGTGTCCCACTGCTGGGAACGCGTCTTCTCCCAACTATCCTATGAGTTGAGAGAGTTTAGGCCTTAATCCACACACGCTGGCCAAGTGCGGGTTGGTGGATGTCACATGTCCTCGAATGATTAGTTCTCAGACATGCCGGTTTCCTCACGATGTTTTCCGTCACCGATATTGAGCAGCGGAGATGAAACACAAAGATGTGTGGGCACGACCAGGATTCGAACCCGCGACCTTATTTTTCTAAGGCGAGGCCCGTACCGCTGCGCCACCGCTGCTCTCAACCCTAAAATTAAAGCCATGAAAATAGTATCCAGTCTATTCGATATATTAGATATACATATCGCTTTTCATCAAAGTATTAAAGGTCAAATTCGGGATAATGTCAAACCGAGGGTCACGGCAGACTTAACATCGATTAGGCAACAGATTGCGTCAGATTGAGAGGGTGACTCAAGCATCGAATATACTACGTTAGGTACCTACTTAAGAAGATCTGATTAGGGAAGAAAATTCAGCAATTTTTAAGGATGAAAATAGCAAAGACGTAAATCAGACAGAAATGCCGATACATTTATTCAGGTGATACTAATTGTCACTTGAATGCCACACATTTCATAACTAATTCTAGTACACGCGATATATACAATATACATACACCGTACAAAACTGGCAGAACGTTCCCTAATGTTTACCATGTCTAGTAGATGACTAGACGACACGCAATCTGCCTGCTATAAGGGGGGACCAAACATTACCGTACCGTCAAGTGCCACGCATAATACATTCGCAATCTACCCGACTGGTTTAGGAGGCGGATATCCTAATTCCTGTCTTCTGTGGTAGGTTAGTTGAAGTAGAAAGCTTGATGACTATGATGATAGATTCTTAGGTACTTGCAGTAACTAAGAATAAGCACGTTCTTTGAAATGTTATATGACTACCTCTGGCAGCATCTTAAACATTGGTTAGTGCAATCAATTTTAGATGTACACGATCTAGCTAACTTTCCAAGAACGCTATTCTTATGTTTCAATTTGATCTCCCAGTGAAAAGGTAACGGAACTTCAAAAGAACACTGATAAAATGAAAATTACTTTGCGAATGAGCAAAGAATTGGTATGGTTACTAATATTTTATCGCTACAAAATGATGACAAAAGAACTGGTTTAAATAATATTTTTAAATAGTTTTTTTACTTTAAAAAAAGGTTTATGTTACCAAGTCATGAAGACAACTTAAATAGGTAAGGCTCGGATTTCTCCAATTAGTAAACCGTTTAATATGATAGAAATTGTAAAATAACGGTACTTTCAACGATAGTCAATTTCTAGTTGTTTGGCAATAAAAATTATTACTACTTACTGCGAGAAATCTAACAAACAGTGCTTCACATGTAAAACGTACTAATGTAACAGCAATTTGCGACTTATTTCAAACATGGTTAGGGTTACTATGTTAATAACCGTATTTACTCTTATGTAAAGTTAAGTGAGAAGAGCAAAAAGTTGTAACCTACTGCTCGAGTGGATTTCATAACAAGTAGGTTGTTAAATGCAGATGGTTTATCAAACGAAAATCACATAACTAACAGTAACCATTGATAGAATCTTATAAAAAAGGTACATAAGAAATTGCAATCATATTCACAAAACAGTGTAAAAGTGCTATTATTTCATTCATAAAAGCGCATTCATTTTTATTTCCATTTTACTCATACAACCACAGGAAACGTAGTGATTTCTATTATTTACATCCCGTTAAATTCAACACATTCTATGATGTAACTCTTATATTCGTAACAATAAAGGTTAATTTCGAATGAATTGTGATTAACTGTACTTGTTTTATGTACGGATGTAGTACAGTCAGTCACAGCCCACGGTACACGACTGCGAAGCACACAACTTCCCACTTTGAACTGCATTACTCCAACCGTAGATTCCTTGTTTGTTTTATTAATTAAATAACCTTTAGTAATAGTTACGTTGAAATGAAGAACCCGTTGTTCATTTCACTCGAGTATTCACTTTATTTACGTGGATCACAGATTTAACGTTGTGCTACAGTAATCTATTCACATTTCGTTATTGTCTTTAGAATAACAATACCATCTAACCCACTTAAGCTGTCTAATTATGACTCTTTGTGTTAAACTAGTCAAAAAGAAATGATATCTAATAATATTGTTCAATATTTACGCCATCGGAAATAATAAAAAATGAAATGGCAATATTTAAAATAGCTCGATATAAAATAGTTTAATTCCAAAAAAAATTCAAATTTATGGAACCGCAAAAAGTCGTTATGATCAATTAGCCTCTAAAAGTATAAAACAGTAAGTAAACAAAATATAAATGATGAAATAAAATCTGCAGTGGCACGATTTCCAGCTTCCGAGGTGTGCTGACATCACGACGTCTAATTTTAGAGCCATTAACACAGCAGAAGTGGGCAGGAGATGAACTCAGCAATACGATGAAACGATTTAACGAAAATCTGATTTGCTTTCAAAAAATAAACTAGAATATCGGCTAAAAATCTAACATTGCAAGGAAGAGGAAAACGACGATGTTACTATTCCTACACTTCAAACAAACATCATCTCACTATCTAATAATGCTCGTGCAGTCTGCCCAAATGTTGCTGCAGCTTTTCAGTTCAAGACTTAAAACAGAAAATTGAGGCAGGTTCTCGTAAAGAATGCTTTCGAGTAAAGTATGTCTCTGCTATGTATCCTGGATGTGCCGGAGCGGAGGAACTAGCTAACAGGCACTTCCCATGCTGGTAGCGGTGTACGGACGAATCTATTAACCCACATTCAGAGCCACGCGTGAAGTCAACTCACGTTAGCTACTTGATTTGGATTAAGACAATACAAATTAAATCCTCTTTAGTCTACACATATAGACAAGGAATTTAGGCGCTCCCAAACAAAAAACAAATATTGCCCACTCTTAAATTTTTTGGCTTCCATTCACAAACTAAATTTCACGTTTTAAATACACTTATGAAATGTTGGCACGAAGTTCTTTATATATTACTATTGAGGTTTGAATAGTTCATAATAATTCAAATTCAAGTCTGTTTCAAATTCAATAGTAATTTTGACCAAGCAGAAGTAATCGATATGCTTAAAAGAATAAGTAATAATAAAAGCATCTTAAATAGGTAGGTATTAAAAAGAAATTGGTAAAGTAGTTTGGTGAGAGTAGTGTGCAAAACAACAATGTAAACATTATGTTCGCACCATGTTATAAAAACTACGCCAGAGTTAATTTTAAAATTTGAAGCGTGAACTAAACTAAACGCTACTGGCTACAAACCGCCTCACGCCTAATTAACTATGAGCGTAGGTAATCAAAACGCTCCCTCACGTGAAAAACGTTCCCCTCCAAAGCAGACACCGCAGTCTGTTATAAATAATAAACAAAACCATCATTGACACGAAACATGGCTCCGCAATAGAAACAAAAGGATATCCGGTCCACTTGGCACCTGTACTGCCTGTACCTGCACAGGATAGTTATAAAGTGACCATGGTATCAATTAATAAAATTGAATAAACCTCATCAGCAATGAACTATTAGGAGTGTCACGCAAAACAAACGTTTTCGGAAACAAAAGCCCGCCTAACAACTCCCTAAATCCGTGCCACAGAGCCAACGACCATACATTTTGATAACACGTATCATATCTTTACATCGGCTACGAAAATTGGATACCTTTATGAGATCTTATTTATAGACCATCGCGTATAGTATTTGGAGATTAATCGGATTGAGGCCAGTGACTGGGTGGTTTTATGTCCCGGTCATCAGCTTTATCGACGAAATAATGGCCAAATGCTTTATAGGCGTCAGAATGCGCCAATTTTTCTATACCTAAGACCAGACATAGTTTATAAGAGACATTTTTGTCCAGCATTTTAAAAATTTAAATAACCATGCCATATTGTTTTATTGTATAAACCTATGAGGTCAGCCCACTCATACTGTCATTTTAAACATTATGATTGATAGGTAACTAAGTAAGGGTTTGGACCTTGGACCCATTTTGTGAATCATGATAAAAATGGTTAGGTTCATCTTTCCCACAATAAGGAGCTATGGGCGTATGGACAACCGGCAGAAGTAATTTGTAGGGATTAAAGTACCTATGACAAGGTAACAAATGGTCATCAACACAGACACAGCGATGATACTGTCATTATGATTGCACCATCATCGCTTTGATTGAAGCGGTGAAGTCAATGGGTGTGTGGGCGTCGGCACTGACCTGAGTAAAGTAGGATGCCGCTTGTTTGTTGCCAACCACTTCTTGCTAAGCTAACAACATCCGAATAGATAATTTCGATTCAATGACTCCAACAATTTTAAACAAAATTGGGGTATTTTTTTCTTTTGCTTTCTGATCGCTTGTTTCTAAAGGCTCACTTATACCTACGCTATACATTCGACACCATTTTAAATAGATGATAAAAGCAATCGTCGCTTGATCGATCACATTTAAATAGTTCGTTTAGTGCTAAACAACGCAGACGATTATAATCATACCGAGAATCATCTTAACATAAATTGAATCGTGACGACAGTATACCAAGTTTTTATTTTTGGCAAGGAAGAAGTAGCGCTAGATAGGCAAGTGTTTGCAGGTCAATTTGGCAGTATAGTGATGATATTAGACTGTATAATGGCATGACATAAGCGAGATGACGTCACCGGGCGTCGGCAGCTCTACAGCGAAGGCCGACCCTGTTTGTGTGCGACCGACCGGTTTTACAGCAACACATGCACCGCACGCACGCCATCTTACTATGTTTTACACTACACAACTTCTTAAATAGGTTCAGATCAGATATTATAATAAAATATCTGATCTGAAGCAGAATTAAAGTTTAATAATACAATTGGAGCGTGATACTCTTTTCTTTGTAGTAAATGTGGACATCTTTCTGACTGCAGACGGTAAGCACACTGTGCAGTGCCACGCCTGCATGCAAGGTTTCGCCTCGTTGGAGCGATGACGCTATCGCTCAAAATTAGGTCAATATAATTCGCGGCGCCCATAAAAATTATAAAACAAACTGTAAACGTAGAATCTTGGTAAGTACTTGTTAGTCGTAAGCACGACGATAACTTCTTAACGTACTAGGTTGAATTCGCCATTACCGTTAACATTTAGACAGGCAGACATGCAAATGACCCTATAATTTTTATTGGAAAGATATATCAAATAATATTCCTAAGCTATAATGTTTATTAAAACCCGTATCCAGTAGCCAGCAAATATAAATACGTTGATTTCATACCTAGAAAATGCTTTGAAACACCATGGGCTGGTACTTTGCCAAAAGAAATAACATTTTATCAATCCTAGCACCATGAGGAATGACTGTATCATCATAATAAATCGACAAGGAATTCGATCGTAGCCAGTATATTGTTGACCAATCAATATTAATTTAACTAATGGACGTTGGGTCAGACCGCAAAGCATACACAGTATCAGTTTACGTAACTCTAGAAGCTAAAACAACAGACAATATTTTTTCTAGCAAAATGCATATTATCAAAGCGCATACAAACGTTAAGCATTTATCAATTTGATACGTGAATTGATGATTAAATGATTGATTACCTAGGTTAAAGAAGTATTTAACATAAACAACAGTTTCCATTCATTATTTAAACCTGCGAATTAAGCATCTATTTTAAGAAAAGAAAATAGGAAACTATACTAATGTATGGAAGCGTCCATTAATAGCACACACTATGAATTATTCACAATCCATAAGTTGGCGATGGAATTCTTTGTGCAATACACGTGAGCATACTTTCATTTCAACATAAATCAACATCCACATATTACATGGACATAGCAACTGGCACTTAAAAATTAGTTAAGACAAACATTATAAAAACCATGTTTTATTTTGTAAGATGAGTTAATGACAATACTAAAATAGGTACACGGAAAGCAAAAACACAGGTGCCTATGCAAATTAAAGAACGTGTTCTTTATCAAATGTGTTAATAAAAACTTAGAATTAAATGAACGTAAGCTTTAAAAACCAGCAAGACAATCGAGTAAATGAAACCTTGAAAGTGATAACATAGGAATTAATCTGAACAGACCTGGGTCCTCAATACAGTTCAACTACTAATGATGTGCTTTACAATCTCATGGCACAAACATTTGTTTATTTTCTGCCATGGGATTGTAAAGGAATAAGTCATGCAGGAAAGTGATCAAAAATACAAACGAGAGAGGTAGACCACATCAAATACTAGTCAGTCTGTGGGTAGGCCGCTGACTAATCAAGAAATCGAAAGTTAACTTAAGTTTCGGTAGAATTAAATAAGTGAGAGAGACTAACCACGAAATAAAGATTTTAAAACAACTTGTGGCTGATAATTATCGATGTGGGTCAAGCCCATTCTGGTGCTTACAATTCTGAGAAGGCAATTGATAGCTGGGTGTTATGAATGCTGCTATTGTTTCAAAGCAAAGTACGCATATGAGAATAATACTGATGTAAAGCTGACCAAGATAGTAAACCCATAATAAAATGGACATTTAAAACCTTAAGTAGCTAGTTAATATAATAAGACAATGTAACATTAAGTTGGTAACTTAGCGAGCTGTGTAAATGCGAGTTTTCTTAATGCTTAGTTACTAAATTAGGAAAATGAAAATTTATTTCCAACTTATCCTTGAAAGCGGCATATTGTGACGGTCAGAAATCTAACGACTAAATCATACTCGATTGTTTTAAACAAGTCAAAAAATATTGATTGAGACCGCACGCGACGACGCCCTTCAGAAAGTCACTTTGGTTATTACAATTTTTCAATTTAACTTTTGAAATCATCAACAGATTATAAAGTATAAAATTACTGCAGTAGAAAATATTCTATTTGCCTCTATTAATTTTCTAGGCAGCTAATGTGACATCACTCCGCCACACACTAGACATTTATTATTACAGAGCAGAGTGAACAATCTGAGTTGATTGCATCAAATTGATGCTTAACCACGGGTACGTCGACCTACTAATCATACATCCAATAAATTTTTATGATAAAATGCCTAGGCCTACGCAACGACCATCATAGATCTTTTTTAAAGATGACGGGATGATTTTGATGCATTCGATAGAATGGCCAGAGGTCACGGGCGACAGGAGACAACAGAAGACACTAACGAAAGACTCTATCTAGAACTGGAACATTATCCCAGACGTTAAGGCCCTAATGAACTAACGTTTGTACAACCACTGTCAATAATAATGGTCTGTGGAAAACGCTTACAAAAACAAATATTTAAGTAGGCTACAGCAAACAGAATCAATTGCAATGGTATGTGAAATCACAAGTTTTGTAATATCCCTCAGACAGCAATTAGTTATGGATTGGATTGGAGATAAATAAATTGTTTGGAAATCAAAAGTAGCCAGATTTACGAAGAGTTATCATCTATTACATATTACCATGATTTGAGTGTTCTTACAACAATATGTATCTAACGATCCATACTCATCACTTACTTAGTACAGAGAGCTGTAGTTACGTAGCCGGCGAGTGCAAGACGAACTGGATTGGAGGCCAATGACCTCAGTAGAGCGGGACTCAGGACTTGCTATTGCCGGAATATTAAACCGTAAACGCGATTTTCAATTGTAATCACGTTTTGCTTCGTAACGATTTTAAAATCGAGATACGAGAATAACAAACAGTTCCAAACCAGTTCAATAGATGTTGCACTGGAGATAGAATTTAAATATTGCATTCTACCAAAACTCACGAAAAATTATCTAATAAATGAAAAAATTTTTACAGAGACAACAAGCAATTATGATAATAATAATGACGATTATGAATTATGACAATTAACTGATGCAGGTAATAAATTGGTGACAATTTCTAAAGAACATAAACGAAACAAGAGCACTTAACTAACCAAACAGATCTTACGTAACCCCCATTCATCAGGAAGCATGATAATAATGAACTAAAACCATGTCGGACAAAATAAACCAAACAGTGTACAACAATGCTCGACTGTTGACAGAAAGAGTAGAAAGCTGCGCTGGTTGTTGCTTTTGTTAGAACCATTAACGCGTTTGGTATTCGACCGTGAAAGGGCCATGGTGTTCGTTTGAATGCAATAAAATGTGAGGGGGAAATTTTGAATCACTTTGACATCACGTCTCTAAAGAAAATCAACTTTTACCTGTTTAACTTTCATTTTCACGTTTTAGTTTGAAGTTGCTTTTTATTCCTTAGTCATGGATCTAGTAGCAATACTAGCAGTAATAGTAGTAGTAGTAGTAGCGGAAGTAGAAGTTCCTTTCGCTTTCAAAAACGAAGTTTCATTTGAATAATTTCCCAAAACTACTTTGATGTGAATTTGAGTTCAAAACTAAAGACCGTAATTTGAAACAGTTTTCGACTCAGCATTTTTATTTTTAAGATAAATTCATATTGACTGTATATTAGCAAATTCTTTATTGCCGGTTCATTTATCCAGTATATTCCCGGCAATATACAAACACAAACGAACTTACTACTAGCCATAACACTCTATATTTAGATTTCTATAACTGTTGAATTCTTGAACAGCAAGTTCCAGATGCATGTTGGAATATGTTGAATAGAACATAAATATTCATAAATTGACATCTGCCCATAGAATGTTTAATGTATTTGCTAATGACTCACTTGTTACACTGTCAAGGTCTTATATTGTCATCATCACAGACTCACCTGTAAATAAAAGAAACATGATTCAGCTCGAAGTCTAAACGTAGTCCTAGATAATATTTCTAGTAACGAAATTACCATTGCTTCCCTCGATTTGATAGAAGTAAAGCGCCTAATAACAGTCGCTTAATTTTCTAACGTGAATATTACCTTAAACTGGATATAATATCGTTAACATACAGCTATAAATGGTTTAAATAATTTTATTGATATACATACTATAATATAAGTTAGAAACAATTAAAAACCCGTTTAAACATTATGTCATAAAGAGGGCATTCGGAATGTCTTTAGTAGGGTCAATTGGGAGGTCATAAACAAAATGAAGAAGACAATGTTGATCTTAATGATTCTATTAAATAACTAAAAATACCGAAAACAAAATATGTTTTAATAAAAAATCGACTTGCATTTTATGGGGGATAATTTTGGGATGAACATCTTTAAACAAAACATAATTTCGCAAATCGTCCTGAAAGGACCGAGTTTTGTCCGAGCAAAAAATATATTTGACATCCGAATTGACAAACTCCTCCTTTTCCAAGTCGGTTTAAAAAAAGGTATAAGTTGTTATCCTTGTAGACCAACCGACTTACGCAATCACACGGCGTTTTTATAAAGAAAATGAAACCACTTTTTCGATGTAAGAAATCATTTCCATTATCCAAATTTAGACCGATCATTATATAGATAAAAGCTGATAAAATACGTAAGCAGCTTATCATTTGAGTGAGTAGGTCTGTAAATTTGAAGAAATAAACACCTTCAGAAGTTGAGTTTTGCAGATACCGATCATCATGCAAATTTAGATTTCCGACACCCACAACAACAGACTAAAGTTCAATATCAATAAAGTGACGAATTTGGAAAACACAAAATAAAAATTTGGTTTGTTTTAGTAAGCACCAAATGGAAACCTAGTGAACTATAGTACAATGTTAACAGAATATTCAAACTATTCCATGTTGAAACCCTACTACTAAAAGCTTGTGGTAATAAGTCTTGCACGGCAAAACCTGACGATGAATAGAATAGTTTAGCTACTTTTTATGATTATCAGCAAGTATTCACGTTGCCTTTCTTTCATACATTGAAACAATCACGCGGACAAATTTGCTGGCGAAAGCTATAGATAAACTGCGGTATTTCCGTTCGTCTCTTTCTTCTTAATAAAAACAGCAGTAGCAAATAAAGTAGTACTTCCTGTACCCTCGTGTGTGCTATCATAAGCAAGCATACTTCAGACACTGAGTCACTGAGTAGACTTCTAAAAATAATAGTTAATAGTCAATCGCTCGAACAAAAGGGTGTGGCCTTTGTACATTTCTTTACAATTATCTCTACTGGAGAATTAACGTTAACCAAACGTTTGAGATAGCATGACATCATAACAAACACGATAAATGAATGTCCTTGTACATGATACCACTTGATGTAACATCATGACCGCTAAATTGGATGAAACACCTAGTTAGTAACACTAGAACGTTGAAGATTCAAAAGATTTGCCAGACCAACGAATAACCGTGTTCACTGTATTTATACCCTAAATCACGCCGCAGTCTGTGGGAATTCTTGCCAAAACCTATAAATCAACATACAAAGGTACTTACGCCGTAAAAATGTTAGTTAGGTGTGAAGCACAGACTGACGAAACTAAACTAAATTAGATAGCTGATACATTATTTGTCTGACTAAACATTTGAGGAATTGTGACATCTACCAACCTGCACATGGCCAGCTCGGGCGTGTATAAAGCTTACCCTAGACTCTTTCAACTTTTCAAATAGCGGAGAGGAGATCCGTGCCCAGCAGTAACTGTAGGACACTTAAAAGAGTTCTTATTTATTTTTACTGTACATTATCAGTAGACATTGGAACTAGGCAACATTAACCAGCATCGGACAGCTGTACGTCTGCGCGAATGACCTCAATGACGGCAGGGGGCGGGGCAAATATATTTTATTTCTAACAAACCTGCTCATTCTGTCTGGAGACATCGTTTGGAAGAAGTTGGAGACAACTTCTAGACAAAAGTGGCGTATCTAATAGGAGTGTCACAAACTCAGGGGTCTAGGGGTCGAATACCTAGAGATGAGTAATGCTTATTACGGTAATTAACTTATCTATGAGCACACTAGGAGGTACATACAAACTGAATGAGGTTAAACAGTATTGTTGAGATGGTTTTTGTGGTAGGTATAATCTTCAAAAGTAGCTAAGTCATGGTAAATGTAAGATCAACATTATTACATACTCGTGTGATTAAATAGCACAAGGTAAGCATTTAAATAAAATTATGTAAATCTTCAGTAATAAACTTTAACTTTCACTTCAATCCTTTAAGTGTCCCGCGGCGGGGCACGGGTCTTCTCTCAACTATCTTACGATTTGTATTGAAACTGTTAACTTTAATTTGGATTACACTTTTAATTGGGCTTACTAGTTTAATCAAATAATATTTGAGTTACAATGCCAAAGATTAGGTACATCAATAAGTAAAAGATTATATAGTTCAAAATAAATAGATGACTCATAATTGAACTAAAAAGCTTAACACAAAACAAAGATGTCATTGGATGACATCATTAGCCAAATGTATGTTAGGTATTGATCCTCAACAAGTAACTTAAAAACAAAAACACCAGAACCAAACACCGAATGTACTGGTGGCCTCATTCACACAACAACACAGCTACATACCAATAGCAAGCAAAGACTATCTCATCTCCGCACTTCCATCAAAACGTACAAATCACTACACTGCCAGTAGTTCTACGATTAAAGGTAACACACGAGCACTAAACTTGGTAAAACCACGGCACACAAGCACGTCGCGTCTAAAACTCGGTAGAGTGAGCTGTGTGCCGCAATATCGATCGTACTCCTGGGCGCCGCCGCCGGCGAGCCGCATATCCCTAGTGCACGCACGCCCCTCCCCGTCACCACCCTTGTGTAAAACACCCCTTATACCGGGGAACTAGCGTGACTCCTAGTAATCATGTCATTTGATCTGCATATAAAGTCCGTATTTTATAACTAACTTTAAATATATTTCCTAGGTACCTTTAAATTTTGGGCATCGCACCGGTAGTAATTATGAAAGGCTAACTTGAGTAAATCTGTGTCATGCCGGAACGTCTGCCTCCCTCTCCCCGCCTCCAGAGCGTCCAACCGACCTTGTAGGTTGCGCCACGCAAACCCCGTAGCCCCCATACCCCTAGACAGGATTCAGAGACGTTTGACGAAGGTATCCGGATTATCTCGGGCGATGATCGCAATTCAATTATGATTTGTGTCCTAGATTATTTATTTTAAAGGTTGTTGATATTTGACCTACTAAGTGCTAGATATTTTCGTTTAAACTTGTTTATGTCCTACAGTAGGACATAAACAAGTTTAAACGAAAATAGATAGTAGTTGGCGATAGTTAGTAACTAACAATCGCCAGCTACTTCGTCCGCGTGATATACGAAATACATAAACTCAAAAGTACATTATTTAATAGTCTGATAAGTATTCCCATGAAAAACTAACTGAAAAAGTATAAATCCTTATAAACTCCTTTGGATTAACTAGTAACTACTAATGTACCTGTACTTTTGGCCTACAAAACTAAGATCATGCCCAAGCTGACATTACGTTCAGCATAATGACCAGCTTAGTATTCCATAGCATCACTATGTATTGAATGGCATACATTATTGTGTTACAACTTACAATGTCGGAGCTGATGTAATGTACACTAGACGTATACGTGCCTTTCAATATAAACTACAGTTAGTCACGTTCTCTTGCAATTTTTGTATTAAAACTTAAAACGACATAAATGTACTGATAAGAATTGACAAAATGAACCTATTTTTAGGATGTGTAAGAAGAAAACACATTTTACTGACTTAGTTCCAAGAATTTTTATCTGTAAGATAGTCTGAAATTTTATAAAACACTTTCTTACATAAAGTAGATTACGACACTAGCTACATAGTCAATTTGATTCAATTTGTGTTCAGAAGATTAAAGATCAGATTATGGGATACATATGTATCCATTAAACTGCGAAAACCTAATCAGATGCAGAAATATCTTCATGCAAGCTGGTATCTGTAAACATAATAGCTTGTGCAGATCCAATAGCTAGAGGCCTTTTAATCAAGCCAGTTCTTTTTCAAAAGACCAAACAGTAACCTTTGCTGAATTAAAAATTCTGTGTGATCCTTTAACCAAGGGCAAAGAACCTCTAGGACTTTCGCTGAATTGTGTGTGACGATGATACTATGCTGGTCTTGCCACAAAAAGGACTGGTTAAACCTTGAAAAATAACCGTCTTCAGAAGGTAGAGTAATTGGTTAATCCGTATAATTTAAGCCAAGGCAGTGCTCATTGAATAGTAGATGGTACTAATTTTTTGCCTACCTACTTGAAAAAATGTGATGGTATGTAATGTACATTATAAAGCAAACTGTGAATGAACAATATTGCAGTGCACATGGTTTTTTTTCGTAAATAGGTAACCATTTATTTTATAACATTAACACAGTATTTAAATACAATATAATAAAATTAATAAAGTAATTCTAAAATTCTATCAAAAAATTATTAGCATCTTAATATTTGTAAATAAAAATGAATTGATGGATCCATGTTAGTTGATTTTTCTAAAACCAGATGATGGTTACACTGATTTGGCTGATTTGATATTGAAATATTCCTAGAAGCCCAGAGAGGATTTAAAAGGAGAAATTTGCAGTTCCTCTTCTAACTTATTTCAATCCCAGACACAAATTTTGATACATGTCACTGTAAATAACATCATCACAGAAATCCTTGAACATTAGTACATGGTTGTTTAACTGTTTTACAATCTTGCTAACCAAATCTATAGACATCGCAAAGTTTGAAGGTTAAAATGGATATTTGTTACTAATTTGCAACAAAAACGAATTTGTTCCTGAACTGCGCAGGTAAGCATCATTCATGTGTGTAGTTTACAGAGGGTTATTTTTTTTATATTGAGGAGATGAAAAACTTTTTTCTTAAGTCTGCATTGGATATGAAAAACAGTTTTTTTTTGTTTCTACAGACAGCCATTACCCTCATCTCCTTTTTTCAACACAAGTAACTGAATTCAATATAATTTCACTAATACTAAAATATAGATAAGCAACAGTGGCGAAAGGTGGAAATCTGAAAAAGGGAAGCCGGAGCAAGAAAGATTTTTAGTTAACAAAATAATATCTCCTTGATGCCATCACTTATGTTTGTATGGCGATTACCACCTTCATATTATATGTACTTATTTTTGATGCTATTTAAAACTCTTAGGTGTTACATTATTTTAATGAAGTAAAGGATATTAAATAATTTCTTAAAGGGAAGGCGATTGAATTCGGCTTGTATGGGCTCTTCGCCACTGATAAGCAATAGAGTAATGTGAAGAAAATAAAGTCTTGTACCCGTTAATTTACTGTTGTTGAACAATTATGTTGTTAGTTATCAGTATTTAATAGTAAATAATAATATTAGATAACTCATAACCAGTCCTAGCTCAATTACATTATCATTTAGTGATAACAGCTTCAGATTATTGGAACTAATTGTGCTTCACCTGCTTTTTTATTGGATATATAGATTATTTCCAACAAAATAAAATTTAAAAATAATTTTATGCTGCCTATCGCTTAGCAGTTGTAAACAGAACAAGCATGATTACTGCTTTTGAGATGATTAACCTTTCTCTAACCTTAAAGGGTTAACTTAAATAATTATAAAATGTATGTTAAGTAAATATGACATGGTCAATGACATAATAAAGACTGCTGGGAAAATAAATACTGCACATGGCCAATAATTAAGGTGGAAAATAATGGAAGAAACAGGAAAAAAAACTTAAACTAAATAAACCGGAAATAGATATTTTAATGTAATAAAATTAACCCAAAGAGTTGTTATGTAGAAAAATTAAACTGTAATATTAATGATATGTTATGTAAGAAAGACAAATATATTAATACAATGACAGACTATATGTAACAGATAAAAATGCTTGGAATTAAGATGCTTGGTCTAGAGCAGCGATCGGCAACCTTTTGGCAGGCAAGGGCCACAAGGTGCCAAAATAAACTAAAGGCGGGCCGCAGTCATGGTATTAACCGTAGCGTAGAAGCCCAATACACTAACGCATAATTGGTCATATCATAAGTATTCCATAGGAAAAATAAAAATGCTATTAAAAATTGGTAAATGTCACAAAATTTAATTCGTACATGTAATACTTACATTATGTTTACATATTTTTTTAATTCTTTTAATGCGTTTATTTTGATAGAATTATAACTTATTTACAAATATTCACGGGCCGCGCGTTGCCGACCGCTGGTCTAGAGCGTTTTAATTAGTTAATTTTTTAAAATGATGTTTATTAAATGTGTAATAAAAATCACTTAATAAAAAAACCCTAGTAAGTTTATGGCAGTGTTTCTCAACCTGCCAGTCATTCAATGCATTGCAGGAAAAGAAATTGGACCATTTTTCTGTAGATGGATGATCTCAAGAAAAATGGAAATTATTTTCAATTCATTTCAAAAAGTAGAATAAATATTATGATATGAAAAAATTCACAAAGAATGAAGTTTAGTAGGTCATTATGTATATATGTGTATTATACAATATATTAAGGTACCAAAACTATTGCATGTAAACTAAACATGTCATTGTTAGTCACTGGCTGCTTACATAAATCCAGATTATTGAAAAAATGGTTTTGAGATACATTTAGTTTCTATACACCTGATTATCAAATATGAAAACATTATCAGTCATTAACAGTATTATTCGCAGAAAAGCTTCTCTGTATTTCATTCTCATGTTGGTGCCTACTCATTCACTAAAATAACAAGGAAAATCAAATATTATTTACAAAGCTTGTATGTAACCATTGCAGCATTGTTTACTAATTAGACTGAATTTTAGGTGATGGTATAATCTTGTAGATAGTTTCCTGAATACGGCTCCATCTGTGCAGGTCGGTTATCGTGCTAAACCATTAGGCTCTTTTTGCACAGTCGGTCAAAAACTATCCTATGCCCTTCCTCAGGTCTCAAACTATCTCCATACCAAAATTCATCCAAATCCGATCAGTAGTTTTGGCGTGAAAGCGCGACAGACAGAGTTAATTTCGTATTTATAATATTAATAAGGATAGGCGTTGCCCAAAAGGTAAGTACCCAGACACGATAAGATACTTTATAAGATTAGTACCGGTATGACGTATCTATAGCATCTATCTTTAGCAATGCAGTATCAATATTAACGTTCTGAAGTCCGAAAGTCCTTTCCCTGCGTGAAATTCCACTTTCCAGTCAGATTTTAAATTATGAAGACGAGCGGACAGCGCCAGTCGGTATCAAGAACGCCTGAGAAAATACCGACTAATTTAGGGAAAAAATATTATTTTAGTCGGTATTATAAATAAAAATGATTAACATACCTGCTATGTTAATCCAGGAATGCTTCTTCAGCACAGTTAAACACATAAACTGTCGACACACACAGTAATCACTCTGAATGTGGGAATTGTTGCAAATCGCATTCAATTCAAATCCACGGCACTCTCACTTGGTAAACTGTTCCTAAACCGACTTTTACAATTAGTAACATAACACTTTTGATTCAGATCTCATAAATAATCGCTGTTCCTGTGGATTTTGTTGGAAAATCATCCGTGACTACGAGTACGAACACGGCTTCAGTCGACCGCCGGAGGCAAAGACAGACAGACCATCGACAAACAAATCTAACGTAAGGGATGTACATCCGCCATTTTGTGAGATACATAACACATTCGATATATCGAGTACAAGTAAGCAATACTGAATCGATTAAAACGGGTATCATTTATTAGTTATACTAACACAGATATACTAAGATAATGTCTGAAATTTTAACAGGAAAACTCTTTTTTATTAACAAAATTAATTTTGTCAAACATTTTAATAAAATAAAGTAATAGAAATGTGAAAAACTGACCAGTTAACAGTGTTAACATATTTATCACAACTAAAACTCATCAGTCCCCTTGACTTTTTCCCATTTCTATTGGGGTCTACGCTACCTGAATTATACGAGCGATTGCCATCAGATCCCGAAACCCGTAAGAAACCAATAGCCTCGATGGTTAGACCAGGTGTCAGATTATATTAGCTTCTGAATACATGTAACGATTGTCATGTGTTAAATAACAACCAGGACCGACGCAACGGCTTAACGTGCTCTCCGAGGCACGACTAAAACTATGACATTTAAATAAGCGAGACGTCTTCTTTTTAGCGTACCTAAACTGCATAAGGCATTGAGGTTAATAAAGTTATAACTAAAATTATCGATTATAGTAATCTATAATTTTAGTGATAACTTTGTCTACTAATCAATTGCCTGAATAATCGAGTTAATTTACAAAGTAACATCACTAGTCACTGGTTGTTAACCAAAGACAAATGTCACAATGACGCCGATGACGTCAACATTCAAGTCCTCCATTCCGTTCCGTTTTATGCAATTATGTTCTGTGGTTTTAGGTAGTATCTCTATTTAGTGTGTGGTTATTGTATGTAGCGTTTTAACACAGGCTTGAATAAAGGCTTTAATCAGCTAAAGAGTTGTATATAGTTTTATTTAATACATTTGTATTTAGTAATACGACAATGACAGTTCAACTCGGATAAAACGCAGATATAATTTGAATAATAATTGCCAAAGAGTAGAAGTAAGGAGTTTGTATCATTCTCCTCTTGTTAGTCTAGGACTCTAGGTTCTCATAATAGTCTGTGTTGTTAGTTTAGAGCTCGTAGTCGTCTAAATATCAAAGAGCATATAAACGCCTAAATATGTTTGTCGTTTTCTAATCCTTCCAGAAATTCTTGGTTCTGTTTCAGTTTCTTGTTCTCCAAGTACTTCAGGCTCTATACTAAGATATTTTCCTCGGAAAGTAGACATTCATCATTCCTAGCATTAGCTTCATAGTCTATACTAGGAAGTGGTGCTAATTGTCTATAAGCGTTTATATGCTCTTTGTTTTCTGTTAAAGACCGCCCATCCTTGTGGCGTATGAAGAATAGTCAGGGTTACTTTAAAGAAGTTCAACTTCTACGTATGGATCATTTTTGTGCCGCACATTTTTTTTTTACATAAGACCGGTCCTGGTATTAACCAAGATGGTACCGAATCTCCACTGGCAAATCTTGGATAACTAACTACAGGCAGAACTCATACCTAGTGCGGGCGAGCAAGGATTATAATAACATTTGTAAAGAGTTTCTATTTGATCCTTATACTCCTAAAAGCAGTACTGCAAGGAACAGGCTAAACCTTAATTTTTTATAAATAATTTGGTTTTTTCTTTTGTTATTTTAGACTTTAACAGGGTTTTCGTATTTGCTTGCTAGTGTTCTGAAAAATTTATATTGTTACATAACTACTATTCGTGAAAACCTATTATTGGCTTACTGTTGTTTTTGACGTGACAACGTCTTATAAATTGGTTTGCCGGGTGACACTTCAAGAAACTGCGTTACGCTCCGCTCACGTTATGCGCTCACAATGAGAGCGAGTGAGAGGCACGCGTCCCTTCCACTCGGGCATGGTTAGCCCGCCTAAGAGCGAGAGAGACAGACATAAAAAGTGAAAGGCACGCGTCCCTTCCACTCGAGCACAGTTAGCCCGCCTAAGAGCGAGATTCTTTGTATAAATTAATGTTTTAAATATAATTCTTTGTATAAATAAATGTTTTAAATTGTTACTATTATTTCATCCTTCTTCCTACTATACGAATGAATATTCACATTAAAATTATTTTACCACTCAAAGTCGTTGTCACGTAAAACTTTCGCCCGTATACCGACTTTACAGGCAACCAATTTTTTATTTAGCTACTTTTTCAGTTTGTTATATAGCTATTGGTTTTCCTTATCAAATAAATAAATAAACATTCTTTCATGTGGTGTTGTATTAAAAACGTACATAAAAGTGAACGAATCGAATGTAAGGCTAGAGGGAAAGCACTAACTCCCATTTATCGATTGACTAGCTGACCCGGCGAATTTCTTACCGCCTAACAGTCTATGAATGTCGTTTACCTTTTAGTTGAACTAATTTAGGCTTTGATGAACGTAATACAATGATACAAAATAACATTATTATAGATAGAAACATAAAAGTATTAGTTATACCTTAATCAATGATTATGAAAACATACACAATGATAATAAAAATTAAAAAAATAATAATAATTAAGTACTTCAAACTCATGTCAGAAAAAAATCGGAAGATCGGAATTTCTTGAGATAACGCAAATTCTATGTAAAATATCTTCAGACATGTTATCTTTGTATTTGTTCCATAGGTCACGTGGGTTCGATGGGAAGCATGTCGAAATGATTATAGCAAATTATGTGCGTATCTGACTTGGAGATGCAGAAATAATTTCTATAGCGATTGTCGTGTCCCAATGATTATCGTTTTCAAGCAAATTCAGCTCTTGACATGCTGCACGAAATGTGGGGCACACTATACCATTAACAGTTCGTAGTGATTCAAATGATGTTGGCCCTCGAACATGTACCAGCAACAACCGCAAATAGAAACATTTATCATTCTTCGGATGAACTGTGTAAATACGACCAATAGCATCAGTAGAACGCATATCTGGATGACCAGGAACTGCATCGCCTTGCTTCCGACGTTTAAATTTCTTCAATTTAGCGTTCCAAGTGTAATAACGTGGCATTTCTGAGTAAAGCTAAGTTCGTGCGAACGGATCGCTTTGACAAATCGACGCCGATACAATGGATAACCATCGTTGCCTGTAATGGTCTCTGCCGTCAATTTTCGTGGATACCGTTTGGAACACTTGCCGTCGACCATGCACAGTGATTGGCGGTTGATAGTGCCACACGGTCCATGAATCATATTCGTGATTACAACATCATGTAGGTCTGGATCGGTTTCAGAAGCAGGAATCTCTGCACATATGATGTCATCTATTTGATCTGGCCGAATTCTTTCGACTAACCAAATTAAGTAGAATGTGAGCATGCGGTAGGCCTCGTTTTTGCCATTCGATTGAATATATCCAGCATCGAGTATTCCCAAAGACGTGTTGCTTAACAATGTAATTCATTAGTGACCGAATTTACGAATAGTAATAATATGTATAATAATAACAATAATAATAATAAGGCCGTAGGGCAGCTTGTGGCGAGCTGTTATGGCGTAGCGATCATACGGACCCGAGTGCTCCAGGGAGAAGATCCTGTCCCTCACCTCCTTGGCTTGTCTTTACTGGCTGGCTGGAGTGAACCCTGACGGGGGACAGATCTCCCACCTCTTGCTTGCCTTCATTGGCCGGCTTGAGTTGAGTCGTGAGAGCAGAGATGCTCGGAGGAGGAAGTGTCCCGTAAGTGGCTAGTGGGCACGTGAGGATGGACCCTTAGGGAGCCAATGATTGGGTAGAATGCCGTGGGACACCGCTCTACTCCTCTAGCCCCACAGAATATGTTATCCCTTGTCGCTTCTTTTAGCGGCCATACGGGGGCCCATTTATTGAGTGGGCGAGTCACCCCCTGCCATTTTATCCGTGTTAATTTGCATTGGTCAGGCAGGGGCCATAGTCCATCCATAGTCCTAGTTACCTAATCCATTAGCACCCACCACCATAACCTAGATTTTAGTTCGTATATTCTGCAATAGTCCTGGTCTAACCGGGGATTGTCTTTTGTTGTACCTATATGGTTCGAACAGGGACAATCGTCGGTTGGTGCCACATTACATTTAGAGCAAAATTGTCTAACAGGCCTCTACGTGTTGGCTTCGGCCCCACGCACCCCTTCCAAAAGTCCGGAGCTCCATAGCTCCGAGATAAAAAAAAGACAAACAAAATAATAATAATATTTTTTTTAATAATTTTAATTCATTAGTCGTGTAAGTACAATATCACGTGTTTCCAAGTTTTCACCAACAATCAGGATTGCCACTTCATCTATTGTTGGAGCATTAAATGTGTTCCAGCTGGTCTTTTATCTGCTCTGATCACAACTTTATAGTCATCACTTGGCATGCGCTCTAAAGCAGTCTTGAACAGCCTGACCAATTCATGATGTTCATGAAGCATTAGCTGCAGATCTAGGAGAATTACTCTTTTCGTAGCTGTGTTGACCCCTTGACGCCGGTCAAGTTGTTCTTCCATATTGCCCATGAAGTATATTTGCAAGAATTTATGCTGTGCATCATCTATAGGTTGCAATGATCCAATGCGATGGCAAATCTGGCCTTGAATCTGTCAAGTCAAAGCCATAGTTAGTTATATTTACAAACACTTTTTTTACAAACACTTTTTTTTTCAAATAATAACGTTTCGCCATAAAGCAGGGAGCACAATGGCTCTGGTCACGGGACCAATAATGGCAATTTCACTTTACCACTAAGGCAGCACAAACCAGGCGTTTCACCAGCAAACTTCAATGCTCCACAATACTGGCAAACTACGTCCATTGGACCAATGCAAACTAAACGATGCAAGCTGTAGTCGATGGTGGTCGATGGTCATATACAAACGCTGCTCAGTTCAAATCAGAACTTGAACCATTTCTTCTTGCACTCTGTTCATCTGTACGATAAGCTCGACGATTTCTCGTTTCTAACCTAGCTGTTTCACGGGCTGCCTCTCTTTGCGCTTCTGTTTGAGAAGCACGAATTAATTCCCTTCTTTGCTCCATACTAACGCGGCGCTCTTCTCGTGCAATTTCTCGTTCTTCATCAGATAATTGACTCGCGATATTCCGTTGCCTCATGGCATTACGGCTCCGCTGGGAAAAAATAGATCTTCTAGTACGCGGCATTGTTATTAATATTAATACTGAATGTGCACTCGCATAAAACCACATAAAACCACCAAATAGACATTGACAATCGACATAGACAATAGCTCAAAGAGTATATAACCACTACGTATGAATAGCTTATCTATAAAAATCATAGACAACCTATAAAAAGACATTTACACTTTTGTTAACCTGTAGAATAAATCATATATATTATTTTCGGAAATAAAAATTAAATTGAAATGATTAAGTATTCATTAATATGTATTATGCTATTCTGGGCGGAGACAAATCCAACTAATCAATAACCATTAAAATTGGTTCAGCAGATCTCGAGTTATAAGTGTTGTAACAAACCCGACTTTCTTTTATATATATAGATAGACCTTTACAGCGAAGTGCTAATTGAATAGATTTGAGGCGTTCTTCCTGTCCGTTACCACAAGGATTGTAAGGGACAGTTAGACTAGAAGCAATTCCTAAGGATTTCAAGAAATCCATTAATTCAGTAGACAAATGCAAATCCTCTATCACTGTGTAAGTAGAGAGGGGTACCAAACATGCAAAATAAAATAAATCTTGTTAGCATTTTATAACTGTTGCTGACGTCATGTCTTTGCAAGCGTATGCAAATGGAAATCGGCTATACTCATCTATAATGGTCAACAAATACTTGTTAGGATCAGGAAGAGGTCCTTTGAAATCAATATTTATAGGAGCAATAGCTTTTATTAAATGTCTGTTTGTTTTTCCTTACCGAGGTTTTATTTCTGCACATACTCTACATGAAGCAGTCATTTGTTTAATTTCTTCGACAGAATAAGGAAGATTCTTTAATCGCACTCAATGAATCATTCTTACTAATCCTGGGTGACAGAGATAATTATGTAGTTGGTGTGCTACGGTGTTTTCTGAGCCTGGTCGATAAATTATATCAAACTTGAAACCGGAGAGTTCCAGATGCCATAATTACTTTTTTTGAAGTACGTACTGCGTAGGTACCCATTTACTTTATCTATTCTGAATGAAATAAAACAAACAGGATAATTTTACACTGTATTATTATAAAACGTAAAAAACGTACAAAGCATTTATTTTGAATCATGTTCATCACGTCATGTCATCCATAACAATTACTCCTTACATACGAGTGGGTAAAATACGACTTATAACTAAATGCATAATTTCGAGGAAGTGCTAATGACTGATACTGTACCCAGTTTTTAATGTATCCATTTACATTAGGGACCTACTTACTTACTGTAGAAATTGTATCGCTACCTCAGATAAATAAAAGAATACCATTTTTTTATTCATATAAGGTCGCCACGATCGACAATATCGAACCTACTATTGGTTCGATCATGGATAGTAGTAACACATTTTTTGTGATTTGTTGCACTTGCCACTTGTCTTAGAACTAACCATCTACCAGTCTGCACTTCGCCAGTGTGTATAAAGGCCTACTCTGTTAACAGAAGACCCGTGCGCAACCGTGTATAGGTAGTACTTACACACATTACACTTAGTACACACGGCAAAACATCGAGCTCTTGATCTCGAAGTATATAGGATTTCCGTAAAACGAGAGATCAGCCTAGACTGGAAATGTATTGCTTCATGTGTAGCCGTCTGACATATTATTATTGTGTACATTCGAAATGGATTTTGAGTAGGTACCTACGTAAAATGTGATTACTATGAAATACAGCTGCATTAGTTTACTAAATAAAACACCTAGTTTGTTTGTCGTAACGTAACTTTGACGTTATGCATCATTTTGCTTGAATAATGTAATTCAGAAACGCAGCGCTAGAGGCGTTGTACATTTACTTCATACAAATTGGGGATGATAATAACTAGTGAGTGAATAGAACTATTTACGACAAAATTCTCGCAACATGCTCATATTACGAGTTTAATATCCTCCACACCTAGTACCTATAGTAAACTATACTTTTTGAAAAAGGATGGTTCACAAAAGTGAAATTAATATCGGTACAAAATACCTACATGCATATCAAAAGCACCGCCTCAAACGACAAAAGCGTCGATATTAACTAAAATAAATAGTACTTACAAACTACGAAACTAGAAACATTTTAGACAAGCTTTGGGAGGTCCTTGTAACAATATTTAAGTTTAAGATAGAACCACGCTAAGGCCCCCTGGCCCACAGCGACTTTTTGTAACGATACTGCGTTCGCATCGCACTGCTTTAGCGCGTTGACATCGCAAACGCGCGTTTGTAAAAATACAAAACGTCATGGTGACAAAAAGCCGCTACTGGCGAAGGTATAAAATAGCATCTAGCACTTCAAATATCAGTTCAAAGTATTCTAATTTTGGTCTAAAGTAGGATTTTGTTTTTAAGTTTTTATTAGGTAATATTGTCTGCGTACAAGTTAATCGATTCTTGAGATTATATTCATAGCGGCAGGAAGAAGGGGTTGACTCAGTCTGCCCTGGGCCTCTGCTACAATATGTTTTCCTGAGATTAATATCCTCTGAAACATCACATTCGCTTCTTGTTGATCACCGTCTCCTTCTCAACGTTCACATAAAGTGACTAACATTTACGCGCAGGCAGTACAAAAGTAATTTAGTTCATAAATAGCCATAATGCTTCAACATGATTAAAGTTGGTTAAAAAATCTCATAAGTCTTTCAATGACGAGCTTAAAATTTGGCAGAAGAGTCACCAGCCAGCACCAAATAAGTTATATTCAAAAAGCTCTCGAATACGGCCAGTTATTGCTAGACGAAGAATGATGGTCTAAATACGGACTATCAGTCAAAAGTAATTTGCTACCACTGAGACCTGAACTAGAACTTTCGCTTGAAGAAAACAGACTTTTGCTTCCCGTATAGAATGATAAAGAAGTATGAAGAGGTTCTCTCCCAAGCCGTCGTCTAGCTCTTACTAAAGATATAAAAGCAACTGCGATCGCGCATAGGAATATGATACCTAATACACAAAACGCAAGAGCCATTTTTCCTGGGGATAGACAAATGGTTTTATCACCAGGAGAGAAGCCTCGGACAAATTCTTCTTCTTCCGATTCTATTCGTCTTGAACCTGCAACAAATTAAAAACATCCCTTTATTCTAGTTTTCAATTATAGTTGATTCCTATGACTAATTACGACTAGCCACGATTTTATATAGGGTTTTAAGTACTTGAGTAGTTATCCTTTTAACCTTACCTCGAATGCTAGCCTCATCTTCTAACTCAATATTAGGCGCATGGACCTCAATACTGTTATATACTTCCAATCTATCGATAACAACCCCTTTAGCTTCTTTATCTAATCTAGCTTTTCTTAAGAGCCCATCTTTAGTTTGCTGCGGTTTTTGTAGAGCTTTGCAGTCTACAGGCGGACAAGAACCCTTGCACAACTCTATACCGCAAGTCAAATGCAGTTTTGCCCTGTCTGGAAATTTAAAGGCGGCAAAAGTCGTTATAGCATGCTGATACGTCATTATATTTCTTAACATATTCTCTGGATCTGCTTTAGCCTTTTTAATATTAGCATTTTCATTTAAATTTTTTTCGGAATCAACAGGTTCTAAATCAGAAAGGTCTATTTCAGAACTCTTTTGCTTGTGTTGATGGATTGTAGGTTTGTTGAAGATCGTTTCGTCGATGGGACAACCAGCTTCATCTAGGAGCTTTTGGGATGCTTCTCCAAGACCATCGTGAGCGACGCAGTTGGTCACACGAAGGCCTACGCCAACTGGAAAAGAAATAAAAATAATATTAGTAACTTGGTTAGGGAAATTTTTCATAAATATTTGGCTCTGAGAGCTCCATACCTATGAAAAAATATATAAATGCATTACATCGAAATCGATTGTGATATAACAGACAATTTATCTTTCTGGTTTTGGTTGTGATATTTTTCTGGCTTCAAGAAGAGTTAAATGGTGTAACTAAATGACTCCCCGACTTATCCCCGGTGGAACTAAAGTTGAATCACTTCGTTTGACAGACGGGCTATCGCTTATACATTTCCTTCACTAGTTCCTCTGACAGACAGGTTTTATCAATCATATTCTCCGTTCACCTTCCATACTATACTGGCTACTTACCAGGTAAAGTGCATTGTATCAGCAGTCGAGTAGGTTGTCCCACTTCAACAGTAGCTGGCTCAGTCGCGGCGACAGCGGGACCGAGCTCCATCCACGCCCTTGCAGCTTCCATCAACAACTCTCGTTGCTCCAGCTCTGCTGCCGTTGCGAATCCTTGGCGGTTGCGACCAGTTCTACTGGAAAAGCAAAAAATAACAAAGTGAATGTTACGTTTCAATAAATTTTCAAGTGATTCTTGGCTCAAGTTCTTTCGTTTCAAGATGGGTTGTGGAAGAGTTGGCTTAGTTCCTTTTAAAAGGTTTCTAGAATATAGATAGTGATCCATCGCCATCATTTGCCTGAAGTAATAATATCAATGCCTCGGAGCGGGAATTCTTTAGAGTGTCAAATTAGGACGTAGTGAGAATTGTGGATTTGTATATTGTGTGTGTGTTTGTATATAGTGCAGCGGTGGCGCAGCAGTAAGGGCCTAGCCTTAGAAACATAAGGTCGCGGTATCGTTTTCCAGTCGTACCCACACGTCTTTGTGTGAATTGTTTCATCGCTGCTGCTCAGTATCGGTGAAGTAAAACATCGTGCGGAAACCGGCATGTCTAAGAACTAATCATTCGAGGACATTTGACATCCACCAACCCGTACTTGGCCAGCGTATGTTAATTAAGGACTAAACTCTTAATAGTTAATAAATAGTCGAGAGAACACTCGTGCTCAACAGTGGGACACTAAAAAGGGTTGAAGTGATATTGTGAAAATTACCTAGATTTTTTCGCCTCTCTGCTTATCTCGCGCATTTTGTTGTTGATCATCGTTTCCAATGCTGAGCTATTGATGCGGACGGCCCGAGGTTGTAGCTTACACCTAGAATCCAACAGGAACGTGGTTATTAAGCATATCAAAGCATTAAGTACTTTTTAAAATAGGGATATTCGGAAAACTAACTGCATCAAAATCGTTCCATATGTACGCAGATTTTTTTAAACAGATATACCTACTCGTAAAACATAACATCCCTTTGTTTCTAGCGCTAAGCTGATGGGTAAATGACGGACTAAAGAAAATAAACTAGGTATTTGCCTACAATTATATTGCCCAGCCATCCCAGGTGTCAATGTTCTTGTAACAAGTTTTTAAGATCGACTTTTTTTAAAACTAGATTTTCTTATTTCTTTTCTTGATTGCACAACTTAAGCGCATCAAACCTGGTTGACTTGTTTTGCTGCGGCTATTATGTAATGGTAATATTATTCGGTCATATTTCATATTGCATATTTATAACTATTACATGGGGTAACTAAAGGATCTTTTGCATTATTACGAGCAGGTTCCCATATAATATTTCAACCACCAAAATTAATAGTGTTTATATGTAGGTACTTAAAGCACAAGCTCCGATTGAGTCGAAGTGCTCTTCGCTGTGGGATTAGCAGCCCCTGTATAAGGTACTTGTACATTATTATCCAAGTACCTACTCGTGCCTAACTGTGACTTAGTAGATACCTATTATTTGACTCGTGCATTAGTTATAATTATTGTGTAATCTATATAATTATGACATAACATTGCATATTTAGTACAATATAGAACATTCGTATAAATCGGTTGTCCCCTTCATATCATTTAGCAAGTATTGTATTCTTATCATATCGATACCCTAGTAATTTACGAACTAACATCTCCCTTAGCATCCTATCATATCAGTGTTATCTGTGGAAACACTCACTTTCAAAATATTGTGTAAAATATAATAAAATATGTGGTCCTTCGACCCGGATCTGAACCAGCGACCATTGCATGCGGTGCATTGAAAAGATACATAATATGTATCTTATGCTATAGCATATTATGCTAGGTAGAATGTAGATCACTTTTATAATACAGCGCTCACGTCTGTATTACTGGAGATGTACGAGTACGTAGAGGTAAATATCACCCTCATTTCACCTGCTATGTAACATACATATGTAACTAGCTTTAGGGGGTTAGTTGTGAAAAATCCTCTCTTACAGAACCTATATGCCAAATTTGAAGTCTCTAGACCCAGCGGTTTGGGCTGTGCCTTCATATACGTCAGTGAGTAGGTCAGTTTCATCTTTATATTTAAAAACATAGGGGCCGAGTCTGTTGCCATTCATTGTTCACAACTCTCAACTTCGAGCTGCTACTAAGAGTTATTATAACTAAAAAGATTTAGGGGAGGGCTACTTAAATCTCCAGCGCCTCCATAAAAGAGAACGCCCTACACAAGACTTCGGGATAAATAAATATTATTTAAACATAATTTAGGGCTAGTGGAGACCTTCCACTTCTTTGGGGCCCTCCAGAATTCTGAATCCGACATTGCGTACCTACTGTAATGTTGCATATGGGCATTTAAGTAAAATGATTTCGATAGGAACATATTTTCCTCCATAAAATGGCATGTCGATTCTCACCTGACTAGTAACTCCTGATCCGTGGACTGCTGCAGCTGCTTGTCCATCTGAACAACCAGCTCAACATTGTAGTACAAATCCTCATCATCACCGGGCTCCTCGAATGTAGTGTTCACCGTTGACGTCCGCACCCCACAAGCGTTCGATGGCAAATGCAGAGTAACATCGGTTTGAAGATTACCTGTAATATATAGGAAAGGGCTTTGTAGGGTTTTGTTGTAAAGTAGGGACCCTTGTGGTTTCGCCATGTCCATTATTCTGTCCAGTGTCCGGTGTCAGCTAAAACCGAAACAGGAGAAAGAGAAAGGTGGACGAATTCTGTCAGTTCGCTCTTCTGTAAATCACGTAAAATATTGGATTAAAAAATAATGGCAAATTGTGGAGGTACAATATTTCAGACATGGCACAAAAGAATTTTCCCAGGTAGGCACATATCTACTTAATAAAATTATAGAGTAAAGACCTCATTTCTAATGGAATCCTGTTCGAACACCATAATTATCTAAGCTAGATTCCTGACGACAACTCCTGACGACTGTCACTGAAATAAAAATAGAACCTGTCCTGCCAACTAATAAATCTGGTAATTCTAGTAACTATAACCACGGTACCCTTAGTACTTTTTATATAGATAGAGTATAGGTACTTACTTTAAAGTTGGTCTCATTAATTTTTTTGTCTGGTGATACAAAATTAGAGAGAGAGAGGGAGAGAGTAGCAACGAGATAGCGGACAGGATAGATGCAGCGGGCTTTCTTAGGTTCACCGAGCTGACTTTCTAAGTGTTCTTCGGTGAGCTGAACATGACAATGTGTCTTTAGTTTTTAACCTGCTAATTTAGTAGGTACCTAAGTAATATATCTACTAACCCATTATAATATTA